>CM031240.1:81438952-82108826 GCA_018340775.1 Taxus wallichiana var. yunnanensis
AACAGAACTAGAAAAATTAGTTGATTTACATGCTATGGATTATAAGGATATTCAAACTAGATCTAGGAAAATCATTAATAGTCCACCCCTTATAATCACTGAAATGACAAAAGAAAATGAAATCCCTAGTACTGTTGTTCCAAAAGAGGATATAGAAAGAAAATAAAAGGAGCTAGATAACAACACTACTGAGACTCCATTTCCAGAGAGATTTAAAGAAGCTATAGAAATCAAGGAGTCTGAATTGGTACAGGAACTAAGGAAATTGAATATTGAAATACCACTATTACAAGTAATTAAAGACATTCTAGAATTGAACAAATTAATCAAAATGTTATGTATGAAAAATCTTGGAAGGAAGAAACAGTACCCCAAGACTATCAAAGTAGATGGGAAACTTGCTGATTTATTAGCAGGAAAACTTTTACTTCCCAAATACGGAGATCTGGAAGTCTGTTATTTCTTTGTATCGGAAATTAGGATATACATAATGTTTTGGTAGATTTGGGAGTGGATATCAATGTAATGATATTGAATACTCTGAAAACATTACCATTAACAGTATACAACCTACTAATACCATATAGTAGATGGTAGATAAGTTTGTAGCAAAAACAAAATGAATTATTGAAGACGTGGCGGTTATGGTGGAGTCATGGGAATATCCAATTGACTTCCTTATACTGTAGCCAAAAGGTAAAACATTGGGTTATCCCATTATTTTGGGTAGACCATGGTTAGCTACAATTGTTGCTTTGATAGATTACAGGTCAAGTGATATGACAATCTCGAATGGTAAGAACTCTAAACAAATTTCCTTATATCCTATTGCATAACCTTTTATTGACAATCATGAACAATTGTGGGTTGATTCTCCGAAAATAATAAGAAAAATTTGTCTTCTTTGGCTATGATCACATTGCAGGATCATGTAAGAGAAGTAGAAGAGATGATTAATCCACCATTGGATGAGCACCAAATGTCCTCGAAGTAATTAGAAATAGTTCCGGAACCTGCAAACTTAGTTCCTTGAACTGTTTTGAACGTAGTTCCATAACCACCACATTTATTTCTGAAACCACAACAATAGTAGTTATCTTTGATTAAAAATAATTTTTCTCTAGAGGAATGATTTTTCTCATGAGGAGAGGATGAATCAGTAGCTTCAGTTTTAAGTACATCAGGAAGTGGTGAAGAATTTTTGGAAAGTAGTAGTGACGAAGAATTTGGCCTGCAAAGAGATAAGTATCATAATTCTCATTATTGTTTTTTTTCTAGTATTCTATCTGAAGGAAATTTTGGAGATGTTACTACATACCATACTCTGTTACCACATGCATGTCCATTAAATAATTTAATGAAACCCTTCCCATAAATTAGTTTATCCCAAATTAGAACCAAACATGTTGAAATTCAACTAGGTAAAACTTTAAACATTAACTATTTGGTTGAAGGATGATGAAGAAGCTAATTTTTTTGATGTTCCAAATAATCATACTAAAGGTTTTTCTTGGGATTACAAAGACATGAAGGGGATTCATCCAAGTATCTCGCACTCATCACATCTATACTGAAAACATTAAATCGGTTAGGTAGCCTCAAAGAAGGACTAACCTTGACTTTAAGGGATATAGTAAAACAAGAAAGCGAAAAACTATTACAAGTAGGTTTTATCTACCCTATCTTAGATAGTCGGTGGGTATCTTCTCTTGTAATTTTCCAAAAAAGAATGGAAAATGGAAAATATGTGTTGACTATAGGGAACTAAACAAAACCACAATGAGAGATTATTTTCCCTTACCATTTATAGATCAAGTCCTAGATAACTTTTGAGGTAAAAATACTTTTCTTTCTTGGATGGTTTTAGTGGGTACAATCGGATCAAAGTTTCTCTTGAAGATCAAGACACAACTGCATTTACATGTCCATGGGAAACCTTTTCCTATAGGGTGTTACCATTTGGTTTATGCAATGATCCTGCAACTTTCTAGAGATTTATACTTGCAATCTTTGCTGATATAACAAATGATTGTGTTGAGGTATATATGGATGAATTTACTCTACAAAAAGATATATTTGAAGATGCTTTGAGAAATTTGGATAGAGTGTTAATAAGATGTGAAAAAAACAGCCTGTCTCTTAGTGATGAGAAGTGTTTGATGATGGTGGATGAGGGGATTGTATTAGGAAACCATATTTAAAAAAAAAAATTCAGGGTGGATAAAAAAATTAGGATCATTTCAGATTTACTTGTTCCTCAGACCCCCATAGATATCAAATCATTTCTAGGGAATGCTAGGTGCTATAGGCACTTTATAAAATATTTTAGTAAAATTGTTGCCCCCATTTTTAATTTTCTAACCAAGGACTCTGTGAATTTCTTTGGGATGAAAAGTGTCAAAGCATGCTTTTAAAGAAATTAAAGAAAAATTAATCAATGCCCCAATATTGAGAGGACCTAATTGGGAAAAGCCATTTCACATCAAAAAGATGCCTCAAATTATTCCATTGGTGTATTAGTGGGATAGAAAGATGAGGAAGGAAAGATGTATGCCATTTATTATCTTAGCAAGAATCCTACTCCACTTGAAAATAATTACACCACCACCGATAAAGAATTTTGCTGCGATTTATGCAATCAATAAATTCAGACATTATATTACGAGTGGTACAAGATATGTTCACACACAGATCATTCAAAAATTAATTATTTAATGAACAAACCAGTGGTTGGAGGAAGAATAATTATATGGTTATTAATTTTGCAAGAATTTGATATTACCATAATTAGACTAACCACCATAGGGGAGCAAGATCCAGTCAAGGATAACTTTCTAGATGAACAATTGTTTGCAATCTCAGCAAGTACACCATGGTTTGCTAATATGGAAAATTATCTTGCAACAGGGAAGTTTCCTCCTTTCACTAAGAAACAAATAAAGAAGTTAATTAAAACTAGTGCACAATTCAAATGGTTAAATGGAATGCTATTTAAATGTGGTCCTAATTTTGTCTTGTGTAGGTGTGTAAGAGAGGATGAAATATTTGACATCCTCAGAGCATGTCATGATGAACCAAGTGGAGGAAACTATTTAGTGAAAAGAAAAACTCATAAGATACTTAGAAATGGTTTTCAATCCCCCCACCTCTGCTCCCACCCCCTTCGCTTCCACTTCGGCCAGACCTGTTACCAGGTCTTCTAGAAGACTGAACCTTGATACCCCTACTATGGGGAAGGTCCCTCAGGAGATTGAAATTTCCCATAACCTCCTGCATATCAGTAGTGCTAGTTCTCAGGAAGCACACATTGAGAGCTCCAAAAAAGGTTGGAAGCCTTAGAAGCTGACATGAAGCTGTTGAAGGAAGAGGTTAAAAACTTGGCAAAGCAAAAAGGTAAGAGGAAGAAGGAGGAGGAGGTGGTTATTGATAATAATCAGGTTGAAGATATATACAAGAAGCTAAACTCCTTAGACACCCATTTAGGGAAGGCCAAGACTTGCCATGATTATAATATGGCCATTTTTAATGCAATTGAAGAGTTTATTGAGCAGCATGTCCGCAACATCTCTAATCTCAGCGGAGTTCTAGCAACCCTTTGGGGCACAGATAAGGAAAGCAAAAGGACCATTGAACAGCTAGATGTTACTGACTCTACCCACATGATGACATTGGCTATGTTCACCTCTTGGCAGAATATCAAATCCAGCATCGACAAAGCCACCAAGAAGTAATTGTGGGTGCTTTTGCTGCACTTCTTTGTAATTATTGCTATTTTTTTTTGTCTTTTGGCTACTTTCCTGCAGTGTTCAATCTTGGTTTTGTTTTGTTGGGGTAGCTGCTCTTGGGCTACTTTAGGTTTCTTTGTCCCATTTGGATCTTGATCCTTTTTGTTCTGGTTCTCATTCCTATTCTGGCTTCTAGGCCCTCTTTTGTTCTCAAGGGTATAGTCCCTTTCAAAAAACTATTTGCCAAAAATAAAAAAAGATACTTGGAAATGGTTATTATTGGCCATCTCTATATAAGGATGTGAAGAGATATATCAAGCGGTGTGATCCTTGTTAAAGGATGGGAAAATGAACTTTCACCAATGAAATGCCTCTTCAACCTCAAGTTGTGGTTGAACCATTTGAGAGACATGGATTGTATTTTGTTGGTCCCTTTAATCCTCCTTCATAAGGGAAGGAATATATTCTTACATGTGCGACTATGTGACAAAATGGGTAAAAGTGCGTCATTGAAAAATGCCCTTTGAAGAAGTAGTTGTGATTTCCTTTGGAACAAAATTATGATAAAGTTTGGAGAACCAAGGAGCATAGTTTCAGATTAGGGACCACAATTCATGTCTAATATGATCCAAGCTTTCACAAGGTATTAAAAAATCAATCATAAGAAGTCATCTCCTTACCACCCACAATCAAATGGAAAATTTGAAGTAACAAAATGAGAGAATTGGAGAACATCCTTACCAAAATAGTTGAAGCTGGGAGAAAAGATTGGGTAAAGAGACTACATGAAGTTGTTTGGGCTTATAATACAACTTGGAAAACTACAACAGGGTTTTCACCATATGAATTAGTCTATGGGAAAAATCCCTTGTTGCCTATAAAGTTTGAACTTCAGACATTGAGGACAATAGTCAAGGTGGGAATTGAGTTAAATGTAACTCAAAAGAAAGAATCCTTAAACTAAATGAGTTGGATGAATTAAGGATGGAAGCACTTCGGAAGAAAGAGATAATTCAAGAGAAAAGGAAGCAATGGCATGACATACATATCAAGAAAAGGAAATTCAAAGTAAGAGACTGGGCATTGCTATTTGATTCTAAGTACCAATAATTCAAAGGAAAATTGAGAACCAGATGGTTGGGACCCTATCAGATTGAGTAGATATTTGACAATGGTTTTATTTAGTTACTTCCCATTGATGGCAGCAAAAGAACACTCTTGGTCAATGGGCATAGGTTGAAAGCGTATAGGAAGCCTCCCACCGAGGAAGATTGAAGCGAGACAAATAATTTGATCATATGGAAGAACCCGGTTCTTCCATAATGATCAAATAACTAGATGATATATCGAGAATAAAGGAAAGAATATGAAAAACATCAAATAGTGTTTTCTTCCCCAAAAACAAAATATTAAAAAAAAAAACAAAAAAAAAAGAAATTCTCTCAAAGGTCAATCGAAAACCAGCAAAAGGTAATTGACCTCTTCTTTTGGATAGTTCAAATAAAAGGGAATTATTTTGAATTCTATTTGTCTTATCTAATCATGTTTTGTTCTACTTATAGGAATAACAAGTCATCATAGAAAAATGATTACATCATCAAGGATGGTAATTATATCTTTTAACTTATTTAGGGTTGAATTAAATGTTTACATGTGTGATTTGACTTAATTTAAAAGTAGGTATGATGAGTCATCTATTTATACATTATGATTACAAGTGTGTAATCATGAAGATGATTTGGATGGAATAAGTGGCGGCATGGTTATCATTAGTAATCATTATTGCAAAAATCAAGTGAAATAATTTATAGAGATATTTTGAGGAAGGAGCAGTGAATTAAGTTTGTGTTCCGCAATAAAGAACAGAGAATTCAACAACTAAGAATAGAGGTTCCACAATTAAGAACAGAGGTTCCACAGTTAAAGTCATCGAGTTTTTAAGCTAAGCAAGAGGTTTTACAACTAATTTGTACAAAATCAAAAGAGAAAGAATTCAAGATGATATGGGGATTAAAAAGAAATCAAAACCAGAGGATGATTCCAAGCTACTCGTAGACAAAGAACTGGCATCTATCTTTGAGTATGTAGGATGGCTAGAGTTTCGAAGAAATTTTCAAGGCATAATGACCAATTGGTAAGATAATTCATCATAAACCTAGAGCAATCTAGGAAAAAGGTGAGAAATATATTTATTCCTTATACGTAAATACTGTAAGTAACATGTTTGGAGTGCCAATTATGCATTTCTTACAACTGCCAATGGGACTTTGAAAGAACTAGTTGAAGTCTTACTACAAGAAGGAGAAAGCTGAATCCCAATACATCTACAATACAAATAAAATAATAAAAGGGGTAAGAAGGGATAGTTTTCCCAAACCCTTTGTGGGGTAGCATTTTGGATAGTGAAATATTTAATCTGTGATGGTCAATTTGGAGTGCAGTGGGAAAAGAAGTCCTAAAAATACTCATATATCTGAAGTATGGATCCACAAAACCTGAGTACATAATAAACCTTCTAGGGTTTATTTTTTATTCTATCCAGACCATGGATTAGAGGTATTCCTGGGGTGTTGGGACAATCAGGCATCATGTTCTAATTCATTTAATATGCCATCACCATTTTCTGTTAAATAAAAATGGAGAAGAAATTTGGGACAAGTTTCTTTGTAAGTTCAAGAAAAACCCTAATATTATTAGGACAATTCCAAACCCATTCTCTCCTTCAATTAATCTAGAAAATGATGCCCTACTGAGAAGAACACAGGAAATGAAAAGAGATAATATATCAAAAGAAGGTCTGTGACAAAGATCAAAATATCCGAGCCTTCTATAGATTTGAAGGAAATTCCTTCTTCTAAATTAGCTTTAGGGGAGCTAATATCTATCTCGACGGTGATAGTTCACCCATGCAAGAGAAAGAAAGAATAGTAAGAATAAGCTTTAGAAAGAAATCCATCATTTGGGCATGTTGAAGTTCCCGAGAGAAGAAAAATTCATAAGAGGTCAAGGGAAACCCTAGAGGGAAGGAGTGCTCGGGAAAGGATGGAAAAGGAAGTTCTAATATTTTGGGTAGCATGGCCATGACTCCTCCTGAGCTAAGTCAAGCTGAAATGAATAGAGAAGAGGAGATACTTAAAGAGGAATATTTTCAAGAATTTGCTGAACCATCAACATTGCCACATGAAGAAGAAGAGTTGGCATCCTGGAGAAGAATGCCCAACTCCTCAAGTAATTTTAGAGGAAAAAGAAAGACATTAATTTAAACAAGCTATGTTCTTTTCTAGATAAGAGCTCATTATCGAAAAAGGATGAGGAATTAGATTTCCTCAAACTCAAATTAGAACAAAGGGAAATTCTCATTGGAGAGCTAACAACTCATCTTGTAGCCAGGACTGAGGAATTATCAGCAACCAAGAAACAATTGATAGAAAAAGAGGAAGAATGTCAGACTTCCTAGAAAATAGAGTGTTGTGTCCATAGTCTCTACACAGAATGAGTTAACCTATTTTCCACTCAAACAACTATGGAATGACACTTGCAGGGAACTCAAAGAAGCCAAAACATCAAATGAAGAATTGAAGACCAAGATGGAAGAAGATAATAAGGAAAGAAAGAATGGGAAAAAAAAATTTATAAGGAGGAAGGAAATAAATATAAATGTCTTGCAAAAATTCATATGGTTTGTATTATGAGTGAAAAATTGCTTTCTGCAGGAGGTCCTCTCCTGCATATAATATGTTTTTAGAAGAGCAATTAATTCACCGACAATTTTATCGAGGATTGCATGTGGGATTCCACATGAACTAAAAGATGAATCTGAATTCATGGTAGCTTACTCTCTATCTAGTCCTGAGTAGAAAAATCTTCTGTGTGAATTTTATCTTTGTAATTTTATGCTAGAGAAAAACACAGGATTTATGATCAATTTGTATGTGGGGGAGAGCTAGCTCAATGCATTTGTCTCTATTCTACAAAACCAAATTACATGGAAGGAAAGGGAATCTAAATTTTTATTGAAAGCTAGCTCAACAAGTCTCTATATGAGAGCTCATTATGGTAAACCTTCTACCTTCCTCACACATTTTAGAACTCATGCCTTTGATGAGAGATTCAAGACACATTATCTTGCCATTCTGTAAAAGAGTATTGATGCCTTCACCTCCTATGAGGAGGAAAAGTTTGAAGATATTTATGAAGGATGCTTAAAGAGGTGGGAACTCCTTACTATTTCCTTGAGAAGAAGGGAAGTAATTTCCCCTACAAATCTGATTTGGAATTTAGAAGGGGAAAAAGTGTTATGCACAATAATTCCCCAAGTAAATGAAACCTACGGGAAAATATGGATGGGAATGTGAACAAGGCCCCCTTTACTTCTCACCCGCATGTCTCCTTGGAAAAACAAAGAACCTCAAGATCCTACTAAATTTGAAGAGTGGGGTAGGAAAATAGAAGTAGGAGAAGGGTACAACACATCTAAGTTTAAACATTGGAAAATCTAGTTTCAACCATTTGATTTGAGCAATCAAATGGAATGCAGAGAACTATATAACCCCACTTTTGAAGAATGAATTTTGTAAAGGGACTTAAAAATAAGTAATTTTGGGGAAATGATGATGCCGTAATATGCCCTATTAATGTATAATATATGATCTCATCTTACTCTCCTTTTTATTAAGTTTGATTGCATTTTGTGACTTTTAGTTGATCTAATATGAGTTAGGATGTAATTTTATGTCTTTTGATTGATTGTGATTATAATGTTAAAATATCTATAATTCCTGACGAAGTGTGTGTTTGAAATTAAGTTTTGTAATAAAGCAGGTCTAATCAGTCGAGGAAATGAAGTAGGTACCATTAAATATGTTTTTGGTAGCATCTGTTCCTACACAACTTAGTTTCGGAACTTCTAAGATAGTTCTAGAACTCCATCACACAGTCATCATTTAGTTTCGAAAATTTTGGACTTTGTTCTAGAACTTGATTTTCGGTTCCAAAATTTTCGGACTTAGATCTAGAACTCTCATGGTTTTGATCCTTAACAAGTTCCTATGGTTATATAACTTCTCCGAAGTTCGGAACTGATGGGAGTTATCTATTCTAACCACATTTGGAGATTTTACATCTATGAACCTTTCAATCAAGAAAGGATGAGAATATTTTTGAACACAGATCCAGGGATAGTTATCTTACAGCTATATGATTAACCATAATTTGACTCAACATCCTTTCTGGGCATGATTCGATTTCATCAGAATCGTTGAGACAAGCTGTGATTATAAAATGTATATAAAATTATATACGGAGTAGATAGATAATATATAGAATATGATATGAGATAGATATAACAAATAGAGAAGAGAAATAGACTAAGTACTCAGATCCAGTACATTTTGTAATACCAAATGTTTTATCAATAAAATAACCATTCCTATTCAAGAGAATTTTGAGTTATTAAATCCTGATTCAAGGAGGAGAAAGGGCCCACTCCCTTAAGGACCAGGATATTCATTTATTTGGTATTTATATTTCTTCAGCAAATAGCTTAGATCTATTAATTCTATATTGTTTTAATTCTTTAAGTTAAACTCTATTTTATACTTGTTCCTGCAGGTGTTTAGATAGATTCTTATATTTCTTACAATTTTTTCAAGCATTCTAAATTGAGTGTGTTTATTTCCATTCTACACAATGTGTTTCCTTTCAGCAAAGCTTTCAGTGTGTTTACTTTCAAAAAGTTTTCATAGTATGATTTAAATAAGGTTTTACCAAGAATTCCTTAATACATTAAAGAGATCCCTTAGAAAATACAAAAATAACTATAGTCAACTACTAGATCGATAAGATTACTCTTTTTGCATATATCTTTAGACACACCCCTGGTTTGAAATGACATCAACAAGAAGTTGATTAAATGAAGGGAATAATGACACCCATCATAGACTCCATGCAAGGTGGAAGTGGATATCCTAAAATTATTATCTTATTTTGCGAGTCAACATAGGAGGATATTTTTCTTCTTTTTTTTTTGAGCAGCAATGGAGGAAGAATCTCCTTTCTTGGACTAGGAATGAGTGAACACTACACATGAGAGACTAGGTTCATCTTGACTGTCATATTCATCACCTTTGGAGTACTCACAAAATCTGATTTGTGTGTCATTATCTACTTCCTCAACCTCTAGGAGATCATCATCTCTAATTTCTTGTTCAATATATTCTTCATATTCTTGACTCTTATAACTTTAATTGATAGGTGGGGCCTCCAAGGCAAGCCTTTGGGGTGCTCTTGCAATCTGATTTCTGTTTTTGCTTGGAGGAGATACTCATTCAAAAATTTCCTCTTTAGTGATGACATTTTGTTTTCCATTTTTTACAAAAATGGATCAGTTCTCTCATCTCTAGGATGTTGGGCCTTGCCCTTTAAGGGATTCTTGATCTTTCCAGATAGGATGAGATCATCATCAAGTTCAACAACCATTCTTTGTGCTTCTATTAGATTCCTTGGTTGAAACCTTCATAGGAAGAATCCTACCTCTAGTGATTGAGAATTAATGAAGAATCTTTTAACATTATTTTCAAATGGTGAATCCTCTTCCGGTATCCTATGAAGCAACCCGTTGAAACTATCCATGAGTTATCTCATAGTTTCATTTGATTCTTTCCTTATTTTTCTAATTTCACCAGAAATATTAATGAGTCCTTAGTACATTATAATCTTTCCTCAAACTTGATTTTTATGTCATTACAACAAGTGATGGATCGGGAAGGAAGGAGGTAGAACCATTTTGCTACTTTTTCTTAGAGATATTCCACAAAAATATTATAGAAACATCTTCATGTGTAACTCCAAGAATTTCACATGATGTGGTGAAGGCTAATATGTGCTCTTCACGGAGTTATGTTCTATCACCTTTGAACTTGGGAAATTTCTTTCACGAATCTGTTGGTAGATTGTGAAGAGGAAGCGTGAGAGTGAGTGGACCTATATTCCTTCCCTATGGAATAATGGGTTGAGGTATTTATTCTTCATCTACCATTATTGCTTCTATTTCAGCTTCAAATTATTCTCTTGATTTGGAAAATTCTTCTTTTGATCCTTCTTCTAGTTCTCGTTCTTCTTCACTTGAGAACTCAATGTTGAGCAGTGGTTGAAATATGGGAGAATTTTTTTGGAGGAGTATCAACAAGATTCGAATCAGATTACCGGGTGAACCACTTGAAGACTTAGATGGGTATGAGGCTCAATAAGAATAACAAGGGTTATCTTTGATTTTTTCTAGCTTATTTTGTGAAGCCTTGAAAGTGGAATCAATAACACCTCTTAACATAATCAACTTTGGTATATATTTTTGCTAGTTTTGAGAAAATTTTGTAGTGGGAATGTGAAAGGACACTCTAGGAATACAAAGGGTATTTCAACAATAGACTTCAATTTTCTCTTTTTTATTTTTTCAATTTTTTGATTTTTTATATTTTTTGGAATATTTTTTTTTGGATTTTGGATCTTGTGATCATATTTTGGGTGTAGATTCTGTCAAGTCTTCCCTGCGGTGGGTGAAAAAAACTATTGGCAAGAAAAATTTTCAGGTGGAAAAATCGGTGGTTATCTTTCCAACATCTCTGAGACTCTAGATCCCTTTGTTTGGGTGGTGTAGCTCCACTTTATTTTGAATGAATGAAAATGAAAATATGTTATTGGCCAAGAGGCTAAGGATCTAATAGGAACACTCCACTGTACCCATAGAAAATGGTTACAAGGGATTTTAAGGGGATATTTTGCTGAAGTATGGGGAAAGGGGAGTGAGAAATCAGACAAGGGGAATTAACTCTGTGAGTAGAAAATCAGATTCTCACTAGGGCTAATTAGAAAGTTCACATCCACAATTTATAAGAAAGAAACAACAAGATTTGAATATCAACGACCAGAGGAAACCATGCACACAAAGTTGCACACATTCATAAGCCATGAAAAGAAACAATCCCTTTCTTTATTGACATTTTTATCAAGTTGTACAATGTTGGAAATGGAGGAAAAATGATGAAGGAAAGTGGAAGAATTGTTATCTCTCTTGCTTAGCTCAAAAAATATCTCTTGAGTATAAAATTGACTACCCTTAAGCAAGAGTATGCCATTACATTATATAGAAGAAGAAAAGACTCTTTGGCTACCCCCCACATGACCTTTCATTTTTCCTCACAAAGTGTGACTCTTGAAATTCTTAGGAATGAAATTAAGTTCCCTTTTATATTAATAAAGGAAACTTATTACAATGTTTGCTAAAGCCACATTTAAATGAATAGGATGAATGTCATGATTGCTCACAATGAAGAATTAGAAAGGGAGTAGAGAAGAGGAGAAATAATGAAGAGAGAAGGGAAGAATGCTCCAAATCATGAGTGGGGATACCTTCTCCTTTGATGAAGATCCTTCCAATGATGATAACAAACTTTGTATGATGCATGAACACCTTGCACTACAAGATGAGTGTTTAGAAACACTATTCCGAGATTTCCCAATGTGATCTCAAGATGAACACATACAATTCCCACGATGATCCTCCTTGAAAATTTGAACTCTCCCCTGACTAACCAAAATCCGTGAGTGATGAAGATGGATCTACCCGTTGTACCTTGTGATGCTCTGTTATGCTCTTGAATACAATTGAACTCATGATGATGTTTCTAGGACCTCTTTGAAGTTCTTGTTCCTCCATTTGACCCATGAAACCATCTTATAATCATGTGAAGAGTCCAAAAGTAGAAATTTGAGTGTGAATGAGGCCATTTGTAACTTTTTGCTCCCAAAGCGAAGACTTTCTATTTTTAGTAGGTAGGATCAGTTACCTACTATTTTGGGACATATCACCTATTTTGCTCCAATTTCATCCTCTCGAACATTACGATACACTCCATCATATTTTATTGCTAATGCAATTCCATTTTTAATAGGTTGATTTTGTGGGGACTTTCTATTTTGGGAAAATTGTTGTTTTTGTCCTGCTTCTCATTTTACAATCTTTCCTAACTATCCTAGGTGATCAAACTTGCAACTCAGGGGACTTACTATTTTTAGCATATGAGGAAGCATAGAATATTCCATTTTTAGTAAGTGGTGAAAATGGCCTTGGTTTGCAATGAGAACAACATTTTTGGATTCATCTCTTCATCGTGATCTTGTGCTCCAATTTTCATTGTGATTCGCTCACCGAAAGTTTAGAAATAAAAAAATGAATTTTTTCTGGCACGGGTTTCAGGAATGGGGATACCAAGGCAACCATTAATGGAGTCACAAATATTTTTTGAATGTTTTCTTCCCCACCTCTAACTGACATTAATTTTTTTATTGGGATAGGTTTTTCATTTAGAGTGTGTAAAGTTTTAGCTTCACCTACCCTCCGGATTGATGGGAAATATGAGGAATGAGAGCTAGGGCATAAAATGGAGTTTTTTTTTGTAGTTAATAATCTAGAGAATCATTTGATCTTCTATTTGTTGCAGCTTGATGGCCTCTAAAAATGAGGAAGTCTACAAAAATCTCACCTCAATCCGTGTACTAGATTTTGAGATATGAGCATTTCATGTTTTTAGTTACGAAGTCATTTTGGCACTAAAAAGACATGGTGCTAGCTGAAAATTTATGTTTTTGGTTCCATAATATAAATGGAGTGAGTGGAAAATATGTGCAAGGAGAAATGGAGGTTATGGGAGCAGAAACAATGGAGGAGAGAAAGATTTCAAAGCGATCTTCACGAACGCGAGCGGGAAGAAATAACACAAAAATAGTAAAAAACACAAAAACTTGCATATTTTTGAAGCTTGGAAAGGAAAACACCTTTTTGCACCAAGTGCACCAATGCCTTGGTGCAATTGGTGCAAAAAATTGTGCTCCATCCCTATTGGGCCACATGGCGGAATTTGGTTGGACAAAGTGGGGATGGGAAATGGAGCACACGGGCTTAAACTACAAAAAGGGGCTTAGAGGAAGTCATTTTGGGGTCTAGGGTCCTAAATGGGAGGGGGAGCATATGGTGCACAAAAGTGTGCCACTCTCTCATTGTTCCAAATTTTCACCAAAATATAACTAACTCCTTTACCTTATAGAGCAACTTTGACAAGCGCATAAATTGAGATCTTAGATGTCTTTTAACACACTTATTTATATTAAATTTCATGAAAATGAATATTTAACATAATGGTTATGGTATGATAGCTTTATTCTTCCTAAAACTCCCTAAAATTACTCATTTTTGATCAAGATCACTAAATTTGTCCCTACAAAGAATGAGATATCCTAAAAAGAGCTAAGGTATTTTTAAAAATATGATTATTCCAACTTGTAGAGGATTCTATTAGATTTCTAATGAGTATTTTTTTCCTTATTACTCCTTATGGATCTCCCGTAATCATCCGTTAAGATCAGGTACTTGTTTTGACTGCCTTCTCCCTGGGGTTGAGACTAGGCCGCATGGGGGACCAAGGGACAACAAAGGAGGGGGAGAATTTTCTTACACCTTGTAAACAAAATCCTTCGTGCACTTGGTGTAAAAAAGTGTGCCACTCTCCCATTGGTCCAAATTGCTATGTAATTTTTGAATAACTCCTTTAGTCGTACTTTGGGAAGTGACTTGTCGAGGCCATAGCTTGAGTTCCTGGAGGATTTTTTTGATGAAAAATCATATGAATTTTTAAGAAAATGGCCTTTTCAAGATAATAGTTGGGGTCATATATTTTTATTTTGATAGTTTCTTCTAGAAAAATAGGCGTTTTGTTCTAGCTGCAAGGTTATACATGTCAAAAGAAATTTGTAGATAGAGTGTGCCTAGGTGTTGTGAAAAATATGAAATAACCATATTATAGGGTGAATTATCTTTACGATTTATATATTTTTTTAACTCCTAACTCCTTACATAACTCCCAAAATCTCTTCCGAAGCTTAGGAGTTGTTTTGGCATTGTGCACTGCTTAAGCCTCCAAGACCCACTTTTGTTGAAACTACTCTGAAACTTGTGAAATTTACCAGAACATTCCAAAAATGATTACACAACATTGTCATATCTTTGGTACATCTCCTTGATGCGTTTGGTCCTTTCATTCCTCTCTCGGAGGTGTGTGCCAAATTTGAGAAGACTAGAGAATAACCTTTCCCAAGCTTGTCAAAAAGTCTATTTGATGGATCTTTCCTTGGAAGCACTTGGAATGAATGGATACCCATAAATCACCTATGGGCACACTTAAAAAAAACATGGGATTGATTCGAGAGATATTGGATAGGACTGACTCAGGGATCAAGTTGATATGAAGGAGGGGTCATAATGACCTTTGAGTAAAACATTTTAGGTAGGGTATGGTTGTCATGCTTGAAAATTGGGAATCTATTTTTGCACATTTACATGATAACACTATAAATTCAAGCCATTTATTTTGTAAACTAATCCCTAGATCTTTAAGTAAATTACATCCAAATTCTACCAATTTGACATTTATATCCCTATGAAGAATATGCTCGTAGCATCTCGCAAACACCTTTGGAGATTAATATAAAAGAGAACCCATAATCCAATCTTACACAAGCTTAAAGATTCTACAAGTTTATCTTGATGTTTGCAAGAAGTCCACACAGTGAAGGTAATATTTGTGTTTTATTTATTTATCTTCTATGTCTGTAAATTTTCTTGTTTAGATTTTGGTTCACCACCTGTGGGAACCCTACATTTATTTATTTCATTTTAGTTAATTATTTTGTGATCTAACTCTTTCTTTGTGTTCCTTGTTTTTATTTAACATTGCTATCAAAATTTTAGGTTCTCAAGTGAAGTACAAAAGCCAAAAACTAGTTGTCGGGCCATTTTTCTCACGTTTAAACTTTTCACTGAGAGTGCTAGCGTAACCCATCTTCGAAAACCATAAATTTTTCTCCTAAACTTCAAATGAATTTGTTTTTTAATGAAAAGGTCTTGAGAAGATCTATGCAATGAAAAAATAATTTTATGATTTGAAATTATAGAAAAATTTATGGTTTCATTTCTCCTAACACTTTTCATTCTTTAAAAAAAAATTATAGTCTTTTATAAATTTTTATTTATTTTTGTTTAAATATAACAACCTCACACATATGATCTTTCCTTGCACTTTCAAAGTGATCTTGGAAATAATAAACATGATCATTTCTATTTGTTTTAGGAATCAACCTTTTATTTTATTTTTTAATCAAATCTTGTTTTACGTGTATGCTCTTTCCTCACACTTTTTAAGTGATCTTGGAAATAAAAAGCATGAACTTGATTTTATCATCTTGGCCTTTACCTACCTCAAGAGAACATTCTAATATTTTCTTGTAGGAACCGCTCTTAAGAAGGTGGATAAAACACTCAAAACTACTAACTACAGGTTTCCTTTGATCATGAGCTAAGAAAACTACTAATACTTTGTGTGCAGGGAACCTCTTTAAACAAGATAAAATGAATATTTCTACACACTATATTTGCAGGTTCGGATAAGGGTTAAAACCCATCCGCATAACTATGGGAATTATCTTGGAATAAGCCATAAAATTCATTTGAGGATTACCACAGGAACCCCAAAGTAGTTGACACATTGATGGAATTGGTGACAAAATGAGAACCTTTTATCCTACCTGACTAGTAAAACTGTGAGATTAGAGTCACAAATATCCTTAGTGGAAACCCTAGTGTGATTTATTTCAAGAAATATCTTTGCTTAGGGTTTCAAAGGGGGTAAAGTAAATCCAAAAAGATAGCAATAGCATTGCACTCACTCGGGTATACTGCTGACACCTAGTTGAGAGAGCCACCCAAGAAGCCAAACACTATCCAAGCCAATCTAAGGTAGAGATTTAAAGACATCTAAATTAATTTTTTATTTTCACGTTCTCTTTTATTTCTTTTTTTTTTATATTTGTGTTCCATACTTGTCTCTCATGTTATCACTTTCATCTCCCAAATAATCTTCATTTTGGTACATTCACATCTCTATCACGTTTCCAAATACTCCTTATTTGGATCCAATTTTGTCTCATTTTCACCTCTACACACGAGTCTAAGTCTTAAGTCTCAGACACCCATATCTGAAATCAAGTATTTTCATCCTCTTCATCTAAGTCTTGACATCATGATACTTGCTTTATCACGTCAAGCACCTTTGCAATAACTTTGATCCTCATCTTTCTAAGTGTTGAGTTTAACTTTTCCATTGTTGAAATTTAAGCACTCTTCCATCTTACATCGTCAAATTACCCTTTCAATTTGTTTACTTGCTAAAATTTTCACACTTCTTCACTCCCCTATTTTAAAGCATTCAAATTTTCTTTAATTTGAAATCCTTCATCAATAATTTTCCTTTCGTCTCTTACATTCAATTTGTCGAGATTTGATATTTTCCCCATCATCTTTCCCCTCTCTATTTCAACATTCACATCTTTGTTATTGGAGTATCATCCTTCCATTATTCAAAGTGTCCTCTATTAACACCCACTTTGTTAATACTTTATCACCATCACCATTTTTCTAATTCTCATCCCTTTGAATAGTCATTTTGTTAAGACTTGAGTTTATTCACCATGATTTCAAGTCTCTTCTTACAACACTCATTTTTGGTCGCAAGTTTCATAATTCAACCACCATAGAATTTCTTTTGCTAAAGGTTCCATCATTAGAATTTCACTTTAAAGTATTATTCTCTTCATTCACCTTGACATTCATGTTATTGGTCAAATTTAACAATTTTTTTCCTCTTCATCCATTCTTAACATTCACATTTTAAAGAGTTTATTCTATCCAATAATTTCCACTCCTCATTTATTGCATTCAATTTGTAAGAAATCAAGTAACCTATTGTTGTCACTACCTCTTCCACCTCAACATTATTTTGGTCAAGGATCAATCAAATTTGTCAAAATAACTCATCTATCTTGACATTCACGTTGTTAAGAGTTGACAAAATCAAATATTTTCAATATTTTTCCTCTTATCATTCATGTTGCTAAGGTTCATACCACTCAATATTTTCATCACCTCTTCCATTATAGCATTCAATTTTCTAGAGGTTGAGTCATTTCCATTGTATCTTCCATTTATGGCATTCACTTTTCTAGAGGTTGTGTACTTTTCATCTCCTCTTCCATTCTAGCATTCACTTTATTATAGATTGAGTTCTTCAATCTTCCTTTTCACCTCTTACGTCTTAACATTTACTTTTATACGGGTTGATTTCTTCAACACACCTTTTATTAATTTTTCTTCTCCTTCAACCATGGAGGATTCACATAATGATTTATTAGAAGAACTTATGAAGATGAGAAAATAATTAGCTCTCATATCCTCTCAAGTCACTAACAACGATACCAAAGGTACCAAACACATGAAGTAAAGTGATGAAATCTTCAAAAATCATTATATGAAAAATAACAAGAACACCATTCTTAATAATCATATTTCATAATTTATTCCACAAAATAATCCATGATTCACATAGGAATGGAAAATGATAAAAGTTGTTATTTCGGGTATGCAAAAACCACGTAAATAATTAAAATTTGATGATTTTTTTCCTTACCCCTTTGACAAGGATATATTATGTATAACTTTTCCCAAACCACTTGAGATGCCCCAATTCGCTAAATATAAGGAAAAACTGATCCTAGATAAAATATCAAAGAATTTTTCATAGCATGCCAAGAAGTGGCATATAACGATATCTTTCTTCTGCGCCTCTTTCCTAAGAGTCTAGGAGGAAAATATTTGGACTGGTTATTACAAATTACAAAGGGATATATCACCACTTTCAAGGACATCTAAGAGAAATTCTTCAAGAATTTATCTTTCAATATTGACCCCTAAGTCACAATGATGGATTTATGTAATGCCAAATAATGACCGAATGAAAGCTTTTCCCAATTCTTACAATGATGGAGAGGGATTGCAAGTCAATTCCCATGTTCACTCCCTAGAAAAAAATGGTTAACATCTTCATCCCAACCCTTAATGGTGAGTTATCCTTTCACATACATATGAATTTCCTTAACAAATTTGAGGAAGTTATCAAAAAGGGAACTCAAATTGAAAAATGTTGTCATATCTAAAGGATTGATCACACCTCATTATAAAGAGAATGGGAACAATCATAATCACCATAGCAAAAACCCTAAAAATTATCATAATAATCCTAAGTACATCATTTGTAACTATAATGTTGTTAATGATGGTGTTACCGATACTTGTAACATGTACAACTTCATGAACAATCAATCAAAACATACTAAGTCTAAACCATCCATCACCATTCCAAGAATAGAAACATTTCCTCCTCCTCATTATTACAAATGAAAATATATGTCATTGGGGAATATATTTCAAGTTTCTTACAAAAAATGGATAGTGCCAATATGGTCACTTACCCTATCACATGACCCTTTTTCGAAGGAGAACCTAAACTAGATTGGTATAGACCCAACACCTATAGTGATTTTCATTGCATTGATGGTCATCCAACAGATAGATGTAAACAACTTTGCAATTATATCAAATACCTCATTGAAAATAAATACATAGTTTCTAAAGACCTACCACCTAACCATGATACAAAGGGAAAATCTCACAAACAAGGTGAATCCTTGAACAACGTCCATTTTAAATCCATCACATCCTCTATCATAGGAACCACTCTACGTAAATTTAAATGTAAGTTTAAAAATCTTAGAGAAAGTATCTCTAGTTAATTTCATCAATTAGGAAATGCCAACATGATCAAATATCTCATTATAATACCCTTTTATAATGGGGAACCAAAGCCTACATGGTATAATACATCAAAATATTGTGAATACCATCATATCAAAAGTTATTCTACTAATCATTGTTGAAATGTACATCATTATGTTCAAGACTTAATTGATGATGGAGTCATATCTATAGATCTCAACATGTTATATTTACTAAGGGAAATATAATTGAAAAATTATAGTTCCACCATTAAAAATGCAAAGACTATAGATTATGATGTGTAGTTAAATAAGACACAGAATTAGCTTAAATAAATAGAAAATTACAGAGCTTAATGAGTAAGATCTAAAAGAAAATAGACATAGATCATAGAGATGGTAACACCATATTTAAGTGTATAAACCTGAAGGATAAAACCCCACCTTTGAAAAGAACTCGCCTGTATTAAGAATTCACAAGACTTTAACCCAAAACTTCTACTTCAGTCCTTAGTCTTTCAAAGAATGATTGAAGATATATGTCTTGCACTCATTCAATACAATAACCATATGAAGATCACCCCCATTCTGATATCTCTTTCTAGATAAAAATATCGTACTAATATATTCCTTACTCATATCCAATACCAAGAGGGATTACCCTAATCAATAGGGTGGGTGAATCAATCCAGCCGCTTCACTCTTAAATGTGGAATATATTCATAAAAGAGTTTGATAGAAAAACTTTTAAAATAATATTGGGGCGTACTATAGTGGTAGATAACCCACTTGACATTATCACCCCAAACACGACGATGAAGCTCTCACAACCGATGACACGTCAACTTCCAAAACTTCAAATGAAGAGTTAAATTTTGGCCCCACTTCTATACATATTGATATTCAATGAGATCATGACAAAGGTCACGTAACAATCTTCTTCAAATTCATTTATTCTTCAAATTTTCTTTCGTTAGCCCAAAAAGACATTAAACCTATTTCACACAACAATCTTCTAACATCAAATGAGATTTTGACCCTGCTTTAAGGCTTCCTCTCAAACCTTGTTATAATTTTTGACTCTATAGAAGAGGGTCCATCATCAAGGACCATTGAGCTTGATTATATTCTTTCACTACCAGCTCTTATTCCTAAAATCCCTAGTCTTATTATAGAAACACAACTGAAATAAGCTTGGACACTTGCAACAATGCAACCTTTAGTGTCGTAATTCCTCAAATGATGAACCTTACATGCCAAGACATCTACATGTGTACACTCTATGAGTTGCGTATACCCAGGAATATCATTACACAACCTTTTCAAGATTTAATTACCAATATTTCATCAAGTCAATTTAATAGAACCATTGAATATTTTCTCTCTACATCTTATATGGAGCATTGGGTGTACATTTAGAGATCAATCCTTCTTTCCTCGCATTATTCCACTCATGGATGAATATGAATCTCAACATATTCCCCACATCGATAACCCTCCTCTAACATCACATGGGTCTTTTGATCTTATCAAAGATCTATCCAATCACACATCCTTTGACTTGGATCTCATTCGAACAAGTATCATACTTTATGACTCATTGAATCTTTATATTCCCTCCTTTGACTTGTCCTTTATCCTCCCAAATCTCATAAATCAAGACTCCTTGAATATTAGGATTACCTCCTTTGAATTGGAACATGTCTTCCCAAGTCTCATACTTCAGGACCCATCAAATCGAGTTAATTCCATTCATTAACTTGGGCCTTTTCCACCTAAGTCTTGTAACTTAGGACTCCTTGAATCTTTTGATTCTTCCCTTTGACTTGGACCTTTTTCACCCAAGTATCACAACTCATGACTCTTTTAATCTTTCAATTCTCTCCTTTGATTTAGACCTTGTCTGCCCAAGTATCGTACTTCAGAATCATTGAATCTTTGAATTCCATCCTTTGAATTGGATTTCATTCACCCAAGTATCGTGAACTAGGACTACTTCAATCATGGATTCACTGAAAATATTTGATTCTCTTCTTTAAATTAGAACTTGTCTACCCAATTATCATAAATATGGACTACTTCAATCATGGATACATTGAATATATTTCAATCCTCTCCTTTTACTTGATATTTTCCATCCAAGTTTTATAATTTAGGACCATTCCATTTTTATAAACATGGACCTCTCTCTTGATGAGTCCATTCCTAATCCTTACCTGTCAAATCTAAAAAAAATTAAAAGCATAAAAAGAAAATAAAACTCGTATCAAACCTTTAATTAAAGCACTATTTACAAATAAAAGTAGAAACTAAAGCTCAAATAATGTTAAACATTGCATCTTTTGGAAGATATATTAATCATACCATTATCATATCTTTGCATTATCCACCTATCATGACATAGGTTAAACGTTTTCCTATTGGGAAGTGTGTCTCATATTTGTTATTATTCCTATCATTTCGAGATCTTTTTACCTGCGTTTTATCTCCAAGCTTATCGATGGAAAATCCTCCTTTCAAATAATCTCTTTCTTTAAAAGAAAGCACCAAACTTATTTACCCATAAATTATTGATCGTCCATCTCATTCTATGGTTGAACCCTTTCATCCTACTACTCACATGAGGCTGATACTTGAGGGCAGAATGTTCCTTCCCAAAAATCACATAATTGACATAAAATGAAAATTCAATCTAAAAATTAAAATAAAAAAATAAATAAATCACTAAACCTTTTTTCCTTCACACGGTCTTCGATGACGAGTCCATACTTCTTACTAGTAGTATGAGAATGGGAATGGAGGCAAGTGCCCTCACTCACCTACATTTTTCTTTGGTGTTGAGTTCTTGTCTCTTACCTGGTGACATGGGAAAGATGTAGGGGTCCTTCACAAATTCAATCAACAAATAAATCCTTTATCAAATCTGAATTACAATTTCTTCATCAAAACATCCCAAGAAGTAATTTAGCTACTCATGTTAAAGAAAGACAAATATTCCTTCAACCAGATTTTTCCAACTAGTAGGCCATCTACGAATATAAGTCTTATAAAAACCTATAAGGTGGAATCATCTTGGAATCAATCAGATAATATTGACTAAAGATGAGTTACATTCTTCTTACATGGATCATTGTTACACCTTGTGTCTTAGCATCCAATATCTTCACCTTCATATCACTATTCACCTCATTTTCACATCCTTCTTGGCTCTTAGTGATGATCCTTCACATATTCTTAGCTATGTGGAGTCATGAGTGGAATGAGACATCATAACATTTTACCATCTACATTTCTTCCCATGGAATGGAATGCTTCTAATTTTTGCACTTACGTTCATCTTTGTGTAACCCTAATACCGAGTCCAAAAATAAAAACATTCAAATATGTTTCAAACAATAAAAAAAATCAAATATGTTTCAAAAAGCTATAAAAACATTCAAATATGTTTTGAAAAATATAAAAACAATATAAAATTGTTCCAAAAATAAAAAATAGTGTAAAATCGACAAAAACAAAAATTTAGAATATGTTTGACCAATTTAAAAGTTTGTCTAACACGGTTCAACAATTTCACCATTTGAAGGAACTCCCATAATAATTCCAAATCATCTTTCACCAATCACATGGCGTATATCTTTGCTCCCGGAAATTAATAACCCTTTCACAATATAACTTTTCTTGGGAAAAATCTAATACAAATCAAAATTCAATGGGATCCAAAAAGAGTTTTTGGATTATCTAAGAATCACTCCACTCTTTGGCCTAATCCAATCCCCTCATGTTCTAATCTATCACTTGGGGAATTTATATCTATCTAGTTCTTGAGTGTGTAACACATTCAGAGTGTCATTAGACGTTGTTATAACAAATTATGTTGTAATGTTGCGGTTTCTTAACATTGTGAAGATAATTTTGCTTCTTTCAATTTTTTATTTTGTTGTACTTTTTTACCTTTGTTTATAGAAAAATTTCAGAAAATTCTTGGCATATTAGTTCACAAATAACTTTGGTGTCATTCATTCTTGTTCATATTGGGTTTGTTTGCAATGCTTGTTTTGTGTCTTTTTGATCATTTGCACTTTTTTCTCTTGGATTATTAAATAATGTATGGTGTGTTTTCATTTCTTTCTATTTGTATTTCAAGTTTTTCAAAAACTCACAAAATCAAAAAAATCAAATATTTCAAAAATAAAATAAAAATCATAAAAACTTTCAAAAAAACATTCACTTATCATTTATATCCTACAATTAGGAAACCGTGAAGTGGATATTTCAACATTTCAACATAATATCGATAAATTCATACCTTTATCTACTATCCTAGTGATCGCTCCAATCATATGACTATCATAAAAATTGTTTTTCCTTCGCAATACAACTTCACATGGGGCAATTTCTTTTAGAACATTTTCACAATGAATCAAACAAGAGTGTTACAAGGAGTCAATTTACTCCGCTCTTCTAGTCTGATCCTATTCCCACCTTGGGAGCATTTACATATACTTAATCCTCATTGTGGCACGCATTAGGGGCATAGTTGATTTTCTTCTTTTTCAAATTTGTGTTGCATTATTGATGTTTACTGCTTGGACTAATTGCAATTAGTGTGATAATATCTTGGTTCCTTTATAACCCCGATTCCCGCACCTACTACTCTATTTAAATTGGGATTATTTTAATTTTTCTCTTTTCTTTGATGTGTGTGTGTGTGTGTGTGTGTGTTTGTTTATGTGCATCTGGGTTAACCATCTTGATTCTTTCATAATCATGGTGACAACTCTATTGTGCAACAAAAAAATAAAGGTTGCTCTTATATTCACACTCTCCAAATGACACTCATGCTATGAAAACATTTCCTTTTAATCCTTTTATAAATTCCTTGTTTTCTTCCTATCAAGTGTTCATCCACCACCTTGCTGCATCATCCACCTACTTGAGGGGGCATTCCCTTACCATTCCTATCTCATTGGGGCATCCAAATGCTTCACCGTTTTCCAATCGTTGGGGCACCCAAATTCTTAATTGTCTTCTTCTCACTACTCTACACGCGTCTACTATATTTAAAGTGCTATTACTTCACAACAACATTTAAATAGGGAAAATGTAGACACCCTAAAAATACATGCATATTTCTAGTTCGCTTCTACCCAATTAGAATTAATTAAATTAATACTATTCCACCGCAATATACCCCCTTGGAATTAATTAAATTAATTCCTTCATTTAAATACACCCTTTTAGAATTAATTACATTAATTCTATTATCTAATTCATATTCCTACCCTTTAGAATTAAATAATTTAATTCCATCATGCCTTTGGAATTAATTAAATTAATTCATACACCTCTTGATAAATATAATTAAACATTTAATTAAATAAATGGTTAATTATTTCCTCATAATTAAATACTAATTAAATTAGTTATTTAATTGATTCTTCTCCTTATTCACTTTGTAGACACAAAATTTGGGTCACACTCCCTTTAGTCCCCTTCAATTAATTAATGTAACACATTTAAATAATCATGACCCCTTCATCCCATATTAATATTCATTCTCACATTATTAATTAATTTAATTAAGTTAATTTCAACCTCACACCTCCACCTCACCCTAGACCCATTATAGGGGCATTTAACTCACAGTGACTAAGTCATCACTCTCAATACTGAGTTATAACTTTTAGTGTTGAGTCACCACTTGACCTAACTAACTAAGAATTCTTCTCAAACCTAATTGGAATTCTTCTATGACCTTCCTACCTTTTCTAATGAGAAATCCACTTCCCTAAGTGGAATCAACTTAGAAAACACGTAAAATATGGGAAGATCATCCTATTTTTCATAAAAGGGACCAATTCACCCTAATCGACACTTTGGTTTTCCTTGGCAAAGACCGGTTACCTAACCACTATCGGTCACCTTATATAGTTTTTCACAACTCTTTACACAAAGTTGGTCATTTAGTTATTGGATCCTTATTACATTCAAGCGTGAATCTTCAATCCCTCCTACATCTAGATGATGAACACACACAACCACAGTGCAATAAAAACATCTGGTTCTCCTTCTAGAGCATTGGAATACCCAGGAGAACACATAGATTGTACTGCTACAACACTGGACCTAGGCACCTCTTCTTTGATCAACCTCTAACCACTTCCGCTCATAGGATCTGAAACATACCCAGTAAGTATTGTGATTTTATCATTTTTGATTATTCAAGTATAGATCTTTCATTTATTTTTGTATTTCATTCTTTCATTACCCATATATCACCTTCTTCCCACCAACCCACTATTCAACCATCTCAAGCCTTTACACCCTTTCTAACCTCCTTTTCAGCATACTTGAGTCTTCTTAATAATATTACAACCTTATCAACACCCCCTTCACTCTCTATGTAATCACATAGAGGTTTAAACTCCCATTTTAACATTTGAACCGAATTTCCCCTACCAACACCGGTTAGCCAACCGGTTTTAATATATCTCCTATATTGGCATCAGTCAACTAAGCGATACAGGTCCGAGACTGAAATTTTTATTATAACAATGAGTTAACAAATTCCTGAAAAAAACTGAAAACTTTGCCTAATTTCACCCATACCTCACCTATAGCCTCTGCTACACCTATAGACCCAAAACACCCATTAATCATTCGATTTAATTGTAACCATTACCTATTGAGTTAAATTAACTTTTTGTATGTTAATAGGAGATACCTAAATCTTATCAACTAAAATATGAACTATTATTTCTTACATTAAATTATATTAAACAAAGGATTAATATTTATTAGAGGAAGCATCACGCTTTTTGGATCTAGCCTTACTAGGTAGTTGTCTAACTCTTGATATTTAATACTAATTCATGGTCTTGTTGTGTTTGTTATAAAGGTCATTCCTCCTATCTAATGGGAAGCTCACATATCCATCTTGGATCAAAAGTCTACAATGCACACATTCTACCTTCCACCTTTGCCTCACAAGTATTCCTCCTTAACTATTTAACTTTTTATCTGTTTCATCCTAGAAAGCATAAAACTTATTGGTGAAACATTTTGGCATGCCGGTGGGACCCATATGGGGTTCGTTGCATTGTTCATTCCTAGGGAAAATATTGTGTGTCTATTTTCATTTGAAACAAGTTCACATTAAGATTCTTCTCTGGAAATATTCTTTTCTTTTGATTGTCTCAGTGACACTTGTTTTTGGGATTAAAAAGAACTCTTCTTTCTTTTCTTGCATTGCACTTAGTGAAATTCATACCCTTAACCTCTTCATAATTTGTTCTCATTGAATATAATTTGTGGTTTTGGGTTTTAAAACTTGTGCACTTGCATTTTTATTTTGTTGCATTATAGCTCATCTAAATTGTGGTCAACCTATATGCTAGAAGTCATGCCCTATTGATGGTTGAAAAATTCAACCGTAGCTCACATTTTGCATACTCTTTATACCAAATCACTGAAAAAAAAACTACAGTTCTTGAACAACATATTTCCTAGAAGAAGTTGTTAAGTATCACATGATCATAGGATTTATAGTGGGCTTTAGCTGGTTTCTCTGTCCAGTCATCATCTCAGAGAAGGATCTCCCATGCCAAAACTTACCTGAAACCAACCACATTTGACATATTTTTATATGATTTGGATAACATTTTTAAAGTTTCTTCATCTCCCTAAACCATTCTAATGTAGTATATCCTTCCGATAGCTTTCCAATGAATGTAAGAATGTGGAAAATAGACTCCATATGCACATTTGGTGGCCGGTCAAAGTTGGGTCAACAAGATGGTCAACCTTGGTGAACACAGTGGACCAACCGTGCATTGCGACACATGGAAAACAAATATGTTGGAAAAATTGAATTTTGGTTTATCCAATGGTCTTTGACAAAAAAACATTATAGTGTGCAAGAACAAGAGGCTCAACTTTTGTAATAGAAGGGAGCTTGGCCGCCGTGAGGACTATGATATTATCGCCGACGTGGTGGGTCCTCAAGCCACCATGAATCAAATTCACCTGATTAACCTATCGGGATCAAAAAGAGGTTTATATTTTCCAAGTCACTTTATATATTTGTCATATTTAATTATATTATTTTTCACATCATATTTACATGGTCGAATTTCATATTAACCTTTGTAACTATGTCATGCAATTGCCAATGTAATTCGAGATATCCAAGCCAACTCGGATCAAGCTATTTTCCTCATTACTAAGTATTTATCCATGGTTGTCGAGTGAACATTATCTACCAATACATACATCTTACTTTCTAGCAACTCAGCAGAATAAAGTTTGGTGGTCAAATAACAAAAAATTCCCAACTCTCCGCAAAGATTAGTGTGGTGGGCATGCCAACCCACTAGAGGATCAAACATGTTTAGGATAAAACCAACCCCCTATCAACATTGCAATGCAAAAGTGGTCCTTTGACCAAATTAAACTCCAAACTTCTCCCGTTAAAATTTTCCCCACTCCTTATATGCAAGAAATGTGGGATCTTTACCACTTCGGAAAATGAAAAGAGTGCTCAACCACCGGTGGTATAGATGGAGGTAGAATTTAAACCCCGACCTCCATTCGAACAATTCAAGCAGCCAACCATTCTCACAAAGTCACTTGACATGTTATAAAATTGGAATTATTTTATTTAAAATGGGGTCACCGTTTGACTGTCTTATAAGGATAACATGAAATTTTGATTTAAGGCCATTTTTGAGGGTCTTGGATGCCAAATGGAGACTTGATGTCTCTAGAATTTTCTCAAGAATTCAAAGAATATTCCAGTGATGTGATTCTTTTCCAATTTTGAGGTTGTTTGACCTATTTTAGAAGCAAAATGTGAGGGTTTCTATAGAGAACTTGAGAGAAGAAGTAGTGAGATAATGAACTAGTGCTACGAACTTGTGGAGATGCTTCTCTGAATGGTTTCAGAGGTTCTTAAAGTTTATTTTTAATAATATTTGTAGGTTCATCTATTTTATGTTGTATTTACATAATTTAATTATTATTGCAACATAGTTAGAGAGATATATTGATCAGTTTATCCTGTATGTACATATGTAATCTTCATTGTATGAAGCTAAACAACTATGGAAGTAAAATTACAGTTTACAGGAATGATCCAGGGCCTCTATAGATTTGAATTATTACTCTAATGGGTTTCTATGCAGTTTACAGTTGATTTACATACCCAGATCAGGGAGTTTTTGAATACCCACAAGGTGGAGAAAGTTGTAGGTACTTGGAGTTTTTGGGAACAGAAACTTGATCTTGAGATCAATGAATTCCACACTCAGTGAAGTACTATTTCAGTTTTTAAATATCCATACTGATGTAAATTGTAAAAGAAAGTTTTACATTGGTTTTTAATGGAAATGGTTCGTTATTCGAACTCGAGATGTAGTCCCAAATGGGATGAACTTCGTTATCAATTTCGTGTCTTTCATTTTCAGTTTGTTCATTGTTTAGTTAAATGTAGTTACAAATGGATTTGAATGCATCAGTTAACAAACTTGTGAAGATTTACAAAATGACACATGAAAGAGTTAAAGCAGAATGAATTCATCAAAGGTTTCTAAGTGAGATTTTTTTTACATTCCTAGAATAGTAAAAAGAATCCAATTTTCTATTCAATACTAAAGGAAAGTTGAGAATCCACTTCCAATTCTATTTTTTAAAGGAATTGAGAACTTTAGTATCCATTGTGTAAAACTATTTAACCCGGTTTATGGATCAATTTTGGTATCAGAGAAAAGTTCATTTTCAGGGATTTGCTTCAGTTGTTGATCTACTTCTTTTGGAGTTTTATATCAGATATTATTATGTGTTATTTTGTTTGATTATTTGTGTAGGGAACTAGTGCAAAGGATTCTTGGAAGACATTCCAATCCACTGAAGGAAGACAAGCTTCTAACAGCTAAGAGTTTGTAACACTAGTCTGTAAGATCAATCCAGTTGAGGAACAAGCATAATGACACTTGGTAAGATATTTTTGGATAACTAATCATACTATGGAAAGTCTATTGCCTTACCAGTTATAAGTGAAAAAACCATATTCCATTATGAGACATGGAAATGGCATCAGGTTATTTGGATTTACTAAGTTGCATTTTTAAGACATTGAGATTTATATTGGTTGTTCAGTTGATTTGTCTTCACATCTTGTAAGTATTGCAGAAGCAAGATGAGTTGTTTAGAAGCTCAAAAAGTGCCAACCTTTCTCAAATTAGTATGCATACTTCACAGTTCTTAAAGAAGGTAATAATTGTTTTTAGTATAGCTATGTGACATGGGTTATGGATTTGATTCCTTCGTGTGTGTTGCATTGAAAATAAAAATATACCTTGATATGGAATTATTTATAAACCTTTTTGGAATTTCCAGTTCAGTTGTATAACCAAACAAGAGGAAGAAGTCCCTTGTATTGATAATGGTTAATGAATTGGTTTAACAAATTCAACAATAACAGGTCATCTAACTCTTTTTGAGATAGAGTTTCATAGATGTATCCTTCCTAAAATTGTGGAAAATACATTGTGTATTGATTCAGGTAAACATTTTTGGGTATTGAGTAATGTAGTGGTTGTTAAGTTAACCCTTACTCACAGTTCATAGTTTCTCAAAGGAAGGTAAAACTATTCTGACTCTTCTATATTTTTAATGGATTTTTGAACATAGTGTATTGGTTTAAAATAACCAGATGGGATGACCTTTGTGTGGCTAATCCAGAAGGGAATATACCTTGTTGAGATTGTTCAGAACTTTAAAAGAGGTTTTTATCACTAAGTCAGTTGAATAAAGGGTGATGATATAACTTCCTATTCATGTTATTGAAACCATGCAGAAGTACATATGTTGCTAAAATGGTTTAATGAATAGTTTTGATAGGCATTACTATGATATGAATAGTATGCTCAGTTTTCATTCAGACACTTAATCAGGGAATTTTTAGAGTATGGGATCCAGGAAGAAATTGACATGTTTAGTGTTGTGGATGGATATTTGTTATCTCCTATTTTCAGATATTTTTGGAAAACTAACTCAGATGGATAAGTAGGGGGATATGAGATAGAGAGTATTCATCAGTGAGGACACCTCGAGACATGTTTAAAATTCTTGGTATACTCCTAATTTTGATATTTACTTATAGTTTTTTCGGTGAGAAATTTTTTTGGGTAGAAAGACTTGTGGAATTCTTGCTAATGCTCTAGGAATCTAAATCCCTCTACTTAATCGGTGTAGCTTCCATATATGCATGCACGATAAAATGTGGATTTGTGGTGGTCTTTTGGTGGGGATCCAACAGGGGGCACTCCACTAACCTCGTGGTAAAGCTAGCAGATATCTTGCTAGGGAAGACTTTGTCTAAAAATGGGAAATGGAGTGAGAATAGATATAGGAGAAATAATAATGCATGTAGAAAATCATATTCTTGTACACACACTAGTTAGAAATTTTAACACATGCATTTATGAGAAGAAATAACCCCTGCAAATGGAAACAAGATGAGATAAGATTTTGAAATCAAAGTTTCAAAAATCTCCTTATCAAAGAGGATAACAAATACTTCTTCTTGTATTGATGCTTAAACAGAAGTTGTATATAATGTGGGAATGGAAGAAATTTGAGAATGGAGGAAAGTAGAAGAAAATGGCTATCTCCTTTGCTTTCTCTAAGTACAATGCACTCATGAGTTTACAATATCAATTGCCAACCCCTTATGATGGCATGAAAAAGCCATTAAATATATTGTAATAAATGGTTACAACTTCTTCTTTGTTAGCAAGAAATGATTTACAATCTTTTCGATCGTTCGCATCCATTGATTCTTGATTTGCAAAGAAATTCCAATGGTGGGAAAAACCAAACTTTTCATAATGCAGCCGTTACATTCATTTTTAAAATTTGAACCATTCATCTTGCCTTTGAAACTTTAAACCAGAGTATCCATGTTGGAGAAATTTATTGGAGCGAGCGTGGAGGATGCCTTTTGTATTTTGTGACTTTATAGAGATTTGGCATTTTTACATTTTTGGTCTACCCTTCACCTTTTGATATAATCCTGACACGTGGATTCACTTGATTGGTGAAGGAATCATGGCTCGCTTTATGAATTTTAGCCCTTTTTACAAAATGGCTCAAAACCTCAAAGTTCTCTGTCAATCCGCTTCCCGCTTTGACTTTCAATGTGGGCTAAACATTTGACTTTTTCCTCATAACATCATTGGGGTTGTAGGTAACTTTATGAATTTTAGCCCTTTTTACAAAAAGGCTCAAAACCTCAAAGTTCCCCATCGACCCGCTTCCCCACTTTGACTTTTAATGTGGGCTCAACATTTGAATTTTTCCTCATAGCATGATCGGGGCCGTGGTTCACTTTATGAATTTTAGCCCTTTTTACAAAAAGGCTCAAAACCTCAAAGTTCTCCCCGACCCGCTTCTCTGATTTGACTTTCAATGCGGGCTCAACATTTAAATTTTTCCTCATAGCATGATCGGGGCTACGGGTCACTTTATGACTTTTCTCATTTTCACCACAATGCCTCAAAATGTAAAAAGGATCCCCTTTCCACCAATCGGATTCTTCTCGGGACGCGGGGCCAATCTAACATTTTTGCTAAAATAACAAAAATGTTAAGTTCACAAAAAGGACCCATCCTGCCGCATCCAATTAGATATGTCCATGTACCCATGGATAATGGGGCCAAAATTTTATGGGGAAGAAAATGCTCGTCATTCACGACTGTGGAAAAATGTAGAGAAGAAGAAAACTCCACCATTTCATGCTCAATTTTAAAATTTCTTTCACAAACCAAGGAATTGAAAACAATACAAGGTTCGACAATCCATGGCCATAGAAAGATTGACAATTTCATTCAAATGAGGACAACAATAAAATTTTCACGCGTCTAGATAGGAAAACGGAAAATTTATCAAAATGTGCAGACTAGAGAGTTTAAACAACTTCAAAGCATGAATTTCTCTATCTTTTTAGACTTCTATCTTTACTTGAACACTTCGGAGGTTGTGAGCTCAAATTTTTGAATTTGAATCAAAAATGAGGGGGATTTTGAGGGCAACAAGCTGTTGGCTCTAGCTTAGGGACATGACATGGGTGAGCATAGTGAAGAAATGACATGGGAATCTAGAATATCAATCTCTAGACCCTATAATTTGTTAACCCATGCCTTATCCATTGGGCCTTGTAGATTCATGTACAACTTCAAGAAAGAAATATCAAAAGAAGGAAACACACAAGCACACAATGGGAAGGAATCACATGACACACAATGTAAGGGGAAAAGAAACACAATGAAAAGGGAAACACATCTATGGTACAAGGTGGGGGAACAAACTTCTTTCAATTGATGATACAATTTCAAGTATTTCCCACTCTAAGGAAATTTCGGTGGCATTCCATCCAAATATGAGAGAAGAAAATAATTCTCACCGTAAGCTTCATGAATCTAGAATAAGCCAAGTGGTAATGAATCAAACTTTCCATGGCTACCTTTCTTCTCTTCTCTTGTCCCATAGCAAGATGAAGTCTCCAAATTTTAATTCTCTTACCTTTTTATTCTTATCAAAAATCTTTTAGTGCCCTTTTAAACAACTACTTGATACCAAAGAAACATCCTAGGGTTAGCTAGAAAAATTATGGGATAATTTTTTTATTAGAAGTATCTATAACTGAGGTTGTAAGACATCAGTCTACCATTGGTAGGTTATATAACAAAACCTATTTACAAAAATATAAGTTTCCTTTACTTACTTATATCAAGTTCACAAGGTTCCAATTTAAGGGTTACATGTTTTTGTTAGGTTCAGAAGTAATTAACCCCATGCCTGTTCTCTAACAGGCTCAAAAATACAACTATATTTTTTTCTCCTACTAAACACTTCCAAGATTTCCCTAAATCATTCCCATTAGATAGGAAATTTTCTTACCTTTCTGGTGATATAAATAAGTCCTTCTAACTCTTTACATAATTCAAGTTATGAGTGAGCGGAGTTTCTAGGGCAAATTTTCCCTAGAGAGACACGTGGAAAAAGGAGGGGGAAAGCTCTTGAACGGATTGGCGGGTCACGGGGCGGCATTGGGAAATTTTTCCAAATGCAAGCTCAAAGGAAAAAATTTCACTTTGCACCCGCGGGTCCCAGGGAGGACACATGTCGGGTTCTTGTGCCATGTGGACAAGGAGGAAGGAAGGGCGGAGCGGTGGGGTATTTTAGTGCTTTGCGCCAATGAAGGGGAAAAAGGGAGAAAGAAGTACACAGATCCATGCACCTGCTAAGGGAAAGAGTCTCGAGAGGAAGGTAGGGAAGTGGCCGTAGAAGGAATTTTAAAATTTTCCAAAGCCAAAACAAAAAAAACAAAAGGGAGAAGGAGGGTCCGCCCTCTTGCCTCCATGCTAAAGTGCCATGTGGCACACTCCCATTGGTCGTGGGCCGGCGGGGCCAAAACATAATTTTTCCACAATTTTTTTAAAAAATAGGTTAAGTTTAAAATGAAACTACGCTTTCACTGAAGCCAAGAGGGGACACATGGTGCCCCTCGATTGGTCATGGTCGGCGTGGAAGGATAAGTGAAAATTTTCCAAAATTTTTCAAAAGGATAAAGGGTTAAAAAGAATCCGCACCTCCGCCTCAACCGCTGGAGGACACGTGGTGCTTTCGATTGGCATCAAGCTAGTGGGGGAAAGTCAAAGTTTTCCCAAGGTTCAAAATTTCCAAAAATTTTCCTAAGGCCAAATGACGGGAAATTTTTGGCTTGTGGGCCCACTAGGGAAAATTTTCCCAAATTTTCCCGCCCAAGCTCAAAAATTTCAAAGTTCCATAACTTGAGCTAAAATTATTTGTTTTGGGAAAACAAGGACTTTTGGAAATCTCTCGATGCCCTCTTTGCACAAAAAGAGTAAATTTTACTTTTTGTTAACTTCTTAAGGGTCAATTTAGCAAAAAGGATCTGCAGGCTTTAAATTTTTGAACTGACAATTTGTAGCTTCATGTTTTGGTTAATTTAGAACTCCTCCTTCACTCAACATGTCAAAAAAACATGGAGGATCAGTCTAGGGAGAGTTTAGAGTGTTTTAGTGAAGTCAATTTGTCCAAATTTTTCAATTTTATATTTTTTTGATAATAGATGGAAAAAATGACTATGCAAGCTCCGAATTGAATTTTATTAAGTTTTGGAGGTTCTTTCTTAACTCTTATAGTGAATTTGAGTTCCTTAAGTCTTCCTAAGTATTAATTTCAAGGTTTCATAACTTATTTTTGAGTATAAGTTTGAACTACTCATTTTAATTAAAATGTGCATTGTCAGATTTAAGTTTTAAAATAGTGAACTGTTTCTTTTAAATTAATTTAGCAATTTGTCTTTGAAGATGCATATGGTTACTAAACTAGTCTAATCCATTTACAAGATTTGGAACAACCATTCATTTCAAGTTACAATGCATTTCTGACTTCAATTTTTAATATACATTTTGCAAGAATATAACATTATCTTCCAATTCCATGCATTCCTTCTTTCTTTTCTTTTCAAACAACAATCAATTTTCAACAATAATTCAAATCAAATGTGCAATAAAATTTTGAGAGAGGAATGAATTCTTTCATTGATCCTCAATATAATTTTACAATTTTCCTTTCTATTTGATTTCAAATACAATACATGAAATATACAACACTGTTTCTTATTCTTTTCCAAAACAGAGTTATCATTTTCTTTTACAGCAATTCAAATCCTGTATACAATAGAATTTAGAACACCACTTCAATTCTTCATTCATAATCTGAAACAACTTTACGACTTAACACTTTTCCCATTTGATTTGATTTCAAATTACAAAATACAAAGTATGGAATATCATTTACATATTCTTTCCAAAAATAAAATAGAGAAAGTATAATTCTTCTTTTACATTTCTCAATTCAAATTCAACTTCCATTTGCTATGCAATAACTTCACATTACAATTAATATAAATCTTATACACGCAAGGTGGGAAAATGACTATCAAACGGGTTTATTCTTGCTTCAAACATAAACATGCTTGTTCTTCCATCTTTTCATCTTGATCACAACAGGAAGGGGGAAAGGCAATGCTCTTCACCCAACCAAGACATCCAATGATAAAGGAGAAGCCATCCTTTCCTCATTGGCCCCGAGCCCCAACCATATTGAAATAGAGAATAAGTGACAACTCATGGCAACAAAGGCTTTCACAACAAACATACAACATTCTTCACATTGCATTAAACAATAAGGAAATACAATCCAAGCAAGAAGAGTAGTTCACAACTACGTTTGAAATCATTCACACAACACATAGGCTTGATCAAGCAAGCCAACAAGAGCAAGAACTATGGGGAACTCCTTATGCCTCCTAATTTGGAATTGGGCATCCACCAAAAATCATACCACCATTAACCACATCAAAACCCATAAACCTTATATCTCCCAACCCCTCCTTATGCCCCCAAAAGTAAGAAATGCAAGCAATTTCTTTTCCAAGGTGGATCCCAAACCAAAACTCCCTCCACAATAAAATAGTGCCATTGGCAATCCCTTATGCCCCCATATGAAATCCCCATAGCCTTCTCCTACACCATGCCCTAAGAAATCTACCCAACCAGCCAAGAACACAAACACAAACACCATTTAAACATGCATGCAAGAGAAGGAAAACATTTAAAACACAGCTCAAGATGCCTACCTCTCCATAATGGAGTTTGTTCCAAGCTCACAAGCTTTCCACAATGTCAAAGTGTAGTCCAAAACTAGAAAGTATAAGCATGAAAAAGACTCCAAGCTTCCTCCACAACAAGCTCAAAAACAACAACAAAAAATGTGCCCCCAAGAGGAAAATAAAAAAGTTTCAACAACCATAAACAAGCAAGAAGTTTCACTTTTATAGGAGAGGGAAGAGAAGAGGATGATGTGGATCCATGTGGGATGCCACATCATTATTTCTCAACCCTTAGGGTAAACTCAACATCCTTCACCAAATCACAATAAATAAAATGACAATATCACTTACACACTCCAAAATGACCCATACTCCAAAAGGATTGAATTAAAAATATGTAAGGGAAGTGTAATTAAAACTTACATAATGTCACTTCAAAATGCATTATAAATTCCTAAAGTTAACCTCCAAACCATAGGCATGGTTGGTGGATCATTTTAAGAGGTGTGGGACAAGTTTAACTTGTCCCACAAGCCTCCAAATTTGGCCTCCAAGGAAAAATTCGAATTCCTAAGGAGATGAAGTGTTAAACCTTCCAAAATATTTCTTACATACTCTTACAAATTTCTTACACAATAACTTACACACTCTTCCAACATTAATATATAAAATCAACAACTTTATTAATTACATTCCATATCCCAATTTAATTTAAATAAATTTTAACTATATGACTCTCACATTAAAACTATCACATTTAAATTAACTAAAAGAAGGAACACATTACTAAGAAAAATACATACAACAATAATTAAAAAGAACACATAATTAAAACACATATACCATGGTCACATATAATAGAAATCCCCCATGGGAAATCCTAACATAACTCAACACACAAACACATAACACAGTTACCATGGTGACCTTGTTGAATTCACTCAGAATTCCAATATGGTTAGTCTTTAGTCCCCCAACATTGTTGTGATTTTTAACCTGCAAAATGCAAATACCTCCTTTGGCCTCGTGGTCATATCAAAAATCCAAAATGATATAAACAACATTTCAAAATCATCTAAACACATGAATCACAACAACATCATGAATTCAACATTACCATTTTTAATTAAATAAATCAACTATATCATCATCAATACTATTCCATACTAGATCTACTCAAATATCCAATGTCATAAGTCCAAATCAACATCCATATTATGTCCATGTCAAATAGTATATCCTCATCCACATCCAAGAAATGTCTCTAGTAATCATCAAGCATAATAACTAAATCCAGATCAATAATAATCCATGATCTAACATCTAACCATCATACCAAAACAAAACATAATAGTGTCCATAATATGATCAATAGTATCAAAATCAGTATCAAAAAGTGTCAAAGGGAAGTGGGCACTACATCCCCTTCCACTTAGAATCGAATTCCTTTGAGAATTCATGGAACAAATGTGGAAACTACACTTGTAATACTGTGGCATCCTCCCAAGTGGTGGCATGCAGATTGTCATATATGTCCCACGTACTCGCACTCGATCAATCTCTCTACCTCAAAGGCCCAAGGTCCTACGATCTATGATACAAAGAGGCTTGATAGTCACCTACCCCTGATCCTACACCTATAATGATGTCCAGTCTAACCAATTTGAAGGACCTACAATGTACCTCCTAAGGACAAAAACATGAAACACATAATGTACGTGAGAAAATTTGGGTGGCAATGCTAGATGGTAGCCCAAAGGGCCAATACACTCCAAGATCTCAAAAGGACCAACGAATCCAGGATCTAACTTATAACCTTTTCCATAATGGATAGGGATCTTGTGTGGCCTAACACGAAGGAACAACTTTATGCCCACATCAAAACTATGATCAATCCTATGCTAGTCCGCATACTTTTTCTCGCCTATCCCGTGCCTCTTGCAATCTCTACCCGTCAACATTACTTATAACTCCATGTCCTATAAAAGAGTTGGTCCAAGAGATACTCTTTCCTCTAACCTATCCCACAAGGGGTGTCCCGCACTCTCTACCATATAATGCTTGAAAATGAGCCATGCCTATAGAACTCTAACAATTATTATCGAAGGCAAACTCCACTAAGTACAGGTACTCCTCCCACTTAGGCTACTGATCCATTACATACATCCTAAGCATATCTTCCAAAATCTAATTCACTCACTCATCTGTCCATCTTTCTCGGGGTGATATGCTGTGCTGAAGTTAATCCTCATCCTGAGGACATACTGGATGGTATTCCAGAAGTGTGAAGTGTACAAAGGATCATGGTCACAAATGATCTTCCATGAAATCCCATGCAACTTGAAAATATCATCTAAATAAATTCATGCCATCGCTCTAGTTGTATAAGTGGTCTTCACCATAGAAAAGTGATCCACTTTTGTCAATTTATCAACTGCAACCATAATGGCATCGTGGTGATATCTCGACATAGGTAGCCCAACAATGAAATCCATGGAAATGGTGTCCCACTTCCATTCTAGTATGGCATGAGGATAAAGAATACCTGCTAGATGTTGATGCTTGGCCTTAACCCTTTGGCACTCTAAGCACTATGAAACAAGAGGAGCCACATCTCGATGAAGTCCTCTCTAGTGGTACAATATCACAAAGTAACATGCATCTTATTCACCCCGGGATGGGCTGAATAGGGTGCTTGATGTGCCTCTACTAAGATTTCTTTCCTCAAGCCTCCATCTCTAAGAACATATATTCAGCATATGTGTCTAAGAAGGCCATCTAACTCTAAGGAAAACCCATCAAACTTCCATTCAAAGGGTCTCTATGACTCGATATCTACTCGTACTACCATGTAGAAGTTGTCAAGAAGAATCTATTGAAGAATCCTACTCCATAAATCTGTGCTCACTGAGGTGGCCATAGCCACATGTCTCTTTCTGAGAGTGTATGCTACCAAATTCTCTTTCCCCTTCACATGCTTGATCTCCATGTCATACTCACAAATCAACTCCATCCAATGCTGTTGATGAGCATTTAGATTGAGCTATATGAAGAGCTGGCAAAGAATCAAATGATTTGTCCGAGTGTGAATATCCTTCCAAGAAGAAAGTGTCTCCACCTAAAAAATCATGCACAACTCCCACAAGCTCAAGATCATGGGTTGGATAATTAAGCTTGTGATCCTTGAGTTTTGAGACTCAAAATCCACAACTCTACCCTCCTGCATCAACACACCTCCAAGCCCTACTAAAGAATAATCGTGCAAACAAAGAACTCACCTTGTGGATCCGACACCGTAAGAATGGGTGTTGTAGTGAGGCACTCCTTGATGTCTGAAGACTTTCTTGCATCTATCTCGACCAAAAAAACTTCTTCCCTTTCCTCTGCGAAGGGAAGTGATAGGGTGTGCAATCCAAGAAAAGTCCTGAACAAATATCCGGTAGTAACCTACTCAACCCATGAAGTTGTGCACCTTGGTCACTATAGTGGGTGCCACCAATCCATAATGGCTCTAATATTAGAAGGATCGATCTGCAATACCTTCCCTAGAAATGATATGACCCGGATACTACACCTCTTTCTAGAAGAAATCACACTTCTCCAAGTTCCCATAAAGTTGTTGCTCACGAATACATTGAAGAACCTATTGAAGGTTCCCTCATTCTCCTCACATGTACATGAGTATATAAAAATGTCATCTAGGAAGATAAGCACGAAGTGATATAAGAATTTCTTGAATACCCCATTCATAAAACTCATGAACACTGTGGGGCCATTCATCAAACCATAAGACACCACCGTGAACTCAAAGTTCCCATATCTCATTTGGAAATGGTCTTATGAATGTTTTCCTCTGAAATCCTCAACCGATGGTAGCTTGACTTGAGATCAATATTAGATAACACTGTGGCTCCCTTCATTTGATCAAACAAGTCATCAATATGAGGAAAAGGATAATGATTCTTGATCGTTACCTTGTTCAACCGATGGTAATCAATACATAACCAAAAGGATCCATCCTTCTTCTTCATGAAGATCACGATGCACCCCAAAGGGATACACTAGGATGGATAAGGCCCTTCTCCAAAAGGCCCTCAAGCTATAACTTGAGCTCATAGAGCTCTGGGGTGGTCATCTGATAAGGTGCCCATGAGATAGGCTCTGCTCCAGGAACTAAATCTATATGAAAATCAATCTCATGTTAGGGTGACATCCTTAGTAGCTCCCATGGAAAGACAAAGAAAACTCTCTCAAGATGGGATGATCATCTAGTGATGGTCTACTAGACCTATCCTTTGATTTTTCACTAACTATAACAACATACATCTGACAACCCCTGTCGCACACACCGCTTAAGTGGCATAGTAGAAATGGTGTGAATAGAAAAGGGTCTCCGACCTCGAGATCACTGAATCAACTCTCAAATCATCTACACAAGCTATAGTCTTGTATAACAATCTATCCTCCGGCCCCTGTGTGCGAGATAGCCAATCCATACCTAAGATGACTCCATAAGAGCCCAAAGGAAGAATACGAAGATCCGAGGTGCTTTGGTGAAAGGTCCCATATCCACAACACACTCCTTAACTTAGGATTCCACCGAGATCTTATCTCTAGAATCCATCTTGACATCCCAACTAAGACCCTACCTAACTACCACCAGCCTACATCACTCTACTAAAGATGGTGCAATAAAAGAATCAGAAGAGCCCGAATCAAATAATACATAGGTAGGAATACCACTAATGCTACTTGTGGTCTCAATAACTATGCTCTGGTGCTCTCCCTGATAGTTATTAACCACTACATAGATCCTGTGGCTACATCTCATGTCACCAAATGTCGGCTCAGAAACCGATGCCTTACCCTTGTTAGGGTTCTCGAGGACAATCTCTCTGAAAAATGTCTAGCTACTCCACATCTAAAGTAACCACCTGATCCTCTCCAAGGGATAACACCTCTAGTAGGTGCCCTAGAATCATGTGGCATGGATCTTGATGATATGGCTATTGTTTGCTATGGCCTCTACTAGCTATCTCCCGCTGAATAAGCTCTAGGTGCACCCCGTGTCCTGATGGGACCCCTAGCAGGAGGCCCCATGCTCCGAACTCTCGTGCATCGGCTCTGTGGAGGTCTATAAGGTGGGTGGGATTACTACTACCGCTGCTTCTATGGCCTAAAGGATGACTAAGTTGAGTGCTAACCACCATGAGGAAGAGGTACTGAACCTCTCGATCTACCATCCTGCATCTACTGAATGCAGCTCCTAACTCGGTCTTTAGCCTCTTGGGTTTTACACCAAGTCTCCTCCATAATATAGGCCTTCTCAACAACCTTTGCTAAAGTCTAGGGACGGTGAATCTGCACTTTCCCTCCAATATCCAGCTTTAGGCCTTGAATGAACTCGTGAATACACACCTACTCATCCTTCATATACTCTACATACTGAAGTAGATATAGAAATCTAATCTCATACTCAGCTACCGAAAGAGAAGCCTAACGCAGGTTATGGAACTCATCAATCCTCTGCTGGATGAACCTCCATGATAAATACTTGCTCCTGAATCTCTCCTCAAATAGCTCCTAGGTCACTATTTCGAATCTACATGGAGCTTCTACTCCTCTGTCCTCCACCATACTCCTACTCCATCCCTTAGTAGATGGATCACAACACGAGATTTCATGTTGCTAGAACAAGGACAAAGCTTGAAGCAACCACTCAAGCTCACTAGTTAAGCCTCTACCTGAAATCCACCTATATCACCTGAGTAATGTGAGGGTCAAAGCTTCAAAATCTACCTGATGTGATCCACACTTGTGGTTTGTCGGCCTCTAGGTCTCTCTGCACACTCATCCCCAAGCCTAGGGCTTCGAGACCTCTCTCTATGCTCTGGAACTCTATCACCCTATCTCCTAGGTGGTGACTCTACTCTAACTGACTCCAGAAGGGATTTCTCTCCTTTATGATCCTTACTGAGTTGAGGGATACCTGACCCTCGATAGAAGGAGCTCTATCATGACTAGCTACATGTCCTCCACCTAATCCTCCGTAGAGCGTCATTTACATCCCTGAAGGGTCTGTAGAATCTAAGGTAGAATGACTACCACAATGCAGTCAGTGGTGGTGGTGGTGGTGGTGGATCTCGAGTCTCGTTAAGGTTCCTCTTACTCTATTTGAGCCTCCTGCATAGACCAAAGCGAGAGTCAACTCATTTACTAAGTTATACAACTTTCATGTTTACTAAAACATACAAATTCATGCTAAGTTGTTTTCTACATCTTAGTGTGCTAGGTTTAAGTTTTCATGTCTCAAGTTTTTTAGTGTGCCCAATGGTCCAAGCTTTTGAACCACTACTCTGATACCAAAATTGTAGTGCCCGTTTAAACAACCACTTGAGACCAAAGAAACAACCTAGGGTTAGCTAGAAAAATTATGGGATAATTTTTTTTTGATTAGAAGTATCTACAACCAGGTTGCAAGACATCAGTCTGCCATTGGTAGGTTCCAAAACAAAACCTATTTACCAAAACACAAGTTTCCTTTACTTACTTATATCAAGTTCACAAGGTTCCAATTTTAGGGTTACATGTTTTAGTTAGGTTTAGGGAGTAATTTACCCCATTGCACTGTTCTCTAACATGCTCGAACTTCAAATGGATTTTTTTCTCCTACTAAACACTTCCATCATTTCTCTAAATCATTCCCATTGGATGGGAAATTTTCTCACATTTTCGGTGATATAAAGAAGTTGTTATCAAAAATTCACCCCCGGGTAATTTTGATAACATGCATCAAATTATTCAAAGTCCAGAAATCAGATTGATTCAAGGCAAAAATCATGTTTCAGGGTCCCCTCGGGTTCTTTCTAACTCTCCTGTCCAAGAAGAAGACCCAACAAGTTTTAAAAATGTGAAAAAAATTGCAAAAGCCAAGCTTGGTGAAAAAATGGAGAAAATCGGCTAAGTCCTAGTCCTAGGCAAGATTTGCGACGCCGGAGCACGAATCGGCCGAAGTGCCACCAGTAGTTTGCACTGATAGTTGGAACATCTAGGACAAAGGGATGCATGGGATGCAAAAAGTGAATCGGCCAAAAGAGGGAAAAAATTTCCCAAGTCTTTGTTTCACACAGATGGGACATCCGGAACAAAAATACGTGAAGGACGTGGATCAGCCGGTTTGGCGCAAGATAGTCCATTTCGGGTGGTTCAGAGATATTTGTCCCAGATAGTCTGGGACAGTTGGGACAAGAGTATGTGGAGGATGCGAACCGGCTGGTTCGGCTGAAACAGAGGACTTTCATTTGGGACATCCGGGCCAAAGTACGTGCGGGATGTGAAAAGCCGAAGGAGCCGAGAGTGAATGAAATCTTGCCACGTGTCTTCACCGCAAATAGGGACAAGGAAGCCCGAATTGGGTGGTTCAGAGAAAATTTTCCCGGATGGTTTAGGAAATCTAGGAAATAGTACACAAGGGATGCGTGGGACGACGCGAAAAGCCAAAAGAGCGCCAACGAATCAACGTGCCACGTGTCGGAAGGTTGAAAAAAGTAAGTACGCCCCTCGAGGCCCGAACCAATAAAATAGTGCCACGTGTCCAAGTTTAAGGGCCCACAAGGAATTTTCAGAGGATGAGCCCATGGATGAATCAGAGCTTGACATGTGTCATCCAGTGGCGGCAAGGCAGAAAAATTCAAACATTTTCCCGCCGATCCGTTGAGGCTCTGCTTTTTTCCCTAAATCTTCAGATCGCCATAACTTTTGATCCAGAGATTGAATTTTCACATTCTTTATATCAATGGAAAGCTGGTGAAATTCTATACATGATTCTAGGGTAGATATTGCATTTTGCTTTAGTTTGGAGAGAGAAAATCAAGAAACATCTCTGGCGCGTGGTTATGGCGGAACTCGATGTTTCAAAGAACCATTTTTAATGCACATGGGTCGCATTCTTCTTCAAAATGGCCAGAACTGATGTTTCAATAACTAGTTTTAATGCACATGGGTCGCTTTCTTCTTCAACATGGCCAGAAGTGATGTTTCAACCATCGATTTTAATGAAGAATGCATTTTGGTCAATGGTTTGGCCGCTTGCACATTTTCCTACGTTTTTCTCTCCGGCTTGACCCATGCATTGTATAAAGCCGATTTGGCTTATTTTCAAAAGGTTGTTCATCTTTTTTCTGCTCTACTCTCCCTTATTTTCTTCCCAGGTTGAAAATGGAGTTCGAACCTACTCCCCTGCTCTGTAATGGTGTTTTTGCCTTTTACTATTGAAATGATGTTCTGTGCAAACTTCTGGAGCAACAAAAACATGTTTTGTGATGCATCTGTCCATCCTTGCTCATTATTTTGCTTGTTCTCTTCTTTCCTCTCTTCATTGTAGGTATTTGTGCATGTTTGAATGTTCATTTTAGGTTTGGAGCTGTGTTCATGGAGTTTTGGGACATTTTCTATGTGAAATCTATCCTTGGGCCTGTGATGCATCTGTCCATCCTTCCCATTGCTCACCTCTCTTTGTTCCATGGTAGTTTTGATAGATGTTCAACATTCTCCTTCTCTGGTGTATCACCGTTTTAGTGTAGGCTTTTTGCTATTTTTCCCTTCTCTCTCTCTCTCTCTCTCTCTCTCTGTCTCCTTGGCATAGTTAGATTAGGATTAGATTAGCTTGCCTGCACTGGAATATCTTATGGTAGGTAGTTTAGGAAGAGGAACTATCCTTCTCTGGAGATTCCTTTCTCATTCTTGCAAGTCCCACACTTAGAGGAAGGTTTCAATGTTGTGCAATCACACTAGATGCTAGAGTGATCAACCTAGAAATCTGATCAACATCCAGGGGTGCTGTGATTTTGCACCAACAGTTTTGGCACGCCCGGTGGGACACTGAGGTTAGATTATTTCATCTTCCAGAGGTGTCTCATTATCAACAAAAAAGTTTAAGCCACCGTGCGCTTGCATCAATAGTTTTGGCACACCGGTGGGACTTTAGAGGTCTTCCACTTCATCTTTTACAAGTTGGTGTGTTCTTGTGAAGATTTCAACCTTTGGAAGCACTTGCAAACACATCTGGTGACTCCATCTAATCAGCAACCCATTTCTAAAGTTGTAGACCCATTTTTCATCCATTCCCATCCATCCTTCTTTCCATCCCTTTCATTCTTTTCCATTCCATGAAGTTGTGCAATCATGACTTCATTTCCATCATGGAATTCACATTTTCAACAACACCAGCAATGTTTCCCACCTCCAACATGTTTTTTAAATCCTCCAAATCAGCATTTTGAAAAATACAAAATCAGCATGCATACCCATATGAGCAGCAATGCCAAAATCATTTTGGCTATGGAGCTTTCCAAGAGCAAGAGTATGCATATAATGAAGACAATCAGATGTAAGATGCTGGTCTGTTGGAGAAAATCCAAAAGATGGAGGTAAAGATGGTGTAGTCCAGAGCAAAAACACAAATGAGAGCTTTCAGAATTGGTTGCAGGACTCCTTGTCCATGGGGAAGCCCTTTTCCAAGAAACTTCAGCCCTCTGGAGAAGCTGGACTTCATGATGAAGATGCTGCCCCAACTTGCACAATGGATAGTAGAAATAGAGGCCTATACACTTGGTGTTGAACAACCTTGTCAATGGTTAAGTTCTACACCATCATCTAGTTTTTCTCTTCCCATTACTCAAGAAACATCATCTCATTTGGAATTGTAAATTCTAAACTCCCCATTGCAGTCCCAAATGTTGATCCCATGTCTCCACCTCTCAGTCTTCCACCACACCTCAATTCTTCTTTCCTTTTTCCTTCCAAACAGTCATCCCCTCCATAAGAGCTAACATAAATACCCCCTCCTCCAAAGAAACAAGAGTTTCCACCTCCACCACCACAAAAATTTTCCAAATCAATTGAGTTACAACCCATCCCTCCTCTTGCATTCCCAATTCCATGTGGGGAAGAAGAAATTGCAAAAATTGGCCATGAAGGATAGTAAGAAAAGGAGCCCAACAGAAAAGAAATGACAGAAAACTTGAGGGTTTGGGCTGCCAAATTTGGGATGACAAAGATCCCCTTGATGGTTAAACCTACAGAAGAGGCTAAGGTTAAACAAATGGTGGTTGAGACTGATTTTGTGGCAGCAGAAGAAGAGTAAAAAGAAGAAGCAGATTAGCAGTCAGTTTGCTCAGAAAGTAGTGTCCATGTTGGCACTCTATTTGAAGGGAATGCTGATTAAATTCAAGTTACACAATCAGCCATAAAGGAAGAAAGCTCAGAAGAAGATCTTACAGTCCCAACTTGTCCTCTAGAGCAGCAGATTGAAGAGTTTGACTTGACAAACTTCATGCTGGGGGAAGAGTTCAATCAAGAGCAAGTTTGTCTTCAATCATTGGAGGAAGGAGAAGCTGCTCCGGATCCAAAAGAAGAGGAGCACATTCTAGTTGTGGAGGAGAAAATTGTAGATCCAAGGGCTTTGAGCACAAAGCAGGCTACAGGAGAACCTTAAGTTCTTCTTTTCTACTTCAACTCTCTCAACTTCTAGATCAAGAGAGGATTTTGATCTCTCAAACTCAATCTTGGAGGGTGAAAGAAACCATGGTGGTCAAATTACAGATCAAGAAGACACCATGGAGGAAGTAGAACATTTGCAGCAGGACAGCCATGAGGCGTTTATCTGTCATATTTGGAGGACTGCTTTTGATGGAGAAGAGCCGGTTGAGTTTCCACCATTCTTTCTTTCATCATCCACATTCCAAACACTTGAGTCTCTTTGTCATGAAGGAGAACATTCATTTGCAATAGCCTGCATCTTATAATGAGTCTTTGGAATCAAGATTGGAAGATTTAAATCTTTCATGTTCTATCATTGGAGGAAGAGAAAGGCGAAGGGTTCTACCATTTCTTCCACACCATCCATTAAAGGTCTACAAGAAGACTCCATTTTTGGAGTTGAAAATCAGAGCTATGGGCATATCAAACGGATCAGACCTTGCCCAATCAGGTATTTGACTTCATTGGAGTCAAAGGAGAAGTCACAACCAGTCATGCTTGCTTCTGAGCATGAGGGTGAGCTACAAAGTACCAAGGATCAGCTATCATACCTCTTCAATCCAAATGCGAACAACTAAAAGAGGTATTGAATTTGCCTTCAGCTGATACCTTGATGATTTGGGTGGAATACCACTTCTTGTTGATTTTCCATTCATTCAATCAGCTATGTTTGAGTGCAAATCAATTGCATGGCTGCCACTTTTGAGAAAGGGAAGCTATTTCTCACAACCAATTACATGGTTTGTTTAGCTTGCCTTTGCTTCCAGTTAGAGTAGAGTAGGTAGGTTTGATTTCAGTAAAAGAAGTACTTGTGCACACTGCATATTCCATTTGGAGCATGTATGATTTTAGTTCTGTACATAGTTTTGTGGTGCTGGTTTTGCTCTTGCAGTCCATTTCAAAGTGGCATTTTGGTGAGAAAACTCCAAGTTCAAAGTGGTTCAAGTGGCTCAGAGGGAAGTTTTCAAAGTTCAGATCAGTTTTTAGGCTACTACTCATGACTCCATGCCCAATGGATTGCTTCAGGCTACTGATCATTCATCTAGCAGGCAGATGACCCCCTGATCGCAAAGTTATCCAAAATTCACCCCAGGGGTAATTTTGATAACATGCATCGATTATTCATCCGAGCAAGTAGATTGATTCAAGGCAAAAATCATGTTTCAGGGTCCCCTCGGGTTCTTTCTAACTCTCTTGTCCAAGAATAAGACCCAAAAGTTTTAAAAATGTGAAAAAATTGCAAAAGCCAAGCTTGGTGAAAAATGGAGAAAATCGGCTAAGTCCTAGTCCTAGCAAAGCATTTGGGATAGTTGGGATGTCTGAGCATGAATCGGCCTAGAAGAGCCACCAAGCACCGCACATGATGGTTGGAACATCTAGGAAAAAGGGACGCACGGTATGTGAAAAGGTGAATCAGCCGAAAGGAGGAAAAAATTGCCCAAGTCTTTGTTTTGCCAGATGGGACATCCGGAACAAAAATATGCGAAGGACGCGGATCATTGGTTTGGCGCAAGATAGTCCATTTCGGGTGGTTTGGAGATAATTGTCCTAGCATGCCCGGGATAGTTGGGACAAGAGTATGCGGAGGATGCGAACCGGCCAGTTTGGCCGAAACAGAGGACTTTTGTTTGGGACATCTGGGCCAAAAGTATGCGCGGGACGTGAAAAGCTGAAGGAGCCGAGAGCGAATGAAATCTTGCCACGTGTCTTCGCCTCAAAGAGGGACAAGGAAGCCCAAATTGGGTTGTTTGGAGAAATTTTCCCAGATGGTTTGGGACATCTAGGCCAAAAGTACATGAGGGACGCGTGGGACGCGAAAAGCCGAAAGAGCCGCCAATGAATCAGAACGTGCCACGTGTCAAAAGGTTGAAAAGTTGCTAAGTGCGACCCTTAGGCCCGAACCAATAAAATAGTGCCACGTGTCCAAGTTTAAGGGCCCACAAGGAATTTTTAGAGGATGAGCCGCGATTAATCGAGTCCGACACGTGTCATCCAAGTGGTAGTGCGTGGGAAAAATTCAAACATTTTCCCGCCGATCCGTTTAGGCCTATTTTTGTCCTAAATCTTGGATCGCCATAACTTTCGATCCAGTGCTCGATTTTCATGTTCTTTATATCAATGGAAATCTAGTGAAATTATCTACACGATTCCAGTCGAGTCAATCTTGCATTTTGGTTTAGTTTGAGAGAGAAAATCAAGAAACATCTCTCGCACGTGCTTATAGCCGTAATCGACGTTTCAACAACCGGCTTTTAATGCACATGGGTCACATTCTTCTTCAACATGGCCGTAATGACATTTCAACAACTAGTTTTAATGCACATGGGTCACGTTCTTCTTCAAAGATGGCTAGAAGTGATGTTTCAACCACCGATTTTAATGAAGAAATGTGTTTTGGTCAATGGTTGGGTTGCTTGCACATTTTCCTACGTTTTCTTTCTCCGGCTCGACCCATGCATTGTATAAAGCCGATTTGGCTCATTTTCAAAAGGTTGTTCATCTTTTCTACTCTTGTCCCTTTTTTTCTTCCCTGGGTTAAAAATGGAGTTCGAACCTCCTCCCCCGCTTCCTGTAATGGCTTTTTTTTTGCCTTTTACTATTGAAATGATGTTCTGTGCAAACTTCTGGAGCAACAAAAACTTGTTTTATGATGCATCTGTCCATCCCTACTCGTTCTTTTGCTTGTTCTCTTCTTGCCTCTCTTCATTGCAGGTATTTGTGCATGTTTGAATGTTCATTACAGGTTTGGAGCTGTGTTCATGGAGTTTTGGGACATTTTCTGTGTGAAATCTATCCTTGGGCTTGTTATGAATCTGTCCATCCTTCCCATTGCTCACCTCTCTTTGTTCCATGGCGCTTTGATATATGTTCAACATTCTCCTTCTCGGTGTATCATCGTTTTAGTGTAGGATTTTTGCTATTTTTCCCTTCTCTCTCTCTCTCTATCTCCTTGGCATGGTTAGATTAGGATTAGATTAGCTTTCCTGCACCTTTGGAATAGCTTATGGTAGGTAGTTTAGGAAGAGGAACCAACCTTTTCTAGAGATTCCTTTCTCATTCTTGCAAGTCCCACAGTTGGAGGAAGGTTTCAATGTTGTGCAATCACACTAGATGCTAGAGTGATCAACCTAGAAATCGATCAACATCCGTGGGTGTCTTGTGATTTTTCCCCAACATAATTCCTTCTAACTCCTTACAGAAGTCAAGTTATGAGTGGGTGGAGTTTCTAGGGAAAATTTTCCCTAGAGGGACACGTGGCAAGAGGAGGGGCAAAGCTCTTGAATAGATCGGTGGGTCGTGGGGTGGCATTGGGAAATTTTTCCAAATGTAGGATTAAAGGAAAAAATTTTACCATGCCCCATGGGTTCCTAGGAGGACATGTGTCAAGTTCTCAGTGCCATGTGCCAGAGAAGGGGGAAGGGAAGGGCAGAGCAGGGTGGCATTTTAGTGCTTTGCGCCAACGAAGGGAAAAAGGGAGAAAGAAGTGCGCGGGTCTCGCACACCCACTAAGGGACAGAGTCCGAGAGGAAGGTGGGGAAGTGGCTATGGGAGGAAGTTTAAACTTTTTCCAAAGCCAAAAAAAAACAAAAGGGAGAAGGAAGGTCCACCCTCCGGCCTCCACCCCAAAGTGCCACGTGGCATGCTCCCATTGGCCGCGGGAGGCGGGCAGGCCAAAACATAATTTTTCCCCAAGTTTTTAAAAAAGAGGTTAAGTTCAAAATGAAACCATGCCTCCACCGAAGCCATGAGGGGACACGTGGCACCCTTTTATTGGTCATGGATCAGTAGGAAGGATAAGTGAAAATTTTCCAAATTTTTCAAAAGGATAAAGGGTTAAAAAGAATCCATGCCTCCACCTCAGCCCTTAGAGGACATGTGGCACCTTCGATTGTCTACAGGATGGTGGAGGGAAAATTCAAAATTTTCCAAGGTTCAAAATTTCAAAAAAATTCTAAGGCCAAACAATGGGAAATTTTTGGCTTGCGGGCCCGCTAGGGAAAATTTTCCCAAATTTTCCCAAAGCTCAAAAATTTCAAAGTGCCATAACTTGAGCTAGAAAGCTTGGTTTTGGGAAAATGAGGACTTTTGGAAATATCTCGATGCCCTCTTTGCACAAGAAGCATAAATTTTACTTTTTGTTAAGTTCTTAAGGGTCAATTTTGCAAAAAGGATCTGCAGGATTTTAATTTGTGAACTGGCAATTTGTAGCTTCATATTTTGGTTAATTTAGAACTCCTCCTTCACTCAACATGTCAAACAGACATGGAGGATCAGTCTAGGGAGATTTAGAGTGTTTTAGTGAAGTCAATTTGTCTAATTTGTTCAAGTTTGCATTTTTCCGGCAATAGACGGAAAAAATGACTGTATAAGCTCCGAATTGAATTTTATTAAGTTTTGGAGGTTCTTTCTTAACTGTTATAGTGAATTTGAGTTCCTTAGGTCTTCCTAAGTATAAATTTCAAGGTTTCATAACTTATTGTTGAGTATAAGTTTTAACTACTCATTTTAATTAAAATGTGCATTGTCGTAATTAAGTTTTAAAATAGTGAACTGTTTCCTTTAAATTAATTTAGCAATTTTTCTTTGAATATGCATATGGTTACTAAACTAGTCCAATCCATTTACAATATTTGGAACAACCATTCATTTCAAGTTACAATGCATTTATGACTTCAATTTTTAATATACATTTTGCAAGAATATAACATTATCTTCCAATTCCACGCATTCCTTCTTTCTTTTCTTTTCAAACAAAAATAAATTTTCAACAATAATTCAAATCAAATGTGCAATAAAATTTTGAGAGAGGAATGCATTCTTTTATTGATCCCTGTTGGTTTTCAAATAGGACTTTTTAGAAGAACAACAGTCAGGGGACAAGAAGTCCCTCCTCTTTAATGGGAGAGGTTCCCTTATTCTGAAACAAACTTATTTACAAAAGTACAGAACATTATTTTATGGTCGAACTTGGATATTACGAAAGTGTTCTTTTACAAGGATTATCAGTTACACAAGGGCTGAAGAAAGGGAATTAGAAGACGGGCAGAATAGCAACATTCGGAATTATAGATGGCAGAATAATTCTTCGTGTATGCGAAGCTTCAAAGGATTTAAGACAAGATCATTTGCGTTGGTTGAATGAGATTAAATTTAAGGACACAAAGTTCCATAAATAACCTTCTTCAGATTTGTTAATCAAGGACACAAAGTTCCTTCTTGGTCAGACAAGATCACTGTATTTGCAAAACTGAACAGTATGCAATCAGAGAGACTAAACGAGTTAGGAACAAAATGATCTTCACAATATTAAAGGAGAACACAGAGACAACAAGAATCAGATAGACAAAGAACGGAAAGCCCTTTTGTATTGATTTCTTTAAGATCTATTTACACTTTCAGCAAATATCCAAGTTCTTCCTCCTCCGTAAAATGGCGTGGAAAGGCCATTATATAGATTACAAATCCGTTACTCCTCGTAACCGTTTCTTTTAACTAAAGAATAGTTAAGGACCGCCAATTGCAATGCCTTAACTAATTACAAGGAATACGAAAAGAAAGGGAAGAAGAGAAAAGAAAGGAGAAGGAGACAGGTGTCCAGTTCTGAGAAGGACCCACTGTCTTCAGAAACCGCCGCTTGAGTTTTCCTCCACGTCTCAGCCACGTCTTTGCCACGAGGGACACACCAGACGTTTCATCTTGAAGATGTCAATGGATATCCTTGAAAACTGATGTAACCGACGTCTTGAAAGTTTCGTCCTTCGTAACTGCTTCTTGAAATTTGATCTTCGGATTGATAGCATCAGAGCCGCAACTTAAATTCATTTTTTGAAAAACAGCATATTCGGGTCGAGCGGGAAAAACTAAGTGTGAATGACACTTGGTACGCTTGGGACAGGTGAGACGTGAATGCGCGAAACACGTGGCTCGGCCGGTTGGGTAAAAGAGGAGAAGACGCACAAATGTATTTGGGACAAATGGGACGAAAATGTGCGAGGTACGCGATTCGGGTGTTTCGGCTGAAATTGGAACAGCGGGCCCGTTTGGACTTGGGACATTCGGGACAAAAAGTTTCAAGTAAGCGACTGACTGCTCGGCGAAATAGGGAAAGCTCGCACTTTTTAAATGGGGGTTGGGACAAAATTGCGCGAAGGACGCGGTCCGGGCGAACCGGCCGAAAATGGAATAGAGAGCAATTTGGAACTCGGGACAGTTGGGACAAAATCGGGTGAATCGGCTGAAAATGGAACAATAGGTCCGTTCTAACTTGGGACATTCGGGATGAAAAGTTCCGGAGTACGCGGTTCGGCCGGTTTGGGTGAAAATGGAACGACTCGCACTTTTTACTTGGGACATTCGGGACAGGAAAGTGTGAAGTACGCGGGAAGGATGATTCGGCCGAAATGGAACAGTTTGCATTTTTGCTCTGGGGCACTTGGGACAAACTTTCGATGGGCCGAAAATGGGACAAATTCGGAGGTTTCGGCCGATCGGAGAACAGAAGACACTTTCGTACTTGGGACAGATGGGACAAAAAGTTCCGACAGGCCCGAAAATCACACAAAACGACCCAGAACACAGATTTTTTCGATTTCACGACTTAGGCACCTCAGAGAAAAACACTTAAGACTCAAAATTTTGAAATTTTACTCTTATCAGAGCGGGGAATTTTGAGTGGACAACAGCTGGCTCCTTCTGGGGATGACTTGGTATAAATTCATGGAATGAGACAAGGCAAGAACTTAGATAACTCGGTGAAGCAGACCAGTGCCTTATCCATTGGGCAAAGGAGTCAAAAACAAACCAATACAGAGGGCAACACACACAACCGAAGGGAAACACACCAAAAGCAGGAAAAGCAAAAACACTGTACAGAATATACAAAGGGGCTCCCTAGTCACCTAGGACTTGAACGACTTCAAATACTGCCCACTATAAGGAAGTGGGAGGGGAGAACCATCCATGTAATCAAGATAGAAAGAGTCCTTACCAGCAAAGTGTCTTATCTTGAAAGGTCCAAGCCACAGAGAATCAAATTTTCCATGGCTGCCACGAGGTTCATGTCTTTTGTCCCATAACAGCACGGTATCACCAACTTGGAACTCTCTGGACCTAGCTTTCTTATCGAACAGAACCTTCACCTTCTGCTGGTGAGTAGATATTCTATTAGCAACCTCCAATCTATCCTCGTTCAGTTTGTGTAGGTACATGATTCTTTTGTCCAGAGCATCACTGAAACTAGTGTCTTCAATGGCCTTCATCAGGTGCAAGGCTGGCAGTTCCACTGTCACTGGCAATTGGGCCTCTACTCCATACACTACTTGAAAGGGGGACATTCCAATGGCTCTTTTAGGTGTGATCCTGTCTGCCCAAAGAGCATCATAAAGCTTCTTATGCCAGTTTCGCTGAGACTCATTGACCAACTTCCTTATGATAGTCACCAGATTTTTGTTGGTGGATTCTGCTTGTCCATTTCCCTGGGGATAATAATCTGAAGAATGAGCCAGAGAGATGCCATACCCGTAGCAGAAATCCATGATCTCAGTTGAGGAGAAGTTTGAAGCATTATCTGTTACAATCTTGTTAGGTACACCATACCTTACCAAGATGTTCTCCTTGATGAAGTTGCATACTACTTCAGAAGTAGTGCTCTTGACTGGGATAGCTTCCACCCATTTGGTGAAGTAGTCAGTGGCAGTTAGCACATGAGTGTGCCCAAAGACTAGAAATGTGGTTGAGTGTACCAATGAAGTCTAGACCCCACTGTTGAAATGGTTCCTCGATCACAACTGGCTTGAGAGGCAAAGCGGCCAGTTTGGGTCTTCCCACAAAAGTCTGACAGGCCTCGCATTTATCCACCCACTTGGATGCATCTCTGAACAAGGAAGGCCAGTAATACCCTCCCCGGAGTATCTTGTGAGCTGTGACTGTTGACGAATAGTGCCCTCCACACGCCTGATCATGGAAAGCTGAGAGAAACTTTCTCTGTTGTTCCTTATCAACACATTTCAGAAATCTCCCATCTAAGCCACGCTTGAACAAAGCATTTTCCCACAGTACATATTGCGCTGATCTCAATTTAACAGTCCTCTTTTCCTTGGCAGTTAAATGAGAGGGGCATTCCCCATAGGTGAGAAAATGGGTGATGTCGGCATACCATTCGTCGACTGAACTAAGGAATAGAACAGTAGGAATGTCAGTTTTCTCCTTCAGCAACTCATGTTTGGCTCCTTCAGCAATGAGCTCACAAAGACCCTTGCCACGAACCAGCTTGGTCGGTTTGATATCAATGTCATACTCCTGGACCTTAGCCACCCAGTTGCCCCTCTTGGATCCAAATTCTTGTTGTGTAAGGATTGACTTAACAGTCGTATTTGGAACTGGCACCATGGAGTGAGAATTGAGGATATAAAAGCGAAACCGCTTAATGTACCTTGACTACCTGCAAAAGCATGCTTCTCCATCATGGTGTACTTTAGCTCATGATCCTTCAGATATAGCTCATGAAGGAAATTGGTAGCTCATGTCCATCGAGAATCTTCTTGGGTTAAGACAAAGCAGCTGTGGTATTATTGTCGTAGCGTAGCAATAGATGATGAAATCTTCTTTGAAGCGGGGAGTGCCAAAGCGGAGTTTTAGCAATGGCTTTCTTAATACCCTCAAAGGATTCCTTTCCTTGAGAAGACCATCCAAATGTTTGCTTCCTTTCATCATCTCGAGAAATATTCAACGTTAATTCAGCAAAATCGGGATAAATCTTCTTAAGAAATTGATCTTACCAAGAAGGAATGCACGCCTTTTTTACTAGTAGGGAGAGGAATTTCTTTGGATGGCTCGAACTCGTTAGGATCAATCTTGATGCCGTCCTTTGAGACAATGTGCCCTAATAGCTTTCCTTCTATAACACAGAAGACAGATTTTTTAGGATTTAAAGAAATCCCATGCTCTCGGCATCTCTGCAGAACTGTTTCCAGGTGGTCTAAGTGATCTGCTCTTGTCTTTGAAAACACTGTCAGGTCATCAAGGTATATGACTATACATTTCCCTTTCAAGCTTCCAAAAGCCAAATCCATAGCTCTCTGGAAAGTGGCACCAGCATTAATCAGCCCAAAAGGCATTCTCTTGTAGGCAAAGGTACCCCAAGGAGTGGTGAAGGCTGTCTTGTGTTGATCTGCAGTGTCAACCGCACTGCACGATTGTATCCCGAGAATCCATCAAGCATAGATAACATCTCGGATCCTGTTACTGCTTGCAAAATCTGATCCATCATAGGCAGAGGGTAGTTATCTTTCAGAGAGGCCTGATTCAGGTTTCTGAAATCAACACAGATGCGGATCTCTCCATTCTTTTTTCTAACAGGCACAATGTTTGCAATCCATGTTGAATGGTGAATGGGAAAAATAATCTTAGCCTTCAACAACTTCTGGATCTCCTGAAAGATGGTGTCAGCTATTTTTGGATTGTACTGCCTTTGCTTCTGCTTGAAAGGCTTGATTCCTGGTTTGAGAGGAATAGAGTGCTGCATTTCCTTTGGCTTGAAGGCTTTTAGATCTTCATAAGAATATGCAAGAACATCCTTATACTTCCTTAGAAGATCAATTTCTCTTCTCCTCTCTTCTGTTGTGCAACATTTCCCAATATTTACCAGCCTCGGGTCATCAGAACTCCCAATATCAATCTTATCATACTCAGCTGATTGCTGAGGTCCGGTAGAAGCTTTAGATCTCACGTATCTGTCGTGTTTATCAAACAACTCCTCCAAACTCACCAAACCTTTGGGAATCTTGTTTCCTTTGAGCTTGATGCACCCTTCCTGATCAGTTTCTTCTCCTTGGGTGACAGCTTGGTCAGAGGACACACTCTCACGAGGCAGGTTGTCACTTCCCTCAAAATACAGTTGCTCGAAATTCCCCTTGAGTTCCAGGAAGGAAAGCAGATGCTGGTCATCGTTGAAAACTTGCCAGTTATTGGTATTGTCAGGGACACTAGGCCGATGGACCATTTCAATAGTGAACTTATCCTGAGAGAATTCAGGATGGGGAATCAGTAGTGACCCCGAGACAGCCAGTGAATCAGCCCTGCTGTTCTTTTCTCTAGGTATTGCTTCAATAGAGAAAGCATCAAGGAATTCAATTGAATCCCAAACCTGATTCCGATAATGCTTCAGCCTTCCATTCTTTACCTGAAAAAGGCTTCTGACTTGCTTCACAATTAGCTCTGCATCACCACGAGCCAGAAGATTTTTTACACCTTGTTCTTTGGCTACTCGCAGTCCAAGAAGGAGAGCCTCATACTCTGCCGTGTTGTTGGTGTTCTCGAACTGCAACTTAAATGAAAAAGGGTGCAGGCAGCCTTCAGGTGATACTAGCAAGACGCCGGCTCCAGAACCAGCCGAGGAACAACTTCCATCAAATTCTAAAGTCCAGACGCCGTTAGGATCTTTTGGTGATACTTTGGAGGGTTGGATTTCATCAGGGGATAAAATCATGTAATTACCATGGCCCCTATCCACATATAGTATTTGTGCCTTAGGATCATGGCCTCTTCTACACAATATACTCGGACTGCTTCTCAGGTAGTAACTTCTTCATTTGTCCATGGACAGGTATGAGTGTGTGTGACCAATCCATTTGAATCTCTCCACCCACATCTTTACAGAAGTTCCTACTTAGCAACATTCCATAGGAAGGAGGAATGTCTGCTACTAGGATGGTAGCCAAGACCTTCTTCTCAGGTAAAGCAGCAAAAGCCACTTGTGCATCTTTAATCCTTCCAACTAAAGGTACTTCCTTACTTTCCATGGAGTAGCAAGATCCATAAGTGCGAGTAAGGGTCAAGCCTAAAGCATGAGCTACCTTAGCAGGCATCACATTATCTGAGGCTCCGGAATCTATGACACAGTTACTGAGCCTATGGCCAGCTATAAGGAGTGTTACATAAAAAGGCTTGATTTTGTCTCCAGGTGAGGTGACAGCAGCTACCAGGCTAGGTTGTGGTGCAGAAGGAGGTGTGGGCAAAAGGCCTTTAGAGGTGGTCTTGGAATGGGAATTTACAAATTGGATCATCTTGGCAAAAGCTTTAGGGTGGGTTTGGTAGTATTCAGCTTCTGAAATTTGAACTTTAGTCCTTTTAAGATGATCAACAATATCAAAGGATCCAGAGGTGGATGGGCCATCATCATTTGAAATTCTAGGCTTATCAACTTTGGGGAGAAAAGAAGAAGAAGAAGCAACTTTGGGAGCAGGATTGACAGTACTTACCTTTGGTGCAGATGAGGTAGGGATAGGAGATCCTCTTCTGGCAATTACAGGGATAGTTGCCGGCTGCTCCTTAGATTTCTTTAGGGGCTGTGTCACCTTCTCCTTCTGCCTTGTCTGTTCTCGAGTCATGACAGCAAATGATTCACTGTTCATGTCTGCTACCACTTCATCATAGTCATCTCCATCATCAATGCCTTCAGTGGTAAAGAAATTGACTCGAGATCCTTCGAGTTCTTCTGCCTCATCATCGAATTCCTCCAGGAACTCCTCACAAGCTTCATTATCATCTTCTGGCTCTTCAACCTCACAAGTTGCATTCACTGGAACTTTGACAGGAGGTCCTTCAAGTGCCAGTCTTGTGTGGGGAGCTGGCAAACGGTTTCTGGGTTGAAAATTTCTTCTCGGAACGTCTGCATATGGTGCATGCTGGGCTAATTGTTTCTTTATAGCCACTAGATCATTTGCAAGTTTCTGGACTAATGGATCAGTATTGGGTCCAGAGGTGGAAGAGGAAGAAGCAGTAGATTTAGATTTAGGAGGATCTCTTCTCAACTTCCCTGACATGATCAGGTCATCCTCGACACTAACAGCCAGTTCTTGATCTAGAATTAACGTTCCGAGATTAGCCCTTCTTAGAGCATAACTGACTTTAGGCGTTTGGGCATTCAAAAAGAAACATTTCTGAATTTGATCAACCGGTCGAGTATTTACAGGAATTTTGTTGATCAATCTGTTGAACCGAGCCACAAATTCTCTCAGGTTCGATGGATCTTTCTTTATCTCGAGAAATTTGGGAAAGTAGGGCATGAACATCTTCTCGCCGGCTTGAAACGGCTTTCAAATTGAGTTCTCATTGTATTCCAGTCGGTGATGGCACCAGCCGGAAGGTGATAGAACCAGTCAGCAGATTATCCTGTAACGTCTCAACGAACAGTCTTACTGAGACGTCTTCATGTTCAACCCCCAAGACTCCACAGGCAACTATGAATGCTGCAATATGTTCATCAGGGTGAATTTTGCCATCTCCTTTAAATTTTGGGAAGTTCTTTCGGTTACCTCTAGGTAACTCATGCAAAGGCTGCGCAAGAGCCAGGGGCCCGACACGTTGACCCCATGGTAATTGTGCCATTCTTGGAAATACGGCTTGGAGGGGAACTGTAACACCGGCAAGGATCAAAGCTCGTAGATTAGGACTAGCAGGCTCTGAAGGAATACCACCCGCAGGACTTCTATCTTGGACAGGTGGAGTGCTCGTCGAACGAGTTCTTCTATTGGAAGGGAAAGGAAAACCCTGTTGCTCCAAAAGCTGAAACTGAGAATCTTCGATACCAAGGGCCCTTCTCCCTCTAGTGAAACGTGGAGTCGCCAGATCAAAGGATGATCGAAAAATTGCAGTACTGGAATGCGATTTTCCCCAGCGGAGCTGGAATGCAAATTTCCTCCCCAGCGGAGTCGCCAAAAACTGTTGGTTTTCAAATAGGACTTTTTAGAAGAACAACAGTCAGGGGACAAGAAGTCCCTCCTCTTTAATGGGAGAGGTTCCCTTATTCTGAAACAAACTTATTTACAAAAGTACAGAACATTATTTTATGGTCGAACTTGGATATTACGAAAGTGTTCTTTTACAAGGATTATCAGTTACACAAGGGCTGAAGAAAGGGAATTAGAAGACAGGCAGAATAGCAACATTCGGAATTATAGATGGCAGAATAATTCTTCGTGTATGCGAAGCTTCAAAGGATTTAAGACAAGGAAATTTTCAAAGGATTTAAGACAAGCTTCAAAGGAATCATAGTTGGGACAAAAAGGCATTATATGCCAAGGACGCATGCAGGTGAACCAAGTGAAACCCAGTCTTCGCCGAAAATGGAACAGAGCAATTTGGAACTCGGGACAAGATTGGGACAAAATCGGGCGAATCAGCTGAAAATGGAACAACAGTGTCCTTTCTAACTTGGGACATTTGGGACGAAAAGTTCCGGAGTACGTGGTTGGCCGGTTCGGGCGAAAATGGAACGACTCTCACTTTTACTTGGGACATTCGGGACGCTCGGCCAAAATAGGGAAGAAAGTGCGAAGTACGCGAGAGAAGGATGATTCGCCGAAATGGAGCAGTTTGCACTTTTTTTTTGGCCTGGGGCACTTGGGACAAACTTCCGATAGGCCCGAAAATGGGACAAATTCAGAGGTTTCGGCCGATCGGAGAACAGAAGACACTTTCGTACTTGGGACAGATGGGACAAAAAGTTCCGACAGGCCCGAAAATCACACAAAACGACCCAGAACACAGATTTTTTCGATTTCACGACTTAGGCACCTCAGAGAAAAACACTTAAGACTCAAAATTTTGAAATTTTACTCTTATCAGAGCGGGGAATTTTGAGTGGACAACAGATCCTCAATACATTTTTACAATTTTCCTTTCTATTTGATTTTAAATACAATACATGAAATATACAACACTGTTTCTTATTCTTTTCCAAAACAGAGTTATCATTTTTTACAGCAATTCAAATCCTGTATACAATACAATTTAGAACACTACTTCAATTCTTTATTGATAATCTAGAACAACTTTACAACTTATCACTTTTCCCATTTGATTTGATTTCAAATTACAAAATACAAAGTATGGAATATCATTTACATATTCTTTCCAAAACCAAAACAGAGAAAGTATAATTCTTCTTTTACATTTCTCAATTCAAATTCAACTTCCATTTGCTATGCAATAACTTCACATTACAATTACTATACATCTCATCCACGCAAGGTGGGAAAGGTTACAATGAATTACTCAAAGGAAAATGACTATCAACCTATTTTCTTCTTGCTCAAAATAGTAGCATGCTTGTTCTTCCATCTTTTCATCTTGATCACAATAGGGAAGGGGGAAAGGAAACACTCTCCACCCAACCAAGGCATCCAATGAGAAAAGAGAAGTCATCCTTTCCTAATTGTCCCCGAGCCCTAACCATATTGAAATAGAGAATGAGCTTCAACTCATGGCAATAAAGGCTTCCACAAAAAACATACAATATTCTTCACATTGCATTCAATAATAACAAAATACAATCCAAGAAAGAACAACAGTTCATAACTACATTTGAAATCATTCACACAACACATAGGCTTGATCAAGCAAGCCAACAAGAGCAAGAACTATGGGGAACTCCTTATGCCTCCCAATTTGGAATTGGGCATCCACCAAAAATCATACCACCATTAACCACATCAAAACCCATAAACATTATATCTCCCAACCCCTCCTTATGTCCCCCAAAGTTTATCCCTTATGCCCCCCAAAAGTAAGAAATGCAAGTAGTTTCTCTTCCAAGGTGGATTCCAAACCAAAACTTCCTCCACAAGTAAAACAATGCATTGGAAATCCCTTATGCCCCCCATATGAAATCCCCATAGCCTTCTCCTACACCATGCCCTAAGCAATCTACCCAACCAGCCAAGAACACAAACACAAACACCATTTAAACATGCATGCAAGAGAAGGAAAACATTTAAAACATAGCTCAAGATGCCTACCTCTCCATAATGGAGTTTGTTCCAAGCTCACAAGATTTCCACAATGTCAAAGTTTAGTCCAAAACTAGAAAATTATAAGCATGCAAAAATACTCCAAGCTTCCTCCACAACAAGCTCCAAAACAGAAACAAAAAAATGTGCCCCCAAGAGGAAAATAACAAAGTTTCAACAACCATAAACAAGCAAGGAGTTTCACTTTTATAGGAGAGGGAAGAGAAGAGGATGATGTGGATCCATGTGGGATGCCACATCATTCTTCCTCAACCCCAAGAGGAAAGTCAACATCCTTCACCAAATCACAATAAATAAAATGACAATATCACTTACACACTCCAAAATGACCCATACTCCAAAAGGACTGAATTAAAAATATGTAAGGGAAGTGCAATTAAAACTTACATATTGTCACTTCAAAATGCATTATAAATGCCTAAATTTAACCTCCAAACCATAGGCATGGTTGGTGGATCATTTTAAGAGGTGTGGGACAAGTTTAACTTGTCCCACAAGCCTCCAAGGACAAATTCGAATTCCTAAGGAGATGAAGTGTTAAACCTTCCAAAATCTTTCTTACATACTCTTACAAATTTCTTACACATTAACTTACACACTCTTCCAACATTAATATTTAAAATCAACAAATTTATTAATTACATTCCATATCCCAATTTAATTTAAATAAATTTTAACTATATGACTCTCACATTAAAACTATCACATTTAAATTAACTAAAAGAAGGAACACATTACTAAGAAAAATACATACAACAATAATTAAAAAGAACACATAATTAAAACACATATCCCATGGTCACATATAATGGAAATCCCCCATGGGAAATCCTAACATAACTCAACACACAAACACATAACACAGTTGCCATGGTGACCTTGTTGAATTCACTTAGAATTCCAATATGGTTAGTCTCCAGTCCCCGACATTGTTGTGATTTTTAACCTGCAAAATGAAAATACTTCCTTCGGCCTCATGGCCATATCAGAACATCCAAAATGATATAAAAAACATTTCAAAATCATCTAAACACATGAATCACAACAACATCATGAATTCAACATTACCATTTTTAATTAAATAAATCAACTATATCATCATCAATACTATTCCATACTAGATCTACTCAAATATCCAATGTCATAAGTCCAAATCAACATCCATATTATGTCCATGTCAAACAATATATCCTCATCCAAATCCAAGAAATGTCTTTAGTAATCATCAAGCATAATAACTGAATCCAAATCAATAATAATCCATGATCTAACATCTAACCATCATACTAAAACAAAACATAATAGTGTCCATAATACGATAAATAGTATCAAAAAGTGTCAAAGGGAATTGAGCACTACAAATATTATTTACTTTTAATTGGTGCTCATTAATGTGATCCAGCACTTGGAGTCTATTTTCTTCCAACTTCTCAAGAAAGAGGATCCTATTGTCAATGGAATCCTTGTCTTGGTCCCATCTTCTATTTCCTATATAGCAGCTTGAGAGTTTGCATCTCGATCATGAGAGGAATTTCTTTTTCGACTCCATAGAATAGTTGGAATGGTGACATACCTATTGCCTTTTTGGGAGTGATCCTATGCACCTATAATGCATCGTATAACCTTTTGTGCAAATTCCTTTGATTCTCATTTACAATCTTGCAGACAATGGTCATAATGTTCTTATTGCTTGATTTTTCATGTCCATTTCCTTGTGGATAGTAGTCAGAAGAATGAGATAGGGAGATTCCATAGCTATAGAAAAACTCAATCAACTCTCTTAAAGAGAAATAGGTAGAATTATCTGCTACAATATTTTTTGGTACTCCAAAACAGACTACGATATTCTCCTTGATGAAGTTGCATATTGTTTCAGTGTTGGCTTGTTTGGCCGAAATGGCTTCCACCCATTTGGTGAAGTAGTCTATTGTTGTGAGTACATAGGTGTGCCCTATGCTTGAGTGAGGGTTTAGAACACCAATGAAGCCCATCCCCACTATTGAAATGGTTCTTTAATAACCACATTCCTGCGTGGTAATGCAACAAGTTTTGGTCTTCCAACAAAATGTTGGCATGCTTTGCATTTAGAAACCCAATCTTGAGTGTCTGTAAAGATGGTGGGCCAATAATACCTTCCTTGAAGGATCTTGTGTGTAGTGACCATTACTGAAAAATGTCCACCACATGTTTGGTCATGGTATGCTTTAAGAAACTTTTCTTTTTGCTCTTTATCTACGCACTTGAGAAAACGACCATCCATACCTCTTTTGTAAAGCACATGATTCCATATTACAAATTTAACTTCCTTCAGCTTGAGTGTTCTCCTTTTCTTGTAATCAATATGGGGGAATTATCCATAATTTAGGTAATAGGTGATATTAGCATACCACTCATCAGTAGTGGTGACGAAGAGAACTTGTGGGTTGTCTTCTGAATAAGTTGAGCAAGCACAATTTTCTTTGTCATGTTGAACTTTGAGTGTTTCATCTTCAACAATCAAGTTTCACAAGCCATTTTCCCTTACCATATTGGAGGGTCGAATCTCCAAGTCATATTATTGAGTCTTTGCAATCTAATTTCCTCTATTAGCTTCGGGATCCTACTGTGTCAAGATGGACTTGATTGCACTGCATGGGACCATCACCATCATATGGGAATTGAGGATGTAAAACCTAAAGTTCTTTACAGCCTTGATCACTGCATAGGCATGCTTCTCCAATTGGCTATATTTTAGCTCATGCTTTTTCAAATGACAACTCATGAAAGCAATAGGTGCTTCCATGCCTTCATCATTTTTCTAAATGAGAATGACAGAGAGTGTATGTTCTGATGCATAACAATACATGATGAATTATTTGTTAAAATCTAGAGATACAAGAGTCAGAGCCTTGACAATGGATTTCTTGATCTCTTCGAATGCTTCCTTCCCTTCATTGTTCCATTTGAATTTTGATTGTGGTTTTATCATGGAAGTGATGTGCTTCATCAACTTAGAAAACTCAGGCACAAAACGATGAAGAATGTTCACCTTTCTGAGGAATGAATGAAATCCTTTCTTGCTTGTGGGTAGGGATAATGCTTGAATGGATATAATCCTCTCAGGATCAATGTGTGCTCCATGTTTGTTCACAATGTGCCCCAATAACTTTCCTTTCGTGACTCAAAAAATTCACTTTTTGGATTTAGTGATATGTCATGCTTCCTACACCTTGCAAGTACGTGTTCTAAGTGATAGATATGATCTCCTCTCTTCTTTAAAAATACTATGAGATCATCAAGATATATGACAATACAATACATCTGATCTTTGAAGGCCAAATCCATCACCCTTTGGAATGTATCTCTGCATTGATTAGGCCAAAAGGCATTCGGTGTAGGAAAAAGTGCCCCAAGGTGTTGTAAAGGTTGTCTTGGTGTGGTCCTCCTCTGCCACTTTGATTTGAGTATATCTTGAGAATCCATCAAGTAATGAAAGAATTTCAGATCTAGTGACTGCTTGCAGGATATGGTACATGATAGGAAGAGGATAATTTTCCTTTAGTGATTCTTGGTTCAAGTAGTAAAAATATACACATATCCTTATTTCACCATTCTTCTTCTGCATTGGCACAATGTTAGTCATGCACATTGAATGGTGGATGAGAAATATGACCCTTGCATTAAGTATCTTTGTTACCTCCTCCTTGATGGTATCAATAATCTTTGGGTTGTATAGCCTTTGTTTGTGCTTGAAGGGCTTAACACCCTGCTTCAAAGGAATTGAGTGATGCATTTCCTTTGGCTTGAAGGATTTGAGTTCATCATAAGAGTAGGCCAAGACATCTAAGTATTTCTTGAGTAATGAAACAAACCTTCTTTTTCTTCGTAAGAGCAACATTTTCCAATATTGACCATCCTTAGCTCCTCCATGTTACCAATGTTTTCTTTATCAAAATAAATTGGGCACCGAGAAGTTTGATTTTATTTCTCTTGAATGAATCTTTCATGTTTTTCAAAGAGGTCTTCTAAAGAGACTAGGCCTTTGGGAATTTTTTTCTCTTTCAATTTGATTACTCCCTCATCATCAATCCCTTCCATTCCTTCTTTATCTTCTTTGGGACTGCTTCTCGATGTGGATTTTCACCTCCTTTAAAGAAGAGATTGTTGAAATTATCCATTTTCTCTAAAAAGGCTAGAATTTGGTTATCATCATTGAAGATTTTCCAATGATTTCCATTGGTTGGTACACTATGCGTAAATATCATTTCAATGGTCACTTTTCCTTTACCAAAATAAGGATGAGGTGTCACTAGGGAAGTGACAATGTAAGAGAATCAACCTTTTCATTTTGTTTCCTTAGAATAGCTTCAATGGAAAATGCATCAAAAGATTCAATGCAGTCCCACATTATGTTTCGTAATGCGGAGTCTTGGATTCTTCACCTAATTTACTACAACCTCTCGCATCACCTCAAAATATCAGTTTCTTAATTCCCATTTCCTCCGCTACACTCATGCCTAAGATTAGTGCTTCATACTCTGTAGTGTTATTTGTATTATCAAATTGCAGCTTGTAGGGAAATGGGTATAACTCATTGGAAGGAGAGTACAATACTACACTAGCTCCTGAGCCCACTCTGGAATGACTACCATCAAATTCCATTATCCAAATTTGATCTTATTTGTGATGTGAGGAAGTAGTTTCCTAGCCCAAAATCTTGAAAGAGAATGTTTTCTTTTGGATCATCAGACTTTCATACTATGAACTTCATCTTTATTAATGGTAAAAACTTCTTCATCTCACCTTTTACTGGGATAGTTGCAGATGACCAATCCATTTTTATCTCTCCACCTATGTCTCGTAGAAACTCCTACTCAATAGCATACCAAAGGATGATAGGATGTCTGCTACTAGTATGGTTAGGAGCACCTTCTTGTTTGGAAAATCAGCTAGTGCTACCTATGCATCTTTGATTCTTCCTACCAATGGAACTTGTTTAGATTCCATTGAGTAGAAGGTGCCATTTACCTAGGTCAAGGTCAGGCCTAGAGAATTTGTAACTTTGGCTGGCATCACATTGTCTGAGGCTCTGAAATCTATGATACAATTATTTAACTGGAAGCCTTTAATGAGGAGTGAAAGGTCGAAAGGTTCAACCCTGTTGGTTTTGGAGGCACTAAGGGATAACATGTTTTGGGAAGGTGGTGTGGATGGTGTGGGTAGTAGGCCTTTAGAATTAGGACTCGAGGATATAGGGTTACCACCACAAACTACATTAATGAACCCGTTAAATTGGGCAAGGTGTTTTTGGAGGTATTCTATTTATGAGAGTTTGTACTTTGGTTTTTCTTACATGTTCCATAAATTCAAATGGGGTTATGGTGAGTGAGGAAGAGGTTCTAGAAATGGAGGAAGATTTACATGGTAGAGGATTTGCTACTTTGGGTGTTGAATTCTCCTTTTGAGGTGTAGAAATTGGCTTGGAAGGGGGTGAGGGTGTAGCTTTTGATTGAACCTTAGATGTTTTTTTAGGAACAACATTTAAAGGAGAATTGTTCTTAGCAACTTTTGAGATGGGAGAAGAATTAGATGACTTACTTTGAATAGCAAAGCATGATCCCCGATAACCAAAGTGAGTCGATTTTTCTTCAGCCGACTCCATAGAAGGTGGTAATGGTGATCCTCTCCGATGATTTTATTGTGTGTGACCTCTAGAGGATAATCTTCTTTATTCTTATTATCATTTACCACAAATGGTGAGGATAAGCACCTTTCTTAGATTGTGCACAAGTGAAAACAACACATGAGAAACTTGGAGCTTCTTCATCATCCTCATCTTCATCATCAACCTACTCAATTAGGCCATTGTGCATATCAATTTCCTTGACCTCAAGATAGTTTTCATAGTCTTCCATATTTTCTTCTTCTTGTTTCATCAATTTTTCTTCCTCCTCTTTGGTGTCATAGATGGCATTCTTTCAAGAGGCCTATCGAGAGGGGAATTAGATGGCATTGATTGGTGGTGCTTCAAGTCATAGATGGCAACAATCTGAAAAGGAGGTGGAGAAATCCTTGGCCTATCGAGAGGGGTTGGTTTCTTTGAAGCATTCCACATTGTGATCGAGATACCTACTTCTTCAAGGAAACCAAGTCATTTTCCATTTTTGGAACATCAGATCTATGGTGAGAGAGTTTGAATTTGGACCCTTTTTCTTTCCATTAGGGACTTTCACCTTTCGAAGGGCTTAGATCATTAGCGCTTCTATTCCATAGTCCCGGGCTTCCCTCAATGTTCTTGGTTGGGCTCTTATGAGGAATAAACCTACTTTTGATGGCAAAGCACTAATGAAAAACCTATTAAAATTATTTTCAGGAGACACCACATCTTCGGGTATCCTTCTTATCACTCTATCATATCTTTCCTCAAAGTCCCCCATTGACTATAAGGTTTCTTTCTTCATTTTACCAATTGGACCAAAAGATCCCGACAATATTCTCGTGCTCTTGAACCTGTGTTCGAATGCACTTCTTATATCCTCCCAACAGTGATGGACCTTGGGGGTAGCATGTAGAAACATTTTGTAGCTTTCTCTTGTAGCGAATCCACAAAGAGTTAGAATGACATGATGCCCATTAAAACAACACACTTGAGACCCAAGAAATAACCTAGGATTAGTCAAGAAAATTATGGATTTTTTTATTAGAAGTGTCCATAACCAAGTTGCAAGACAATAGTTGACACTATCAGGTTTCAAAACAAAACTAAAATACTAGAACATAATTTTCATTTAATAACAAACATCAGACTCATAAGGTCCTAAACTTAAGGGTTAGAAGTTCTAGTTAGGTTCAAGGAGTAATTTATCCATATACCCACTCTCTAACAGGATCGAGTTTCAACTTGATTTTTCTCACTCTTAACACATTCAAAAATTTCCCTAAATCATCCCCATTGAGTAGGAAATTTTCTCACCTTTCCAATAATATAAAGAAGTCTTCCTAACTCCTAGAACTCCATATATGGATAGGTGGACTTTAGGGATCAAATTTTCCCCAAGGGGACATGTGTCGAAAGCGGGGGTGAAAAGAAAATTTCAGGTAAGCGGGTTGTGGGACAAGAGTTAAGAAATTTCCTTACATGGGGAGAAAATTAAAAAGTTGATTTTGTGCCTTCGCAATTCCTCTAGGGACACATGGCGGACTTTGAGTCATCGCGGGAAAAAGGAAGGGCAGGGTGGCGAGAGTGATTGGGAAAATTCACCAAAGCAAAGGAAAATCGAAAAAGAACCCACACACCCGTGGGTCCATCAGAACATGTGGTGCCCAACCAAATAATGTGGGTAAGAAGGAGAGGGAATGGTATGGTGGCGAGGAGTGATTGGAGGATTTTTCCAAAGGGGGAGATAAGGGGAATTTTGACGTGTGGGTTTGTGCGCCCATGGAAGGGATTTCCCAAGGAGAGGGTGGGAGTGCGAGGCCGTGGGGATTTTTATTAAAATTTTGAAAGCAAAAACCTTTAAAAATAAATGAAGTTCTCCCTCCTCTATTATTTCCCCAAGGTGCCAAGTGTACCCTCTAGTTGGTCATGCGGGCAGGCGTGGGGAAAAACATAGAAATTTTCCAAAAGATTTACAAGGTCCCAAGGACAAAATAATGTTGCACCTCCACTTTGTTGGCCCTTGAAGACACATGGTACCCTCTCGATTGGGTGTGGGCTAGTGGAGGAAATTTAAAAATGTTTCCAACCAAATTTAAATTTTTTTCTAAGGATTATAACGGGAATTTTTTAGGTCAGGCATGAGCCCACCTGGGAAATTTTTTCAAAATTTTCCCTCCAAGACAAGAAAAATTAAAAGTGCCATAAATTTTTCTAGAAATTTCATTTTTGGGTAAACAAGAACTTTGTGGAAAGCTATTGATGCCCTCTTTGCATAGGAAAAATAAATTTTACATTTTGATTAGGTTTAAGGGTTAAATTTTACAAAAACAACATGTAGGATTTTAAACTCGCCCACCTAATGGTAATTTTTAACTTATCAATTTGATTCAATTTGATCACCTCCTTCACTCAACATGCCAAAAATACATGGAGGATTACTCTAGGAAGGATTTAACATGTTTTAGGGAAGTTAATTTACTCAATCTATTCCAATTTGAATTTTGTCCAACAATTGAAGGAAAATGGATGAGGAAGGGATTGAGTTTGATTTTACAATGGTTATATTGTTTCCTTAAGTTTTATTTGTCAATTTGAGTTCCTTGCTAATATTTCATGTTAAATTTTAAGGTTACTGAGTTGATTATAATGTGCAGGCCCAAACTGTACATTTTAATCAACACATTTTCTAGTTTAAAATTCACAATGCCAGTGATCAAATCTTTGAAGGATCTATTTATCAATTTTATCATTTAGGTGTGGTATTTACTTTCTAAAATAATCCAATACATTTAGTTTTTCCTAAACAAATCATTTCAAAGTTAAATTGTACAGGATAATTTCCAATTTAATATATTTTAAAAAGAGACAATGCAATATAATTCCTACACACGTATTTCTTCTTTTTCCATTTTCTAAACAAAGATTCCAATCACAATTTGATATTCCCATTTCATCACAACAATGCAAATACGAGAAGATATTGTAATCCTTTATTGGCTTAAATTATAAAACTTTACATCTTTCAATGTTAAATGAATAATATAATTCTATTTATTTCATTCCAATAACAACATAGGATATAACCATCCTTCACAATTCGAATATATATACTTCCATAATCAATTAAAACATCTTTTCTTCACAAGAATACATTAAAATTTTCATCCACATAAGTGGGAAAGGATTATGATTAAATTTGTTTCACAAGGGGCTGGCAAAACTACATTTTCCTTTGCTCCAGAACAACAACATGCAAGCTTCCATTTTCTTCCAATTTGATCACAACAAAAGAGGGGGAAAGGCAACCCTCTCCACCCAACCAAGACATTCATCATTGACCCCGAGCCCCAACCAAAATATAATAAGAGGTGTGATTCAACCCATGGAAATAAGCGGCTTTCATAACACACAACATTCTTTCAACATGCATAATTCATTTATAAAGACATAGTTCAACACAAAATAGCAGTTTGCAGAATCAGAATCGAAAACATTCAAATCAAAACTTAGGCTTGATCATGTAAGACAAAGGATCAAGGTCTATGGGGAAGCTACTTATGCCTCCCAATTGTAATGTGGAATCCACCGAACAAACCACCAATAAATTCATCACACACATATCCTTATGGCCCCTACAAATCCCTCCTTATACCCCCATAGATTTCCTTATGCCCCCACAAAGTAAGAAATGCAGCTATTTCTTTTCCATGGTAGATCCCAAACCCAAAATCCCTCCACAAAATCTAATGCCAATGGCATTCCCTTATGCCCCCCCGCATGGATTCCCCATAGCCTTCTCCTACACCATTTCCAAGGCAAGTCTACCCAACCAACCAACAATTAAATCAAACATGCACCATTCACACAACACAATAAGAAAAATAATAACATAAAACATGGATTAAACTCCTACCTCTCCATGGTAGCTTTTGTTTCCAACAACAAGATTTTATGCCCAAAAACACAGTCCCAAAACAACAATGCCAAGTAAGAAATTATCTCTAATTTCCTCAACAATCCACAAGAGCTCCAAAATAGCAAAAATGAGCCCCAAAAAGCATGCACAAAGTTTCAACAACCCAAAACAAGTAAAGAGTTTGAATTAAATATAAGAGGGAAGAGAAGAAGATGATGTGGGTCTATGTAGGATGCCACATCACACATCCTCAAATTCAAATGCAAAAGACAAAATTTCATTCCTCAAGCATAATAAAGAGGTGGGTGAAAATATGACAAGTTACTTGCACACTCCAAAAGCCCACACCCCAAAGGACTGCATATTTAATTTAAATGTAAGAGAGTGCAATAAAATGTGAAAACATGATTAATAAGATGCATTATAAAAGTCTAAAATCACCTCTCTAACCATAAGTATGGTTGGTAAATTAAATTTAGAGGTATGGGACAAGTTTTACTTGTCCCACAAGCCTCCAAAAATAGCCCCCAAGGAAAAATTCGAATTTCCAAGGAGGTGGAGTGTTTCTTACTCCAAAATCTAACTTATACAACTCTTACACAACTTACACATCACTTACATATTTAATACAAAAGCCAACAACTCTTATAATTACTTTCCCATATCCCAATTTAATTTATTTAAATTTTAATCATAAGATTTCTCACATTAATTCTCCACAACATAATTAAATAAATAAAGGAACACATCACTAATAAAATACATACAACAATAATAAAAGGAAACACATTAATAAAATACACAAACCCATGGTCACATATAAAGGAAATCCCCCCATGGGAATCCCTAACAAAACAACACACATACACAAAACAAGTTGCCATGGTGACCTTGTTGAATTCACCTAGAATTCCATTGTGGTTGGTCTCCAATCCCCGATGTTTGTTGTTATATTTTAATCTTGCAAAACACAAATACCTCCTTCACCTCATGGCCATATCAGAACATCCAACATGATATAAATGAAATAAAAAACTCGACTATATAAATGAATCACAACAACATCGAAGTAACAACTACATCATTTGCATTTTTAATCAACCACTATATCATCATTGTATAATATCCATTTTCTATATCTACTCAAAATATCAAAAATTATATGTCCGAACAACATCCATGAAACATCCATGTCAAATAATATATCATCATCCACATATAAGGTGTCTCTAATAATCATCATGCATCATAATCAAATCAAGATCAACAATAATTCATGATCAAATATCTAACATCATACTAAATAAAAACATAATAATGTCCATAATGAAATCAACCATATAAAAATAGGTATCAATAGGTGTGAAAGGGAAGTGGGCACTACATCCCCCTCCCCTTAGACTCGACTTCCTCCTGGAAGTCACTAGAACAAATGTGGAAATTAAACTCATAATGAAGTAGCATCCTCCCATGTAGCTGTAGTCTCATCATATTTGTCCCACTACACCCAAACTTGATCAACCTCTCTGCCTCAAAGGCCTAGGGTCCTGTGATCTAGGATGTGAATGGGCTCCACCATCACTTGCCCTTGATCCTACACTTTCAATGATGTCCAATCTAACACATGAGACAAATCTGTAATATATCTCTTAAGGACAGAAACATGAAAAACATCATGTATGCGAGACAAGCTAGGTGGTAATGCTAGGTGGTAGGCCAAAGGGCCGATATGCTCCAAGATCTCAAAAGGACCCATGAATCTAGGAGCTAACTTAGAACCTTTTCCATAACGGATAGGGCTCTTACATGGCCTAACATGAAGGAACACCTTTATGCCCACATCGAAACTATGGTCGATCCTATGTTGATCTGCATACTTATTCTACTGTCATGTGCCTCTTGTAGTCTCTACCGATAAACACCACATGATAATCCATGTCCTATAGAAGAGCTGGTCCAAGAGATAATCTTTCCTCTAACCTATCCCAGCTAAGAGGTGTCCTGAACTTTCTATCATACAAATCGTAAAAAGGAGCCATGCCTATGGAACTCTTGAAAAATATTATTGTAGGAAAACTCCACTAAGTACATGTACTCCTCCCATTTAGACTGCTGATCCATCACATACATCTTGAGCATGTCCTCTAAAATCTAATTCACCCACTTAGTCTATCCATCTGTGTCAAAGTGATATGCTATGCTAAAGTTGATTCTCATCTCGAGGACATACTACATGGTAGTATATAAATGGGAAGTGTACAAAGGATCACGGTCACAAATGATCTTCTGCGGAATCCCATGTAACCTAACAATCTCATCCAAATATACCCGTGCCACTACTCTAGCTATGTAAGTGGTCTTCACCAGAGAAAAGTGAGCCACTTTTGTCAATTTATCAACCGTGACCATGATGGTGTCATGGTGATATCTCGACATTAGTAGCCCAATAATGAAATCCATGGAAATGGTGTCCCACTTCCAATCTAGTATAACATGAGGATAAAGAAGGCCTGCTGATACCGATGCTTGGCCTTAACTCTTTGGCACTCTAAAGATTGTGAATTGTTTCTTTGAAGTGTTGATGAAACAGATAGGGTAATGGGTGTAGGAGGAATACTTGTTCAAATGTCGGTTGATGGGTTATTATGCACTGTATGACTTCTAAATCCACAGCTGATTGTGAGAGCTTCCTTTGGCTAGGAGGAACTACCTGTAATGAAAACAAGACCACCAAGAAGGAATTAAACAATATGGGTAGTGAACTGCCTAGCGTGAGCTAGATCCGGGAAGTATGATACTTCCTAGATGGCTGTCAGTCCACTATTTTAAACAATTCAATGTTGTAAACAAAGTAAATCCTATTGTTATTTTAAAATGATTTAGGTATCTCACTTAAAAACACAATAAGAAATAGATCTAATCTAACAAGCTAAGCTAGAATAGAATCCAAAGGTCAAATGATTGGTTCTGGGGTCTCTGCAGGTCTGATAAAGGTCTCGGGTAGTCACAGGTGAATGAGGGTGAGATAAAATTAGGTGGGTAGGTCTCTATTTAGGGCTGTGTGGGCAAACACAGAGACCAGTGTCGGTTAGGGGTGACCGACGGTGGTTAGGTATAACCGGTGCCGGTTACTGTGAGATCTGGAAATGTCACAAAATAGGCTTTTGGTCTCCTTTGTGATTACACAAAGGACTTTGGTTGGTTGGGATGGTGTATTGGGTGATGGGAGTAGGATTTTGTGAGGTTTTAATGGGTATATGGAGGTGAAAATGTGGAGAAGGTCAATAGGGGGCAAGGTAAACAATGGATGATAAAATGATGAAGAAATGAAATAACCAGGAAAGTATGATGTTGTACTTACTTGGATTTCATTCCTGAAGGCCTGTGTGTGAGGGATGGAGGTGCTGATGATGGGTTTGAAGGTTGTAAGTGATCACCAACTGAAGAAAATCTTCTGCATGGGCTGCATGTACACTCCTCTTTGCTTGGATAGATCAGATCGATCATGGTTGGGATGGTTGTGCAGGAGAAGATGCTCAATCTCCTTCCTTGGATGTGAGTTTTCACTGGAATTGGCTCTCTAAAGATGTGTTATCTCTCTGAGATGTGTTCTTTCTCATCAACTTTCTCCCAATGTTTTCCAACTTCCAACTTCCAACCTTGAGAATAAGGTTGTTTTGGGTTAAAAGGGGTAACCGATGGTGGTTCCGGCTTAACCGGTGATCGACGGTTAGGGGTAACCGACGTTGGTCAAGGTGGGATTTCCTAGGTTTACTAAACTTAGGAGATCCTCCTGATTTTCTTGGATCTCATGTCATTATCCCATGGATTAGACTGGGAGCTTCTTGTGAGCATGTAGGAATGTGGTTAGAGGGAATGTAGGCATTGATTTTTAGGGTTTGGGTAAGTCTTAGTTAGTTATGGGAACTTACTAAGAATAGGTCTTAGGTTGAGTTGGCTTGGTGAGGTGTCTAAGTGAACTGTATGTGGGGATATTATTTAAATAAGATATTTAAATAATAAATATAGTGAGGATAATGCATTAATTTAATTAAATTAATTAAATTAATATTAGTGGGGTGAAGGGGTCATGGCTAGGTAAATGTAATAAAGGGTGCTTATATGTCGAGGGACAAAAGGGGAGTGTGACCTAATTTTAGTGTCTACATTTTTGCCCCTTTTTGTTGCGTAGCTTGTATTGGTAAGTGATGCTAACAAAAATAAGATGTGGTTGCCCATGTGTGGGTGAAGGTGATCCCCCTCAAACCAGGAACTGACGAGGTAGCAGGCTGAAGTGGTGAGTGGTTTGATAAAAGGTAAATGTGAGGAAAAGGCAAGTGGGTACAGGGAAAAAGGGTGAAAGGTCTACTCGGGAAATCTAGGTAATGGGTTAGGGTCACAGGTAGCAATAATCAAATACACGCACACGTATAAACTGCAGCACGCTACCGGGTTGAAGAGTAGGAAAACTCTACATCATCTAAGGTCGATAGGTTTATCCAAACAAGGTTGAAGTGAATCCGGTATCCAAGGTATAGGATATGGTTAGGAAACACAATGTAGGTTAGGTGTAGGAACGTTTAGGTATGTTCTGGTACACCAAAGGTAGGGTCAGGATAAATGGTCACAAAAATAGGCTAGGTAAGGTCATTAGGTCAATCAACACAGTAACAGTGCCGCAAGGTATAGTGCAAACACATGAGGTCAAAGGTCACTAGCGATGGTCCAGGTCCAAATATCTAGGTCGCGGCATGGGTAAGGCCAAGGTAGGGGTAAAATAATGAGTCCCCAAAGGAGGAAAAATGGAGGTAGTAAATGATGAGGTCAAGAAAGGTAAGGTAATGGGTTGGGTAAAGGTTGGATGGGGTAAAGGTAAAGGTGAGATGGGGTAAAGAGCAAGGTAGAGGGTGGGGTAAAATGGAAAAGTAGGGGCAATGTGTAGGTTAGGGTGACCGATGGTGGTCATGGATAACCGACGTCGGTATAGGAAAACCGATGATGGTGAGGTAGGGCATGAGACCGATGCCGGTCAAGGGAACCGACATCGGTTAGGTCGGGTTTTGTATAAAAACAAAAATCCACATTTTTATTATTCATTTGTGATTTGTGAAGTGAAGAAATGACAAAAAGAGAGAAAAGTGAGAAAAGTGTCTGGAGGAAATGGGACAGTGAGCTGGCAGTGTGATTTGATGGTGGTTGGGTTGGTGAGTAGTGGGTCCATGAGGATCAGGGTGAGAGAGTTGATTGGTTGGAGGTGTGGGTAGATATTCGGGGATGGCAGAGGCTAGGAGAGGGATCAGGCAGACCACACAAGACAATGGACGTGCCACCGAGACGAAGTGGCGAGTGACGAGGTAAGCACCTAACTCTATAGTGTTAATTAGATAGAGTAGAGGTTGTAATAGTTGTTATTTGTAGGGTTTTGTGGTTTTTTTTTTTTGTGGGTGGGAAAAAGTGAAATGTGGGTATGGGGGAAAAAGGGAAAAAAAAAGAGGGGGGGAGGGTAGTAAATTGATAGGTGGGGTGGGTAGGGGTTTTGGGGTAGTGTAGGTCATTGTAGGTGGGGTAAAAGGGACAAGTGGGAGGGTTTTTAAAAAGGGGGTTTGGGAAGTCATGGATTTTTCCGAATGAAGTGATGACCGAGTGGCATCAAGTCAATCAAGCTTGGCCGACATCGTTGGTTGGGTAGAACCGGGATCGGTCACCAAATAGGTGACCGATGACCGATGCCGTTACGTGGTAACCATGGTGGTAAAGGGAACCAGTATGGTCACAAAATAGGTGACCGATGCCGGTTTAAGGGTGACCGAAGTCGGTTAGGATGAACCGGCACCGGTCGGGATTTTAGGCACAAGGGTCCAAAAAGTGATGTAGGTTAGGTGGTTGAGATGGATAGGGTAAAAATAGGGTGGAGGGTAATGATAATTGGTGAATATGGTCATGGTAAATGTAGATTAATGTTGTGTTTGGATTGGATGTAGGGGAGATCATAGTTACATATGCGGGATAGGTTCCACCGCTACTGGTGACATTACGTGGCTTAATGAGCCCCTTGGAGCTACAACACATGGAGGCAGTGGGATTGAGTGGTATTTGGCACTACCGACATGTTGTTCAGTAGCCTAGTTTGATGGTCATGCTCATCGATAGATGGGATTCCGTGACCAACACGTTCCACCTTCCGACGGGTGAGATGACTATCACCCTAGAGGACGTGTTCTAGATTTTGAGTTACCCATATTGGGGCCCAGTGTACTCTATCTCCTCCGAGGCCTCAGAGGAGCTGATCGGGAGTATTTTGGTGAGGGGGGTGAGAGCTGAGATTCCATAGTGCCAGTTTGAGCTATGGCGAGATGTACCTAGCCCATCCAGATGAGATGAGGCTAGTGGTTTTATTGATGGAGGTAGTGTGCTGCTATGCACTACCTGATGCAGAGGGTGGATGCTTTCCCTGATCACTGATGGGGGTGCTCCATGATATGATGGTGCATGAGACATGCTTTTTCCTGGGCACCAACATTCTTGGTGTAGCTATATAAGAGAGTTGTGGGCGTATGGGCGGTTGCGTAGGTTTAGCCTTGTGTTGTACATTTATACTACACTGCTGGGCCTATGAGCACATAGTCTATGTTTGACCTATAGGGATGCCCCGAGTAGATGCATTCCCAATGAGATGTGTGTGGTTGGGATATAGAGATGGGTGCCAGTTGTAGAGAGAGTGGAGGTCGGATAGGCCGACATATGATGTGGCCCATTTTTGGTAGTTATTGGAGGGGTTGTCCTGGAGTGGACATTATCTGGAGACCATATGTGGGATTCCCTCATATAGGCACATGCATGAGGAGCTAGCGAGCCAACTAGAGAGGTGGATACAGGTGGTCACCGTGTGGGGGGAGGATGAGATGATCCCAGAGAGATAGGTCCGATGGATAGTTGGGCCAGACAGATATCCCTCCATCCTTCCCACAGTATCAGAGAGATGACGTGGAGAGGCCTCTACCTCTACCACAGCCTACAATGCCTACAGGAGAGGAGGAGCAGCAGTGGATCAGGATTGATGGATTGATGATGCCGGATGCACAGATATAGTATAGTATAGTGGTGGTGGGTGGCTCAATTATGAGCCATACCACCTAGACTAGAAGCCAAACCCTTAGACTTAGCTACCATATTATGCAGTGAGAGAGATGCCCTACAGGGGTAGGTAGCGATGTTGATCATCACATAGATAGGTATACTAGAACACATAGCTAGAGGGGTCAGAGGTAGAGGTAGTAGAGCTATGAGTATAGGTGGCCAGTCAGCAGCCCAGATGGTGGATGGTGGAGGGTGGAGGAGATGGAGGAGAGAGAGAGACAGAGATGGTCAGTGGCAACCTTACAGGCTTAGGTGGCAGGTTTACAGGGCTAGTTGGCTGCCACAACCCACACATTAGCCTAGCCACAGAGATTGGGCCTTAGGGGCCCTATATATAGGTAGGGGCACAGGACAGGGGGGCACCACCACAGCATAGGGCAGGCACAGGGGGCACCACCAGCAAGTGCAGGAGCTGGTCCTAGTTCAAAGGCTAGGCACAGTAGGGGGTAGGTATAGGGCCGAGACCTATGGGACCACCATAGACCATGCCTATATCTAGGTTATGGATGCCCTAGGTGAGGTGAGATACTATCAAGACCAGCTCATGGCATGGTTAGGATAGACTTCCTCTCTTACAGAGAGTACAGGGCACAACAGGTGTCCAGTGAGAGGATGAGATCCCACACACATAGTGTGGAGAGCACAGAGGTCAGTGAGAGCTCGAGGCCCCGATCAGGAGAGGCCACAAAGCACATGGTGACCAGAGCTAGGTGATGTGCCAGCAGGGACAGGAGGCCGAGGGTGTAGGTGACACAGAGATGGAGGACATCCGGTGAGATGTCTGATATGTGGCCACCCTGATTTTTGATGTATACTAGTGATTATTTTTTTTTATATATATATCCTACCTCGTGCCGAAGATAGTTGTATTTTTATCATATACTAGCCTACATGCCAAAGACAAAGTGAGGATGTATGAGTGATTTTTTGTATATTGTGAGCATATACCAGCCTGCGTGCCAAAGATTTTTTGTATTGATTCATTCATTCTTTTTGTATATATGAGACCGGCCTGCATGTGCCGATGACATTTTGTATTGTATATCAGCCTGTGTGCCGACATTTTTGAGATGATGGCCATGATGAGATAGGCATGTATTTTGAGATACACATTTATTGATTTATATGATGAGATTCATGGTATTTTGTGATGTGTTAATATGTTTATGAGATATTGGATGTATGGCTTGTGTTAGATGAGATATGGATGTGTTACTTTGATGTGGTTTGAAATTAGGTGAGTTAGGCATGATAGAGTTAGGTTGGTGTAGGCATGGATCGAGTCAATGGGTGATAGGTTTATGGATGGAGTCAAGTTTGGTTTAGGCATGGAGTCATGAGTTAGGTTATGGGCATGGTTGAGTCAGGTGGTTTAGGCATGGATCAAGTAGGTTAGGCATCGAGTTAGGTTTGTTTAGGCATGGATTGAGTTAGTTTAGTCAAGTTTGGTTTAGGCATGGATCAAGTAGGTTGGTTTAGGCATGGTGAGTCAAAGTTTAGGTTAGGCATGGTTGAGTCAGGTTTTAGGCATGGATTGAGTAGGTTTGGTTAGGCATGGATCGAGTCAGGTTTGGTTAGGCATGGATTGAGTCAGGTTATAGGCATGGTGGAGTTAGGTTAGTTTATGATTCATTATTGTTTGCAATGAATGATAGTATGGGTCATATGTGAAATGTTGTATAATCTATGCATAGTGATGATAGAGGGATGGTAGGTGTAATAAATGTATAAAATGGGAAGCAACTTGTTATGTATGTGGCTTAATTTCCAATTTTGTTATAAAAGGGGAACTAAGTGAAATGTGATGTAAATGGTGAGTTAGGCATGGTTGATGAATTGGTTTTAGGGTAGAGAATGGCCGAGCTAACCTCCAAGGGCCCCATGCCCTCGGAGTGTTGCCTACATAGTCCCAGTGAAAAAGGGACCTCAGCCGATGTAGTTCTCCCATGAGCTAGGGAAGAATATAAAAATGAGTTAGTAGGTTTGTGGGCATGTTGTGGGTTTAGGTTTAATAGGTGTGGGTAGATTATAGGTAAAATGATGTAGGTGAAGGTGATTATGGTGAAAGGGGAAGACTACCCCAAAGGTAAGCATCGAGACCAAGTCCTGTATAAGGTAATCAAAATGTAAACAAAGATGGTTAAAAGATAAGAGGGGGCAATAAAGCCACCTGATTGGGTAGGATCATACCGAGTAGATCATACCTTGGAGGGGGTGATGAACACAAGACCCGAAAGGCATTACATGATTAACTGTTCTACGATGAAGGTAGTCACAGATCACCAAATGTCTAAATTCCAAGATGTCCCTTGAGGAAATTGAGGAAATGAGAGTGAAAATGGTAAGGTGGGTGAAAGGTAGTTAATTTATATGTTTTGAGTGACAGGTCTTTTGGGCAAGAGGTCCGAGGTCACAATGGGCAAGTCCATGACTAAAAATTTTTTTGTTGAGATAGACTGATCGATGTGGGAAGTCTATATGGGATAAATAATATGGTACTCCTTGAGGTCTTCGTGAAGTTGATCGATGCGGGAAGCTTTGGTTTTTCTTTTTTTTTTTTTTTTTAAAAGCTTCACATAGCTGTCCTTCGAGGGAGCAGTCTATTTATAGCAGCAATTTTGTCGAGAGGAAGATGTCCTTTTGAGGGAGTCATCTTTTTATTAGAAGTTTGACTCAAGGAGTTTGGTCCCATTGGAGGTCTTTGAAATCATGGACAAGACCAAGGTGAAGGATAGGACTCTTGTTCAAAAGGAAAGGTGGAACGACCATGGGATCTCATCTAAAGATAGATGAAAAGTATCCATGAGAATCATGCTATGTGCAGTGCCATGGTACACATATTCAAGAGAAGATAACAAGTGATGGTACTCACATGATTCTTGTTTAATCATTAGGGAGGTGTATGGAGGATAGCACTCAAGGGATGAGCCTGTAAAGAGACAAAAGGGTGAGGTAGGACAATGAGTCAACAATAGAATGGTCAAAGATGTAATGTGTTAAGGGGTTTAGGTTTGGGTTTACCCTCAAGTGAGGACAAATGATAGGCACCGATCCATAGGTATGAGTTATGATGTATGGTCCAAGCCAATTAGGAGTGAATTTTCCCGTTTACTTTTTTCTACTTTGGTTATGTGTTGATTTTATTTCAAGACAAGGTCACCGACTTGGAAGGTTTGTTCATGAACACATGTTTGTCATAAGCACATTTGATACATTGTTGGTAAACTTGAAGGTGATCCAGAGTGTTAAGATGATGTTTGTCTAATAACTCTAGTTGTGCTAAGTGGTCCTGATGAAATTCATCATCAGTAAGCATGTCATGGAGAGAAATGGAGTGAGGGGATCTGGACTTGAGAGGTAGAACAGCCTCTATACCATAGACCAGCAAAAAAGGGTGTGGCCACAGTGGAAGTGTGAATACTAGTGCGGTATGCCCATAGGGAAAAAGGAATGTGCGTATGCCAATCCTTCCCAGTATCATCAACCACTTTCATGAGAATTTTGTTGAGGGTTTTGTTAGTGGATTCAGCTTGGCCATTGGTTTGTGGGTAATAAGGTGATGAGAAACTAAGCTGAATGCCGAAGGCATCACAAATTTTTTGCAATGTTTTGTTTTTGAATTGTTTTCCATTGTCAAGTGATGAGGTGATGAGGAACACCAAAGTAAAATGATGTGATGGTTAATGAACTCACATATTTTCTCATCTTTCATGGAGATGAGTGGTATGGCTTCCACCCATTTTGTGTAGTATTCGGTAGTAGTTATGATCCATTGATGGCGTTGGGAAGAATGAGGATTGATTTCTCCAACAAGATCCAAACCCCATTGAGAGAAGGGCCAAAGGTCATGAGTGACCTAGTAAGGCATGACTGGGTGTATGATGAAGGTTGGAATGTTGTTGACATTTCACACAATGTTTGACATAGTCACAACAATCATGGTTAAGGGTCAGCCAGTAATAGCCTAGGTGAAGAATACGCTTAGCAACAACAAGGCCACTAAAGTGACCTCCACATATGCCATCATGAACCTCCTTAATGGTATAAGGAATTTCAGAACTTGTGAGGCATCGTAAGAGAATACCATCAAAGCCATGCTTATAGAGGAGTCCCCCTAGAATGATGAAATGAGAGACCTTTTAAGGAAGGTGCGTTGTCCATTATGGTGAGATCAGGAGGTAAGATGGAGAGGGAAAGGTAGTTGGAGTATTGTTTATACCAAAGGTCACTGGGTCAGGGGTGTCATTTCTGATTGAGTAAACATCATGAGGTAAATAAGAAGGTGAATGGAGGTGTTGTATGGTGACAAATATTTTGGAATCGGCAGGGGAAGTAGGTATTTGGGAAGCTAAGCAGGCCATGGTATCTACAAATTTGTTGGTTGAACGTGGGATGGTTTGAAGGGTGTAATGATCAAAGGTGGTCAAAAGTATGTCTACATGATGTTTATACTTTTGAAGTATCTGTTATGACATTGGTACATACCATTGACTTGGTTTATGACCAATTGTGAATCACCAAAGATGTGGATTGATTTGACATCTAGGGCATATGTGGCCTGGAGACCTAGTACATGAGTGCTTCATACTCAAGCAATATTATTGGTGCATTCAAAGTCTAGTTTGAAAGACAAAGGCATGGGTTCTCCATCAGAGGAATGAGGATAACACCAGCCCCACCCCCACGCTGACACTTGGAACCATCAAAGAACAATGTCATTTGGTAAGGGGGTTCATCAGGGAAAGAGTAGCAATTGACTCATCGGGAAAGTCAAAATTAGAGGGTTGGTCCCTGGAAATAGGTGCATCAGCCAGTTGGTCATGATAGCCTAGCCCTTGATGGACCTTTTGGTGAATGAATTTGAGGTCAAGATCAGCTAAAAGCATAAGCATCATCATGGCGTGCTGATTTTGATAAGGTTTGGCATACATGAAGTGTAAGGGATCGGTGTTGGTCACGACATAGGTTTTGTGGTTGAGTAGGTAATGTGGAGTTTGGTGGAAATGAAAACTAAGGCTAAGAAAAATTTTTCGGATGGTTGTATCAGGTTTCATAGTCCAAAAGAGTATGGCTTATGTAATAAACCACTGCTCCCTATGTTGTTCATCATGATGAGTGAGCATGGCTCCCAAGGAATGATCGGTAGCTGATATGTATAGGTAAAAAGGTTGATCGTCTTTAGGTGGAATGAGTACGGGTGGTTGGAGAAGGTATTTTTTAGGGCCTCAAAAGCTTTGTGACATAGTCATCATCCCATTTAAAGGAGACATCCTTCCTAAGAAGATGATGAAATGGTTGACACCGATCAGATAATTGTGAAATGAAATGGTGAATGGACTACAATTTACCTTGCAGGCTATGGAGTTGTTTAAGGTTAGTGGGTGGAGGCATTTCTAGAATGGCCTTGACTTTAGTAGGGTCAACTTCTATACCATGGAGGGAAACAATAAATCCCAAGGATTTTTCCGAGAGAACCGTGAAGACGCACTTTTTAGGTTGAAGGTAGACACAATATTTAATGAGGTGGTCAAAGATGGTTTGAGGATGGTGAGGTGCTGGTGTGACATTTAGATTTGGCCAAGAGATCATCCACGTAATCTTCCAATATGTGATGCATGATATCATGGAAGATGTAAGTCATAGCACGCTGATATGTAGCACCAACATTTTTAAGGCCAAAAGGCATGACTCGATAGCAAAAGGTTCCCCAAGGGGTAATGAATGTAGTCTTGTGCTGATCTTCTGGGGCAAGAAAAATTTGGTTATAACCCGAGAAGCCATCCATGAGTGAGAGCATCTCGTGACCAATGGTGAGGTCAACCAGTTGATCAATACCGGGCAAGGGAAAGTCATCTTTTGGGTAGGCTAGGTTGAGGTCATGGAAGTCCTGTGCAAATGTGGAGTCCCCTGTTGCTTTAGTAATAAGGAAAATGTTAGAAATCCAATGAGGATAATCAATGGGTAAGATGAAGGAAACGAAAGAAGGTGCTGAAGTTCTTCTTTGATGAGAAGAGCAATGCGAGGGTGCATTTTCCTCAACTTTTGTTTGATAGGTTTGGCATCGGGAATGGTTACGATATTGTGGACCACTATGGTGGGGTCAATATTGGGCATGTCTACATAAGACCAAGTGAAAGCATGGTTATGATCTCAGAGAAAGAAGTGATGGCTTCCTGTTTAGTAGCATCTAAAGATTTTCCGATCTTTAGGATGTGTGGGTCATCCGAGTATGAATGTTGATCTCGATAGTCGATTCATTCAACATGGTTTGTGTCTCAGAGGGTAATGACCGATGAATATATGAGTCTTCTGCACCAAGGTAGGTGAGTATGGATTCATCATCCTGACATTGAATGATGTTAATTATAGGTGTGTCATCATCGATCATCTCAAGATACATGAATGGGAGAGTGGAAGGGGCCTCACCTTCGCGTTGATAAGTCAAAGGCCCCAAGGAAATGGTGTTTATGAAAAAAAAAAAAAGTTAGGGGGATAGATTCAGGATCCATCGACTCTGTCGGTGAGGGTGGTGATGAAGGTGGAGTGGGTGAAGGTGGTGATGAAGATGAAGGTGGAGGAGGGCTAGGGTCTTCAATGAGTTCAATGCGGGCCTGTTTGGTAGGAGGTTTAGGGAAGCCGATACCACTACGGTCATTATGTTTTGGGTGGTGGTACATGGAATAATGGTATGGTGGCCTTGCTCATAAAAGCCAAAACCAAAACCCTTCCACACACAGTGGTGTAGGAAGGTGTGGGTGAAATGGTGATTGGTAAGTGATTGGAAGTTAATAGAAAATGGGTGGGGTTATGATGGTGGTTTAGGTGTGTAAGTGGTAGTATCAAGTCCCCATAGGTGAGACTAGTACGAAGATGAGGAGGACCATAAAGGAGGCATTCTCCTATATGGTGATCATAGTGAGGGGTGTTGGTGAAGGCTTCCATACTCATGTGGAGTAAGGAATGTGTTGACACTATATAGGTGATACTCCCCCAGAGTGAGGTGTTGAAAACACCTTCCAAGGGATCAGTGGTTGGTATGTAGGTAGCTGGAATGGATGATGTATCGAGGTATGATGCGAGAGGTGGAGTTAATGGATTGGGAAGCTAATGGGTCAGCCATGGAGGTTATGGTAGTGGTAGGAATGGAGGAGGTATGTGTGGTGAAAGCAAGGTGTATCTATAGGTAGGTGGAGGTGTAGGTGAAGTGGTAGTGGTTGCGGAGGTAGATGGCATGATAGGTATGAGCACATCATTGGGTCGGTAAAGCATGTTGCATGTTTTGAAAGGTGATGGGTTAGTTGGAATGGTATAAGTGTGTCCTTCATGTTCAAACTTTACACAATGATGCAAAGTGGAAGGAACGCAACCCATGACATGGATCTAGGGTCTACCAAGCAACAAGTTATATTGGAATTCCCCCTCCAAAACATAAAACAATTCTAGAATAGTGTGGGGCCCACAAAATGTGAAGGATGACAGTGCCTAGTGTGGAGGTGATAGCATCATTGAATGAATGCAACATGACCAGATGTTTATGCATGTAATTGTTAGGTATGCGCATTTGAGAAAATGCATGGGATGAAATGATGTTAATGCTAGTGCCTCCATCAATCATCACACAACATACCCATATGTCATCAATGTGGATAGAGATGAAGAGGGCTAGGTCCGGGTCATCATTTTGGTGTGGCGATGATCTCCTCCTCTGAGAAGCTAAGGGAGGCCACTTGGTGAACAAGGTGAGGTGAGGATGAAGGTGGTAATTTGGTGAGAGAGGCTACATGATGGGGTGTGATAATGGAGGCTACGGGTGTAGGGTCATTGGGTAAAACCTCAATAGATTGAAGAACCTCCATGAGGGCTTGACGATGGGATTATGAGGTTTGGATGAGGTCATATAAGGACATTTTGAGGGGAGATTGGTGTAATTTTTGAGCATGGTGTGATGTGTGATGCCATTAGAAATGGGGTATGTGGGGCATGGATAGTTATTTTAGGTATGGGTGTAGATGGTATGTTGGGTATAGGATTGGTTGGTGGGTCAACTACCTTTTCTTTTCCCTTCGCGCACATGTGTAGTGATGTGTATCATGTTGATTTGAGGGAAGTTGGAAAATGGAGAAGGTGTAAGGTGTAGGGTGAGTGGTATAAAACACATGAAGGGAAAAAACCTACTGGAGGAGAAAAACCCTGTGAGGTCAGCTAGGCACAATGACATTTGGGTGGTGGCGTGGTAAGTTCTCTGATGTGAACCATGTTAATTTCAAATTTTGGGTGTGGCTCTAGGAGCTGTGAGGGTGGAGGTTGTGGTTGTTGAGTGGGTAGTGTGGGAATGGGTGTTGGTGAAGCAGGATCCTCATCGAGAAGGTCATCATCATCAAAGTTGGTTTCTGGTGGACACAATTGGATAAGGATGGTTTTCAAGGCCTTGTAGTTCTCCACATCATGCCCCTGGAGCACATGATGGTATGCACAAATTTTAGTATCATCAAACCCTTTTGGCTTGGGTTTGAGGGGGTCATAAGGTGGAGTGGTGGTAATGTGATAATGAAGTCTCGAGGAGGTTGGTTAAAATTTTGGCATAGGACCCTGCTAGTGGATCACAATGGGAAGTGAATGTGGGTTTGGGTGTAGGTGTGGTTAGTTATTGGGGAACTATTTTTGGAAGAGTAGGAATGGGTTGAGCTATGGGTTTAGGTGTTGGTGTGGTTTGAGGTATTGGTCGGGTTCATTTGGGTAGGGGTATAGTAGATGGATGGGTAGGAGGGTGTGGGGTTGTTTTGACTACCTTGTTGTGGGGTAGTGGGGTTTTGTTTTTGGGTTACACCTTCTTGGGTAAAGGTGATGTGGGTGTACAAGGTCTAGAAGGAAAAGTAGATGGAGGAAGAGGGTGAGTTACCCATGGGGATAATGGGGGTGTTGTGAAGGTAGATGACGGGTCGTACTTGGGGTGTGAGGGACAATGACTGAAGTGTAGTGGGTAGTGAAGCAATAGCTGAAGGTATTGGAGGTATTGGTGGTAAAGAGACTGCAGGTGTGGGTATAAGTCATGTTGTGTGCCTGGGTAGGTTAGAGGTTTGTGAGGAAGGAATGGGTTGTTGTGTTATTGGTTTATGGATGGGTGAAGGGTGCTTGACCATGTTAGGTAAATGAGGTCTTAAGGCAAATGGGACAAGTGTGTGTGATTGGTGTGGTCATGGGGTATGAGGTCGATGAGTTTGTTTCTTTGGTTTGGGTGTCGGAGTAGGTGTGGTATTGATGTTGGAGGATGTAGCTAAATCCAGTTTAATAGGTGGATGAGTAAGGCTGGTGGTCGGGTGACCCCTAAAGTGGTAATAGGTTTAGTGGAGGAAAATGTTGTGGGTATGGGTTTGGGTTTAGATGTAGGTTCGGGTTATGGGTAAGGGTGTGGTTTGAGTGCTAATAGGTATCATGGAAGGGGTTGTGACAACAGCAATGGTTGTATTTGGTTTGATGGGTCGAAATGTGTTTGGGTAGATAGTGGAGGTATCAGTGAGGGATCTCTGCATCTGTGTTGAGACAGGAGTAAGAGGTGCCCCCATAATAAATCCCTATCCACATAATCTAAGTGATCGGCCAAATGTGAGAACGACACATCTGTGGGTGGAGTTGGTGAGGACCTAATGGGAATTCCTATAAAATGCATCTTAGAGATGGGGAATTGGCCAACTTCAGCTTTTGTGGGTAAGAGAGCTGAAAGTAGGTCTATTGGATTTTGGGTAGCTGATGGAGAATGCTCACCAAGAGGCAAAGGTATCTCAACTGGGTCTATGATGGGTGGAGGAGATGATGGGAGCTCCTCTATAAGTGGAGGAATGGATAGGTGCTCCTCTATGGGTGGAGGAGGTAATGGGTGCTCCTCGTGGGTGGAGGAGGTAATGGGTGCTCCTATGTGGGTGGAGGAGGTAATGGGAGCTCCTCTATGGGTGGAGGAGGTACTGTAGGTAAAGGTTCTCTTAGTGGAGAAGCTAGGGGTGAGAGGGGCTCAATGTTAGTGGAAGACCCCTCCATTGGTGATGAAGGAGATGAAAGGTGTTCCTCTATTGGTGAAGGAACAATGGAGGTTGGTTCCAATGTGGAAGGAGGATTTGGGCTAGGATTTCCTCTATGGAAGGGATGTGAGGTAATTGAGAGGTGACAAGTACCTCATTAAAGATAGCGTGAACCTCATGGGTATGGGTATCATGAGTGGATGTCTCACCGGTTTGATTGGATGAAGGGGCATGGTTGGGAAATGGTTTTTGAAGATTTGTAGATTTTGGTTGGGGGCAGTTGGGATTATCCATAGTTAACTCACCTTTCTTGAGCATTTCTTGGACAATATTCTTGAAAGTGATGTAATTGCCATCACTATGACCCTTTACTCGATGATAGTTACATAAATCATGTTCTTTATACCATGTGGGCATGGGGCGAGAATGGTCAAAACAAGTGTGTGGTTTTATGGGTGGAAGGGTGATGGCTCTAGATTTGATAAGATTTTCTAAAACAGAAGAGTAAGGTTCCCCAATTGGGGTATATTTTCATTGCTCTTGTCTGAATTGAAAAGTCTGGATAGGTGAGAGATTAGATGAGGGTGTAGCTTGATTTGATGGATGAGCTGGGCTGGCCTTGAGTACCATTGCATTAGTGGTGCCCTTAGCTTTTGAATAATTGGTTTGTGGTTTGGAAGAGGAAGAGGTATCATTCGAATTGAATGCCAAATTATTATTACGTAATTGGATTTTCTTCTCTTCGATGGCCCGAATCTCTAACTTTTGTGCCATAGTGAATGCCTCATCAAATGTTTGGAAGGTTTGGACCTGCAAGGTCGGGAGATATGTCTAGCATAAGCTCATGTGAAGAGCTTGATGAGTTTAGTTTGTGGCAGTTGGAAGGTAAGTTGATTGATCAAAGTTGCGCCAGCAAGCAACAAAATCTGATAGATTCATCCTCATACTGACGTGTGGAATATAGATCGGTCATGGTAACCTTCTTGACGATATTGATAGAGAAATGATCCAAGAAGGCTTGGGCTACCTGATTGAATGAGAATATAGAGTGTTTAGGTAACCCACTATACCAATCTAATGCAGGTCTAGTGAGGGACATGGGAAAAGTTCTCAAAAGCAAGGCATCATCATGAGCGATCAGATAACACCCATGTTTGAATGACCAAAAATGTTGTTGGGGTCTTCTTTGCTATTGAAATGATTGAATTTAGGAATTTCCCAATGCACATGGTATGAATGGATAGGAATGGATGGGTGAATAGGCTCATTGCAAATCTTGTCATAGGTGAGAGTGTTGCGGGAGCTAGAAACCGATGCCTCCAATGTCTGCATCTTGTCCAACATCAATTTAATTAGGTCATTGGTGGGTTGTGATGATTGGATGCCTCCTGTAGCGTGAGGAGGTTGGTTTTGGGCATATAATGGGGGTGGCACTCCAGTGTATGGGGCTGCCATGTAAGGTGGTGGAGAAGAAGGTAGTGAAATAGGGGTATGTACCAGAATGAATAATGGATGAAACAAGAGGTTGTTGGTAGTATGTATATGGGGGTGGAAGGGTCGTGGTAACCCTAGTGGAAATAGGGGCTAATGATTGTGGAATGGAAAGAACCATGTTCTGAAATGGGGTGGGGGTCACCAACACTGGAGGTGGGAATGTAGCTACAGGTATGTATGAGACATTAGGGGTGGATGAGGTTGTGTTTGGGGTAGTCATCGAGGGTATGGTGGATGTAATGGGTGCCACAGAGGTAACAAATGTGGTAGTCATAGTGGGTATAGAACCTAACTACGAAATGACTAGGGGTAAGGTGGATGTGGGCAAGCACAGAGCTAGATGAGGTGATGTGGAAGTGGGTGTGAGAGTTAGGGGGATAGATATGGGCATGCCATATATCAACTGACCCGAGGTGTCTCGAGTGGATGAGTGGGAAAGGTAAAACTACAAGGTGGCATAGGGTTCTAGTCAAGGAGTCATGTGAACTCCTCATCTCTGGTAGTGATAGTAGTAGGCTGGATGGGATCCATGGCTGGTGATAAAATAGAAGGTGGTGAAGGACTAGGTGGGAGTGGTTGGAAACTAGCATGAAATACGAGGGCACTTGCTTATCTTTAGGTCAGCACCATGTGAACTAGTATTGATCAGGTAGGGCTACTTCTCTATAAATGATACAAAAGAACATACAGAACATAGTGAATTTGGTGATAAAAAATGGATGAAGTAAAAAATGGTGGCTAGAATGTGAAACAAGCTAACCAATTCCGGTTAGGTAAAACTAACGTCGGTTAGGGATAACCGCTACGGTCACTGTAGAAAATGGAAAGTGAGTAAACAGTGAGGTAGAAGGTAAAATATGATAGGTATGCCAAATCTGAAGATGTATAAAATGTCAATGGAAAAAATGATAGTGACAGAGACTATGAAAAGTGGAAGAAAGTGAAGTAATATGTCCTTTTGAGTAGGTTAGCAAAAGGACCTGGAACCGATGTGGTTGGGTATAACCAATGGTGGTCAGAGGTAACCGATGATGGTTACTGTGAAATTGAAACAATGATGAAAGAAAGTGGTTGTGAATTAAAATTGATGTAGAATCAGACCCAAAATTCTAGGAATGATGATGATATGGCCCAGGAACACTCAGGTGAAGATGAAATACACCAGCTATGATGAGGAGCATGTAAGGATGAACAAAAAAGTGATAAACATGATCTCTCACCTCAAAATGCAAGCCAAGTAAAAACACTAAGAAAATGTGATCCTAGGAGTGCCTTTTCTATTATGTTTGTTTAGCTTATGCTATTTAAGGACTGACACATGAATTGTGAAATAGATTTTTTGGTGAGGATGGCTTCCTACAAAGAAGGAGATCTAAAAGGTGAGGTTTCAGGTATGTTATGGTGGGGGCGGGCTTCACTCTAAAGTATGACTCGACAGAGAGCAGTGAGTTGGGTGCCCACTGTGTCGTGATCATGTGATCACCTACAACTTCTTCTAGGTAGGATGTTGTTTAAGAATGTATGTATTTTGAATTTTTGTGTGGTTTGGTAAGACTCAGAGAAAGAGAAAAGGATAGAAGTGCTTTTCTACGATTTGTTTTTCAACCATCAGCTGGTCATGACTTCCAGCATATAGGTTGCCCTCAATTAATGTGAGCTAATGCAATAAATAGAATGGAATGCACTTGTTTTTAAACCCAAATTGAAAATGTGAAATTGGATGACACAATAAGATGAAGAGGAAGAGGGATGCTCTTTCACTACAATGCAGAAAACATGAAGAAATGATTCTTTTTAATTACACCAAAAGAAAAGTTTCCTTTAGAGCAAGTAGAAAGAAGAGGTGGATTACCAGGGAAGAAAATTAGTGTGTACACTTTTTAGAAGGGAAAAAACACACAATTTTTTCCTAGGAATGAATGAAATGCAAGGAACCTCGGATGGGTCCCACTGGCATGCCAAAATGTTTCACCTTTTTCTTAGATTGTTTCTTTGAAGTGTTGACAAAACAGATAGGGTAATGGGCATAGGAGGAATACCTGTTCAAATGTCGGTTGATGGGTTGTTGCATGTATATGACTTCCGAATCCATAGCTGATCATGAGAGCTTCCTTTGGCTAGGAGGAACTACCTGTAATGAAAACAAGACCACCAGAAGGAATTAAACAATATGGGCAGTGAACTACCTAGCGTGAGCTAGATCGGGAAGTATGATACTTCCTAGATGGCATAGTCCACTATTTTAAACAATTCAATGTTGTAAACAAAGTAAATCCTATTGTTATTTTAAAATGATTTAGGTATCTCACTTAAAAACATAATAAGAAATAGATCTAATCTAACAGGTTAAGCTAGAATAGAATCCAAAGGTCAAATGATTGGTTCTGGGTCTCGCAGGTCTGATAAAGGTCTCGAGTAGATCACATGTGAATGAGGGTAAGATAAATTAGGTGGGTAGGTCTTTTTAGGGTATGTGGAAAACACAGAGACTAGTTTTGGTTAGGGGTGACCGATGGACGGTTAGGTATAACCGGTGCCGGTTAATGTGAGATCTGGAAATGTCACGAGAATAATAGGTGGGTCTCCTTTGTCATTACACAAAGGACTTTGGTTGGTCGGGACGGTGTATTGGGTGATGGGAGTAGGATTTTGTGAGGTTTTAATGGGTATATAGAGGTGAAAATGTGGAGAAGGTCAAATAGGGGCAAGGTAAAAAATGGATGATAAAATGATGAAGAAATGAAATAACCAAGAAAGTATGATGTTGTACTTACTTGGATTTCATTCCTGAAGGCCTGTGTGTGAGGGATGGAGGTGTTGATGATGGGTTTGAAGGTTGCAAGTGATCACCAACTGAAGAAAATATTCTACATGGGCTGTATGTACACTCCTCTTTGCTTGGATAGATCAGATCATGGTTGGGATGGTTGTGCAAGAGAAGATGCTCAATCTCCTTCCTTGGATGTGAGTTTTCATAGGAATTTTCTCTCTGAAGATATGTTATCTCTCTGAGATGTGTTCTTTCTCATCAACTTTCTCCCAATGTTTTTCCAACTTCCAACTTCCAACCTTGAGAATAAGGTTTTTTTGGGTTAAAAGGGGTAACCGATGGTTATTCCGTTTTAACGGTGCGATGGTTAGGGGTAACCGATGTCACCAAGGTGGGATTTCCTAGGTTTACTAAATTAGGGAGATCCTCCCGATTTTCTTAGATATCATGTCATTATCCCATGCATTAGACTGGGAGCCTCTTGTGAGTATGCGGGAATGTGGTTAGAGGGAATGTAGGCATTGATTTTTAGGTTTGGGTAAGTCTTAGTTAGTTATGGTAAATTACTAAGAATAGGTCTTAAGTTGAGTTGGCTTGGTGAGGTTTCTAAGTGAATTTTATGTGGGGATATTATTTAAATAATATATTTAAATAATAAATATAGTTAGGATAATGCATTAATTTAATTAAATTAATATTAGTGGGGTGAAGGGGGTTATGGCTAGGTAAATGTAATAAAGGGTGCTTATATGTCAAGGGCATTACGATTGGGTTGCTCGAATAGGTGGCGAATACTCAAATGATTTGTCTTGAGTGTGAATATCTAACCAAGAAGAAAATACCTCAATCCAACCAAAGCATGCAAAACTACCATGCAAGCTCCAGATCATGATTTAGATAATTAAGCTCATGATCTTTGAGTTTGCAAGACTCAAAATCCACTACTCTCGCCCTCATGCATCAACACACCTTCAAGCCCCCGCTAAAGAATCATCTGTGTAAACAATGAACTCACCTTGTGGATCCAAGCACTACAAGAATAGGTGTTGTAGTGAGGCAATCCTTCGATTTCCTAAAGGCTTTCTCACATCCGTCTCGACTAAAAAAACTTCTTCCTTTTCCTCTGAAGGGAAGTGATAGGGTATGTAATCGAGAGAAGTCCTAAATAAATGTCCTGTAGTAACCTACTAATCCTATGAAGCTACACACACCTCGGTCCACTTGTAGTGGGTGCTAGCTAATCCATAATGGATCTAATCTTGGAAGGATCGATGGTGATACCTTCCCTAGAAATGATATGACCCAAATATTGCACCTCTGTTTGAAAGAATGCACACTTCTCCAAGTTCTCGTAAAGCTGCTGCTCACGAAGACACTAAAGAACCTAATGAAGGTGCCCCTCATGCTCCTCACATGTATGTGAGTATATCAAAATGTCATCTAGGAAGATAAGCACAAAGCGATCTAAGAAGGTCCTGAATACCCCATTCATCAAACTCATGAACACTACGGGGCATTATTCAAACCAAAAGGCACCACTATGAACTCATAGTGCCCATATCTCGTGTGGAAGGTGGTCTTATGAATGTCCACCTCTGAAATCCTCAGTTGATGGTACCCTAACTTAAGATCAATCTTAGAGAAAATTGTGGCTCCCTTCATTTGATCAAACAAGTCATCAATACGAGGAAGAGGATAACAATTATTGATCATTACCTTGTTCAGTTGGTGGTAATCAATACACAACCACAAGGATCCATCCTTATTCTTCACAAAGATCACCGGTGCACCCCAAGGGGATACACTATGACGGATAAGGCCTTTCTCTAAAATACCCTCAAGCTACAACTTGAGCTCACAGAGCTCTGGGGTGGTCATCCTATAAGGTGCTCGTGAGATAGGATCATCTCCAGGAACTAGATATATATGAAAATCAATATCATGTGGGGGTGGTAACCCCGGTAGCTCCCCTAGAAAGACATCATCTTACTCTCTCAAGATGGGATGATCATCTGGTGATGGTCCACTAGACCCATCCTCTAATCTGTCACTAACTGTAACAACATACATCTGAAAACCCTATCGCACATGTTGATTAAGATGAATAGATGAGATGGTGCTAATAGAAATGGGTCTCCTGACCCTTGAAATGATCAACTCAACTCCCAAATCATCTACACAAGATATATTCTTGTGATAACAATCCATCCTGGCCCTATGTGTAGATAACCAATCCATACCCAAAATGACTCCATACGAGCCCAAAGGAAGGATACGAAGATCTAAGGTAGTGGTGAAAGGTCCCAAATCCACTACACACTCCTTAACTAATGAGTCTACAAAGATCTTGGCTCTAGAAGCCATCTCGACATCCCAACTATGACCTTGCCTAACTGCCACCAACCTGCATCGCTCTACTAAAGATGGTGTAATGAAATAATTAGAAGAACTAGAATCAAACAATACAGAGGTAGGAATACCACCAATGCTACCTATGGTCTCAATGAATGTGCTTTGATGCTCTGCCTGGTGGTTCTCAACCACTGCATAAATCCTATGGCTATGTCCCATGTCACCAACAATCGGCTCTGAAATATGTGTCTTACCCTTGTTGTTAGGGTTCTGTGGGCAATCTCTCCAAAATTTTCTAGTAACTCCACAACCAAAACATCCTCCTAATCCTCCCTAATGAGTAGCACCTCCAGTAGGTTCCCTAAAATCCTATGGTGTGGACCCTGATGATCCAGTTGTGGTCTATTGAGGTCTCTGCTGGTGATCTCCCACTGACTGAGCTCTAGGTCCACCCTATGTCCTGATGGGAATCCTAGGAGGAGGCCCCATACTCTGACCTCTCTATGCATGAACTCTCTATAGAGGTCTATGAGGTGGGTGGGACTACTATTATGCTTCTACTATTCTCGGCCTAAAGGATAACTGTGTTGAACCCTGACCACCACGAGGAAGGGGTACTAACCCGCTTGATCTACCATCATGCATCTATTGTATGTGGCTATGGACTCGGTCTCTAGCTTGCTAGGTCTTTCCCCGAGTCTCCTCTATAATATAGGCCTTCTTGATGGCCTCAGCTAATGTCTGTGGGTAGTGGATCCACACTGCACCTCCAATATCTAAATTCAGGCCCCGGATGAACCTATGAATCTACACCTACTCATCCTGCATGTACTCTACATACTGGAGTAGATCCAAAATCTACTCTCATACTCTGCTACTAAAAGAGATGCCTGTCGGAGGTCATGGAACTCATCGATCCTCTACTGTATGAACCTCCATGACAAATACCTGCTCCTGAATCTCTCCTCAAATAGCTCCTAGGTCACTATCTCAGAATCTACATGGAGCTTTTACTCCTCTGTCCTCCACCATACTCCCTGCTCCACCTCTTAGTAGATGGATTGCAACCCAAGCTTTTGTGTTGCTAGAATAAGGACAAAGCTTAAAGTAACCGCTCAAGCTCACTAGCCAGGCCTCTACCTAAAATCCACCCGTGTCACTTGAGTAATGTGATGGCCAAAGCTTCAGGATCTCCCTAATGTGATCTACTGACTATGGTCTGGTGGCCTCTAGGTCTCTCTGCATGCTCATCCCTAATCCTAGGGCTCTGAGACCTCTCTCTATGCTCTAGAACTCTGTCACCCTATCCCCTTGGTGGTAACTCTGCTCTAGCTGAATCTACATGTGATTTCTCTCCTCTATGCTCCTCATTGGGTCGAGGAGATACCGACCCTCAATGGAAGGGACTCTATCATGACCAGCTGCATTTCCTCCTAATAATTCTCTACATAGAGCAGCATTGACATCTGAAGAGTCTAAAAGATTCAGGGGTAGGATAGTTGTTACACCTTGATCTAGTGGTGGTGATGGTTGTGGTAAGTTTGGGTCTCTGTGAAAGTTTCTCTCGCTTTTTCGCACCCCTGCACTGGACCAAAGTGAGAGTTAGTAAATTTTTCTAAGTTTTACACAACTTCCATGTTTACTAAAATTTACAAATTCTAACTAAGTTTTTTTTTCTTAGATTTAAAATTGTGCTAGGTTTAAGTTTCATGTCTCTAGTTTTCTAGTGTGCCCAATGGTCCAAGCATTTGAACCAATTCACTAATACCAAGTGTGATGCTCGTTAAAAAAACCCACTTGAGACCCAATAAACAACCTCGGATTAGTCAGAAAATTATGGAATAATGTTTTTTGATTAGAAGTGTCCACAACTAAGTTGCAAGACAACAATTGACACTATCAAGTTTCGGAACAAAACTAAAATGCTAGAACATAATTTTCCTTTATTAACAAACATCGACTCACAAGGTCCTAAAAACAAGGGTTAGAAGTTCCATTAGGTTCAGGAGTAATTTATCCCCATACCCACTCTCTAATAGGCTCAAATTTTCAACTTGATTTTTCTCACTCTTAACACATTCAAAAATTTCCCTAAATCATTCCCACTGAGTAGGAAAATTTCTCACTTTTCTAACGATATAAATAAGTCCTCCTAACTCCTTGTAGAACTCTAGATATGGACAGATAGACTTTGAAGATCAACTTTTCCCCAAGGGGACATGTGTTGAGCAGGAGTGAAAAGAAAATTTCAGGTTGGTGGGTCACGGGGTAGTGTTTATAAATTTCTTTGTGTAAGGAGAAAAGTCAAAATTTCTTATGTGCCTCTGCGGTTCCTCAAGGGACATGTGGAGGCCTCTGAGTCATCACTGGGAAAAAGGGAAGGTAGGGGTGGTGGGAGCCATTGGGAAAAATTTTTCAAAGGGAAGGAAAATCCGATAAAGTGCCCACATGCCCATGGGTCCATCGGGACACATGACGCCCAACCAAACAATGTGGGGAAGAAGGAGAGGGAAGGGTGTAGTGGTGAGAGCAATTGGAGAATTTCACCGAAGGGGAGATAAGGGGGAATTTTGACATGCGGGTCCGTTCACCCATGGAAGGGATTTCCCAAGGTGAGGGCAGAGTATGGGGATGTGGGGATTTTTATTAAAATTTTCCAAAGGAAAAAAATTCAAAAGAGATGAAGTTCTCCCTCCTCCAAAGTGTTATCCCAAGATGTCATGTGGCACTCTCTGGTTGGCACAGTGGGGGGAAAAGCGTAGAAATTTTCCAAAAGTTTTAAAATGTCCCAAGGAAAAAATAAAGCCGCACCTCCACCATTGCCCCTTGAGGACACATGGTGCCCTCTGATTGGCTATGGGATGGTAGAGGAAATTTCAAAAAATTTCCCGAACCAAATTTCAAAATTTTAAAAGGATTATAACGGAATTTTTCATCCGCGGGCCCACTTTGGGAAAAGTTTCCCTGATTTTCCCACCAAGGGGAAAATTCAAAGTGCCATAAATTTTGCTATAAATCTCATTTTTGGGCAAACAAATAATTTATAGAAATCTCTCGATGTCCTCTTTGCACAGAAACATAAATTTTACATTTTGATAAGGTTTAAAGGTTCAATTTTATAAAAATGATCTGCAGTGCTTTTAAACAACCTACTAGTAATTTTTAACTTATCAATTTGATCACCTCCTTCACTCAACATGCCAAACAAACATGGAGGATTACTCTAGGAAGGATTTAAAATGTTTTAGGGAAGTTAATTTGCTCAATTTATTCCAATTTGAATTTTGTCCAACAATTGACAAAAAACAACTAATGAAGGGATTGTGTTCAATTTTGCAATGGTTAAATTGTTTCTTAAGTTTTCTTTGTCAATTTGAGTTCCTTGCTAATATATCATGTTAAATTTTAAGGTTTCCAAGTTGATTATAATGTGCAGGCCCAAAATTTACATTTTAATCAACACATTTTCTAGTTTAAAATTCCCAATGCCGGTGATCAAATATTTGAAGGATTTATTTATCAGTTTTATCATTTAGGTGTGGTATTTAATTTATAAACTAATCCAATACATTTAGTTGTTCCTAAAAAATTGTTTCAAAGTTAAATTGTAAAGTTTGATTTCCAATTTAATATATTTCAAAAAGAGACAATGTAATATAATTCCTAGACACATATTTTTTCTTTTTCCATTTTCTAAATAGAGATTCCAATCACAATTTGATATTCCCATTTCATCACAAAAATGAAAAAAGAGAAGATATTGCAATCCTTTATTAGATTAAATTATAAAACTTTACATCTTTCAATGTTGAATGCAATAACATAATTCTATTTATTTCTTTCCAATAACAAAACAAAATATAACCATCCTTCACAATTCGAATATATATACTTCCATAATCAATTACAACATCTTTTCTTCACAAGAATACATTACAATTTTCATCCACATCATAGTGGGAAAGGATTACAAATAAATTTGTTTCACAAGGGGCTGGCAAAACTACATTTTCCTTTGCTCCAGAACAACAACATGCAAGCTTCCATTTTCTTCCAATTTGATCACAACAAAAGAGGGGGAAAGGCAACGCTCTCCACCCAACCAAGACATCCAATGAAAGGAGAAGCCTTCCTTCATCATTGGCCCCTGAGCCCCAACCAAAATATAATAAGAGGTGTAATTCAACCCATGGCAACAACTAGCTTCCACAACACACAACATTCTTTCAACATGCATAATTCATTTAAAAGACACAATTCAACACAAAACAACAGTTTACAACTACAATTGAAAACATTAAAATCAAAACTCAAGCTTGATCATGTAAGCCAAAGGAGTAAGTTCTATGGGGAAAGCTACTTATGCCTACCAATGGGAATTGGGCATCCACTGAGTCAAACCACCAATAAATTAGTCACACACATATCCTTATGTCCCAAAAAAATCCATCTTTATGACCCCCACATATTTCCTTATGCCCCCACAAAGTAAGAAATGCAAGCTATTTCTTTTCCATGGTGGATCATGTTGGTTGGATATTTTTTCAAACCAAAATATGAGGTTCAACCACAGACATGGGATTAAATCCCTCCTCAAAGACAGTGAGGTCGCCTGCTTATTGCTAATCTAAAAACACAGAAATAATATATACAATATTCACACTAATCTAACCATTGGGGTCCAAAGAACATTTTAGAAGGGTAAATGATGCCTTCTTCTATGAGAATATCTGCCGGCTGAACCCAGGGCTAAGAAAGACAAGAGTCTCAGACGAGGCTTGGACTGAAGTATCCAAATGGGGGTGTATCTTCTTGCAATTCAAGAAGTTTACATATCTTCGAACAGTCATGTACTCGGGAGAGCCTTTCCGTCTGCCTCGCTATCCAGGAGATAGATTGATATTGATAGAGTTGGTCAGACAGCTGTTGGATTTTCACAAATTCCAACAAAGCAAGCATAAGGCAGCTGTATCCTTCCCAATTTCTATCGGGAGATATACTTGCTCGACAGTAGCAAAGGCCAAAAATGTTGAATGCGAACTTCAGGAAAAATTGAAAAAGCATATGAAGTCTCGGGATGGTTTTGACATCCGAGGAGTGCTTAGAGCCTACGGAGCCCAACATCTGCACAGGCCTGACATTGAGGATATATGGGTTGATCTGCGTAACGAAGTTACGGTTCGCAGAAAAGATAATAGTAGGTTGACTATTAATGAGATTCAGACGCTAGAGCTTTCTGATTTGCCAGATGGCACGACTGACAATGAAAGTGTGTTGGATCTTTCTTATGATGGACTAAAGGAGGATCAATATGTTTTCCCACCTATTGATTGGTCAGCCAGCGAAAAAGCCTCTATTACAGATAGGTCGGCTCTCATTCTTGCTCGCACCAAAAAATGGCTCTCCTCTTGGGGGATGAATTTTAAAGATGACAAGTTTCCAAAGTTGGCTGCTTCGGAGGTGGGGCCCTCCAAAAAGAAAAAGGACAAAGAATCTTCTGAGGGGCCTATAAAAATCAGGATTCCCAAGAAGAGGAAAGAAAGACAAATCTCTTCAATTATTTCTTCAGCTGAAACTTTGGTTGTGCCAGAATCACCAACACCACCAGAAATAGGAGAAATTAATTTGGAAGAAGGAGGAAGCCACTTCTGTCTTCACCATTTACCGATTGCTCAACCTGGAGAGACCTTATCTCTTGCATTCAAGGCTTTGGAGTCTGAATCTGCACCTTCTCCCTCACAGCCACTTCTACCTCCTCATTCTCCATCCATTTCTGCATCCATGGCCAGTATTTTCTCTGGACTCTCACCCCTCTCTGCTGGAACCCAAGTGATCACCAGTACGCCCCAACCTGTACCTCTCGTTGTTGCATCTACTACCACGTTGGCTACTGTTCCCCCTCCAATAGTAGGATCTTCTCCTCTTGAGAGTAGAATACCAGTTACTACAACATTGGCAATTTCCTCTGATACGCCACAATGGCTACTCGAGCAAACTCCGAGGAAGAGGAAAGTGATTGTACCCCTGCCAGCCTTTGATTTCAGCTCACTCAAGGCTTCTACTGTGAAATCAGCCAAGAAACCCAAAACAGTTTCGAGGGTTTTGGTAGATGCTTCAGGAGATAAGTTCGCAGAGATTGCCACTCCCTCGACTGACAAAACTAGAGAGGATATAACCGCTTCTGATTATCAGATAACCAAGGTGGCTCTAGGGAAAGTGACAGCAGAAGGAGCGCAACAAGATGCATGGGATTCCATAGACGTGCTATGCCAAAAGTTGAAAGAAACAACACACTTTCATTGTGTCGTGCTATCCGCAAATCGAAAGCTCTAGCATCTCGAATCTCTTTAATAGTCAACCTACTATTATATTTTCTGCAAACCACAACTTCGTTACGCAGATCAACCCATATATCCTCAATGTCAGGCCTGTGCAGATGTTGGGCTCCGTAGGCTCTAAGCACTCCTCAGATGTCAAAACCATCCCGAGACTTCATATGCTTTTTCAATTTTTCCTGAAGTTCGCATTCAACATTTTTGGCCTTTGCTACTGTCGAGCAAGTATATCTCCGATAGAAATTGGGAAGGATACAGCTGCCTTATGCTTGCTTTGTTGGAATTTGTGAAAATCCAACAAATTGCCCGACTAACTCTATCAATATCAATCTATCTCCTGGATAGCGAGGCAGATGGAAAGGATCTCCGAGTACATGACTGTTCGAAGATATGTAAACTTCTTGAATTGCAAGAAGATACACCCCCATTTGGATACTTCAGCCCAAGCCTCGTCTGAGACTCTTGTCTTTCTTAGCCTTGGGTTCGGCCGGCAGATATTCTCGTAGAAGAACGCATCATTTACCCTTCTAAAATGTTCTTTGGACCCCAATGGTTAGATTAGTGTGAATATTGTATATATTATTTAATGTGTTTTAGATTAGCAATAAACAGCAGCCTCACCTATCTTTGAGGAGGTATTTAATCCCATGTACCGTGGTTGAACCTCATATTTTGGTTTGACAAAATATCCAACCAACAGATTTTTGGCGACTCACTGGGAATACGGATCTATAGTATAAAGCTTATCCTCTCGGTGTCCTGGTGACTCGTATTTGCCTTATTTTTCAACTAGATCTCCTTTGATTCAAGTGGACAGAAGATCTTCACTCGGTCTCACGAGCTCAAGGTGAAATTGATCCACTCTTTGAGTTCTGCATGAATAAAGCCACAATTTCAAGTGTTTCTCCCAAAGATTGTCTCTAATCGAGCGAGTAAGTTCTTCACTGTGCTCGGAGAAACCAGATCCCCTGTGGAAGGGGAAGCATCCGCAACTTGTCGTGCACTACTCTTGTCCCGATACTCGATCCTCGTACACACTCTTTTCGAAGGATGGTGGTTCAACCTGTGCCTTGGGGTGCAGTTATTGGTCCTCTTTCCTTGACCCCTCCATTGAATGAGTTACCACGTGGATCTCGTAAAAATATTCCCAAGTTCAATGGAGATGGGAAGCAGCATCCTGATGAGCACATTGCATCTTTCTTTGTTGCATGCGGTGTCCTCGGAGTGGCCCATGAAGATGTCTCCGTCTCGACTCTTCGTTGAAACGTTGCAGGGAGCAGCAGCTGAATGGTTCTATCACCTTCCAAATGCATGCATCCCAAACTGGGCTACCATGCGGACTAAGTTCGAAGCACGTTTCAAACCAGCTGAAGATTCTCATGCTTTATTAGCTCAGCTCACGCACATGAAGAAAGAATCGCATGAACCTATGCGGGAATTCGTGGCTAAGTTCAACAAGCTGATCCGGAAGATTCCAGAAATAGCTGTACCTACTCCGGAAAACCAAAAATGCTTCTTCATCAATGCTCAACCTCCTGATATAAGCTTTTTGTTGAGAAGGTCGGTTATCCCAGATTTGGCTACTGCTCAGTCAACAGCTACTGAAATAGAGGATGATCTCATCTTGGCCGGAAGGATCAAGAAAGACATACCCAAACTCAAAAATCAAGGTTCTTCCCAAGGTAACACAGATCCTATGTTTCAAAAAATGGCTAATGATTTGATTGCTTTAAAGAAGAAAATGTCTCAGCAGGTGAACAATGTTCCGTATCGGGATATACCTAGGCGGAATTTCAATAACAACAATGGTGCACCTGCCAGAGATAGGCCACGGTTAACTCCTGCTCAACCGAGACTAGCAATTGAAGCTCCTCCCGTCAATGCAGCAGTGGAAATACTTGATGAAGAAGATGAACCAGAAGAAGAAGAATCCCATGAGGCTTTCGAAGCTTCAGGATATGCTGATGAGTCTTATGATGAGTCAGCTGGCGACTCCAGCATTGGGTATTTGGAATATGATGAAGATGAATGTGCGCCAGATGGTCAGTCATTTGCTGTCTTCACTCGGTCCCAATCTCAGAACCCCAGAAAACCTCTTGAAAGCACAAAGGAGAAGAATAAGGATCCTCCCATATCCATAGTTAAGAGGGGTACCCCTATTTCGGCACAAACTGAAAGAGAGGTTACCAGAAAGGCAGCTGCTCCTTATTCTCCTTCTCCTAAGATCAGTGCCCCGGCACAAGCTCATGTAAATAGAACTGAACCTACCATCATTCCTTCTTATACTGCTTTTGATATTGTTGATCATGCAAAGAGAACCAAAATTCAAATGTCAGAAGCAGAATACCTTCAGTCAAATCCTGAACAGTTTGAAAAGCTGGCCAAGTTTATCAGAAGTAAAGTGGCTATTCCATCACCTTCAAAAGGTCTCCTTCCAAATCCTACTCAACCCACACCTCAGAATAATCTGACCTCTGCTTCTTCCTCAGGAAAGATTGAACCATTTTATTTGTCTCTACTTATAAATGGGTTTAAACTCAGCAATTGCATCATTGACTCAGGGGCCTCTGATAATGTTATGCCCGCAAAAGTGGCCCATGCCCTTGGGCTTACTTTGACTAAGTCATATGGACGGTGCTATTCCATGGAAACTAAACAAGTCCCTCTGATTGGTCAAATCAAGGATGCACAGTTTGCATTTGTTGCTTTTCCTGAGAAGAGAGTGAAAATGACTATTCTGGTTGCCGACATTCCTGCAGCTTACGGTATCCTCTTGGGTAGAGGATTTTGTAAAGACGTCGGAGGAGAAATTAATATGGATTGGACCAAAGCCAAGATCCCGGTCAATGGGGTTCATCAGGTTCTTCATCCTGAACCACAGGCAAAGTATTTGGTGACCAAATCAGATGATCCAAAGCTCAGATCCTTTTCGAAGATGCTAGCTTTGGGAATTATTTCATGGCTTCAGAGATACCCATTATAGATGTTGAAGAGGAAGATCCCAATGCTATTTGGATGATCGAATTTGATGGTAGCTGCTCAACCTCTGGATCAGGCGCTGGTGTTGTTCTCATATCTCCTAGCTCCGATATTTTCCCATCAGCTTATAAGTTGCAATTTGATAATACTAACAACACGGCTGAATATGAAGCCCTGTTATTAGGATTAGAATTGGCCAGACAGAAGGGAATCAGGAATCTCAAGGTTCAGGGGGATGCGGAGCTGATTGTTAATCAGGTCAGGGGTATATATCAGGTAAAAAATGATCGGTTGAGACATTACAGGAACAAAGTTTGGGATAGTATAGAATGCTTTGATGCATTTTCTATTAAGGCAGTTTTGAGAGATTATAATGACAAGGCTGATTCTTTGGCCGTGTCTGCATCTCTTCTTCTTCCTCATCCTCAGTTCAAGCAAGATACATACTCTATTGAGATTGTATATCGTCCCAGTATCCCAGATAATGCAACTCATTGGCAAGTGTTCAATGATGATCAACAGGTGTTGGCTTTCCTAGAAAAGGCTGACAATTTCAGTGAGTTATATTTTGAAGGTTCAGAATCAGCCTTCCGTGAAACTATTTCAGATCCATATCAGGAGGTTGATGGAGAATATATCCAGCTGAAAGGCAATAAGATACCCAAAGGTTTGGTTTCTTTGGAGGGCTTGTTCGACAAGCATGATCGCTTTATCCAAAACAAAAGGCAAGTTGAAGGAGTTTCTTCCTCTGAAGTAGATCAAATCAATCTAGGTTCATCTGATCAACCTCGGATGGTGAATATCGGTAAATGTTGTTCTCCTGAAGAGAAGGTAAAATTCACTTCACTTTTGAAGAAATACATCGATGTGATGGCCTGGTCTTATGCGGATTTGAAATCTTTCAAGCCCAAAGACGTACAACACAGTATCCCTTTGAAACCTGATGTGAAGCCGTATAGACAGAAGCAAAGACATTACAATCCGAAGATTTCAGGGACTATCCTGGCAGAAATTTAGAAGATGTTAGATGCTAGAATTATTTTCCCAATCCATCACTCCACCTGGATTGCTAACATTGTTCCTGTCAGGAAGAAGAATGGCGAGATCCGGATTTGTGTTGACTTCCGGAACTTAAATCAGTCCTCGCTGAAGGATAACTATCCCTTGCCTATCATGGACCAGGTATTACAAACTGTTACTGGATCGGAAATGTTATCCATGCTCGACGGATTTTCGAGGATATAATCAAGTCGAGGTAACCACAGAAGATCAACACAAGACAGCTTTCACGACCCCATGGGGTACCTTTGCTTACAGGAGGATGCCATTCGGCTTGATCAACACTGGAGCTACTTTTCAGAGAGCTATGGACCTGGCATTCAGAGATCTGATGGGAAAGGTCATAGTCATGTATTTGGATGACTTGACCGTCTTTTCTAAAAAATGGAGTGATCATTATGATCATTTAGAACAAGTACTTCTAAGATGCAGACGTCACGGGATTTCGTTGAATCCTAAGAAGTCCATGTTCGGGGTGACAGAAGGAAAGCTGCTGGGTCATATTGTGACTAAAGAAGGAACTAAAATTGACCCAGAGAGGGTAAAGGCTATTCAGAGCCTTACCTTGCCCACAAGTAAAACAGGAGTTCATTCTTTCTTCGGAAAGGTTAATTTCTTGAGAAGATTTGTACCTGATTTTGCTGACAAGACCAAGGATATCCTTGGAATGATGAAAGGAAAAGTTCCATTTCGATGGAATACAGAAGGGAAGCTGGCATTCGAAGAAATCAAAAAGGCAGTTGCTTGCGCTCCTGTCTTAGTATGTCCAGACTTCAAGAAAGATTTCATCATGTACAGCTATGCCTCTGCCCACACAGTGTCAGCCATCCTGATGCAAGAAAATGAAGAAGGCATCGAAGCTCCTATCACGTTCATGAGTTTCCGTTGAAGGAACATGAGTTGAAGATGTCACAGATTGAAAAACATGCTTACGCAGATGATACGAAGCAGATAAAGCATTTGTGTACTATGTCTTTGAATTCCCATACTCGTTCTTCGTTCTCGATCATGGCTGCTGTTAAATCCATTCTGACTCAACAAGAGCTGGGAAGCCAACGAGGTACTTGGATAGCTAAGGTTCAGGAGTACGACTTGGACATCAAACCTACCAAGTTGGTACGAGGAAGGGGCCTGTGTCAATTGATTGCAGAAAATCATGCTGAAACAGAGTGTGAAAAGACTCAAGATACTTCTTCAGAGCTGCCTATGGTGCTTCTTGTGAGTACGACCGATGAATGGTACACGGACATTGCTTTCTTCCTAACTTATGGTGAATGCCCTCCGCATTTAAATCAAAAAGAGAAGAGGACCGTCAAGCTGAGATCTGCGAAATACCTTTTGTGGAATAATGCAATATACAAGAAAGGTATTGATGGTGTCTTCTTGCGTTGTGTTGATAAATCACAACAGGAAAAGTTATTAGAATCCTTTCATAGCCTAGCATGCGGAGGACATTTTTCGTCCTCTGTAACAGCATATAAGATCCTACGGGCTAGGTATTATTGGCCTACTCTTTTCCAGATTCAGCAGAATGGGTGTCTAAATGTGAAGCTTGTCAACATTTCGTTGGTCGTCCCAAGCTAGCAGCTCTTCCTCTGAAACCTGTAGTGATTGAAGAACCTTTTCACCAATGGGGGATTGATTTCATCGGAACATTGAATCCTGCTTCCAGTGCTGGACATAACTATGTGCTGACTGCTACAGACTATTTTACCAAGTGGGTAGAAGCTGTACCAATCAAGCAAGCAACTTCTGAAGCCGTTTGCAAGTTCCTGAAAGAAAATATAATCGTCAGATTCGGCGTACCTCATAAGATTGTAGCTGATAATGCTTCTAACTTCTCGTCACATGAGTTGATAGAATTTTGCTATGGATTCGGCATTACTCTGGCTCACTCATCTGACTATTATCCCCAGGGCAATGGGCAAGCTGAGTCCAGCAATAAGAATCTGGTTACTATAATCAGGAAACTAGTAGAAGAGAATCAGAGGACATGGCACAAAGCATTGTATGATGCGTTGTGGGCTGATCGGATCACTCCAAAGCGAGCCATAGGGATGTCTCCTTTCCAATTGCTATACGGGATTGATGCTGAAATTCCTATCTCAGTAGAATTTCCGGCCTTGCAGTTGGCAAAAGTGGTTGAAGATGTAGCTTTTCAGAATTCTATCGAGAAGAGGGTTATGTACCTAACCAGGCTAGAAGAAGAGCGAATCAAGGTGGTTGATCGTATATCAGATCATCAGAGCAGGGTGAAGAATATTTTTGATAAAAAATCAAAGCAGCGCAACTTCCAGATTGGAGACCTGGTGTTGCTTTGGGATAAAAGGAGAGAACAGAAAGGAATGCATGGAAAGTTTGATTCTTTATGGAAAGGACCTTTCAAGATCCACGAGTTGAATGGTGAAAATAGTTTCCTTCTATCATATCTGGATGGAGGGTTACTCCCTTTGCCTTTCAGTGGACAACATCTAAAGCTGTTCCACCATTAATGCAAGATGCTCTCTTGCATTGTACATATTTTGCTTTTTGTGGTGTGTTTGCTTTTGGTTTTCTTTCTTTCTTTCTTCGTTTTGTTTTGTTTTGGTTTTCTTCTTTTCTCCGTAGCCCAATGAATAAGACCAGAGATTCTGAATTCTCTTCCTTTGGTATTACAAAGAAAGTCCCCAACTGGAGCCAGCTGTTATCCCCGTTTTGAGTTCACGACAAAACGATCGGATAACCCCTACGAAATTTTCGAAGTTGATTTTGTTTTGTGGCCTCTTTTTAAGAAAATCGGGTTTTCGGGTTTTACCAACAGCTCGACATGAGTTTTAACATGCTTTATGTCGACTGTCTTCCGAAACCCGAAACCCGCCTTGTATTGTGTAAATCGGGTTTTCGGACCCCCGGCGCATCGGAACATCCATAATCCAAAACATGTTTTATTCATCATGTTTTCCGATTCCCGAAGTCCGCTTAATCCTTTGTATCAGGTTTTCGGGGCTATATTGCATCTAAGCACCTCATGTTTTATGCATCATGTTTTCAAAACCAAACCCGATTGCACTAAGTCCCCTTGTGTCGGGTTTCGGACCTCCTAAACATGCCGACATGGCATTCATGCCGAGTGGTCGGTGAGTTGGCACGTGCCATGCTGAAGTGTATTAATTACCAATTTTCTTATAAATACGCAGATTTCAACGTCATTCTTACCATTCGTATTTTTAATTCGTGGAATTTTTGTGCGTGCTCTTTCATTTTCAAAACCCGAAAACTCACCTTGCTCGATTGGATCATCTGTTTTCGATCTTACATTTCTCGAATTGGAGGTATTTTTCTTTCCCTTCTTTATTCTTGGTTTTTATGGATCGATTGAGCGTATTTTATTCCCAATTTCTTGCCGGGTGTTGAAGGTTTTCTTTCCTTCTTCTTTCTGTGTTACTTTGGAAAGGGTTTTAGGTTTTTTGGGTTTATCTCTTCTGAACTATCACTTGGTTCTGTTCTCTTGAAATTCTAATTATATGCATGATGCATGAATAACAAAAGGAGATTGTGTATTTGGAATTCAAAGAAAAACCCTGTTTTTGCTTCTTGGGTTTTGAAGATTGTTTTGCAGAGCCAGAAACCTGAAGTGTATTGACGGATTGGCGCGTCGGGGTTTTGCCAAAGTTCCGATCTCCACAGTGCGCGTCGGGGTTTTTCAAAGTTCCGATCTCTACAGATTGGCGCGTCGGGGTTTCTCAAAGTTTTGATCTCCACAGTGAGCATCGGGGTTTCTCAAAGTTCCGACGTCAAAAGAAAGTGCCGGGTATCTCCGAGTTCCCGTCATCAAACGCAAGTGTCGGGTATTGCCAAAGTTCCGACATATCAAACTTGTCGGGTTCTCAGGGTTTTCCGACATCCTCCTCGGCGTGTCGGATTCTTCTATTCTTCGGCATTTTCGGTCGATCGGTATTTTTAGTGTGGATAACATCTCCTGAGTTTCAAGCCTTTCTCCCTCCAACATTCTTCATGTCGGACCCTGGTCCATCTCAGGAGAAGGCCGAGAAGTCTAGCAGGATGAAGTACAAATTCAAGAAGCCAGAATCTCCATCATATATTGATTGCAATTATGATATCAGGGACACTGAACTTGGCAATATAGATATGGATGACTTCTGGAATAGGGTGAAGAGTTCCTCTCAAACCCCATGGATGACAGCTTTAGCTAACAGTGGCTTGCCCCTTGCAGCAGGCTTTCCCATGTCCGCCCAATGTCCAGAATTTGTTTTGGCTTGTGCATCTAGTTATGACTCGGCTTCTCGTTCCGTGAAGAGCCAGGCTGGTGAGGTAGTGATCAGGCTAGATGGAGCGTATTTTGATGATCTTCTAAAACTACCTAATTTCGAAGAGTATGGGGACCTGAACATCAAGTCGGCTCAGAAGGCCTGGGATAGTAATCAGGAAGGCTGCATTAAGGATGTCAACAAGAAGTTCCTGATTAAGGCTAAACCAGCAGTATCTAGATTTCCAAGGACTATCCCTAGATGTGATTTCATACAAGAAATCAATGATATTATCACCCTGCTGAGCCGGGTTTTTGGCTTGCCTGAATCAAATGTATTTCACGGATGGATGTATCAGTTTATGGTCACCATCAAGAAGAATCAGCAAGGGATTGACTGGGGGACCCTTATCAGCAATGAAATTGATTCTCAGATGACTACGGTTTTATCAACTGGAAAGTTTTATATGTTTTCATATGTGGCTTACGCAGCAGCCGGGATGAGGAACTATCCCGGGCTGGATACTAAGGGAAGCAGAACGACAAACCCAGTTTATAAATATTTCCCTCAAATAACAAAGAAGGGGTCCAAAGAACATTTTAGAAGGGTAAATGATGCCTTCTTCTACGAGAATATCTGCCGGCTGAACCCAGGGCTAAGAAAGACAAGAGTCTCAGACGAGGCTTGGACTGAAGTATCCAAATGGGGGTGTATCTTCTTGCAATTCAAGAAGTTTACATATCTTCGAACAGTCATGTACTCGGGAGAGCCTTTCCGTCTACCTCGCTATCCAGGAGATAGATTGATATTGATAGAATTGGTCAGACAGCTGTTGGATTTTCACAAATTCCAACAAAGCAAGCATAAGGCAGCTGTATCCTTCCCAATTTCTATCGGGAGATATACTTGCTCGACAGTAGCAAAGGCCAAAAATGTTGAATGCGAACTTCAGGAAAAATTGAAAAAGCATATGAAGTCTCGGGATGGTTTTGACATCCGAGGAGTGCTTAGAGCCTATGGAGCCCAACATCTGCACAGGCCTGACATTGAGGATATATGGGTTGATCTGCGTAACGAAGTTGCGGTTCGCAGAAAAGATAATAGTAGGTTGACTATTAATGAGATTCAGACGCTGGAGCTTTCGATTTTGCCAGATGGCACGACTGACAATGAAAGTGTGTTGGATATTTCTTATGATGGACTAAAGGAGGATCAATATGTTTTCCCACCTATTGATTGGTCGGCCAGTGAAAAAGCCTCTATTACAGATAGGTCGGCTCTCATTCTTGCTCGCACCAAAAAATGGCTCTCCTCTTGGGGAATGAATTTTAAAGATGACAAGTTTCCAAAGTTGGCTGCTTCGGAGGTGGGGCCCTCCAAAAAGAAAAAGGACAAAGAATCTTCTGAGGGGCCTATAAAAATCAGGATTCCCAAGAAGAGGAAAGAAAGACAAATCTCTTCAATTATTTCTTCAGCTGAAACGGTGGTTGTGCCAGAATCACCAACACCACCAGAAATAGGAGAAATTAATTTGGAAGAAGGAGGAAGCCAGCTTCTGTCTTCACCATTTGCTGATTGCTCAACTGGAGAGACCTTATCTCTTGCATTCAAGGCTTTGGAGTCTGAATCTGCACCTTCTCCCTCACAGCCACTTCTACCTCCTCATTCTCCATCCATTTCTGCATCCATGGCCAGTATTTTCTCTGGACTCTCACCCCTCTCTGTTGGAACCCAAGTGATCACCAGTATGCCCCAACCTGTACCTCTCATTGTTGCATCTACTACCACGTTGGCTACTGTTCCCCCTCCAATAGTAGGATCTTCTCCTCTTGAGAGTAGAATACCAGTTACTACAACATTGGCAATTTCCTCTGATACGCCACAATGGCTACTCGAGCAAACTCCGAGGAAGAGGAAAGTGATTGTACCCCTGCCAGCCTTTGATTTCAGCTCACTCAAGGCTTCTACTGTGAAATCAGCCAAGAAACCCAAAACAGTTTCGAGGGTTTTGGTAGATGCTTCAGGAGATAAGTTCGCAAAGATTGCCACTCCTCATTGAAAAACTAGAGAGGATATAACCGCTTCTGATTATCAGATAACCAAGGTGGCTCTAGGGAAAGTGTAGATGAGAAGGAGCGCAACAAGATGCACGGGCTTCCATAGACGTCTTTGTGCCAAAAGTTGAGAGAATCAAGGGATAAATTGATTGATGGGAAAAGTGATTTGGAAGAAGAGTTGCTGAAGATTTGTCCAAAGGTTTCAGTTGGGAACTCAAGTACCCTATCAGCAGATGATCTTTTCAAACAAGTCCAAGAATCTGTTCAGCATGAACCTGTACACGGATTTGACCTTGAAGTCATTGGTCAGTTTGTAAGGATTGAACATACGTTGGAGGCCTTAAGAAAGCTCAGCAAAAGATTGAAAAAGCTTCCCGGCAGTGCCAGTGATATTCATGAGACCTGCGAAATGTGGAATGATCATTCCACCGCACCTGATGAGAATGAAATGCAAGGCATTATTCAGGAAGTTCCAGGAATTTCAGAACAAACAGTCTCAGCTGGAGGAAGAAAAAGAGAAAGGAGCAAAAGATGATGATTCGGATTAAGTCCCAACGTCACATGTCATTTCTATTTTTAGATTGACATGTCTTTTTTATTTCCGTTTTGTCATATTTTTGATTCATACTTTGACTTGATCTCCTGCGTGAGAATCATGCAAAACTGAACTCCAGTTAACATGCTATTTTTTAGGATCTGTCCTGTTTTATCTCTAGTTCCTTTTGTTATAAATAAGGGATGCCTGTGCATTCCAAAGGGTCGAGAATTTTTGGAGCATTAAGAGGCTATTGGAAAGGAGAAAAACTTTGTGTTTTCTTTCAATCATTTTGAAGAATAGGAGTTGATATTGTTTTACAGACTTTGTGTTGTGAAATATATCTTATTTAAGACAGTGTTCTTATGTTCATGATCTTAAGCTATTCTTTGCATAGAATCTCAGTGTTTCTAATTATCTCGGACATTACATCTCGTGATCTAAAACTCATATGATTATTTCGTGCTTTCTGTGTTTACTCGAAAGAAAATACGTTTCTCCCATTTCCTTTCTACCGTGCTTCTTTCATCATGTGATTTCTAACCTATTTCATTTACTGAAAGAAATATTCTTGAATCATGTGAATGTGGATTTGGGATTTCATCCCAACCCCAATGGTTAGATTAGTGTGAATATTGTATATATTATTTACTTGTGTTTTAGATTAGCAATAAATAGCAGCCTCATTGTCTTTGAGGAGGGATTTAATCCCATGTACCTTGTGGTTGAACCTCATATTTTGGTTTGACAAAATATCCAACCAACAGATCCCAAACCAAAACTCCCTCTAAAAAGTATGATTCTAATGGCATTCCCTTATGCCCCCACATGGATTCCCATAGCATTCTCCTACACCATTCTTAAGGAAATCTACCCAACCGGACAAGAATTAAATCAAACATACACCATTCACACAATATAACAAGAAAAATAACAACATAAAAAATGGATTAAACTCCTACCTCTCCATGGTAGCTTTTTTTTCTAATAGAAAGATTGAATGCCCAAAAACACTTGTCCCAAAACAACAATGCCAAGTAAGAAATAATCTCTAATTTCCTCCACAATCCATATGAGCTCCAAACGGAAAAAAATGTGCCCGAAAGAAAAATGCACAAATTTTCAACAACCCAAAACAAGCAAAGAGTTTGAATTAAATAGAAGAGGGAAGAGAATAGGATGATGTGGATCCATGTAGGATGCCACATCACACATCCTCAAATTCAAACACGAAAGAAAAAATTTATTCCCCCAAGCACAATAAAGAGGTGGGTGAAAATATGACAAGTTACTTGCACACTCCAAAATCCGACATCCCAAAGGACTACAAAATAAATAAAATGTAAGAGAATGCAATAAAACATACAAGCATGATTAATAAAATGCATTATAAAATTTTAAAACACCTCTATAGCCATAAGTATGGTTGGTAAATTCAATTTAGAGGTATGGGACAAGTTTTACTTGTCCCACAAGCATCCAAAAACAACCCCAAGGAAAATTTGAATTTCCAAGGAGGTGGAGTGTTTGTTACTCGAAAATCTAACTTATACCACTCTTACACAACTTACATATCACTTGCATATTTACTACAAAATCCAACAACTCTTATAATTACTTTCCCATATCCCAATTTAATTTATTTAAATTTTAATCATAAGATTTATCGCATTAATTCTCCACAACATAATTAAATAAAGAAAGCAAAACATGACTAATAGAATACATACACCAATAATAAAAGGAAACACATTAATAAAATACAAAAACCCATGGTCACATATAAAGGAAATACCCCCATGGGAATCCCTAACAAAACAACACACATACACAAAACAAGTTGTCATGGCGACCTTGTTGAATTCACCTAGAATTCCATTGTGGTTGGTCTCTAATCCCCCGATGTTTGTTGTGATATTTTAATCCTGCAAAACACAAATACCTCCTTTGGCCTCATGGCTATATTAGAACATCAACATGATATAAATGAAAGCACAAAACCAACTATATAAATGAATCACAATAACATCGAAGTCAGAACTACATCATTTGAATTTTCAATCAACCACTATATCATCATCGTATAATATCCATTTTCTAGATCTACTAAAAATATACAAAATCATATGTCTAAACAACATCCATAAAACATCCATGTCAAATAATATATCATCATCCACATATAAGGTGTCTCTAATAATCATCATGCATCATAATCAAATCAAGATCAACAATAATTCATGATCAAATATCTAACAACATACTAAATCAAAACATAATAATATCCATAATGAAATCAATTGTATCAAAATAGGTATCAGTAGGTGTCAAAGGGAAGTGGGCACTACATGACACATCTTCATCCTCAACACCTAACACATCGCAAGTAGTGATAAATGCTACTACATGCTCTTCTGTGGGGAGTTAAGAACCATCCCCTCTAAATTTTGGGAAGTTTTTTCTCGAGCCTCTCGGTAGCTCATGGTGTGGTTAAGCAAGAGCTAGTGGACCAATGTTTACTCCCCATGTTATATTAGGCCTATGGGCCTCACGATCATGATCCCCCATTCTATTTTTGTTTCTAGCTTCTAACCTTGCTAAGGCTACGGCTTCTATTGCTGCTCTTTCATCTACCTCGGCTTGAAGTCTCTCGATTTCTTCGAGTTGAGAAATTTCCTCTCTTTCTCTAGCTTCTTCTTTGGTCTTCACATCAGTGAAGTCTACAAGGTTCTCGTTGATGTATGAAAATTCACCATCCAAAGGATTGGCAACACTCAGGTTCCCAACATGACCGGTTGCTTGAAAGGGAAGCCTACGAATTTTGAGTAGCTCTTATATCCTTTGAAGTTCCTAAAAATGGGTCAGTTTGTCCTCCTTGTCTCAATTTTTGGGTGTATCTTCTATCCGCCATCTTGAAAATATATACTCTTCTTTGCGGTGTTATAATTTTTATTTACCTCTCCAATTGGTAGTGTGTACTTCTTCAAGATCCGAATTATCGTGGCAATGAAGTAGTGATTGGCACTTTGTCTATTATGCCGAGATAGCTTCCCTCAAATCTGAGTAATGTCTTCTTGGATGTGAAAGAGAAATTTAGGTATTTCAATAGGAGGGTTTCTAGAATATCCATGATTTGAATCCATGTAGCTCATATATCCATTCAAATTCCGATTTTTTCTCCTTTTGAATTTTGAATTTTCGACCTTGCGGTCGCATTTAGTGCGAGATGCTACTAAATCTACCCCATGGTGGGTGCCAAAAAATGTTAGCGAGAATTTTTTTCCGGTGGAAAAACTTGTGGATTTATTACCAATGCTCTGGGAATCTAAGTCCCTCTACTTAACCAATGCAGCTTCCGTATATACATATGCGATAAAATGTGGATTCTTGTGGTGGCCTTTTAACCTTGGGGATCTAATAGGGGCACTCTCGACCTTGCGAAAAATCTAAAAATATCTTGATAGGGAAGAATTTTGTCTGAAAATGGGAAAGGGAGTGAGAATAGAGGTAGGAGAACTAATGCTGCAAGTAGAAAATCATATTCTTATACACACACTAGTTAGAAATTTCAACACATGCATTTATGAGAAGAAATAACCCTACAAATGGAAACAAGACGAGATAAGATTGCGAATTCAAAGTTTATAAAATCTCCTCATCAAAGAGGCTAAAAATTCTTCTTCTTGTATTGATGCTTAAACCAAAGTTGTACATAAAGTGGGAATGGAAGAAATTTGAGAATGGAGGAAAGTAGAAGAAAATGGCTATCTCCTTTGCTTTCTCTAAGTACAATGCAATGCGGTCGTGAGTTTACAAGATCAATTGTCAACCACTTACAATGGTGTGAAGAATCCATTAAATATATTGCAAGAAATGGTTACAAATTATTCTTTGTTAGCAAGAAACGGTTTACAATATTTTGAATCATTCGCATTTGTTTAGATTCTTGATTCGTGAAGAAATGCTAATGGCAGGAAAAACCATACTTTTCATAATGTAGCCGTTACACTCATTTTGTAAATTTGAATTTAAATCATTTATCCGGCTTTTGAAATTTTAATCCAAATTCGCCCACGTGGGAGAAATTTATTGGAGCGGGCATGGAGGATGCCTTTTGTATTTTGTGACTTTATAGAGATTTGGCATTTTTTACATTTTTGGTCCACCCTTCCACTTTTGATATAAGCCTAACACATGGATTCACTTGATTGGCAAAGGAATCATGACTTCCTTTATGACTTTTAGTCCTTTTAAAAAAAAAAGGCTCAAACCTCAAAGTTATCCACCGACCCACTTCCCCACTTTGACTTTCAATGCAGCTCAACATATAACTTTTTCCTCATAACATGATCATGGCTATGGGTCACTTTATGAATTTTAGCCCTTTTTACAAAAAGGCTCAAAACCCTGAATTTCTCCATTGACCCACTTCACTACTTTGATTTTCAATGCAGGCTCAACATTTGAATTTTTCCTCATAGCACGATCACGGCCGTGGGTCACTTTATGACTTTTAGCCCTTTTTACAAAGAGGCTCAAAACCTCAAAGTTCTCCACCGACCCATTTCCCCACTTTGAATATCAATGTGGCTCAACATTTGAATTTTTCCTCATAGCATGATCAGGGCTATGGGTCACTTTATGAATTTTCTTCTTTTCACCACAATTACTCAAAATTCAAAAAGGATGCACCTTTTCGCCTTTCCACCAATCCACCAATCAAAGTCTTCTAGGATCACGGGGCCAATCTAACATTTTTGCTAAAAACAAATGTTAAGTTCGTAAAAAGGACCCATCTTGCCACATCCAATTAGATATGTCCACGTACCCATGGATAATGGGTCTATAATTTGATGGGGAAGAAAATGCCCATCATTCATGACTATGGAAAAATGCAGAGAATAAGAAAACTCCACCATTTCGCTCTTGATTTTCAAATTTCTTTTGTGAACCAAGGAGTTTAAAACAATACAAGGTTCGATGATCCATGGCCATATAAATATTGACAATTTCATTCAAATGAGGACAATAATAAAATTTTCATGTATTGAGACAGAAAACGGAAAATTTATTACCTGGAGAGTTTAAACAACTTCAAAGCATGAATTTCTCTATCTTTTCAGACTTCCAACTTTACTTGAACACGTCTAGAGGGCGTGAGCTCAATTTTTTTGAATTTGACTTTAAAAATGAGGGGGATATTTTGAGGGTGACAAGAAAGTTACGTACGGGTTGTAAGTTGTAAAGAGACTCTTATTTTATTGGTGAAAAGCTCTAAGTTGATATTAGGGTTTGACAGATGCAGTGAAAGGGTTTTGATAATCAGTTGTAGGGATAAAATAGTGAATGTTGATTACAGGATGGATTTGTCATCTATTTTTCCCTTAGATTATCCTTTCATATATATACAGTTGACTATACTTTTGATTCCATAGTAATGTTGAAAGGAATCACTAATAGATTGTTGAATACAATTTTGAGCTACCTACAAAGTGGGAAAACTTAGAGGCAGGTTTAACACACTTAGTTTTCTTCTCACAGTTAATGGTATTGCAAGCTCTATTTTTTTAATATATCTCCTACTAAGTTTTGAGTTCCTTATCAAATGTGGTAATGGATTTAACTCATATTTTAACTTGGAGATTATCCAGTTCATTGAAGTGACCTATAGAGAAAGTCTGAGGGATAGGTCATCATACTCAGATTACTCTCACAGTTATGGTTATGGAAAAATTCATTTGTGAACTTCATTTGTGGACTTTGATAGCAGGGTACACATGATTACTTTTGGGCATGATCAACATGTCTTGCATCTCAGTTTAAGTGTTGTCATTTATAAGGTGGAAAAATGTGGATGCAATTGTATTAGGCAATATAAATGCTACTTGATACTTGATTATACGTTTAAGTCTATATTGGGAAATGATTGTACGTACTTTTCAAAGACCCACAACATGACACATTGGTTCATACAAGTATACATTTTGTTGCAGTGATTTATAAAGGCCTATAATGCATTATTGACACATATGATTTTAACATCATGGTTACAGCACCTTGTTTTTCCTTGGAAGATATTGATAAAACAAGGAGAACACCTTAACCATTATGTAATGTAGAGGTTAAGAGAATCCATCAGCTCAATGACTATTTTTGGGTAACAAGTCATTTTTGGAAGATTGGGATATGCAGAGTTGGTATTTACTCTTTGCAGTTAGTATACAATTTCAGTGAGATGGTTGATTTCTTGTAGGGAAGTTTTTATATCTCGTCTTATTTTGCTGATAGAATTGGTGTTTTGTGAAATGGAGTTTTTACATCAGTTGATAGAATTGACTTCATAACACCTTGATATGAGTTTTTCTCCTGTATATGTTGGATTAGTGCAGGAATATTGTGATGGCAGAAAGTGAGTTCACGAAGACCTTTTTTTGGATTGATATACCTTTTGGAGGCCAAAAGGACTTTGTGGGGAGGTATGATCTAGAGACCATTTTGAAAAGTTTCCTAATCTTCCCTAAACCATTCCAATGTAGTATATCCTTCCGAGATATTTCCAACGACTGTAAGAACGTGGAAAATGGAGTCTGTATGCACATTTGGTGGCTGGTCAAAGTTGGGTCAACAAGATGGTCAACCCTAGTCAACACAGTGGACCATTGCACATTGTGACACATGGAAAAAGATACGTTGGAAAAATTGAAGTTTGGTTTATCCACTAGTCTTCAACAAAGTGAAAAATTATAGTGTGCGGGAACAAGAGGCTCAACTTTTGTAACGGAAGGGAGCCCGGCTACCGTGAGGACTATGATATTATCACCGACGTGGTGGGTCCTAAAGCCACCATGCAGCTTGCCACCATGAATCAAATTCGACTTATTAGCCTATCGAGATTAAAAAGTGGTTTATATTTTCCAAGTCACTTTATATCTTTGCCATATTTAATTATATTATTTTCCACATCATATTTACATGGTCAAATTTCATATTAACCTTTGTAACTACGTCATGCAATTGCACATGTAATTTGAGATATCCAGGATAGATTAGATCGAGCTATTTTCCTCATTTCTCATAATTCATCCATGGTTGGAGAGTCAACATTATATACTAGTCCATACATATTACTTTCTAGAAGCTTGCGAGTAACAAATTTTGGTGGTCAAACAACAACAAATTCCCAACTCTCCATAAAGATTAGCGTGGTGGGCGAGCCAACCCATGGAAGGATCCAACATGCTCGGGCTACAACGAGTCCCCTATCAACATGGCAATGCAAAAGTGGTCCTTTGATTGACTTAAAATCCAAACCTCTCCTGTTAAAAATTTCCCCACTCCTTATACGTGGGAAATGTGGGATCTTTCCCACTTTGGAAAAATAAATAGAGTTCTCAACCACCGGCTGTATAGATGGAGGCAATATTTGAACCCCCAACCTCCATCCAAATAGTGCAAGTGCCCAACCATTGCACCATAGTCACTTAATGGGTTATAAAAGTGGAATTATTTTATTTAAAATGGGGTCACAATTTTACTATCTTAGAAGGATAATAGAAAATTTTGATTCAAGGCTAGATTTGAGGGTCTTGGAGGCCAAATGGAGACTTGATGTCTTTTAGAATTTTCTCAGAATTTAGAGAATATTCCATTGGTGTCATTATTTTCCCATTTTAAGTTCATTTGACCTATTTTTGGAATACAAATGTGAGGGTTTTTATGGAGAACTCGAGAGAAGGAGCAGAGAGATAATGAAATGGTGCTATGAACTTGTGGAGATGCTTCTCGAATGGTTTTAGAGGTTCTTAAAGTTTAGTTTCAACAATATTTACAAGCTCATCTATTTTATGTTGTATTTAAATAATTTAATTATTATTGCAACATAGTTAGAGAGATATATTGATCAGTTTATCTTGTATGTACATATGTAATCTTCTATGTATGAAGCTAAGCAGCTATGGAAGTAAAATTGCAGTTTACAAGAATGATCCAGGCCTCTACAGATTTGAATTATTACTCTAATGGGTTTCTATGTAGTTTACAGTTGATTTGCATACCTAGATTAGGGAGTTTTTGAATACCCACAAGGTGGAGAAAGTTGCAGGTACTTGGAGTTTTTGGGAACAGAAACTTGATCTTGAGATCAATGAATTCCACACTTAGTGAAGTACTATTTCAGTTTTTTTAAATATCCATACTAATGTAAATTGTAAAATAAAGTTTTACATTGGTTTTTAATGGAAATGGTTCATTATTCGAACCCAGAGATGTAGTCCCAAATGGGATGAACTCCATTATCAACTTCGTGTCTTTCATTTTCATTTTTTTCATTGTTCAGTTAAATGCAGTTGCAAATGGATTTGAATGCATCAGTTAACAAACTTGTGAAGATTTACAAAACAACACATGAAAGAGTTAAGCATGAATGAATTCATCAGAGGTTTCTAAGTGAGAATTTTTTACATTCCTAGAACAATAAAAAGAATCCAATTTTCTATTCAATACTAAAGGAAAGTTGAGAATCCACTTCCAATTATATGTTTTTAAAGGAATTGAGAACTTCAGTATCTGTTGTGTAAAATTGTTTAACTTGGTTTACTGAGATCATTATAGGGAACCTTTGTTAACAAAAAATTATATCCTACTTATAGTCAGTCCTAAATGGCATAAGCCACAACATAAAATCTATAAGTTAGGATTTTGTGTTTGTTATCTTTTTGTCTTCTTACGTTTTGAGGTGTGAGTTGTGTTTCTTCATTCTTTCTTATCCTTTTACGCCCCACATCATGAATGGTGTATTCTGATTTTATTCTTGGGTTTATTAGGACTCCTCATAGCCATACTCAATCTCTAGGTTGGCCCTTTTATTTTATCTAAATCACCAAAACTTCATTTTTCTTCTCTTCCCATATTTCATAGTAACCGATATCGGTCTAGCAACCACCATTGGTTACATCATCCCACTACCATTGGTTAACTGACCGATGTCGGTTTTATGATTTTTTGATTATTTTTACCAAAATAGTATTCTCCACCTTTATGTTCTTTTTGTGTCTTGTTCTGCCATTTTATCACACTTTTGGGTCTCTTATATCATCTTTAGAGTCTAGGTTGACCCATTTTTCACCTTTCATTTCGGATCTTTGAGTCTCTTATTTTTCACAATAATCGACATTGGTTTGAACAAACTGGTGGCGGTTACCCTCATACCAACATTGGTTACCCCAACCGATGTCGGTCTCTGTATTTTAATTTTCCAATCAAAACAACAATCTAATCAATAATTTTAGAATGATTTTTCTCCATTACTTTTGTGTTTTTGCATCATCAACGAAGCTCAAAATACCTATTCTATTGTCAGTCACATGGGTTTGACTCATAAACAAGCTAACACTCTCACATTTCATGATAGCCTCCAGCCACTCCCAGCTATCCCATTGCCCCCATCAATCTCATAAACTATGGACCCCAATCAGGATCTTTTCATACCCACTTGTGATGAGGAGTTCATGAGACTCCTTGATCACAACCCCACCGCTCTACAGTATTATCTCACTCATTCATCTACCTAAGATTCATCTAGGAATCTTGTATATGAAATTCTTGTGTCCATTCATCATACCCTCACACCCACTTCTCGCATCGCTTACTACTAGCTTGGCCTTACCCTCTTCTACCTTACCACATGTGGTTTCCATATTGACCCTACATCATCAATATCTCTGCAGCACCTACAACATCTATCATGCCTTATTTTTGTCTCTCCTACGATGTCAACCATACCTTTATCAAATGCCTTGAGTGTAGGTCTATCTACACTTGCCATCTCTCATATACCTATTGCATCTCAACCACCAATGGTGACGAAAGCCCATACTCCCTTTCAAAACATTGTCCTCTCCATTTCTCGTCTCTTCCTTTAATTTCTATGAGATTATTTACGTCCACTCCACCTACCTACACTTATCACCATCACCCTATTTCATCTACCACTTATTCAGATACTTTCCATCTACATCTATTCCGCCTACATTCCTTCCTCACAATTTTCATACTCGACACCACCACATACTGGGATTCCACCCACATCATACCCTCCTCATCTACCCCCTTATAATGTAGGGGGTTCCCAATCATCACAACCTACCAATGATCTTATCAAAATGATGATGGACAAGATGTAGACATTGGAAGCATATGTCTTTAGCTCATATAACTCTCTAACATATGATGATATTTGTAATGATCCCATTCACCCATCCATTCCAATTCATCCATACCCTCCCATTGGGAAATTCCTAAATTCAACCAATTCAATAGTAAAGAAGACCCACAACAACACTTGTGGTCTTTTAAACATGTGTGTTATCTAATTTCTCATGATGACGCTTTGCTCTTGCAAACATTCCCAATGTCCTTGACATGACCTGGATTTAGATTGGTATAGTGCTCTACCTAGGCATTCCATCTTTTCATTCAATTAGGTAGCTCAGGATTTTCTAGACCACATTTCTATAAATATTGTCAAGAAGGTCACCATGACCGACTTATACATGACATGCTAATATGAAGATGAATCTATCATGATTTTGTCGCTCATTAGCGGAGCCTGATCAACTAACTCACATTCCAACTACCTCAAATCAAGTTAATAGAGTTGTTCACCAGATCTTGTGCTAGACACATCTTACCAAATATCCAAGTTCAAACCTTCCACACATTTGATGAGGTGTTCACCATGGCCCGAAAACTTGAAATTCATGCCATTGAAGAGAAGAATATACAATTGCGTAACAAGAACACTACGTTTAAATCAAATGATACATCTTATTCTTCCAAACCATAAAATAATTATTCTAAAGCAAAAGGATCTACCAATGTAGTAGTTTTGAAAGCCATCCCATCTCATCCATCTAACCAATCAAATCCTTCTTCCAATATTTCTCCTATTTAGGATTTTCAGTTCAAGGGAGCAATGAAAATACACTCCCATAGGAGAACCCTAATCTTTAGTTTTAGAAAAACTTCTAAAAGTCAGAGTAGTCACTCTTCCACCCATCAAACCACATATTGGTTTTGACCCCTCTTGTCCTATTCCTACATGGTGTTGACACCCATTATTATGCCCAAGTAATTTAAATACTTAAATTGTGCTAATTATCTCCTTTCTCGCAAATCAATGACATATCGTCAAAAGGGCTCATATTCCCTCTTGTTGTAATTAATTAATTACAATATGCTAATTGATTAAGTCACCTATCCAACTAACATCCTGATTAATGACCTCCCATTGATTATTCACCCCTTATATCTAGACTAATTAATTATTATTAATTAATTATCTTTCCCTTCCATTTATCTAATAAATCAATATTTAATTGATTTATTCCCCTTCTAATAGCCTAAAATTGTACTAATATTCCTTTTTTAGCTTCTATGAGCTTACATCTACCTATTTGATTAATTAAATCACCCCCAACTCCCATGACTTGCTAAGTATAAATTAAACCCTCTAAAGTAAGGTTACCTTTTATAAAGCAACATTATCAATTCCTAATCATGTTTTACCTTTATCCCACATACAAAGGGATGAAGTGTTTCCTTTATCCATTGGGCTATATAAGGATCCCCCTTCTACCTTTATACGTACACCTAAACTCCTTGAGAAAGCAAATGCAAAGCATATAGAAAAATATATTAAGAGCTTGCTTTTGTTTTCTTGAAAGTTCATCATCTTGAAGAGTTAAGCCTCTTTCTTAAGTGCTTAGGTCATGTGGGAGGTGTCAACAGTGGTCTTGAGCCCAACTTTGACAAGCCCTCATTCCTAGGTTCTTGGAACACTAAGGACAACCATTTTTGATAGCCATTAAACCTACTTAGGTCCCTTCATTTATATGTTATTAGCGAATAGAGGATTTTTAGATGTTTAAACAGTTAGGTTTAAATTTTTGTATTAATGAATATTTAGCATCTAGCCCTTGTTTAATTCTTATCATGATGGTGCTTAGTATGTTGTTTAATTCTTACTAATTAAGGTTATTTAGGTGTTATCCTTTACTCACATTTAGCATTAATTTAAAAAAACACATGTACACACATGGTACAAATAAAATGATTACTATAACTATCATTGTGTTAGAGGTCATAGTGATAGTAATTATATAACTTTCAAAAACATCATCCAAGAAATGTTAGATAATGGAGATCTTATCTTGGATAATCCTAATGCACTAGCTAATCGACCCTTCACATCTTCAAGAATCTGTTCCCAAATCACACCCCGTCATATAACCAAATTGGCTAAACCTCGACCAATGACAATAATGTTCGTTAGTTTCATGTTGTTTTCGAAATCATACCAGCTCTTCCGCTCAATTTCTTCCTACTCCATCTACCAAGGAGATTATTGCATGAGTTCCTTCATCCAAGAAGGGACCTATTTTATTTTCTCCATTACTCATAGATGATTCTCCTTATATTCTCCTTCACCCATGGAGAATTCCACCATATCTATCAATGCGGTTTCCCCACTCACCTCTCAACCTAATGAATAACTCACACTACTTACTCTTATACCCACAAGAGATTCATTATCACCTTATTATTCTCTAAAAGACAAACTTAACTCATCCAAATTTCCATCTCCCCTACTCACAGGGGATCCATTAGCATCATTCCTTCCCATTAGTGAGAATTTTCCATTGGCTTTCAAAGATCATCTTGATTTTATCTTGTCTCTTTTACCCATAGAGTATGAAGCCAACCATTTCCTTGTCTCACAGACATTATTTATAGGGATTACTACCAAATCAACATCATCCCCCTACATCGGTGTCATTCTCATGTTTTTCTGACCACTCGGATTATGTTGACAATTCCATGCTTTCAAGATGTCTTCGACTGCCTATCTCAATGTAAATACAAATGTTGTCTGCTAACACTTCCATGATCTATCCAAAGGTGTTTCAGACAACCAAACCCACCATGCCCATTCTAGTTGTAGTGACCCCTTCTTCATCACCCTCACCCACACCTAAACCTCTACCATTTAATGAACTTTTACCTATGCCTAAAACCTTACCTGCACTTATATCTTCCTCCACGTACAGACCCATTACCACATTGGGAGTCATGCTAACATCAAGTCTAGTTCATCCTCTTGTCAAACTAGATTTATCCACGTCCTCAAAAGTCGTTGTAATGACTATTCTCCCACCTAAAAAGAAGACCCAAACTCTTAGGATACATACAACGGCTTCACCTACTACCCCTTTGTCATCTTCACTACTTCCATCTATCATAGGTCCCCACCCATCAACCTTGGACAAACAACCTCCTACCCAGAGTAAACAAAAATCATAACAACCTACCTCATAATGATCCTTAGTTGCACCCAAATTATCTACACATATTATGTCTTTTCTATCACCTATATCCTTTATACCTCCTATACCTACATCTCTATTATCACCTTGGCTAACCCATACCCTTCCACCATCTTCCTTCCCTTCTACATCACACACTTATTCTTCACCTTTACCCAAGAAGGTGTAACCAAATCCCAAGAACCCACTACCCTCTAAAGAGGTAGTTAAACCTACACCACCTTTAACAACTAGTTCACTTACTATATATTGACCCAAGAAGGTGAAATCCAAACCTAAAACCATACTAAAAGGTGGTCAAACTTATTCATTCTTTGATTCCACCTCCAATGACACATCTCCCACTAAAGTCACCCACACTTCCATCCATACCCACACTTACTTCACATTGTGATCCATTGACATGGTCTTATGCCAACATATTAGCTAACTTTTTGGAAACCTCTGTCATCACATTTCCATCGCTTAGACCTTATGACCCACTCAAAGCTAAACCAAAAGAGTTTTATGATACCAAAAATTGTGCTTACCATCATGTGTCAGTGGAATGATGTGGAAATTTGTAAGGCTCTTAATACTATTATTCTCTGACTATGTCCTCTCAAAGAAATTTTTACGATGATGATCTTTTAGATGAGGAATCTATTCCACCTTCACGTATCACTACACATCCTCATATCTTACATACTCAATGACCTTCATCTCCACCTCCATAACACTTTTATCCCCTCCAACATTTGAGATCAATATGGTATGCATAAGAGAGCTAGCCAAACCTCCACTAAAATTCCAATGTGCTGCATTATTTTCACAAAACTAGTATATTCCTCTTGCCATATTTTTTCCCTTCCTATCGTTACACCTATGATGACTCACTTTTTCCTTTACCACGATCAATATGTTTCAAATTTCCACTCAAACCTAGAAGGGAAAAGAAAAGAGAAAATAAACAGCTCATCCACTACCCTTTACCCAATATTCCATCTACACTGCCGCACCAAAATCACCATCCATGGACACAAATACCCTATTTCGACGGAGTCTCCCATCATACAATGTCTAAACACCGCATTCAGTCTCCTCTCAAAATGTCTTTGTACGACTTTTTCCAAACCTATGAGTCTCATCATCATGCCCTCATTAAGGTCCTACAATCTATTGAGGTTCTACCTAATGACCCTATGCCTATTGAATCCATTATCACTCCTCACCATGTGGCCTCTCTCACCACTTTTCCCCCTTCCTCTACTCATGCTACCACTCATCAAGTAGCTGCTCTCAGTTTCTTTGACGATGAGATTGTACCTCTCCAATTAGATGATCCTGACCCGCCCTATTTATTTTTGTCTACATTGATAATATACGTGTTCGACACGTTATGATTGATTGTAGTGATAATATTAATATCATTTCCTCCCATGCATACAACCAAATGCACATCCCTACCAATTTCATGCATAATAACCCTGTGATATGTTACATTCATTTAACGATGCCAGAAATTCCACCATTAGCACCATAATTCTCCACATTTGTGTAGGCCCCCGTGCCATTCCTGAATTATTCTATCTTAGAGGGGGAATTCCAGTACAACATGCTACTTGGCCAACCTTGGATTAACACCATGGGTTATGTTACTTCAAACTTACACCATTGTTTAAAATTCAAACATGAAGGGCATAACTATATCATTCCATTTGACCATTCACCATTCAAGACTTGTAACATGTTGTATTGACCCAATGATGTCCTTATACCAGTTAAGGCATCTACCACCACTACCACTTCTTCTACACCACTACATCCACAACTTATGCTAGTACATCTTCCGTAACTAACTCCTCTATTCCCACTACTGCTGTAACTTTTGTAGCTACCCATCACCAACCCAACTACTTCTCAAAGATATAATGACTCTTCTTATGATTTTTCCAATGATTCATCCATTCTCGCTACTCACATACTCACTATTGATCCCCTAGAATGTGTTTTTCAACGCCTCACCCCGGGGAGTACTACCTTTATAACATTGACACATTCCTTACTCCTCAAGAGTATGGTAACCTTCACCAACATCCCCACTATGATCACTACATAGGCAAGGTTTTCCCCTATGGTCATACCCACCTTCGTACCAACTTAACATATGGGGGATTTGATGATTCTACCTACTCGCTTGAGCCACCTTCTAGAACTCAAACATTTTTCTATGACCTTTAATCTCTCACCAACCACCACTTCTACCACACCTTCCTCCATTGTTGTGCATGGGAGGGCTTTTAATTTCTCATACTATCATTCCTTGCACCACTTGTAAGCATAAAGATTGCAATGGTATTGGATTTTCTAAAAAATCTTCTAGGAAGGCCCGAGTAGAACTCATTGAGGATGATAAACATTCCCCACCCCATTCACCTACCTCACCACCTTCACCTACAAAGTATATAGATCCATAGTCCATTCCTCCTAAAAATATTTTTTTGAACAATGTTTCCTGGGACCTTTGACTTATGAGCATGATGATGAGGCTCCTTCTTCTCTTACCTTCCCGTATCCGGCATGATCAATGATGATAGACCTATAAACATTGTTCAATTCCTCGGGAAGATGAGTCTATTCTCACCTACCTTGGTGCAAAAATTATTCTATTCATCGGTTGTTACCTTCTATGACATAAAACATGTTGAATGAATATACAATCGAATTAAATATTCACACTTAATGACCAACACATTCTAAAAATAGGCCAATATTTAGATATCTTGCTTGAACATGAAGCTTTCACTTCTTTCCTCTAGGATCATAGCAATGCTTTTTCTTGTTCTTGCATTGATATGCCGGTATTGACCCAAACATTGTGGTCCATGATATGATAAACATTTCTAATGCAAAACACATAAAAGCAAGAGCTGTGAAAAATGCATCCTTGCATTTCCCTTCTTGTCAAAGAAGAGCTCAAATGCCTTCTTTTGGTTTCCTTCATCCTACCCATTGATTATACCCAATGGATCTCTAACATCGCTCCTGTCACAAAAGTGTTAGGGGGACTTCACATTTTCATGGATTTATATGACCTTAACTTAGCTTTCCCCAAAGATGACTTTCCTCTACCTAGTATTGATAATCTAGTTGATCTCATTGCCGACCATGAGATGCTATCACTCATGGATGATTTCTCGGGTTATAACCAAATATTACTCACCCCGGACGATAAACAAAAAACTACTTTCATCACTCCTTGGGGGACCTTCTACTATCGTGGCATTTCCTTTGTCCTTAAAAACATCGATGTTACATATAAACGGGTTATGAATTATTTTTTTCATGACATCATGCATAACATATTGGAAGATTACGTTGATGATCTTCTTTCTAAATCTAAACATCAGGTTAAGCACCTTATCTGTCCTTAAAGTTTTCTTTGACCGTCTCATCAAATACTACATTCACCTTCAACCTAAGAAGTGTGTCTTCGTTGTTCTCTCTAGAAAGCTCCTTGGTTTTATCATTTATTTGCGTGGCATTAAATTTGATCCCACTAAAATAAAGGCTATTCTCAAGATGCCTCCACCTACTAACCTTCATCAACTTCATAGTTTTCAAGGCAAGTTACAATCTATTCGTCACTTTATTTCTCATCTTTCCGATTCATGCCATCAATTTCATCATCTTCTCAAAAAGGATGTCTCCTTCAAATGGGATGATGAATGCCACAAATACTTTGATTCCTTAAAACAATACCTCCTCCAACCACCTGTGCTCATTCCCCCTAAGGATGACCAACCATTTTACCTTTACATTTTTACTACCGATAATTCCCGGGTGCTATACTCGCTCATCATGACAAGAAACACAAGGAGAAAGTGGTTTATTATATAATTTATACACTTTTAGACTATGAAAATAGATATACTCAAGCCTAAAAATATTTTAGCCTTAGTTTTTGTCACCACTAAACTTCGTCATTACCTACTCAACCACAAAACATTTGTTTTCACCAATACTGACCCCTTACATTACATGTATGCTAATCCCTACCAACATCAACATGATGCATGTTATCTCACGCTTTTACAAACCTAGATCTTGAATTCATCCATAAAAATATGTCAAAGGACAAACCATTACTAAACAAATCATAGATGTACCTCTCTCTGGAAACCAATCTTCTAACTTAGATTTCCTTGATGAATCCATCACTACCCTCTCCTTGGATGATACCATTTACATGATGAACTTATTATTTGATGGCTCCAAATTTTAGTATGGGGGTGGTGCTAGAGTTATCCTCATTCCTCTTGATGGTGAGCCTATGCCACTTGTAGACACAACATTTAGGTCAAAATCTCCCTTTACCCACATGTATATTAATTTAATTACCCACAATTAAATTAATACCCATACTCACAATATTCATTAAATAATTACCTTAATTAAAATTAATTTCCACCTCACCTAGACACCTCATCACAAACCTACTCTTAGCATATTTCCCTTTTACTAAGACTCAACATTCACTCACCATAACTAACTAAGACTTAGTTAAACCCTAAAATCACATGTCTATTATTCTTCTAACCTCATTCCTTCTTATCTAAGTGCAACATTCCATTTTGATCCAAGAGAATAAAAAGAGTTGTCCAAAAAGATGGCCAAGATCTGTCATTTTTAGTAAACCTAGGATTTCCCACCTTAATCGACGTCAATCAACCTCAACCAACACGGTCACCCTAAACTATCATCAGTTACCATATATTCACTTTGGTAACTGTTGTAAATATCTTCCCCTCGGGTAGATATAGACAAGCAGAAGAATATGGAAATCAAAGAAATTCAAAGCCTGATGTTTATTGCGCCAAGGCGTAGGTTAAGGGTACACAACAAAGGATGTCGACACGAAAATGGATGTGCCAAGGCATAGGTTAAGGGTGCACAAAGCAAAGGATGTCGACACAAAAATGGATGCGCCAAGGCGCAGGTTAAGGGCGCATGAAAAAGGATGTCGACATGAAAATGGATGCGCCAATGGTGTAGGTAAAAGGATGTCAAAACAAAAATAGATGTGCCAAGGCGCAGGTTAGGGCGCATGAAAATGATGTCGACATGAAAATGGATGTGCCAAGGCACAGGTAAAGGGAACATAACAAAGGATGTCGACACAAAAATGGATGCGCTAAGGCGCAAGTAAAGGGTGCACAACAAAGGATGTTGACATGGAAAAATTTGCACCTTGGCACATGTAAGGGTATGTTGACATAAGGATGGATGTGCCAAGGTGCACCTTCGTGGAGGCACAACATTCGAGCGCCGATAGGAAGTAGACCTTGACCTAGATATTCGAGATGGCCATAACTTTTCACAGGAGCTTGGATTCATGCAATGTTGGAATTTTCGGAAAGCTTACGAGGTCCTCTGTTGAACTACAACTGGATATCTTTAATTGGGTGGGAAAAATTCTTTAAAATGTAAAATATAGTTCACCACTTTTTGGGTTTGCTAGGGTTCTCACCTACCACCATAATGAGATGAATTAAATGCAACCTAGAGGTGGTTGGGGTAGATTTAGATTTCCTCTCTCTTCCCTCTCTAATTATTCCTATAAATTGTAAGGAGGGATTCTTTCTAAAGGTTGGAAATTCTTGTTTTTCCCCTCCCTTCTTCTCTTTAGCAGGTGAATTTGTGGAGATCAAACCTCCCATTTAAAATTGTAATTCAACTTTTCCTCTTGGCATTTTGTAGTGTATTGTATCAATCTTTGGAGAAAATAATGCATGGCTGTGGATGATTATCAACCCTCTCTCGCATTCATTTGCATCCTCCCGATCTTTCACTTTGTAATTTTTGTTATCTATGCATGATCTTGCATTGCATTTTAATGGTTTGTGTTTATTGGCAAGACAAGTGTTCTTCATTCCTCGGTGCATCACCTTTGTAGTTTAGGTTTTATTTTATGAATTTTATTACCCTATCTCCTTGGGAAGTTAGTTTAGGTTTTTGAGTAAACCCATCTACATTTTTTATATGTGCATCTAAATAGAGGAATAGGAACTGTCCTTCATCCGAAGAGCTTTTTCGATTTCGCAAGGTCCCACACTTTGTGAAAAGCTCCATGTTATACAATCACACTGAGAGTCTCAACCCATCGAGTTGCAGACATTCATGGGTGTTGTGATTCACCATCAATAGTAACATTTTTGAGAGGTTGGATAAATTATTCAAGTCTTAGAGAAGAGAGATCTACACGTAAGAACGCACTAGAAAACTCCTGCACATCCGCACACCCTAAACCAACAACCAAGCACTGATCTGAAAGGAAAGAATTCACTGTAACATTCTGGAAAGCACTTCCATGGCATAGAGAAACCATTTTCATAGATCAACCATTGCCATCCTCCATCCATTCAGTCTTCTTTCTAAAGTAAGTACACTCTGATCTGTAACATTCTATAGTTATTTAGAATCAGTCTCTTTATCTCTTTTGAGTTAGTTTCTGGTTTCCTATGCACCCCACCATCCCCATATTCCTTCAATCCATTTATCTAACCACCAAAATCCCTTTTAGCTCCTCAATATTTGACACTAGACACTCCTGAGAATTCCCATCACCCTTGCTAACCTAAACATTCCCCTCCCATTCTCTGTGTAGTCATGGAGACTCTCCAAAACCCAGTTTATTAAGTTTCTACCATCCCTTATCATACCTCACCGACATCGGTCTCTATGACTAGTAATTCTACCTATGACTATGACCTAATACCTTTCACCAACTCACCCAAACTCACCCAAAACTTGACCCTGACCTATTCTAACACCTCGACCACCTACCCAACTTCCAAATCTGATCATAACCTAGCCTGTTAGATTAGATTTTCTTATTGTACTTGAATGAGATACCTAAATCATATCAACTATAGTAGGATTTTATTTATTTATGCTATCTCTTACATTAATTTATATTAAACAGTGGGTTGACATTCGTCAAGGAAGTATCATACTTCCTAGATCTAGCACATGCTAGGTAGCTCACTGACATACATTGTTTAACTCTCTTTTGTGGTCTTGGCTTGTATTTTAGGTAGTTCCTCATAGACAAAATGAAGCTCCCACATTCATAATTTGATCAAGAAGTCGAACGTGTGTACAACCTCTAATCGAGCATCACAATAGGTATTCCTCCTTGGCCCATCACCTTATCTATTTTTTCAAATCCATAAATAAAATGGTGAAACATTTTGACATGCCAGTGGGACCCATCAGGGGTTCTTTTTCATTTTATTCATTCCTAGGTGAAATTTGTGTGTTTGTTTCCCTTTTGAAAAGCTTCCACATTAATTTTATTCTTTGGAATCTTCCCCTTCTTTCTATTGTCTAAAATTAATTGTGTTTTTGGTGCTTTAAAAAGAATACGTCTTTCTTTCATTAGCATTGCATTAGTGAAAGAGCATCCCTCTTCCTATTCATCACTTGCTACATCGAATATCACATTTTGATTTGGGTTTAAAAAACTTGCATGGCATTCTGATTTGTTGCATTATATCTCACATTAAAACTAAGGGCAACCTATATGCTAGAATTCACGCTCAGCTGATGGTTGACACAACTAAATCATAGAAAGCACATTCTCTCTCTCTCTTTTGCCAAATTGCACAAATTGGAATTTACACATCTTCTTCAACAACATCTTACCCAGAAGATACTATCAACGATCACATGATTAGTGAATTGACAGTGGGCACCTAATCTGGTTATCTATGTCCACCAATCATAAGAGAAAGGCCCATCCCCACCAAAACATAACCTGAAACCTCACCTTTAGAATTTCCTTCTTCATAGGAAGCCTTCCCAACCAAAAACTATATTGTAAATTCATGAGTTAGTCTTTAAATAACATAAGCTAAACACACTAAATTCACTTGTAGGATTACGTGTTTTTCTTATCTTTTTTTTTAACTTGCGTTTTGAGTTGTGAGGTCATGTTTCTTCACTTCCTTCTTCCTTTCACACTCATCATCATAGTTGGTGTATTCTGACTATTTTTAAGTGTGTCAAGACTCATTTTTTACCATATTCAGAATTTTGGGTTGGTGTCCCATTCAACTTTAATTCACAAAAAGAAAATTTTCTTCATTCTACAGATTTCATAGTAACCAACATCGGTCAAGAGACCATCGTCGGTTTACATCTGAATGTCACCGGTTTATCTGACCGGTGTTGGTTCCCTGTGCTTTTGGTAAGTTTACCCAAAGAGCACTCATCTCATCTTTTTCTCTGTTTAAAATCTCTGGAAATCACCATATCCTTTGCATTATGATATTATTGACTAAATATAACTTCCATAGTTGATTTTCCTCAGTTTATGTATCACTTTCTCAAATTGTTGCTTTCCCCCACAAGAATTGGTATCAATTACTATGACCATCATCGATCACCTAGTAACTGACATCAGTAGGTATGATTGGCATCAGTCCTTTTGTTTTTATTTTTAATCAAAGAACCTATCAGTTCACCTCTCATAATCAATTATTTTCCATCCCTACTATTCTCTGTGTCACTTGTAGAGTACAATATATCTAGAATATGCTAACTCACATGGTGTTGACTCACAGTCAAGCCAACGCTCTTGTGCTTCACGCTAGCCTTCAACCACTTCCACCTAGCAAATCACCCCTTTCTATCTTATCACCCATAGATCCAACATAGCCTATCACCATTAATACTTGTGATGAGGAGTTCACAAGACTTCTTGACTACAACCCCACCTCCCTTAAGTACTACCTTACTCATTCTTCTACCCAAGATTCCTTAGGTCATTTAGTATACGACATACCCATATCTATCCCTCCTTCTCTTTCCCCACCTTTACATCAGCTAGCACCATATCAAGCCACTGCTCATCCACTTTACCACTGTGGTGTCTAAGATAGGTCCCATTGCCACTATAATCGTAGCATTTATGTCATCTATCACACCACGACATAATTTTTCCCCGAAATATGCTTTAATTATAGCTCATATGCACCCTCTACCTCACATATACCAATTTCATCACAACCACCTCAAAGCATTGGCAACTCACACCCTTTTCCAAAACCTCATCCTTTCAATCCCGCAGACTTTACCCCCAATCACCCGTGTAGAGTTTTTACGACTACTTCACCAACTTACACATACTACCAACAACCCCTAACCTCGTATATCACTTATTCTCGCTATGTGCCACCTACATCTATTCCTATTGTGTAGTTCTCATACTCAGCACCACCATGCACTATCATACCACCCACCTCATACATTCAAAATCAACCCCCTTTTTTCTTGTAGGGGGCACCCATTCATCACAACCTACCAACGACCTCATTAAGATGATGATGGAAAAGATGTAGACTATAGAAGCATTTGTTTCTGGATCCCGTAATTATTTAGCTTATGATGAAATCTGTAACAAGCCTATCCATCCATCTATTCCCATTCATCCCTACCATGTGTATTGGGAAATGCCTAAATTCAATCGCTTCAATAGTAAAGAAGACCTGCAATATCACTTACACAGTCATTCAAATATGGGTACTACCTAATTTCCCATGATGATGCTTTGCTCCTACAAACCTTCCCAATGTCCTTGATAGGACCAACATTAGATTGGTATAGTGGACTACCTAGACATTCCATTTATTCCTTTAATCAAGTAGCCCAAGATTTCTTAGACCATTTTTCAATCAATGTTATCAAGAAAGTTACCATGACCAATCTCTATTCAACCGACAGTATGAAGACGAATCTATCACATGATTTTTTTGTCCATTGGCAGAGTCTTATCAACCAATTAACATTCTAGCTACCTTAGACTGAACTTATTGAGTATTTCACTAGAGCTTGTGCCAAACACATCTCACAAACTCGTAGGTACAAACCTTTTAATCCATTGACAAAGTTTTCACCACATGAAAGCTAGAAATTTGTGCCATTGAAGGAAAGAAAATCCAATTACAAAACAAGAACACCCCATTCAAATCAAATGACTCTTCTTCATCTTCAAAACCTCAAAATAACTATTCAAAGGCCAAAGGATCTACCAACATGGTAGTCCTCAAGGTAGTTCCATCTCATCCTTCTAATCAAGCCCAACCTTTTTCCAATATTTCCCCTGTCCAGGCCTTTCAGCTCTAAAGAAGAGCAACATAAGTACACTTCAAATGGATAGCCCTATTCTTCAGTCTTGAAAAAGCTTCTTAAAGATGGAGTCATTAACTTCCTCCCATAAAACCTCATATAGGTTTTTATCATGCACACCCTATGCATGCATGGTATAAAGAACATAACTACTGTAATTACCATCACGTTAAAGGCCACAGTGGCGGTAATTTCATAACTTTTAATAACATTGTCCAAGAGATGATAGATAATAGAGACCTTGTTGTGGACAACCCAAATGCGCTGAGAAAATCAAAATTTTCACATCTTTAAAAATTCATTCCTTAACCATAAACCATCATCTAATAAAAATAGTGAACCTTCATCCAGTGACAACAATGTCTATGAAGTCCATGTGGTTTTTGATATTGTACTAGCTGTTACTCAAATCCCACCTATTTCATCTATTGAGGAAGTTTTGGCATGTTATCCTCTACCCACAGAGGAGCATACCTATTTTCCTACTTCACCCATAAAGGAGTCCCCCTCATCTCCCCCTACTCTCATGAGGAACCCACACTTTCTACCTTTGTCATTTCACCATCTACCTCACAACCTACCGAACAGTCAACACTTTTAATTCTCCCATCCACAAGAGAATCATCATCACATTCTCCTCCACTAAGGGAGAAGTCTACCTTACCCCATTTACCATCTCTCATACCCATGGGATATTCTTCAGACATGCCACTACCTATTGGGGGAAGTTATCCCCCAGAATCCTAAGACCCCATTGACATGATCTCATCTTTGTTACCTTCAGAGTTCGAGCTAGCCAATTCCCTGTCTCACAGACATATTTTATAGGGATTTCCACTAAACCAACTCCATCTTCTTCTTCAGTAGTCCCATTTTCACGGTTGTATGATCACTTGGATTACGTTGATAATTCCATGCTTTGGGGATGTCTTCAGCTCCCCTTTTGACCCAAATACAAATGTTTCCTGAGGATACTTCCATGATATGCCCAAAGGTATTTTTAGTAACCATATCAACACTGACCATGCTGATTGAAATATATTCTTCTTCATCATCCCTACCTAAATCCAAATTCTACCCATAACTAAAACCATTCCCAAACCTAAAAACCTACCCACACCTATCTTCTCACCCGTATCTAGACCCATCACTACTTGGGTATCATGGCGACATCAAACCTTACTCACCCACTGTCAAATTGGACTTAGCCACATATTCCCAAGCCCAAACCAACATTATCCCTCTACCTAAAAGGAAAACCCAACCCTCTAGGCCGCATACACTAGTCTCACCTACCACACCTTTTTCACCTTCCCCCTTCGATCCATCCTACAGCCCCATCCATCAACCGTAATTAAATAGACTCCTACCCAAGGCCGAGTTAAAAGATAAATAAACTACTGCTACATCACAAGCCTTTATTACACCTCATTCACCCAAAACCAAGTACCCTAAACCTCACCTGTGCACTTCTTAGCACCTATACCTTCACTAGTTACTATAACCCCAACTTTACCTATACGAATTCAACCCATACCATCCACCCAACCTCTAATAACCATTTCAACCACAACTCGGCTTGTCCCCATGGGTAGCCTATCCTCTTCCACCATCTAATTTCCCCTCTACATCCTGTACCCTCGTGTTACCTTTACCAAAGAAGGTGAAACCCAAAGATAAGAACCCAATGCTCTCAATAAGGTAGTTAAACCAACAAAACCTTCCATCGCTTTCTCTTATACCACATCTTTACCTAAGTAGATGTCATCAAAACCTAAGACAATACCACTTACCAAACCAATGGGTGAACTCATTCACCCTCTAATAAATCCTCTTCCCTTAGGATCATCCACACCTTTACCTAAACCCACACTCAATTCCCATTGTGATCCATTACCAAGGTCCTATGCCAAAATTTTAACCAACCTCTTAAAGACTTCTATGATCACATTACCACCACTTCAACCTTACAATCCTCTCAAACCCAAACCAAAAGGGTTTGATGAAACCAAGATTTATGCCTATCATCATGTGCTAGGACATGATGTAGAAAATTCTAAGGCTTTGAAGACCGTTCTTCTCCAACTTTGTCCCCCTAAACAAAACTTTGACGATGATGATCTTCTTGATGAGGACCATGTTCCACCTTCAACTATCACCATACATTATCATCCCTTTCTTCTTCAATGACCTACATCTCCACCCCCACAACCCTTTTTTCCACCTCCAAAATTTGAGATCAACATGTTCAGTATCGACGAGAGCTAGCCAAACCTTCACCTCAATGTCAATGTGCCCTATTCATTTCACAAGGCTCTTATCCACCACTAGGGTTTTATCCCTCATGTTGTTATACCTTTCATGGCACACCCTCTCAATCCACCTCCCCTCATATTAACATGGATCAAGTTGCCACCCACACCTAGAAAGACAAAGGAAAAGAAAAAGAAACTAGCCCATCAACCAACCCCGTGCCCAATATACCATCTGCACCCATGCCAAAAATCACCTTTCAAGGATCTACATAACCTATATTTTATGGGGTCAACCATCATATAATGATAAAATAGTTACATTAGTACCCTATAAAGATGTCTTTTATGATCTTGTCCAAACTTATGAATCTCATAGACAAGCCCTTATAGAGGTTTTGCAATCCATTGAAGTTTTACCCAATGACCCCATACTAGTGGCCTCCATTATCACCCCTCACCATGTGGCCTCACTTACCAAATCATCTCCTTCTTATACCCCCATGCCCACTCCTCAAGTCACCACCGTTAGCTTCTCGATGAGGAGATTGTACCTCTCCAGTTAGATGACCTTGATCCCACCCTTTTCATTTCCATCTATATCGATAACATATGCATATGACGCATCATGATTGATGGTGGTGCTAGCATTAACATCATCTTGTTTGATGCATATAATCAAATACACATCCCTTCTAATTGTATTCATAATAACCCAATTATGTTGTGCTCCTTCAACGACATCATCACTTCCACCCTTGACATAATTATCCTTCATGTTTTTGTAGGACCTCGCACTATCCTGGAACTATTGTATATCTTAGAGGGAGAGTTCCAATATAACCTATTACTCAAAGACCTTGGATTCACATCATAGGTTGTGTCCCTTCAAATTTACACCACCATGTAAAATTTTAACATGAATGACACAACTATACCATCCCCGTTGACATGTTACCATTCAAAACTTGTAACATGTTGTACGAACCCAATGATGTACTTATATGATTCAAGGCATCTGCCACTACCCCCACTTCTCCTTCACCCACAAGCTCATCCACCAATGTTTCTGCCACCTCTCCCACATCTAACTCTTCTATTCCTACTACTTTCGCGGCCTCCGCAGCTAACACATTTACTTTCCAACCAATCGATACCCCTCCTACCCAATCATCTAATGAATCATTCGTCCGCTACCCACATATCAACTATTGATCCCTTAGAAGGTGTTTTCAATGCCTCCTCACTGGGAGTACTTCTTATACAATATTGACAAATTCCTCACTCCACAAGAGTATTGAAACCTGCATCAGCACCCTCACTATGACTACCACATAGGTGAGGTTTTACCTTATGATCCTCCCCACCTTCACACTAAGCTACCATATGGGGGACTTGACACTATCACCTATTCACCCAAACCTCCATCCCAAACACAACCATTTTCATCTGACCTCCAATCCCTTACTAACCACTACTTCACCCACACTTTCCTTCATCGTTGCACATGGAAAGGCTTTGGCTTCAGTTTTTATGAACAAGGCCATCATTCAATCATTTCTTGTACCACTCGTAAACACAACAAATGTAGTGGCATTGGATTTTCCACACCACCTTCCAAGAAGGTCTACATTGACCTCATTAAGGAAGATAAACCTTCTCCATCCCATTCACCAACATCACCACCTTCACCCATGGAGTCCATAGATCCTGAATCTATTCCTCCTAATTTTTTTTTTGATAAACACGATTTCCCTGGGACCTCTAATTTATCAACGCAATGACAAGGATCCCTTTTCTCTTCCCTTCCTATATCATAACATGATCAATGAAAATACACCTTTTATTAATTTCATTCAATGTATGGACAATGAGTCTATACTCACCTACCTTAGTGCATAAGATTCTTAAATTCATCGGTTATTACCTTCGAAATACAAACCGTGTTGAACGAATCAACTATCAAAATCAACATTAATACTCAGGATGCCCCACACATTATAAATATAGGACAAGCTTTAGATACTGCTAAACAAGAAGCTTTTACTTCTTTCCTCTAGGACCATAGCAATGATTTTGTTTGGTCCTATGCTGATATGCTTGGTATTGACCCAAACATTGTGGTCCACAATATTGTAACCATTCCTGATGCCAAACCCATAAAACAAAAGCTACAAAAATGCATCCTTGCATTGCTCTTCTAGTCAAAGAATAACTTCAATGCCTTCTCTCGGTTTCCTTCATCCTACCCATTGACTATCCCCAGTGGATTTATAATATCGTTCCTATCAAAAAATGACAGGGGAGCTCTACATTTACATAGATTTCCATGACCTCAACTTAGCGTGTGCCAAAGATGATTTTCCTCTACGAGTGCATTGACCAATTGGTTAATCTCACCGCCGTCCAAGAGATGCTATCACTCATGGATGGTTTCTTAGGTTATAATAAAATATTACTCACTCTAGAAGATCAACACAAAACTACCTTCATCACTCCTTGGGGGCCTTCTAATACCGAGTCATTACTTTTGGCCTTAAAAACACCGGTGCTACATATCAATGATCAAGACTTATATCTTCCATAACATCATGCATCACATATTAAAATATTATGTAGATGACCTTCTTATGAAATCTAAACATCAAGACAAACACCTAACAATCCTTAAGGTCATCTTTGATCGCCTCATCAAATATTATCTTCACCTTCAACCTTAGAAGTGTGTCTTCATTGTGCTTTCGGGAAAACTCCTTGGTTTCATTGTTTATTTACATGGCATAGAATTTTATCTTGATAAAGTAAAGGCTATTCTAGAAATGCCCCCACCTATAATCTCTCACAAATTTGAAGCTTGTAAGGTAAGTTACCATCTATTTGTCATTTTATCTCACAAATTTCTCGAGCACTTCCAACCATTTCATCATCTCCTTAAAAGGATGTCTCCTTCAAATGGGATGATGAATGCCATAAAGCCTTTGATGCCTTAAAACAATACCTTCTCCAACCCCTAGTGCTCATTCCTCGTAAGGATGACCAACCATTTTACCTATATATTTCTCATACGATCATTCCCCTGGGTGCCATGCTCACTCATCGCGATGAGAAACATAGAGAAAAAGTGGTTTATTACCTAATTCGTACCATTTTAGACTATGAAACTATATACATCCATGCTGAAAAACTCTACTTAGCCTTAGTTTTTGTCACCACCAAGCTTCTTCAGCACTCTACTCAACCAAAAACCTTTTTCGTCACCAATATCGACCCCTTACATTACATGTATGCCAAACCCAACCAACATCAATGTGCTACACGTTGGCTCATGATTCTTGCGAACTTGACCTTGAATTCATCCATAAAAATTTGTCAAAGGCTAGGCCATTGCTAACCAACCGGTAGATGTACCTCTTTCCATAAATCAACTCTCTAACTTCAATTTCCTCAATGAATCCATTTCGCCCTCTCTTTGGATGATACCGCTTACTAGATGACCTTATTTTTTATGGTTACAAATGTCGGTGTGGAGGATGTGCATGTTTTATCCTCATTCCTCTTGATGGTGAACCTACATTGTTATCTTTCAAACTATATTTTTATCTCACTAACAACATCACCGAATATGACGCACTCGTATTAGGCCTTCACACCTCCATCTCCCTAGATGTTAAATCAATTAATATATTTGGTGATTCCCAACTGGTTATAAACCAATTCAATGGGATATACCAAAGTGTCATAATGAAATACTTGAAAAAGTAAAAATGTCACATCGACACGCTTTTGACTACCTTTGACCGTTACGAACTTCAAACCACCCCATGTTCTACCAATAAATTTACGGATACCATGGCCTACCCGGCTTCCACGAGATACCCGCTTTGCCTACTAACTCCAAAATATTTGTCACAATACAAATTTTATAATTACCCTCTTATTTACCTCATGAGGTCCACTCCATCGAACCGTTGCACTGATCCACTTGACCTTCGGTATAATTAGTTTACATACGACCTTTCTCTTTCCATTCTACCTCTTGATCTCACTCGTAATGGACAACGTGCCTTTCTTAAAAGTGTCTCTCACTATTTCATCATGGGTGGTATCCTTTATTAGCATGACTTCGATGATATTCTCTTACGATGCCTTATAAGTTCTTAAATTCCCTACATCATCAAGGAAGTTCACGATGGAATTTGTGGAGGCCACTTTAGTGGTTTAGCTATCACTAAATGCATTCTTTACCTTGGATATTATTGGCCAACCCTAAACTATGACTATTGTGACTATGTCAAATGTTGTGTGAAATTCCAACAACATGCTAATATTCATCACACACCTAGTCATGCCTTACAAGTCGCATGAGACCTTTGGCCTTTCTCTCAATGGGGTTTGGATCTTGTTGGAGAGATCAATCCTCATTCTTCACAACACCATCAATGGATTATAAATGCTACTGAATATTACACTAAATGGGTAGAATCCATTCCCCTCATTTCTAAAAATATGAGAAAATATGTGAATTCATCAACCATCACATCATTTGTCACTTTGGTTTCCCTCACCATCTCATCACTAATAAAGGAAAGAAATTAAAAAAAAACCCTATGAAAGATGTGTTATGATTTTGGAATTCAACTCAGTTTCTCATCACCTTATTACCCACAAACAAATGGCCAAGCAGAATTAACTAATAAAACCTTGAATAAAATTCTTATGAAAGTAGTTGACAATACTGGGAAGGATTGTCATACTCACATTTCCTTCTCCTTATGGGCCTACCGCACTAGTATTCACACCTCAAATGCTTCCACACCTTTCTCTTTGGTCTATGGTACGATGATGTCTTACCTCTCGAAGTCCCAATTTTGTCTCTCCACATCTCACTACAAGACATGCTCAACGATGATGCCTTAAGGGGATGGTCCGTGTACATATCTCTATATCTTAGGATCATGGTATGGAACCTCATCTCTGTCACCTACCCTCTCCAAACATCGTTAACATCAGCTCCTCTCGATGCCTCTAAAGAAATAAAATAAACTTGCGTCCCCACTATCGGTAATCGTAAGATCTTATACACGTCCTCTAGGGTGTTGTGATCTCACCTGTTGGTAGATGAAATGTGTTGGTCACTGAATCCCATCCGTCGATGATTACGACCATCAAGGTTGGCTCCCAAAAATGTTCCTACATTGTCGAACCTAATAAGGTGACATCTATAGCGTGATTCCACTCCTCTATCATCACGCTCCCTCGTACAACTAATAATAGAGGCGGTACTATGTCTCTCATCTACAACTGGTCCCTAGCCTGCACCCAACAAACCACACCATTATTAAATCTTGACCATACCTAACATATCACTTACCCAACTAACCTATTCCCAAAATTCTTATTATTTATTTCCCCACAACCCTAACGACCTACCCCTTTCCCCATCCCACTTTCACACCCCTCAACTCGTATCATATATACCTTTTACCCTACCTATTCTCAACACACTTACATTTATACCTCACTACCTCACTTTCTCTTTAACTCCCACCATAACCCTATCTCAATCCATTTTCATCAAAAGGCAACCTACATTTATACCTCATGGTGACATCAATCACCTCCTATTTTACCGATGCTAGATATAGATGATTGACGTCGGACACTCTTGACCGACGTCGGTCACTTTCACACCAACCAAACCTATAAAACCCTCCCCCATTTCTCAAAATTTAACCATACCAACCTAAATACCTACCCTATCCTACCCAAATCTCCCTTATCTCCCTCCCTACCCCTATTTAACCCACATTGGACTTCCTACCCTTCCTATTTCATCACTTTTACTTCCAAATTCAAATTTAATTCCTACCCAAAACCATTTCTACCCAAACCAATTTCTACAAATTATTTCAACTAACAAGAGTAGAATTGGATCAAATCTTACCTCATCTCGGTTCCGTCGGGATGGCGATGTCTAGCTACTGCACCAATGGTCCATCAAAGCCCTCTTACGCCTCTTCCATGCCACAATCCACCTCTCACCTTCAAAAATCAAAATCTACCACACCACTCTCATGTACTGTCTCCTAGCTCCTATCCCCACTCATAATATCCACCTCATCCTAGTACAATGCCATGTCCTTATCTCTCAAAAATTGCTACAAGGTCAAATGAATCTGTCATTTTCTCAAAATTCACAACACAATAATGATTCCATAAAATATAGAATTTTTATTTTATAACCCAAACTTACTCGACCAACATCGGTCCTATTTTTTCCTAGTCAACCGACATTGGTCACCCTATAACCAACATCAGTCACCCTTAAAGTTATTTTCCCTTGCTAAGCTTCCTTTTACCTGCAACCATTAGTGCCCACACACCTTTCATCATCCTAGACACCTATGGAACCATACCTACAAGCCCACACTACCCTTACATTTCCTTAGTTGCATCTTGGGATTTGTTATTTTACCTATACCTTGGCCTTACCCGTGTCATGACCTATTTTCCTGAACTTGACCTACTTGGTGTGACCATTGACCTTATGTATTCATTATACCTTGTGATGCTGTTACCCATGTTGTTTTAGCCTAACAAATATACCTTTCTTATTACCGTGACATTTATCCCAACCCAAACCTTTGGCATACCGGAACATACCTAAACATTCATGTACCTGACCTATGTTGTGTTTCGGTACCATATCCTATATCTTGGATACCTGAATCACTTCACCCTTATTTGGATAAACCTATCAACCTTAGAAGATGTAGATTTTACAAGCTCTTCAAACTGGTACCATGTTACACTCTATACATGTTTGTGCATTTGATTTTTGTTTCCCATTACATAATTTTGGACCCGGCTTATTACCTATTACCCGAGTTGACCACTAACCTTCCCCACCTACCTTCACTTCCAGCAACTACACATTTATCAACCCACTCACTGATTCCGTATTACACCTCATCAGTGACTAGTTTGAGGGAGATCACCTTCACCCACACATAGGGAAAACACTTCTTGTTTTTGTTAGCATCGCTTATCAATACAAGCTATGTGATAAAAAGGGCAGAACGTAGACACCAAATTTAGGTCACACTTCCCTTTACCCACATGTATATTAATTTAATTACCCACAATTAAATTAATACCCATGCTCACAATATTCATTATTTAACTACCTTAATTAAAACTAATTTCCACCTCACCTAGACACCTCATCTAACCACCTCATCTAGAAACCTCATCACAAACCTATTCTTAGCATATTTCCTTTTACTAGGAGTTAATATTCACTCAACATTACTAACTAAGACTTATTCCTACCTACCTTAATTATCTAAGACTTAGTTCAACCCTAAACTCATATGCATATTCTTCCTCTAACCACATTCCTGATTATCTAAGCACACCATTCCATTTTTATATGAGAGAATAAAAAGAGCTAGCCAAAAACATGGTCAAGATCTATCATTTTTAGTAAAACTAGGATTTCTACCTTAAGCGATGCCGGTCAACCCTAGACCAACGTTGGTCACCATAAACCATTGTCGCTACCATATATTCACTTTGGTAACCTTGTTTGAGAGGTTGGAAAAATTATTCAAGTCTTGGATTAGAGATATCTACATACAAGCATGCACCAAAACACTCTGTACATCCAAAACCATCGACTAGTAACCGAGCAACGATATGAAAGGAAATCATTCATGGTGAAAATTCTAGGAAGTAATGTCATGGCACGAAGAAACCATTTTGACATATCAACCTTCGTAATCCTCCATCCATTTATCTAACTACCCACAATGCCTTTTTCTCCTCAATATTCGACATAGATACTCCTAAGCATTGCCATCGTCCTTGCTAACCTAAAATTCCCCTCTCATTCTTTGTGTAGTCATGAAGACTCTCCAAAACCCACTTTATTGAGTTTCTACCATCCTACCTTAACCTTCATTGGTTCCCTCTTAACCGTCATTGGTCAACCTCATTGACATCGGTCTCGCAACTAGTAATTATGCGCATGACTATGACCTAATACCTTTCACCAACTCACCCAAACTCACCCTTAAATTGACCCTAACCTATTCCAATACCTCGCCACCTACCCAGCTTCCAGATCTGATCATAACCTAGCTTGTTAGATTATATTTGCTTATTGTACTTGAATGAGATACCTAAATAATATAATCTATAGTAGGATTTTATTTATTTATGTTATCTCTTGCATTAAGTTGTATTAAACAATGGGTTGAAAATCGTCAAGGAAATATCATACTTCTTCAATCTAACACACGCTAGGTAGCCCACTAACATATATTGTTTAACTCTCTTTTGTGGTCTTTTTTTGTATTTCAAGTAGTTCCTCCTAGCCAAAATGAAGCTCCCAGATTAGCATTTGATCAAGAAGTTAGAATGCACGTACAACCTCTAACCGACCATCGCAACAAGTATTCCTCCTTGGCCCATCACCTTATTTGTTTTGTCAAATCCATAAATAAAATGGTGAAACACCACTATCTTTCAAACTAGATTTTGATTATACTAACAATATTACCGAATATGAAGCACTCATTTTAGGTATTCAAATTTGAGATATCAACCTTATAGGAAATATTAAAATTGACCCACATGACCTTTGGTATAAGTAGTTTTTGTCTACCTTTCACTTTCAATTTTACCTCCGGATATTACTCACAGTGGACAATGAGCCTTTCTCAAAAGTTTCTCTCGCTATTTCATCATGGGTGGCCTTCTCTATAAATGTGGATTTCACGGTATCCTCTTACGATGCCTTACAATTTTGAAATTCCATACACCATCAAGGAATTTCACGATAGGATTTTTTGGGGTCACTTCATTGGCTTAGCTATTACTAAGCACATCCTTTTCCTAGGCTATTACTAGACAACCCTAAACTATGATAGTTATGACTATGTCAATTGTTGTGTTAAGTGTTAACAACATGATAATCTTCATCACACCCCTAGTCATTCCTTACAGGTCACACAAGACCTTTTTCCTTTCTCTCAATGGTGTTTAGATCTTGTTGGAGAGATCAACCCTCATTCTTCCCAATGTCGTCAATGGATTATTACCGCTACCAAATATTACACTAAATGGGTAGAAACTATACCTCTTATATATATAAAATCCTATAAAATCTATGAATTCATCAACCATCACATCATTTGTCACTTTGGTGTTCCACACCACCTCATCACTAATAACGGAAAACCATTCAAAAACAAAACCCTACAGAAAATATGTGATGCCTTTGACATTCAACTCATTTTTTCTTCACCTTATTATCCTTAAATAAATGGCTAAGCTGAATTGAATAACAAAACTCTAATTAAAATTCTTATAAAAGTGGTTGACGATACTGGTAAGGATTGACACACACACATTCCTTTTGTCTTATGGGCTTATCACACTAGTATTCACACCTCAACTACTACCACACATTTCTTTTTGGTCTATGGTATAGAGGATGTCTTACCTCTCGAATTCCAAATTCCATCTCTTCATATCTCACTCAAAGATATTATCAATGATGATGATTTTCTTCATGGTTTTTGGCACAACTTGAGTTATTAGACAAACGTTGTATAAATTCTCTCGATAAAATCCAAATATACCAAAAATGTATCAAACATGCCTACGTTAAATGTTTCCAAGAACAAAAATTCCAGGTCGTGACCTCATCTTAAAGGAAAATCAAGTATGTAACAAAAGAGGAGAAAAGTAAACAGGAAATTTTTCTCCTAATTGGCTTGGACCCTATATCATTACTCATGCCTATAGATCGGGTGCTTATCGTTTATCTTCACTCGAAGGTAAACCTGAACCTGAGCCCCTCAATTCCTTGCATATTTGACCATTCTATTGTTGAATAAAGTCCTATATCACCTTCGTATATTAAATTCTCATCCCTTGAGAAACATTCACCTTCCACTTACCTATTTTAAGGATCAATGACTAAACAAGAATCATGTGATTACCCATCACCTTTTAACCTTATCTTCAATATGAGTACCATGAATCTACTCATGGATGATTTTTTTCCTTTTCAATATGGAATCCCATTGTCATTCATCACTTAAAACCTCTCTTTCATAGCTAACCCTTGTGTGTTAGGTTTTTCTTCATAAAAGAGACCTATACTTCTCTATAGTCTTTTCCATGACCTAAAAGTCCAATAAATAATTCAAAAGTAATATATGGGATTTTCAAATTCAAAATCCTTGACTCAAATTTCTAGTAAAAATATGACTCCCTCAAAAAGTACATCTATATTTCTATCTTGATGTTATAAATGGACTACTCCCTCGAAGGACAACTATACAAAGCCAGCCATACTATATGTAGTCTATCCAAAAAGAATACTATTTATGCAAAAATAAAATAAAAATATTCGAATCTTCCCACATCAATCACTTCACGAAGACCTCAAGGATATATTCTATTCATCCCACATATACTTCCTACATTGATCAGTCTATAAAACAAAAGCAAAAAGAAAAAAAAATATTTTTTCATCATGGACTTGCCTATTTTGATCTTAGGTATCTTGAAGAAGAAGCATGTTGTCTCACACCAAGGTTACGATAAAAAAACCTCTTTCACCTCACCATATATCCTTTATAATCTTCTACCTACTTAAGGGATGTTCCATAAATGTGACATTTCATGATCATGTGACCTTCTTCACCCTTAGACCTTCTTCACTCTTAGAATAGTCAATCATGAAATTCCTTTAGGGTCTTACGTTCATAGCCCAATATTTGATATGCTATAATCATAATGGTTCTTACCACTTAGGTGGAACTTTTATCCTCTTACCATTCACCTCTTTTCTTAATTATTGATCCTCCTTCTCGGACCATACCTTCAAAACCTACATTTTGGGAATTTCTCTTCCACCAAAATCACCCATATCTATTGACAATAGAAAACAACCATGCCTATTTAAATTTAATCAACCATGCCTATTCAAACTATACTCAACCATGCCTATTCAGCCTATGCTAAACCATGCCTAAATGAGCTAGAATTAATCATGCCTAAAACCTACCGACCCATTCATCTCCCCTATCATATTATTCACTAGATTATGGGAGAAATACATCAACCCGAGGCCCCTTTTCATCGGGATATGTATGAAGCACTTTGAGTGCATAGAGCCCTTGGAGGTTAGCTCGGCCACTTTTACCCCTCACCAATTTTCCCCTTTACATTCACATTCTACCCTAGTTAGTTTCCATTCACAAAAACCTTGGAAATTAATATATCACAAAACCCTAATTGACCCTACCCTTACACATTACCCTAATGGCCTTATAACTTCCCACCTAACCTCACCATCAATTGGGGAATATTTTTTCCCCTAACGTGGCCTTACCTATGGCCTTACCCAACTAACACTCACCTTTTGTGATATTCAAATTTGTGTACTTGCTATAACTTGTGATGATGCTACCTATGTTGTTCAGCCTAATGACCTTACCTTTCCTAATGTCATGATGTTTATCCCGACCATACCTTTGGTACCTTGGAACACAACCTATTACCCATTCCTACACCTAGCCTAGTTTTGTTTCAGGACCATATCCTATACCTTGGATACCTAAACCACTTCAACCTTGTTTGGATAAACCTATCGACCTTTGATGCCATATATTTTGTAAGCACTTCACCCCAGTTCCTTATCATAATCTACACATGTGTGTGTGTTAGACTGCCACTACCTATTACCTGACTGAAATCACCCTTATCTATAACCACCTTACCCTCATTTTCATCACTTACCCATTTTTCAAACCACTCACTGACTCCATTTAACACCTCATCAGTTCCTGGTTTGAGGGGGATCATTTCCACATATACTTGGGAAACCTAATCTTAACTCATACCTAGAGCAGGACTTCCTATTTTTAACAACATCACTTATCAATAAAAGCTATGTGGAAAAAGGAGAAAATGTTGACACCAAATTTGGTTCACACTCCTTGTAGTCCACTTCAATTAATTAACATAACACATTTAAATAATCATGACCCCTTCATCCCATATTAATATTCATTCTCACATTATTAATTAAGTTAATTAAGTTAATTTCATCCTCACACCTCCATCTCATCATTACACCTCACCCTAGATCCATTCAGGGGCATTTAACTCATAATGACCAAGTCATCACTCTCAGCACCGAGTCATCACTTCCAGTGCCAAGTCACCACTTGAACTAACTATTTAAAAATTCTTCACAAACCTAATTGGACTTCTTCTATGACATACCTAAATTTTCTAACAAGAACTCCACTTCCCTAAGTGGAATCAACTTGGGAAACATGCCAAATCTAGGAAGACCTTTTTATTTTTTGTGAAAGGGACTAATTCACCCTAATCGATGCCAACTACCTAACCGCCATCGGTCACCTTATATAGTTTTTCAAAAATATTTACATGGGTTGTTCATTTAGTTATTGGAGTCTTATTGCATTCAAGAGTGAATCTTCAATCCCTCCTAAATCCATACGACGAACACACACAACCAAAGTTCAAAACAAGCATCTGGTTCTCCTTACAGAGCATTGGAATAATCACGGAGAACACATGTTGTATTTTTGCGGCATTGGACCTAGGCACCTATTATTTTATCAACCACCAATAACTTCTGTTCACATGATCTACAAAATAACCAATAAGTATTTTTATTTTATCATTTGTGCTTATTCAAGTATAGATCTTTCGTTTCTTTCTATATTTCATTCTTTCATTACCCATATATCACCTTCTTCCCCCAAACCAATCCTTTACACCCTTTCCAACCTCCTTTTCAACATACCTGAGTCTTATTAACAATATTACAACCTTATCAACACCCCCTTCACTCTTTGTGCAATCACATAGAGGTTCAAACTCCCATTTTAACATTTGAACCAACTTTCCCCTCAAACTGGCGGTTCACCAACCGGTGTCTGTCTATGTAATACCCTGAAAGTGTAGTCAAGAATTTAACAAGGTGTCATCTTCAACTGATAATGAAATCAAGTGAAGAGGAACAAGTGTTTACAATAAAGGTTAAGAAAACAAGACAAATGGAATGGTATAGTTATTAAGAAAAGATATTGAACTTGTGATTACTTAACTAAGGGTGTTGTTTATAATTAATGCCTTAAAATATATTATTATTGTTACTAGATTAATCTTGGAAGTAATAAGTCAATAAGTCTCACGAAGTATTGTGAACTACCTTTGGGTCAAAATTTTCTACTTCATGATATACATTACTACAAATTAATCTTGGGCCATGATATCACAATAGGCATGGTCTATATATTTCTAAAAATATTATACATATTTGTGAGATAATGTATCATTGTGAAAATCTTAGAGGGTAATGTTTTTAAACATTAGAGAAAAGTAGAGAGACTCACTCAACCCATATTAATGATTAATCACTTTGGAGACTAATTGACATGGGCTTGTAAGTTTTGGGTCGAGCTATTAATTTTGGGACCTTTGAATTATAGAAAATTGATTGTTTGATTTTCAAGTAATCCTTTTAGGGTATCAAAGTTTGTTGAATAGTGATTTAATGACCTTAAAATCGTAGAATCAAACTTGCTATGTAAGGATCCCGATAACTTAAAGGAGGTCATGTACCTTAAGAGACTTGTCAACATAAGTAAAGTTATGTATTGTAATCCATGGACTTTGGGAACAATGGGCCATTTAAATAAATGTTTTTAAGTCCATGCATGTTTTATAATGTTGGTCTTATAGTAAATTATAATTCATTCTCTCGAGAGGTTATTCAACCTAAGTTATTGAAAACAATTAAGTGATTGATATTTGGTTAATTTCGTGGAAAAGGTAAATGAGGATTTAAACCAAGTAATCCACTAATTTTGGAGGAGAGTTGGAGGGTGGTGGTAGTTGGATGAGTCACTAGTGTGGTACTCTAGTAGTTAACACCATTAATTGTGCATTTAAAAATTAGGGAAATTCAGAAGATCTGTTGTAAATATCTCCCCCCGGGTCGATATAGACAAACAGGAGAATATAGAAATCAAAGAAGCTCAAATCCCTAACATTCAAAAGGTGCAGGAAAGTGGCGCACAGAAATGGATGTCGACAGGGTAAAGTATGTGCCCTTGGCACATGGAAATGGTGCATGACAATGAGTGTTGACGATAAAATGTATGTGCCAAGGTGTAGGAAAGTGGCGCACGAATAGGGCGCATGAAATAGGGTGTCAACATGACAAAAGTCGCGCAAGGTGCAGGAAAAGGCGCAGCTAAAGGGCGCATGAAAATGGGTGTCAACACTAAAATGTATGTGCCAAGGCGTAGGAAAGTGGCACATAGAAATGAGTGTCGACAATGAAAAGGATGCGCCCTTGGCACACGGAAATGGCGCATGACAATGAGTGTTGACACTAAAATGTATGCGCCAAGGCGCAGGAAAGTGGCACACGAATAGGGCGCATGAAATAGGGTGTCAACATGAAAAAGTCACTCTAAGGCATAGGAAAAGGTGCAGCTAAAGGGCGCATGAAAATGGGTGTCAACACTAAAATGTACGCGCAAGGCGCAGGAAAGTGGCGCATGGAAATGAGTGTCGACAATGAAAAGGTTGCGCCCTTGGCACACGGAAATGGCGCATGACACAGAGTGTCAACAGGGAAAAATTTGCACCTTGGTGCACGTAAGAGGATGTTGACACACACATGGATGCACCTATGGCACACCTTCAGGAGGTGCAACATTTTGAGCGCTGACAGGAAGCAGACCCTGGCGCAGATATTCAGATGGCCATAACTTTTGACTGGGAGCTCGGATTCATGCAAGGTTGGACTTTTCAGAAAGATTACAAGGTCCTCTATCCAACTACGACTAGATATATTTAATTGGGTGAGAAAAAATTCTTAAAATTACGAAATGCAGTTCGCCACTTTGCTCGGGTTCGCTAGAGGTTCTCACCTACCACCATAATGAGATAATTAAATGCAATCGAGAGGTGGTTGGGGTAGATTTCAAATTCCTCTCTTCTCCCTCTCTCATTATTCCTATAAATTATAAGGAGGGGCTTTTTCGGTGGTTGTTGATCCTTTCAGCTCTCCGCCGCTCCCTTCTTTTCTTCTCCAGGGTTGAAAATGGAGTTCGAACCTCCTCCCCTCCTCTGTAATGGCATTTTTGCCTTTTTGCTATTGAAATGATGTTCTATGTAAACTTCTAGAGAAACAAAAAAACATGTTTTGTGATGCATTTGTCCATCCCTGCTCATTATTTTGCTTGTTCTCTTCTTGCCTCTCTTCATTGCAGGTATTTGTGCATGTTCTAATGTTCATTACAGGTCTGGAGCTGTGTTCATGGAGTTTTGGGACATTTTCTGTGTGAAATCTATCCTTGGGTTTGTGATGCATCTGTCCATCCTTCCCATTGCTCACCTCTCCTTGTTCCATGGCAGTTTTGATAGATGTTCAACATTCTCCTTCTCTGGTGTATCACCATTTTAGTGTAGGCTTTTGTTCTTTTTCTCTTCTCTCTCTCTCCCTATCTCCTTGGTGGTTAGATTAGGATTACATTAGCTTTCTTCGCACCTTTGGAATATCTTGTGGTAGGTAGTTTAGGGGTAGGAACCAGCCTTCTCTGGAGATTCCTTTCTCATATTTGCAAGTCCCACACTTGGAGAGAGGATTCAATGTTGTGCAATCACATTGGATGCTTCGAATGATCAAACTAGAAATTTGATCAGCATCAGTGGGGTGCGGCAATTTTGCATCAACAACTCCCTAAGGAAGCGAACCACATGCAACTACTCCATTTTGTTTTGTTGTTGAAATTTGGGGAAAAGCTCCACTTTTGGTAGCTATGCATGGTGATCAAGCTATGAGTTCCTATAGCTATTTTTAGAAGAGGAAGTTCACTTATATGGGAAAATTGATAGACGGGGGACGTCATTCTTGGCTTTTAAAGAGGGATGAATTATTGGTTGGTTCGAGGTGGATGGTTTTGGAATCCATAGACTCTTTGTTGTTGTAACACTCACTGGAGATAGATGCTGAAGGGTTTAAGAATTGAATTCTCAGGAAAGAAATGTTCCTTATCCCCTTTATATTTTTATTTCATCAGATATTAGAGTAAATACATATTTCAATTGTATTTGAGATAAGGAAAAGTGGGTACATGATATTTTGATGTTCTTGTTCTTATAATCTATTTTTTGTGAAATGAAATGGTAAATTGTTTGACTATAGAATCTAGGTATTTAATAATTTTATAATTTATTTTTCTCACATCATTTTTACCTATTATGACTTTAAATGAGCAACTTTGTTGCATTTTTTTAAGGTGGCTGATCCAGATAACAATAGGTTTCTTAGAAAATATTATAATATTATCCAAAATTGAATTTGAGTGCATGGCTTTTCTTTGATGTGACCAAAATCTTGATGTATGGACAGTAAGATCTCGATTCTTGATACTAGTGTTTATTTTCTTTCACTGGTCCAGTGTGCATGCGTACCAATGTGGAAAAATAGAGGCATTTTGGGTATGCACCAAGGCTGAGTTGGTGGTTTTAGTTGGTGTTTCTATCTCAGGTATAGGATATTTAATAGACTATTATCTTCCATTGATTTGGATGATAGAGAGACAGGCTCTACCATTATGGCTTAGGTTTGCTAGTTTTATTTAACTCAACTGATTATTTTTAATAGGTATGCAAATGGGTTGTCTCTGTCATCTTTGTAAATCAAACCTAGGTGTCAAACCTTCCTACTTTACTAGATTAGGAATAAAGCTTTATGTATAGATAACACTTCATGTTATCCCTGGGTTTTGTGTTAATCCTTGGAACTCTTTTGGGAGTTTTTGAACATTTTTTTGGGCCTACTACTAGTTTTGTTGGACTTGAATTGAAATAAAATGCTAAGTGGTAAAACATGGGTTTTCTATTTACCATTCATTCTTTTGAAGACTATAAGTTCAATAGGAACATTATTTCACCAAGGAATAAGGTGAGTGCAGTTTGCTCATTGTGATAAGATGCTGATAGTAACAAGCCCTAGGATCACTCAGATATAAAAGAATGCCATCACCAACTTACTTGCTTAAGTTTTTGTCAAAACCAGTTTGTTTTTCCTAAGTTGTGAAGTTCTAAACCTAACTCATTTTATGACTGGGTATGGAAAATCTTTCCTTCCTCATTCAGGAAGCTACTTCGGTTCAAATATTAGATTTATATATATATATCTATTACCAAATTTATACTAGGGAAAAAGTGTGATTAGAGCTTCGCCTTGATGGGAATGACTATCAAAATGATAGATTGTGTCTTATTTTTAGGACAGCTTAAAATACTTATTGAAACTAAGGGGTCTTGATTGGTTGGCGGGTACAATGGATATATTTTTAAATTTATTTTGATCTAGTTGTAAGGTGTAACCATGGACCTAAAAATTAGTTTTGTTTCCATTTCTTTAAATCGATTTGTAAGCAATATTATTTTATTTTGGATATCATAAAAATGTTTCCTAAATAGATCACCAATTACAAAAGGACAGAGGAATGAAAATGTGAAAATAAGCAGAAAGGCACCACCCAGAATTATAGATGACAGAATAATTCCTTATGCATGCAAGAATATAGTGAATTGAAATAAGATCATTTGTACCCACATTAATAAGATGAAATTTGAAAAGACACACAGTTCTATGAATAACATCTACAAGAATACAAAGCTTCTCAGCATAATGTAGACAAATGATCTAATTATATTTAATGGATAACTTACGAATAAAAGGAATCGGATAGACAAAGAATGGAAATCCTTCTGTATTGATTTCTTTATGATTTCTTTACACTTTCACAAATAAGCCAAGTTCTCCCCTTAAAAATGGTGAGGAGAGGCCATTATATAGTTTACAAATTAGTTATCCTTGGTAACTACTTCTTTTAACTAATGTTTAGTTAGAGGGCTGCTAATCGCAATTACCCCAACTAATTACATTAAATCCGAGAAGAAAGGAAGAAAAGAGAAGAATCAGGAGAAGAAGATAGGTGATCATGACTGAGAGGGGCCCACTGACTTTAGGATCATTGTGTCGAATCTTTTCAATGCCTCTGCTATGTCTCTGCCTCGTGGGACTGATGTGTTGGTAGTGGACTGAGTCCAAAATCTGAGGCACTTCTCCATTTCTTTGTCGAATTCGACATGAGTATGATAATCTTTATTCGCCTCCTCAATAGCAAACTGGAGAGAGAAGATCTCCTTTATCTTTTCTTTGGAAATAGACTCCTCCCTGAACAAATTCTCTTTGACAAAAGCTCTGAATTGAGCTTTGATTTCTTGTAAAGAGAGAGGCACACCAGAAGTCTCATCATGGAGATGGCAATGTATATCCTTGAAGGCAGATACAACTAGAGTCTTGAAGGCCTCACCCTTCTGCCAGCTATTTCTTAACTCTCCCAAAGCCTCCTCCAACACCTTGATTTTCCATTCCACGTTGTATACCCATGACTTTGACAAGTTATCTTTTGCATCATCGAAGACCTTGCTTGCCATCAAAATATTTTCATCAGCCTGTCCCATAAGGCGAAGGTCTACTATACTAGTTGCTCAGAGTTTGAGTTCTTTATCTATATTCCCAATAGTGGAGGAGAGCTTCTGTTGCAAATTATTTACCTTCTCATTGAGTTTGAAGGCTTCTCCAATGAAATTCAATCTACTGATGAGCATGTCATCCACCATGGCCTCCATAGCCCTTCCATAGATGGAATACTTGTGTATATCTTTGATACTCTGCACCTCATCTTGGCTGAGAATCACAGGTGGTGGAAGAGTAGTCAGTGGGGTAGGATCTAAAACTTTGTCCTTGGACAACAGTGACTTGATGAAACTTGTAAGAATCTGGGCCTGCTCCTCCAACTGCTCTATGGTTTGTTGTCCTTTCTCTACCCTCCCAATGACTCTAGTGACTGTTTCCTGAAGATTGTGGATCTCACCTTCAGGGGTAGACTCTCCCATGGGAATTCTTGAGAGCTCAAGGTCGGATGCTTGCAAATCTTGCTCTGGCTTGTCTACCTTAGGCTTGGCTATCTCCAGGAATTGTTGGCCCTGAGCATCAGACACTATCCTGGAGGTAGTTCTGGATTTTTTGGCATGAGTAGGAGGAGTAGTGCCTAATAAGGCCTGACCACAACATCAAAATTGGGTCCTGAGATTCGGGAGGAAGACTTTCTCTTCCTACTGTCAACAAGAGGCTGCACCCATGCAAAAGAGGAGGAGGAAGAAGAAGGTGGGGCAAGAGGACCAAGAGACAAAGAACTCATGGCACCCAAGGTTTACACTGTTGTTGCCTCTAGTTGGGATATGAGTGGAGCGCTTGGGGCTTCTGGTACAGAGGAGTCACTAGCACCGGAAGCTCAGTGCTTTGGACCTCCTTTTCTTTATCCATGGGGGCTTCTGGAGTGCTTGTAGAGACTGGCACTTCACTCTCCTCACTTTCACTGAGAACAATGATGTTCTCTGGGCCTGAGGGAAACTCCGTATGCTTCCTTAGGGGATCTTCCTCCATAGGCTCCTTCTTGACTTCTCTGACTTTCTTTTGGTATACCTGGGTGGATGAGGAAGGAGTGGAGACTGTGGGACCTTGAGTTGACGAGGCAGGAGGGGTCTGCATAGGTGCTCTCGAATCAGGTGACAATGCCTCTTTTCTTGGTGTTGAGGTGTCTTTGGAGGACTCACCTGAGTGCCTTCTGAGTTCGCGAACTCTCCTGTCAAACCAGATTTTGGTTCTTACCAAGACGGGAGCTAGGATTTCCGCCAGATCGTCCTTCTCCTTTTTGAACCAATCCAAATCCTCCAAGGGAGTGTGTTTGACCACGTTGTCATACTCATATGAGTACAGGTCAGAATTATCATCCTGGAGCCCTTCAGGAACTTGGTACAGGTTAAGCTCTTGAATTAGTTGAAGAGAAAATCTGCCATAATGCCTCCTTCTTGCTTCAAAATCATCAACACAGTCAGCCCAATAATCTTACATGTATACCCCTATGATGATAAGTGATCTTGATGTTCCACTCAATAAACTTCTTCAAGTCAAAACAGGTTCTTGGCTTTGAAGAAATGGACAGTGATGGGAGCTAGGGCTCTTTCTATGTTTTGTGCATCTAGAGCCGTTTTTTGCAGGTGTAGTTTCCCAAAGTGATGGGGAAGTGCAAGCCAGTAATTTTCTTATCCCTGCAGGTTCTATGCAACTTGTCAATTTGCTGCATACTTCTATTAAGGCCATTTTATCATTGCAGAACATGGGGAGCTTGAGAGGGTGCTCTCATAGCCAGCAAGCCTTATATAGGAAAATTTTCTAAATTGGATGAAGTAGGCACCGTAGTGCGATATCAGATTCATAGCTTCATCAGAAAATCTCCTCATTGTATCGCTCTCAGAATCCTGACAATGTACATGGTGAAGGCATCATTCACCCTCTACGAAGTTGTGATTGCTAGTTTCAAGGTGGCGAGGCGTAGTAGGCATATACGGGGTCACCCTTGTGAGCATCAATGTATGAGAAGCCAAACCATTGCCTTGATGCTGCCAGAGTATACATCAAGTATGAAGTCATATAGAACTTCTTGGTTTGTTGTACATTGGATAGCTGCTCTGCTAGGTTCATACTAATGATCTCTGCCCAATTGATATTCTGAGTTCCTTCGCACACCATATTGATAAGTGGGCACATCCAGAAATGGAACTCATTTGTAGAGGGTAAGCCCATGACCCGAGCTAGTAGGATTATAAAATCTGACAATTCCTCATTGAAATCTACATGGAAAAGAACCTTGGATAGATGAGATGCCCCCTTTTTAGGGTTTTTAAGCCAGGACTTCGCCACCGCGCCTTATATTTCTCATTGTCCTGATCGAAGAGGGCTTGTGCCTGGTTTTGAGAAATTACTATAGCATTGTCCATCTCTGGAATTCTTAGGGCAGTGCCAATGGTGGCAGCGTCAAGTTTGGTGATGAGTTCCCCATGCACATTCGTCAACTCACTCGAATCAGGGTTGAAATGAGCACCACAGGAGAGTACTATATCTGCGCATTGCACCGAGATAGGGAAACCACTAGTGAATGCCAAACCACTGTCATGAATCATCTATGCCATAGGTGAAGGGTTCGCGTCTGTCATTCTTGCCCAAAAATCTCCAAAGTCGAGGTGGCGAACCTCACTGTCCCCGATATCGGGAATGACAGACTCAGAGTGGTGAGACTTGCTCCTGGCCTTGGAATTTAATCTTCATGTTGTTAGCAATTTGAGGAGCCAAGGTTGCAATCTGGACTCGGGATGAAATTACAGGGGAAATGAGTATGTGCGCAGAAATTTTGATCGCAAAGGTATGAGCAATGGATAGCAAGAAAGCAGTGTGCAAAATGCATAGGGGGAGTTCATTATATAGCCATTTGGGAGAGAAAGACAATTAATGTGCATTAAATACACACCTACCAACTTGGAAAGCAAGATATTTGTGAAGAGCGGGAAAAATTAACTCGAATGGCCTTTGGTTCATTTGGGACACGCGGGACGTGAAAGTGCGATTCGGCCGATACGGGCGATGCGGGAAAAGTATGCACAAATGCTTCTGGGACATGAGGGATGAAAGTACGCATGGAGTACGTGATTTGGCCGAATCGGACGAAAAGGGAACAATGAGTCGGGTGAACTTGGGACACTTGGGACAAAAGTTTCGATGGGCCCGAAAGAATGGACTTCGGGTAAAGCGGCCGATCGGGGAACAGAGAGCCCGAATGAACTTGGGACACTTGGGACAAAAAATGTCGACAGGCCCGAAAATCACACAAAATGACCAAAAATGTAGATTTTTCCAATTTCTTGACTTTTCACATTACCAGGACAACGAAAAGGCATTTAACTTAAAAATTTTCAATTTTCAACTTCTCAAAAGTAGGGAAATTTTGAGTGGACAACAGTTGGCTCCTTCTGGGGATGACTTGGCATAAGTTCAAAGAATGAGACAAGGCAAGAATTCAGACAAACTAGGGAAGTAGACCAGTACCTTATCCATTGGGCCACGGAGTCATCAAATCAAAACAATACAGAAGACAACACACCAAAACAAAGAGAAGGAAGGAAAAAAAAACGCTATACAGAATATACAAAAGGACTTCCTAATCACCTATGACTTAAACAATTTCAGGTACTGCCCACTATAAGGAAGTGGGAGAGAAGAACCATCCATATAATCAAGGTAAAAAGAATTCTTACCAGCAAAGTGCCTGATCTTGAAAGGTCCGAGCCAAAGGGAATCAAACTTGCCATGGCTGCCACGAGGTTCATGCCTTTTATCCCACAATAAAACAATGTCTCCAACTTTGAAATCTCGAAACTGGCCTTTTTATCAAATAAAACCTTTACTTTTTGTTGGTGGGTAGATATCCTATCAGCAACTTTCAATCTGTCCTCATTCAATTTGTAGAGGTACATGATCCTCTTATCCAAAGAATCATTGAAACTGGTGTCTTCAATGGCCTTCATTAGATGCAAGGCTGGTAGCTCCACTGTTACTGGAAATTGAGCTTCCACTCCATATACTACCTGAAAAGGAGACATCCCAATGGCTCTCTTAGGTGTGATCCTATCTGCCCAAAGAGCATCATAGAGTTTCTTGTGCCAGTTCGTTGGGACTCATTAACTAATTTCCTTATTATAGCCACCAGATTTTTATTTGTTGATTTTGCTTGTCCATTCCCCTGAGGATAATAATCTGAGGAGTGAGCCAGGGAGATGCCATATCCATAACAAAAATCCATCATCTCGGTTGAAGAAAAATTTGAAGCATTATCTGTCACGATCTTGTTTGGCACACCATACCTTACCAAGATGTTTTCTTTGATAAAACTGCATACTACTTCTGAAGTAGTACTCTTTACTGGAATGGCTTCTACCCACTTGGTGAAATAATCTGTGGTGGTTAATACATGGGTATGACCAGCACTAGAAGAGGGATTAAGTGTCCCAATGAAATCTAAACCCCATTGTTGAAAAGGCTCTTCAATCACAACTGGTTTAAGGGGCAAAGAGGCCAACTTGGGTCTACCCACGAAAGTCTGACATGCTTCACATTTATCAACCCACTTTGATGCATCCCTGAACAAGGTAGGCTAGTAATATCCTCCACGAAGAATCTTATGAGTAGTAACAGTTGATGAGTAGTGCCCTCCACATGCCTGATTATGAAAAGTAGAAAGTAGCCTTTGTTGTTCCTTGTCCACACATTTTAAAAATCTCCCATCCAATCCACGCTTAAACAAGGCATTTTCCCACAAAACATATTGGGCTGACCTTAGTTTAACAGACTCTCTTTTCTTTGGTAGTCAAATGAGAGGGCACTCCCCATAGGTGAGAAAATGTGTGATATCAACATACCATTCATCGATTGAGCCAAGAAACAAAATGGTAGGAAGATCAGCCTCATCCTCCAGTAACCCATGTCCAGCTCCCTCAGCAATGAGCTCACACAGGCCTTTTCCATGAATGAGCTTAGTTGGTCTGATGTCAATGTCATATTCTTGGACCTTGGCCACCCAGTTCCCTCTCTTGGATCCGAACTCCTGTTGTGTGAGAATGGACTTGATGGTTGTATCTAGTACAAATACTGTGGAGTGAGAATTAAGAATGTAAAAATGAAACTGCTTGACAGCTTTAACCACTGCAAAAGCATGTTTCTCCATTATGGTGTATCTTAGCTCATGATTTTTTAGAATGTAGCTCATGAATGCAATTGGGAGTTCATGATCATTAGAATCTTTTGAGTCAGAACAGCAGCCAGGGTGTTATCTGTGGCATAGCAATAGATAATAAAATCTTTGTTGAAATTTGGACACGCTAAAACAGGAGTCTTAGCAATAGCCTTTTTAATACCTTCAAAAGCCCCTTTCCCTTCGGGAGACCAACCAAACATCTATTTTCCTTTCATCATTTGAGAGATATTCAAAGTTAGCTCTGCAAAATCAGGGATGAATCTCCTCAGAAAGTTAATCTTACCAAAGAAAGAGTGCACTCCTTCTTGCTAGTTGGAAGAGGAATTTGCTGAATAGCTTGAACTCGCTCAGGATCAATTTTTATACCATCTTTGGAGACAACGTGCCCCAATAATTTCCCCTCGTGACACAAAAAATAGATTTCTTAGGATTTAAAGAGATCCCATGTTCTCTACATTTCAAGAAGAACTGTTTCCAGGTGCTAAAAATGATCTGTCCTTGTTTTAGAAAATACAGTCAAGTCATCAAGGTATACGACAATACACTTCCCTTTCAAACTTCCAAAGGCCAAGTCCATAGCCCTTTGAAAAGTGGCACCGGCATTAATGAGCCCAAAAGGCATCCTTTTGTAAGAAAAGGTACCCCAAGGGGTAGTGAAAGCCGTTTTGTGTTGATCTGCGGTATTAACTTCTACCTGGTTATATCCTGAGAAGCCATCAAGCATAGACAACATTTCGGATCCGTTACTGCTTGCAAGACCTGATCCATCATGGGTAAAGGATAGTTGTCCTTTAAAGAAGCTTGATTCAGATTCCTAAAATCGACACAGATGCGGATCTCACCATTTTTCTTTCTAACAGGCACAATATTGGCAATCCATGTTGAATGGTGAATAGGAAAAATGATTTTGGCTTTTAATAACTTTTGTATTTCCTGAAAAATGGTGTCAGCTATCTTAGGATTGTATTGCCTCTGTTTTTATTTGAAAGGCTTAATTCTAGGTTTGAGAGGGATAAAATGTTGCATCTCCTTTGGTTGAAAGGCTTTTAAATCTTCATAGGAATAAGCAAGGACATCTTTATACTTCTTTAAAAGATTAATTACCTTCTTCCTCTCATCTGGTGTACAACATTTTCCAATGTTCACGAGTTTAGGGTCAGTAGAACTCCCAATATTAACTTTGTCATATTCAGCTGATTGTTGAGGTCCAGTAGAAGCTTTAAACTTTACATACCTGTCGTGTTTGTCAAACAGTTCTTCTAAACTCACCAATCCTTTTGGAATCTTGTTTCCTTTGAGTTTGATACATCCATCCTGATCCGCCTCTTCTTCTTTGATGGCTTCTTCGTTAAAGGGCACACTTTCATGAGGCAAATTAATGCTTCCTTCAAAGTACAACTGTTCAAAATTATCCTTGAGTTCTAAGAAAGAAAGAAGGTGTTGATCATCATTGAAAACTTGCCAGTTACTTGTATTATCAGGTACACTGGGTCTATGGATCATCTCAATGGTAAACTTATCTTGAGAGAAGTCAGGATGAGGTATAAGCAATGACCCCGAGACTGCTAGTGAATCAGCCCTAGTATTCTCCTCCCTAGGCACTGCTTCGATGGAGAAGGCGTCAAGAAATTCAATGGAGTCCCAAACCTGATTCCTGTAATGTTTCAATCTTCTATTCTTTACCTGGAAGAGGTTTCTAACTTGCTTGACAATCAGTTCCGCATCTCCACGAGCTAGGAGATTCTTCACACCCTGTTCTTTTGCCACATGAAGCCCGAGAATGAGAGCTTTGTATTCTCTTTTGTATTATTGGTATTTTCAAATTGCAACTTGAATGAGAAAGGATGAATGCTTCCTTCAGGTGACACCAATATGACACCAGCTCCAGAACCAGCTGAAGAACAACTTCCATCAAACTCTAATATCCAAACACCATTAGGATCCTTAGGTGACACTTTGGGGAGTTGGATTTCTTCTGGAGACATAATCATGTAGTTTCCATGCCCCATATCCTCATAGAGTATTTGTGCTTTGGGATCATCTATTTTTTGTACAATATACTCAGACTGCTTCTCAGGCAGCAACTTCTTCATTTTCCCATTAACAGGTATGAGGGCATGTGACCAATCCATTTGAATTTCTCCACCCACATCCTTACAGAAGTTCCTACTTAGCAACATCCCATATGAAGGAGGAATGTCCGCTACTAGGATAGTAGCCAAAACTTTCTTCTCAGGAAAAGTAGCAAAAGCCACTTGTGCATCCTTAATTCTTCGACCAAGGGCACTTCCTTACTCTCCATGGAATAACAAGATCCGTAAGTGCATGTGAGAGTTAGGCCTAAGGCATGGGCTACTTTGGTAGGCATTACATTGTCTGATGCCCCTGAGTCTATGACATAATTACTGAGCCTATGGCCGGCTATAAGGAGTGTCACATAGAATGGTTTGATTTTGTCATTGGGTGAGGTGACAGCGGCTACCAGATTGGGCTGTGGTGTAGAAGATGGAGTGGGTAAAAGGCCTTTAGAGGTAGTTTTAGAATGAGAATTGACAAAGTGAATCATTTTAGCAAAAGCCTTGGGATGGGTTTGATAATATTCAGCCTCTGAGATTTGAACCTTAGTCTTTTTCAGGTGATCAATAATATCGAAAGACCCAGAAGTGAACGGGCTATCATCGCTTGGGATCCTAGGCTTATCAGTTTTAGGAGAAAAAGAAGTAACTTTAGTAGCAGAATTGATAGGACTCACCTTTGGTGTGGATGAAATGGGGATAGGAGATCCTCTTTTTGCAATTACAGGGATAGTTGTCGGCTGCTCCTTAGATTTTTGGTGGGCTGCATCACTTTCTCCCTCTGATTTGTCTGCTCTCGAGTCATGACAGCGTATGATTCACTATTCATGTCTACTACTACTTCATCATAATCATCTCCTTCATCAACGCCTTCAGTGGTGAAGAAATTAACTCGAGATCCCTCAAGTTTCTTGTTCCATCATCAACCTCTTCAACAAATTCTTCACAATCTTCATTAACCTCCTCATCCTCTGGTTCTTCAACTTCACAGGTTGCATTGACAGGGACTTTAATAGGAGGTCCTTCAAGTGCTAGCCTTGTTTGAGAAGCAGGAAAATGATTTTTGGGCTGAAAATTCCTCCTTGGAACGTCTGCATATGGAGCATGCTGAGCCAATTGTTTCTTAATGGCGATGAGATCATTTGCAAGTTTTTGTACCAATGGATCAGTATTAGGTCCAGGAGTGGAAGAGGAGGAAGGAGAAGACTTAGATCTAGAAGGGTCTCTCCTCAACTTTCCTGACATGATTAAATCATCTTCAACACTAACAACAAGAGTTTGATCCTCGGCCAATGTTGCAAGATTAGCCCTTCTCAATGCATAACTAACTTCGGGCAATTGGGCATTTAGGAAGAAGCACTTTTGGATTTGATCTACAGGTTGAGTGTCTGGTGGAATTTTGTTAATTAACCTGTTGAATCGAGCCACAAATTCTCTCATGGGCTCTTGTGATTCCTTCTTTATTTGAGAAATTTGGGCTAGCAAAGCATGCACGTCTTCCACCGGTTTGAAATGGTTTTCAAACCTAGTTCTCATCGTGTTCCAGCTAGTGATAGCTCCGGCCGGAAGGTGATAGAACCAATCAGCAGCATTATCTTGTAAAGTCTCAACAAAAATCCTTACGGAGACGTCTTCATGTTCAACTCCCAGAACTCCACATGCAACTATGAAGGCCGCGATGTGTTCATCAGGATGTACCTTGCCATCACCCTTGAATTTAGGAAAGTTCTTCCGATTACCTCTAGGTAACTCATGCAAAGGTTGAGGAAGGGCAAGAGGCCCAACACGATGGCCCCAAGGCAATGGTACCGCCATTCTTGGAAAAATGGTTTGAAGAGGAACTGAAACACCAGCAAGAATCAGAGCTCGGAGATTAGGACTGATTTTCTCTGAAGGAATACCACCCGTAGGGATTCTATCTTTGATAGGAGGAGTGCTTGTTGAACGAGCCTCTCTATTTCTCCTTGTGGAAGGGAAAGGAAAACCCTGCTGTTCCAAAAGCTGAAACTGAGAATCTTCAATACCAAGGGCCCTTCTCCCTCGAGTAAAATGTGGAGTCACCAGATCAAAAGATGATCGATAAATGATTATAGAACTGGAATACGATTCCCCAGTGGAGTCACCAAAAATTGTTGGTCGTCAAAAAGGAACTTCAAGAAGAGCAATAGTCAGGGGACAAGAAGTCCCTCCTCTTTAATGGGAGAGGTTCCCTTATTCAGAAATGAACCTATTTACACATGTACAAAGTGTGGTTTCACTATGGAACTTGGATATCATAAAAATGTTTCCTAAATAGATCACCAATTACAAAAGGACAGAGGAATGAAAATGTGAAAATAAGCAGAAAGGCACCACCTAGAATTATAGATGACAGAATAATTCCTTATGCATGCAAGAATACAGTGAATTGAAATAAGATCATTTGTACCCACATTAATAAGATGAAATTTGAAAAGACACACAGTTCTATGAATAACATCTACAAGAATACAAAGCTTCTCAGCATAATGTAGACAAATGATCTAATTATATTTAATGGATAACTTACGAATAAAAAGGAATCAGATAGACAAAGAATGGAAATCCTTCTGTATTGATTTCTTTATGATTTCTTTACACTTTCACAAATAAGCCAAGTTTTCTCCCCTTAAAAATGGTGAGGAGAGGCCATTATATAGTTTACAAATTAGTTATCCTTGGTAACTACTTCTTTTAACTAATGTTTAGTTAGAGGGCTGCTAATCGCAATTACCCCAACTAATTACATTAAATCCGAAGAAGAAAGGAAGAAAAGAGAAGAATCAGGAGAAGAAGACAGGCGATCATGACTGAGAGGGGCCCACTGACTTTAGGATCCGCTATCTGAATCTTTTCAATGCCTCTGTTATGTCTCTGCCTCGTGGGACTGATGTGTTGGTAGTGGACTGAGTCCAAAATCGAGGCACTTCTCCATTTCTTTGTCGAATTCGACATGAGTATGATAATCTTTATTCGCCTCCTCAATAGCAGACTGGAGAGAGTAGATCTCCTTTATCTTTTCTTTGGAAATAGACTCCTCCCTGAACAAATTCTCTTTGACAAAAGCTCTGAATTGAGCTTTGATTTCTTGTAAAGAGAGAGGCACACCAGAAGTCTCATCATGGAGATGGCAATGTATATCCTTGAAGGTAGATACAACTAGAGTCTTGAAGGCCTCACCCTTCTGCCAGCTATTTCTTAACTCTCCCAAAGCCTCCTCCAGCACCTTGATTTTCCATTCCACGCTGTATACCCATGACTTTGACAAGTTATCTTTTGCATCATCGAAGACCTTGCTTGCCATCAAAATATTTTCATCAGCCTGTCCCATAAGGTGAAGGTCTACTATGCAGCTGCTCCAGAGTTTGAGTTCTTTATCTATATTCCCAATAGTGGAGGAGAGCTTCTGTTGCAAATTATTTACCTTCTCATTGAGTTTGAAGGCTTCTCCAATGAAATTCAATCCTGCAATGAGCATGTCATCCACCATGGCCTCCATAGCCCTTCCATAGATGGAATACTTGTGTATATCTTTGATACTCTGCACCTCATCTTGGCTGAGAATCACAGGTGGTGGAAGAGTAGTCAGTGGGGTAGGATCTAAAACTTTGTCCTTGGACAACAGTGACTTGATGAAACTTGTAAGAATCTGGGCTGCTCCTCCAACTGCTCTATGGTTTGTTGTCCTTTCTCTACCCTCCCAATGACTCTAGTGATTGTTTCCTGAAGATTGTGGATCTCACCTTCAGGGGTAGACTCTCCCATGGGAATTCTTGAGAGCTCAAGGTCGGATGCTTGCAAATCTTGCTCTGGCTTGTCTACCTTAGGCTTGGCTATCTCCAGGAATTGTTGGCCCTGAGCATCAGACACTATTCTGGAGGTAGTTCTAGCTTTTTTGGTGTGAGTAGGAGGAGTAGTGCCTAATAAGGCCGCCACAACATCAAAATTGGGTCCTGAGATTCGGGAGGAAGACTTTCTCTTCCTACTATCAACAAAGAGGCTGCACCCATGCAAAAGAGGAGGAGGAAGAAGAAGGTGGGGCAAGAGGACCAAGAGACAAAGAACTCATGGCACCCAAGGTTTGCATTGTTGTTGCCTCTAGTTGGGATATGAGTGGAGCGCTTGGGGCTTCTGGTACAGAGGAGTCACTAGCACCTGGAAGCTCAGTGCTTTGGACCTCCTTTTCTTTATCCATGGGGGCTTTTGGAGCGCTTGTAGAGACTGGCACTTCACTCTCCTCACTTTCACTGAGAACAATGATGTTCTCTGGGCCTGAGGGCAACTCCGTATGCTTCCTTAGGGGATCTTCCTCCACAGGCTCCTTCTTGACTTCTCTGACTTTCTTTTGGTATACCTAGGTGGATGAGGAAGGAGTGGAGACTGTGGGACCTTGAGTTGATGAGGTAGGAGGGGTCTGCATAGGTGCTCTCGAATCAGGTGACAATGCCTCTTTTCTTGGTGTTGAGGTGTCTTTGGAGGACTCACCTGAGTGCCTTCTGAGTTCGCGAACTCTCTGTCAAACCAGATTTTGGTTCTTACCAAGACGGGAGCTAGGATTTCGCCAGATCATCCTTCTCCTTTTTGAACCAATCCAAATCCTCCAAGGGAGTGTGTTTGACCACGTTGTCATACTCATATGAGTACAGGTCAGAATTATCATCCTGGAGCCCTTCAGGAACTTGGTACAGGTTAAGCTCTTGAATTAGTTGAAGAGAAAATCTGCCATAATGCCTCCTTCTTGCTTCAAAATCATCAACACAGTCAGCCCAATAATCTTCTGTGTCTACCCTATGATGATAAGTGATCTTGATGTTCTGCTCAATAAACTTCTTCAAGTCAAAACAAGTTCTTGGCCTGAAGAAATGGACAGTGATGGGAGCTAGGGCTCTTTCTATGTTTTGTGCATCTAGAGCCGTTTTGCAGGTGTAGTTTCCCAAAGTGATGGGGAAGTGCAAACCAGTAATTTTCTTATCCCTGCAGGTTCTATGCAACTTGTCCAATTGCTGCTGCATACTTCTATTAAGGCCATTTTATCATTGCAGAACATGGGGAGTTTGAGAGGGGTGCTCTCATAGCCAGCAAGCCTTATATAGGAAAATTTTCTAAATTGGATGAAGTAGGCACCGTAGTGCGATATCAGATTCATAGCTTCATCAGAAAATCTCCTCGTTGTATCGCTCTCTCAGAAGCCTGACAATGTACATGGTGAAGGCATCATTCACCCTTCTGAAGTTGTGATTGCTAGTTTCCAAGGTGAACTGAGGGTAGTAGGCATATACGGGGTCACCCTTGTGAGCATCAATGTATGAGAAGCCAAACCATTGCCTTGATGCTGCAGAGTATACATCAAGTATGAAGTCATATAGAACTTCTTGGTTTGTTGTACATTGGATAGTTGCTCTGCTAGGTTCATACTAATGATCTCTGCCCAATTGATATTCTGAGTTCCTTCGCACACCATATTGATAAGTGGGCACATCCAGAAATGGAACTCATTTGTAGAGGGTAAGCCCATGACCCGAGCTAGTAGGATTATAAAATCGACAATTCCTCATTGAAATCTGCATGGAAAAGAACCTTGGATAGATGAGACGCCCCCTTTTTAGGGTTTTTAAGCCAGGACTTTGCCACCCGCGCCTTATATTTCTCACTGTCCTGATCGAAGAGGGCTTGTGCCTAGTTTTGAGAAATTACTATAGCATTGTCCATCTCTGGAATTCTTAGGGCAGTGCCAATGGGTAGCGTCAAGTTTGGCGATGAGTTCCCCATGCACATTCGTCAGCTCACTCGAATCAGGGTTGAAATGAGCACCGCAGGAGAGTACTGTATCTGCATTGCACCGAGATAGGGAAACCACCGGTGAATGCCAAACCACTATCATGAATCATCTGTGCCATAGGTGAAGGGTTCGCGTCTATCATTCTTGCCCAAAAATCTCCAAAGTCGAGGTGGCGAACCTCACTGTCCCCGATATCGGGAACGGCAGACTCGAGCGGTGAGACTTGCTCCTGGCCTTGGAATTTAATCTTCATGTTGTTAGCAATTTGAGGAGCCAAGGTTGCAATCTGGACTCGGGATGAAATTGCAGGGGAAATGAGTATGCGTAGAAATTTTGATCGCAAAGGTATGAGCAATGGATAGCAAGAAAGAAAGTAGTGTGCAAAAACGCATAGGGCGATTCATTATATAGCCATTTGGGAGAGAGAAAGACAATTAATGTGCATTAAATACACACCTACCAACTTGGAAAGCAAGATATTTGTGAAGAGTGGGAAAAATTAACTCGAATGGCCTTTGGTTCATTTGGGACACGCGGGACGTGAAAGCGCATGATTCGGCCGATACGGGTGATGCGGGAAAAGTATGCACAAATGCTTCTGGGACATGAGGGACGAAAGTACGTGGAGTACGTGATTCGGAATCGGATGAAAAGGGAACAATGAGTCTCGGGTGAACTTGGGACACTTGGGACAAAAAGTTCGACGGGCCGAAAGAAATGGACTTCGGGTAAAGTGGCCGATCGGGGAACAGAGAGCCCGAATGAACTTGGGACACTTGGGACAAAAATGTCTGAAAGGCCCGAAAATCACACAAAATGACCCAAAAATGTAGATTTTTCCAATTTCTTGACTTTTCACATTACTAGGACAATAGAAAAGACATTTAACTTCAAAAAATTTTCAATTTTCAAAATGCATCGTTGATTGGATTTATTGGATGGATACTTTAGAATCGCTAAAGTGGTTGGTTTCATATGCGTAGCGTGGATTACCTTGTGTATGTCCAAGGTTAATACTTGTTTGAGCAACAACAATAGTGGTAGTAACTTCTAGTTATGAATGGGATGATATAAATTCATTCCTCTATTTATAATATTTGATACTTCTACTTAAGTTATGTGGAATTTGGTTGTATATATAATAATATGTGGTATTGATTAGTTGATGGTATCTATTGGGTATAGAGACATATATCATCTTCTACTTAACTCATCTATGTGAAATGCTAATAAGACTTTTCACACCGAGGAATACTTAAGAAGGTATAAGGAGCTGTACTAATAAGTGAAAATCAAGTTATTAGAGTTTGATGTTGTTGCATTACATGATTAAATTGTAATAATGAGATTGTTATTGTTGTATATATTCATTCTAATATTTAATGACATAAATTGATAAATGGGATAAAGGACTTTTCTTTCTCATTTTAGTCCAACTGACCTTGCCTAAAAATTACAAGAAAGTGAATGAAGATAGCAGGCGTAAACTAAAGAAACTCCTTGGTTATCTAATAGAATCATATGCTTCTCTTAAAAGGATAAAGCTGCATTCAATTGTTGAAATGAGATATTATTAATTATTTAAAGAAGTTATTTGTTGTTTCGAATAATGATTTCCCTGTGAAAATCTACTGAGTACATTTATGATACTTGGGGACATGGTAAAGACTCCATATTTTGATCAATAGATACTTGCTTCATATCGTTGAAAGATTGTTGATCCCTCTCTGATATTTCTGTAACAATTTATATTAAGTTGTAGTAATATTGGTATATATATGGCTATATGCTTGTGATATTTTATGAAAATTGAATCATTTGATGATCATCTTTGGAGGGATATTATAACTCTATGATTCAATAATATACTAACTACCTTATGGACTAGTTGAACCTAGTAATTTCAATGATTGAAATGAGAAGTTAAAAATTAGTAATATAACTGATAGGTTAATGGAATACATAATGGACCAAAGTGTTGACATATTATTTTTAATCTAAACCGATTAATTATGGGAAAATAAAAGTATTCTAGCAAGAGGTGTGATTTCTTATAAGTCAAGTTTAAGGTCTAATGTTTGGTTGATGAGAAATCATCTATGTATGAATCTTGATGTATATGCATCTGTATACACATTTATGGGAGTTTCTTATAGTAAAGTTTAGTAACCATACTGGAGGTAAAATATGAGGATGAAACTTTTGGATGATAAGGTAAAGTTCAACGTATAAGGGTTAAGTCTTTAAAACTTAATTGATGTTACTTTTGGGCAGAACTTAAACCTTTAAGGGAATTAAGCTTTATTACTACGTAAAACTAACCCAATTCTCGTAACATGAAGGGAAGCTCAACATAATACTGTAAAATGAAATAATAAATAAGAATAGAAAATAGATGTTCTTTGACACTTAATCGAACTGGCATTCCATAAATTTGAGAAATGAAGGATAATATCTATCATAGTACCATCATTTGAAATATGATGTGATGATCATTAATGATGAAGTTTACTCTAACTAGCAATGTGTAATGAAGACAATTCATTATCAATCAAGATAAAATTAAATACTAAAAGGACCCATAGGGTATGGGATGAAGTTGGTAAATAACTTTATGGGAGACTAAACTCTTGAACACCAAACTTATATGAAACCTTGGGTATGATGCCTAATGTAAATGATGAAATAGTTGTTAAGAGAATGTAGATTGTGCTCACCGTGAATACTTATTATGAGATCCATGGCTAAAGTTTGGTATTTATGCTCCTAAAATTAGTGATTTTAAATCAACCATGGTAAATATATGATGGTGTAGTCATACAAAGGATAACGATGATCGATATCTAGAATGCATAGAATATATTTTTGGATGCCAAGGAAATTAGTATGAAGATTCAAGAAACATTAATATACGCTGGCAATATGATAGTGACCATGCAAACAAACCTAATTCGGGTTTGGGAATTGTTGTAGAAGTCCTCAAGAGAATTGGGATTAATACTAAAACAAGAAACTTAAAATGAATAAGATTCATATATATATATATATATATATATATATATATATATTAGACACAGCTAATATAAATGCTGAAGTAAAATTGAATAACATGATTCTAATGAATAGTAAAAGTGTTATTGAAAGGAGGATAATGGGAATGACTCTATATGTCCCTAATGATGAGTAGTTATGTAGCTTGCATGATTGCTTATAGGAGTAAGAACAACATTAATGGTTATTACTCCTTGATAATGTGAGGCATTACTTTATTGATTGAATTTGTATCACTAATAACAAAGTAAGATTGGGAATTTAGATCTAAAGAGTGATCTATCTTATATCTAGAACAGATAGGTAGAAATGAGTATTATCGGAACTACATTTGACCTATCGTGATACTATGGGACATGACTCTAGATATGCTTCACTAAGTGATGAAGACATGGGAACTAGAAAAGCTTCATGGAGGTTAATCTGGACTTGTAACATGTAGCTATTTACAACATCATTGACTTCGCAAATCCATATAACTAAATAAGTGATTAACATGAGATGACAATATTTTAATGGCAAGTGTGCCGTCATGGAACCAAGCATGGCATACATGACTCAGAAACCTTGCACAAGGTAGTATAACTGTTGATTACACTATCGATATTTCACCATTATCTAAGTTGTGAGATGCCTGTGGATTTCATAGGTGGAACCTAGGTACACACTTAGGGTTTATTACTTATATATCATATCCTGTTAAAGGAGAACCAAAGGGATATATTTTATGTAATGATCATAAAGAGCATCAAGGAGAATGAGTAAAGTTAGGTATTCTCTCATACAACTGACTACACATGGTTCATGATAGTTATCAAAAATGGATTGCATTAAGACTCATGTTGAATTTAAATATATGGGTATTTAAATCAGCTACATGAGGTAAGATTTATAAAAAAAATTAAAATTAAAAAAAATAAAAAAAACTCTAGGATTGAAGTGACAAAAGCGGATGTTACATTTTGGTATCATAGCTGAAGGTTCCAGCTCTTATGCCTAAAGCGTCCTTACGCTTAGTAAATTTTATAAATAAAATAAAAGGAAAGAAGGATGTACCGTTGATAATGAACCATATAGAACTAAGCTTTGGGTTCGGAGGTAAAAGAGTTAGTTAATAATCTAAGATTCCTTCATGACACACTATACTAGATAGATGTAGGGAGCAACTGGTAAGTGTGAATATGAGCAGCCAAGTAAAACAACTTAGGCTGAATGATGATGATCATTAGAGTGTTACTTGATTGATCAAACTGTATTATGATAGAATTGGAGCATAAATCCAATATTAAAAGAAATCCACATAGGATAAAGGTAGTATATAGAGGAAGACTAACTGCTAAAATGATAATGACTGGAAAGGCCAATTGGGCCAGAATGAAATTTGTAATAAAATTCTAGCTTTATATAGCAAATTGCATGAACCATAACTTGGTGTTAGTTATCATGATATAGTCACTGATTGAACTCATTCTAGAAAAGAAGGAAATCTTTTGATAATGTTGATTTGCATATTTATGGACTATAGTATAGTTGCATGAGATTGTTTTTATAACAAGATGTAATGGTAAAGTGAATTGAAGATAGATTCAGGAAAATGCATCCTTATTGTATCCTTACGGTAAAAATAAATCTATGTAGGATTCATATGTGTTATGAATGGTGCAACCTTGATTGGTCATGACAAGATAATATTTTTATGGCTCTAAAATTGGAGTTTAGTAGAAGTAAAGGATGTTTACGAGACTAACTACAGATGTAAGAGGTCTATTTTAAACTTATATTGTGAATGTATTAAACTTTCACCCTCCAAATTAGATTGTATACCTTGCTAAGGTATAGAGGGACTATTTTATGTTTTACTGTATTATGACCTCAGTTCTTAAGATTCTTAAGGGATGAGAGTAATAGTGTAGATATTAATATGACCATATAACCTGTTTTATCATTATTGATTATTGCCCTTGTGGCAGTGTGTGATTATTGTATGACCACTCTATTGATGTACTACTTGGGTTATTATGGCCAAATAAGTCTGGCTGGTTTACTTAAGTATTATTGAGTAAACACTCTTCTAGAAGATTGAATGATAACTATGTTATTTACTTTTCCTGAGATGCTATATAATCTTGAAATATCATACAAGGACATGGTACTCATTGTTATTGCATACTTTTCTACAAAATTTGATACCTTGAGTTGAATTTAAAGTTTAATAGGCCCAAATCATACTTTGCAGGGAGAGAAAACATTGCCATGTTGGTAAAGTTTCAAACCTAGTATGAATCTAGAGGTTGAAAAGTGTAACGAAGAATCCCATGTATGTAACTTGACATTCATGATTACATGGGAATATATAAACTAACCTTCAAGGTTTTAAAGTCAAAAGTGTTCTTAAATTTAAGATTGTTATCAATATTATGTGCCTAAGATGGTAAATACAACTAGCCAAGTTGTAAAAGAATGATAATTTAAATCTAGTAGGAGTTACAGGATTGAGAAAGTAAAGCCTACTTAACTCAAGTCTCAGGTCTTTGAACTTTAAATCTGGGAATCATTAAATTGGGGTGCCATATTATAGAATGTTTTATAAGGTTCTGCTGATCCTTATAACAATGTGATCATTGTGTAGGCACTCTGTCATTTATACTATTGTTACTTGATTACATTGATGAACTCATAACTTACGTTATGAGATGACTGGTTAATTATAGTATGTATCTTTGTCTGATGATATAGTGAAGTACATACTCATATTGTTATGATCAAGTATCGAATGTATGACCTTACTTGAAAGATTAGTCTTATTATGACGGAATTGTAATGGGAGGTAACTCACTATACAATGTTGTATTAATATTATACATGAATGTATAGCAATTTAAGAATTAACTATCTTAACTAATTTCTTATGAGTTGTCTATGTATATAAGTCAAGGATATATAGATTGATATTCTGCTCTATTAAGGTATCGATGGACTAATATATTATGACTGTTAATGAATTCATGTTATAAAAACTTAAAGGAACTAGAATAATAAGACTACAATTATTTAAGTATGGGCTTATATGACTGTAAAATTATTATTCTAGCACCACTTAAGTTGATTGTGAACAGTTATGTTGGATTGATTACTTAGGTTTATCTTGAGTAAATGCTTGTCAGGGTCAAAATAGCGGTACCTTGATGCTTCAAACCAGAATTTTGAGAATATATATTTTGTATATATTACATAGTATTGCATGGAATAATTATCTATAAATATCATGACTACGACATGTTGCCAATAGTGTGATTGATTGTTGATTTACCAACTATGAGAGCCAATAAATGCGAGCTTATGAGATATGGAATTACTAGTTTCAATGAAAATAATGATGATTTTGTTCAAATAGAAGTATATAATTTTGTACTTGATTGATTTAATCGGGTAGCAATAATAAATCATTGGGATGAATATTCATTAAGGGGGGAAGAATGTAATACCCGCAAGCACATTTAATAATTTAACAAGATTTTCGTCTTTGACCGATCATTACATTGAGCGAAGAGGAACAAGTGTTTACAATAAAGGTTAAGAAAACAAGACAAATGGAATGGTATGGTTATTAAGAAAAGATATTGATCTTGTGATTAACTAACTAAGGGTGTTTTTTATAGTTAATGCCTTAAAATCAGTATTATTGTTAATGGATTAAGCTTGTAAGCATTAAGTCAATAAGTCTCACGAAGTATTATGAACTACTTTCGGGTCAAAATTTTCGCTTCATGATAGAAATTACTACAAATTAATCTTAGGTCATGATATCACATTAGGTCTAGTCTATATATTTCTATAACGATTATAGATATTTGCAAGATAATGTATCATTATGAAAACCTTAGAGGGTAATGTGTTTTAAACATTAGAGTCGAGTGGAATGACTCACTCAACCCATATTAATGATTAATCACTTGGAGACTAATTGACATGGGCTTATAAAGTATGGGTCGAGATGTTAATTTTGGGACCTTTGAATTATATAAAATTGATTGTTTGATTTTCAAGTAATCCTTTTAGGGTGTCGGAGTTTGTTGAACAACGATTTAATGATTGTAAAATGGTAGAACCAAACCCGCTATGTATAGATCTTGATAACTTAAAGGAGGTCATATACCTTAAGAGACTTGCCAACATAAGTAAAGTTATGTATTGTAATCCATGGACTTTGGGAACAATGGGCCATTTAAATAAATGTTTCTAAGGCCATGCATGTTTTATAACATTAGTCTTATAATAAATTATAATTCATTCTATCAAAGGTTATTCGACCTAAGTTATTGATAGCAATTAAGTGATGGATATTTGGTTAATTTCATGGAAAAGGCAAATAAGGATTTAAACTCAAGTAATCCTGCCAATTTTGGAGGAAATTTGGGGACAGTGGTAGTTGGATGAGTCACCTGGTGTGGTACTCTAGTAATTAACACCATTAATTGTGCATTTTAAAATTATGGAAATCTGTAAAGCTCCCTAAGGAAGTGAACCACATGCAACTACTCCATTTGGTTTCGTTGTTGAAATTTGAGGGAAAAGCTCAACTTCTAGTAGCTCTGCATGGTGATCAAGCTATGAGTTCATGTAGCTAATTTTAGAAGAGGAAGTTCACTTATATGGGAAAATTGATAGACGGGAGACGTCATTATTGGATTTTAAGGAGGGATGAATTGTTGGCTGGTTCGAGGTGGATGGTTTTGGAATCCATAGATTCTCTATTGTTCTAACACTCACTTTGGAGATTAAATTTTAAGGGTTTAAGAATCTAATTCTCGGGAAATAAATGTTTGTTATCCCTTTATCTTTTTATTTAATCAAATATTAGAGTAAATAGATATTACAATTGTGTTTGAGCTAAGGAAAAGTGGGTACGTGATATCTTGATGTTGTTGTTCTTATACTCTGTTTTTCTATGAAATGAAATGGTAAATTGTATGACCTGTAGAATCTTGGTATCTAATACTTGTATAATTTATTTTTATCAAATCGTGTTTACCTATTTTGACTTTAAATGAGAAACTTTGTTTCATTTTTTTAAGGTGGCCGACCAGGATAATAAGGTGTTGAATTTGAGTGCATGAGATTTCTTTGATGTGACCAAAATCTTGATGTATGGACACTGGTAAGATCTAATTCTTGATCTGGTGTTTATTTTCTTTCACTTCTCAGTCTGTATGTACCAAATTTTCAAAATAGAGGCATTTTTGGGTATGCACCAAGGTTGAGTTGGTGGTTTTCAATAGGTGTTTCTATCTCAAGTATAAGATATTTAATAGACTACTATCTTCCATTGATTTGACTAATAGAGAGATATGCTCTCTTGTTTTGGCTTAGGTTCACCTTTGGTTTTATTTATCTTGACTACTTATTTTTAATAGGTATGTGAATGGGTTGTCTCTTTCATCTTTGTAAATCAAACCTGGGTGTCAAACTTTCCTACTTTACTAGGTTGGGAATAAATCCTTACGTATAGATAACACTTTGTGTTATCCTCGGGTTATTAATGTTAACCCCTGGAACTCTTTTGGGAGTTTTTGAACATTTTCTTGGGCCTACTACTGGTTTTGTTAGACTTGAATTGAATCAAAATGCTAAGTGGTAAAAATTGGGTTTGCTATTTACCATTCGATCTTATGAATATTGTAAGTTCAATAGGAACATTCTTTCACCAAGGAATAAGGTGAGTGTAGTTTTCTCATTGTGATAAGATCTTTGAGAGTAATAAGCCCTAAGCTCAATCAGATCTAAAAGAATGTCATCACCAACTTACTTGCTTAAGTTTTTTCAAAACCAGTTTGTTTTTCTTAAGTTGTGAAGGTCTAAACCTAACTCATCTTATGACTGGGTATGGAAAATCTTTCCTTCCTCATTCGGGAAGCTACTTCGGTTTAGATATTAGGATATATATATATATATATATATATATATATATATATATATATATCTGTTACTAGATTTATACTAGGAAAAAGCATGATTAGAGCTTGGCCTTGATGGGAACGACTATCAAAATGATAGATTGTGCCTTGTTTTTAGGATAGGTTTAAAAGGCTTATTGAAACCAAGGGGTCTTGGTTGGTTGGCACCATGGATATATTTTTAAGTTATTTTTGATCCAGTTGTAAGGTGCAACCATGGAACTAAAACTTAGTTTTGTTTCCATTTCTTTAAATTGATTTGTAAGGAAGATTCTTTTATTTGTATTATGTGGATCTCATGTAACTAATGATTCTCTGCTAAATGATTAAATATTGTGTATTACTTTCCCATTATAGAGGAGTAGTACATACTAGTCAATATGACAAACTCAGGAAGTTAAGACTTCTATACATAAGTTCAATCAAGCTTCGGTAGTGGCTATGTTTTTGAGAATTCTTATTAGAGTGGAATGTAATAGGATATAATGGGAGGTGTAGTGCTGTATTGAGGAATACACAAGTCTATATAGTTGTGATACAAAGTCTACATTTCCCTGTGTTTTCAGATTCTTATTGCAAAAAAATATAGTAAGATATAATTCGAGATGTTGTGTTGTAATAAATAATACACAAGATTGTTCAATTGAGAAATGAGGTTTATATTTAGTTCCTATAAGTTATTAAAACATATAAATTTGAGATATATAAGTCTCATTCCTTCTTAGGATATTAATGGATAATTCAAGATATGTTGTTTTAGGAATTTGTGACATATAAACTTCATGGAATTAAAGCAATAAGAATGCATTGTTTAGACCAGATTTATTTGATGGATATTTTAGTATTTCTAAAACTAGTTGGTTTCATTTATGTAGCATGGATTACCTTGTGTATGTCCAAGGTTAATACTTGTTTGAATTTCTTGAGCAACAACAATAGTGGCAACAACTTCTAGTTATGAATGGGATGATATAAATTCATTCCGTGATTGATAATATTTGATACTTCCATTTAAGTTATGTGGAATTTGGTTGTATATATAATAACATGTGGTATTGATTAGTTGATGGTCATTATTGGGTATGGATACATATATCTAGATTTTACTTAACTTATTTATGTGAAGTGCTAATAAGACTTTGTCACTGAGGAATACTTAAGAAGGTAAAAGGAGTTGTACTAATAAGTGAAAATCAAGTTATTAGAGTTTGATGTTGTTGCATTACATGATTAAATTGTAAGAATGAGATTATTATTGCTGTATATATTCATTCTAACATTTAATGACATAAATTGATAAATGGGATAAAGGACTTTTTTGCCTAGTTCGGATCAAACCGACCTTGCCTAACCATTGCAAGAAAGTGTGAGAAGATAACAAGTGTAAAGTAAAGAAATGCCTTGGTTATCTAATAGAATCATATGCTTCTTTTAAAATGATAATGTTGTGGTCAATTGTTGAATTGAGATATTCTTAATTATGTAAAGAAGTTATTTTTTTTCAAATAATGATTTCCTTTTTAAAATCTAATGAGTACATTTATGATACTTGGGGACATGGTAAAGATTCCATATTTTGATCAATATATACTTGCTTCATATCGTTGAAATATTGTTGATCCTTCTCTGCAATTTCTGTAACAACTTCTACTAAGTTGTAGTAATATCGGTATATATATGGCTATATGCTTGTGATATTTTATGAAAATTGAATCATTGTATGATTGTCTTTGGAGGGATGTTATAACTCTTTGATTCAATAATATACTACCTTATGGGTGGTTAAACCTAGTAATGTCAATGATTGAAATGGGAAGTTAAATATCGGTAATATAAGCGATAGGTTAATGGAATACATAATGGACAAGTGTTGAGGTATTCTTTTTAATCTAAACCGATTAACTTATGGGAAAATAAAAGTATTGTTGGCAAGAGGCTATGATTTCTTGCAAGTCAAGTTAAAGGTCTAATGTTTGGTAGATGAAAAATCATCTAGGTATGAATCTTGATGTATATGCGTATGTATACACATTTATGGGAGTTTATTCTAGTAAAGTTGAGTAACCATACTAGAGGTAAAATATGAGGATGAACTTACTGGATGATAAGGTAAAGTTCAACATATAAGGGTTAAGTATTTAAAACTTAATTGATGTTAGTTTTAGGCAAACTGTGATTAAACCTTTAAGGGAATTAAGATGTATTAATATGTAAAATTAACCCAACTCTTGTAACATGAGGGAAGCTCAACATAATCTTGTAAAATGAAATAATAAATAAGAATAGAAAACAAATGTTCTTTGACACTTAAGAAAACTATCATTCCATAAAATGGAGAAATGAAGTATAAGATCGATCGTAGTACCATCTTTGAAATATTATGTGATGATCGTTAATGATGAATTTTACTCCAACTAGTAAGGTGTAATGAAGACAATTCATTATCAATAAGGATAAACTGAAATACTAGAAGGACCCATAGGGTATGGGATGAATTTTGTAATGAAATTTATGGGATACTAAACTCCTAAACACCAAAATTATATGAAACCTTGGGTATGATGCCTAATGCAAATGATGAAATAGTTGTTAGGAGCATGCAAATTGTGCTCACCTTTGTGAGTACTTATTATGAGATCCATGGCTAAATTTTTGTATCTATGCTCCTAAAATTAGTGAGTTTAAATCAACCATGGTAAAAATATGATGGTGTAGTCATATAAAGGATAACGATGATCTAATACATGGAATGCATAGAATATATTTTTGGACGCCTTGGAAATTGGTATCAAGATCCAAGAAAAATGAATATCTTCGCCGAGATGATAGTAACCATGCAAAAAACCTAATTCAGGTTTGGGAATTATTGTAGATGTCCTCAAGAGAATTGGGATTACTACTGAAACAAGACACTTAAAATGAATAAGATTCATATATATAAATTAGACTTGGCTAATATAAATTCTGAAGTAAGATGAATAACATGATTCTAATGAATAGAAAAAGTGTTATTGAAAGGAGGATAATGGGAATGACTCTGTATGTCCCTAATGATGAGTAGTTATGTAGCTTGCATGATTTCTTATAGGAGTAAGAACAACATTAATGGTTATTACTCCTTGATAATGTGAGGCATTATTTTATTTGGTTGAATTTGTATCACTAATAATAGTAAGATTGGGAATTTAGATCTAAAGAGTGATCTATCTTATATCTGGAATAGATAGGTAGAAATAAGTATTATCGGAACTACATTTGACCTATCATGATACTATGGGACATGACTCTAAATATGCTTCACTAAGATATGAAGACATGGTAACTATAATAAATTCATGGAGGTTAATCTAAACTTGTACTTTGTATAAGACTTGTAGTATTTACAACATCATTGACAATAAATCCATATAACTGAACAAGTGATTAAGTTGAGATGAAAATATTCCAATGTCAAGTGTTTCATCATGGAACTGAAAATGGCATACATGAATCAGAAACCTTCAAGGTAGTGTAACTATTGATTACACTATCGAGATTTCACCATTATCTAAGCTATGAGATGCCTGTGGATTTCATAGGTGGAACCTAGGTACAAACTTAGGGGTTATCACTTATATATCATATCCTATTGAAGGAGAACCAAAGGGATACCTTTTATGTATGGTTCTAAAAGAGCATTGTGAGAGAACGAGTAAATTTTAGTATTCTCTCATACAGCTGCACATGGTTCATGATAGTTATCGGAAATGGATTGCATTAAGACTCATGTTGGATTTAAATATATTGTTATTTAAATCAGCAACATGAGGTAAGATTAAAATAAAATTAAAAATTAAAAAAATTCTCTAAGATTGAAGTGACAAAAGTGGATGTTACAGTCCTATCTCCTATACCGACATCGATCGACCAGCGATACTAGTCTCTGAGATTGTCAATTTTTCCTATAACAACGAGTTAACAACTTCCCCAAAACAACTCAAAACCTTGCCTAATTTCACCTAGACCTCACCTACAACCTCTGCTACACCTACAGACCCAAACCAACCCATTAATCATCTAGATTTAATTCTAACCATTACATGTTGAGTTAAATTAACTTGTTGTATGTTAATAGGAGATACCTAAATCTTATCAACTACAATAGGAATTGTTATTTCTTACATTAAATTGTATTAAACAGAGGATTGAATCCATTCAAGGAAGCATCACGCTTCCCAGATCTAGCATTGCTAGGTAGTCTTCTGACTCTTGCTATTTAATACTATTTGGTGGTTTTTTTGTTTCTTATATAGGTTATTCCTCCTATTCAAAGGGAAGCTCACATAATCCGCTTGGATCAAAATTATAAAATGTGCACATTTTACCTTCCACCTTTGCCTCATAGGTATTCATCCTTAAATATTTACCTTCTATATATTTCATCCTAAAATCATAAAAATTATTGGTGAAACAATCACCTCAACTTAGAACTTCACTTCTAGATTCCTAGAAATGAGGGTGCTCTAAAAATGTACATACAACCAAATTGCTAGATGTAACTTCTACTTCCAAATTTCTATTGCCCTGTAAAGTTGAAACTACCAATTTCCAAGTCTACTCTCTAACCTAGGTTATTCAACCATTAACATGGAGCTTATTTAATCTTTCATCCACAATTTATGGATCTACCCTCAGCTATAAAATAAACACATTTCTTTGTAAACACATCCCTAGAGATTTGATCAAATTGTATCAAAATTATACCAATTTGACATCCACATCCTTGTGAAGAATATTCTCGTAGCATCTACAAACACCTTTAGAGATTAATATAAAAGAGCATCCACAATCCAATCTTCAAAAATATAAAAAAATCTTAAAGCTTCCATGATCTTATCTTGAGGTTTGAAAGAAGTCTATAGTGAAGACAAAATATGTGTTTTATTTATTTATCTTATGTGTCTATGAATTTCCTTGTTTAAAAATTCCTCAAAAATCATGTCAACAACATAAACCACAACAATCAACTGATTTTCACCTTCTATTATGATGTATACATTAATGTCAAAAATAACTTTTTGAACCCTTGCTTTTATAGATACTTGTCTAAAGTCTTGAGTGTTAGGATATGGGGATTGTTTCAATCCATGTAGATATTTCTTTAACATGCATACATAGTCATCATTATATGATAATATGAATCCTTCTGGATGTTCAATGTAAAATTAATCTTCCATATTCCCATTTAGAAAGGCATATTTAACATCCATTTTATAGAAATTATAGTTCTTATAACAAACAAAGGCCAATAACATCGTAATGGATTTTAAGCATGGAACAGGAGAAAAAGTTTCTTCAAAATCAATACCTTCAACTTGTGCATATACTTTTCATACTAACATTGCTTTATTTATTACTACTTTCCCATCTTCATTAAACTTGTTTCTAAATAACCACTTGGAGTCAATCACATTTTGTCCTTAGGTCTTTAAACAAGCTCCTAGGTCTTATTCTTCTCTACTTGATCAAGATATTCTTCCATAGCTCTAATCCAATGATTGTATTATATTTCTTCAAAAAATATTTTAGGATCAATTTTAGACAATAAAGATAGATTTGAATGTTCTACTTCATCTACTAGCCTTCTTCTAGTTTGAAGTCCAAGATTTTGTCACCTATAATATTATTTTCTGAATGATTCTTTTGGAATGATCTGGATGGTGTTTTTGTTTCCTTTATCTCAACTTATTCCTCTTCATTTTCATCTTCACTACTTTTTTATTTGAAATAATCAATTTCTTGTACCCTTCTCTTTTTATACTTGATATCTTTTACCTTCACATTTGCACTTTCAATTTTTTTGAATGTTCTCAAATTGTAACACCTATAAGCTTCTGGATCATTTAGGAATAACTAGGAAAAATAAATTCATCATATCAAGAATCAAACTTGGGTTATGTTGTGGATCCTATTTTCATGTGTGGAAGTGTTGAATATTGTACACCAAATCTTCTAGACACTATCCATAATGATATTTCGGGGTTTGGGGAACAACCCCGAGAAATTTTTTTGGCCTAAAAAATCGACCAATATCTTGGGAAACGTGCTCTTATCATATAGGCGGGATTTTTGACCCATAGGTTTATGGGGTAGTTTTGGCCCATGGTTTAGGAACCCACAATATTGTAAAACTACTTAAGGAGTTGACCATTTATGTGGTTTTTACATATGGTAGGGTTCTTTGTAACATTGTATATTTGTGTGAGTTCAAGTTTGAATTATGTAGAGTTTTTATCATAAATCCAAATAGATCTAGGTATTTTATTGAGGGAAGAGGTGGCTTGTAATAAAATATGAGCAAGTGATTCTTGGTCAACGTAGCCAAAATTGGGTGAGCCATGTTAAATATTGTCTTTATGTTGTGTTCTTTTATTTTTCTACACTTATATTTCAGATCGTGTTATTATTCTACATATTAGTTTCTACTATCACAATTTTGAGTGGGATTGTACCACATATTTTATCCTTATTTCCTAACAATTGGTATCGAGCACAATTTGGTTTGCTCAAGTGTTGAATCATCGGGAAATGGAAGATCAAGGGTGATAAATTCAACAAGTAAAATTTTATTCTTTAAAAGATGTAGATGGAAGATTATCTTTATCCAAAGGATATTTATCAAGCACGATGGATGTAGAATGGGATTTTCTAGATAGGAAGGCACTTGTGAAAATCTGATTGTGTCTTCCATCTTCAATATTATTTAATGTTTCAAAGGAGAATCTTACCAAATAAATCATGGATGCATTAGGGAATTTATATGAAAAACCCTCTTCCTCTAACAAGATATTTTTATGAAAATTTGTTTAATACAAATATGTATGAGAATATTTTAGTAGCGAGATCATTTGAATGATTTTAATATGGTTGTGAATATGCTATCTTCAGTTACAATATAATTTGATGGATAAGTTATGGATTTTTAATTCTATTCTCTTTACCTAAGAATTGGAATAGCTTCCTAATGGCGTAAGAGACTTGGTTCCGGATAACTTAGAGTTGAAGTTTGAGGATGTTGTAGAGGTGATTCTAAGAGAGGAAATGAAAAGAAAAACATTTGAGGAATCTTCTACTTTAGGGAATGATTTGTGATGAAAAATAGAGGGAGACAAAAGAATAGAGGAAGTTGTGGAAAATAAAAATATTAGGAAAGGTCAAAATCCAAAATGAAGATGGTGTGTTAGCACTATGGAAATTACGGGCATGTAAAGAAATACTATTGGGAGATTCAAGATAAGAAGAAACAATAGGAAGAAAACAAGGAGGAAAATGTGGAAATGAGTAATGTATGTCAGGATGCTTTGATTATTTCTTTGCATAATATTGTTGAATCTTGGGTTTTAGATTCGGAGGACTTCTTTCCATTCAACTTCACATAGGAATTTTTTTTTATTATGTCTAAGGGGATTTTGGGCATGATATTCTTGGTGATGATGAGCCTTATAGAATAGTTGGAAAAGGTTCATTCGAGGTTAAGATGTAGAATGGGAATACATAGTTATTGAAGGATGTCGGACATGTGCCTATATTAAGATGAAATTTGATATTGGTAGGGTAGTTAAGAAGTGATGATTGTCTTGTGATATTTACAATAGACTCTTCAAAGGTTACCAAGGGTGATCGTGTGGTGGTAAGATGTAATAAAAGGTGGAACACTATATTTAACCACCGATAGTAGTAATTTTTGTAATGTTGTGGCTTGAGTAGATACAACATTGTGGCACTATAGGATTAGTCATATGAGACATAAGGGCATGGAGATCATAAAGAATAATTTTCCCGGATATACAGAAATAGGTTTAGATTTATGTGAGAAGCTGCGTATATAGGAAACATAAGTGTGTAAGGTTTCTCAAGTGTGGACCTATGAAGAAAGAGAATGAGTTAGAGCTGGTATATTTTGATGTTTCAAGGCCAACTCAGGTATCATCTCTTGGGGGTTCAAATTATTATGTTACTTTTATTGATGATGTAACAAGGAAATTTTGGGTATATTGTATTAGAAACAAATATGTTGTATTTGACACTTTTGTTAAGTGGAAAACCTTGGTAGAGAATGAAACATGTCTCGGGTCGGATTATAGAGGGGACTATTTCGTAATGAGTTTGAGGATTATTGTTCCAAGAATGGAATCCACAAGAAAAATAAGGTTTCGGGAACTCCACAATGAGAATGGGGTGTCGAGAAAGGATGAACAAGACAATAATGGAAATTTTTTGGAGCATGAGGTTACATGTGGGGACTAATTTTTTCTTTTTGGGTAGAAGTGGTGAGCACAACTATGTACTTGATAAACATAGGACCCTCAAGTGCCTTGGATGGAGGCATACCGAGGAGGCTTCGTATGGTAAGAAAGTTGATTAATAATTTCTTAGATTCTTTGTATGTGAGGTGTTTGTTCATATTAACAAGGATAATAGGACCAAGATAGACGATAAATTATAAAAATGCACTTTCATTGGTTACGGTGGTGATGATTTTGGATTTAAATCTTTGGAGTACTAAGGATAAGAAAATCATTTGATTTAGGGATGTGGTCTTTAATGAGATAGTTATGTATAAGCAAAAATTTCAAGAAAATAGGGAATAATCCAAGAAAGAATATGCATAGTGGTAGAGGATCTTATGGATGGTAAAGTGACACATGAATCAGTTTAGGAATCTACTCAATAGGAACCCCAAACTCCTATATTGAGGAGGTATTCTAGGGTAAGAAGAGAACCTAATAATTTTTCTCCTTCTCTTTATTATTTATTACTCACTAACAGTGGAGAGGTAGAGAGATTTGATGAAGCAATGTAGGTAGATGTCAGGAAGAAGTGGGAGAAATCCATGAATGAGGAGCATCAATATCTCATGGAGAACTAGACTTGGGATTTAATGAATCTATCTCGAAGGAAAAAGAGCATTTCAGAACAAGTGGGTTTAAAGAGTTAAAGATAAAGGAGGAAAGAAAATATACAAGGCTCGGTTAGAGGTTAAGGGGTTTACATAGAAAAAGGTATATATTTTGATGATATTTTTTCTATTGTAGTAAAAATTACTTCTATTAGAACTATTCTTGGAATAATAGAAAAAGAATACTTGCACTTAGAGCCACTAGATATAGATACTCCATTTCTCCATGGTGATTTAGAGGAGGATCTATATAAGCAGCAACCAAGGGGCTATGAGGTCAAAGGTAAAGAGGAGATGGTGTGAAAACCGAAGAATAGGTTGTATGGATTGAAACAAGCTCCACATAAATGGTATAAGAAATTTGATAGATTCATGATGGATTAAGGTTATATTATATGTCATTCTAACCACTTTGCGTATATACGAAGAAATTTTAGGATGGAAGTTATATTATCCTATGTTTGTATGTGGATGACATGTTGGTTACATGAAAAAACATGCAGGAAATAAAAGTACTCAAGAAGAAGCTAAGTTACTCATTTGATATGAAGGATTTGAAGGCAACCAAATAAATCCTTAGTATGAGGATAGATAGGGATAATAAGGAATGAAAGTTGGCATTATATCGGGAAGAGTACATTAAGAAGGTCTTGGAGAGGTTTAATATGCGGGATATGTAGGATGTTAAATCGGGTTAGGACTCCTTTGGCAAGTCATTTCAAGTTATCAAAGGATTTGTGTCCCAAGATAGAACAAGAGAGAAATCAGATATCCAAGGTACCTTACTTATTAACAGTTGGTAGTTTTATGTATGCCATAGTGTGCACTAGGCCTGATATTGCACATGTAGTGGGAACAATGAGTATATTTATGAGTGATCTAGGTAAATATCACTAACAAGTAGTAAAGTGGATCCTTCGGTACTTGAGAGGGACCATGGGGACATGTTTTTCTATAGTGGATTGGACACCACTTTGCGTGGTTGTGTAGATTTAGACATGACAAGAGATGTAGACAATAGAAGGAGCATGACATGTTATATTTTCACTACAGGTGTGAAAATAGTGAGTGTATTTCACAACTACGAGAAGATGGTGGCTTTGTCAACCATGAAGGTTATGTTGCTTCCAAAGAGGTAATAAAAGAGATGATTTTGTTACATATACTTCTTAGGAAGTAAGGTTAGATGCATAGTGATATTCAAATTGTTATACACCTAGCTAAGAAATATATTTTCCACTCTAGGATGAAGCACATATAATTAAGGTACCATTTCATAAGGATAAATTTGGAGGAAGAGAAGTTGAAGATGGAAAAGATTCATACCAATCAGAATCCTACAAACATGATGACCAAGGTGGTTATAAGGGATAAATTGAAGTTGTGTTCAATTTTGGTTGGTCTTCACAAATGACAGTGAAGGGTTGAGAAGCTTTCTCATAGGAAAACAAGTCTCCAAGTGGGAGATTGTTATGTTGTGAAGCTTGTTTTCATGTGTGGAAGTGTTGAAGACTATATAGTAAAATTACTATATACTAACCACATTTTTCTCATCGGGGTTTGGGGGCATCCCCGAGAATTTTTTTCTCGAAAAATGTGCCCGATATCTCGATAAATGTGTTATTCTCATATGTGAGGGATTTTTGACCCATGGGTTAATGCAGCATTTTTTTCCCATGGTTTTGGTACCCTAATGTATTGTGAAACTAATTAAGTAGTTTCCTATTTATGTGGTTTTTGTATATGGTATGGTTGATGTAACATTACGTATGATGTGTGTGAGTTCAAGTGTGAATTTTGTTGAGTTTATTTAGCATATCTCCAAACATATATGGGTATTGTATTGAGAGAAGAGGTGGCTTATAATAACATATGAGCAAGTGATTCTTGGTGGAAATAACCCAAATTGGGTGAACCATGTTAAATAATGTCTCATTGTTGTGTTCTTTTATTTTTTCGCACTTATATTTTAGATCGTGTTATTATTCTACATATTAGTTTCTATTATCACGATTCGAGTGGGATTATTACACATATTTTATCCCTTATTTCTTAACAATTTACCTAAGTCTTCATCATCTTTCTTGAAATAGAATTTTCTTCCAAATACTTTCAAGTGTTTGACTATTTTGGTATTCCCTTACATAGTTTATATGGTGTCTTGTTGTTATTTACCCCGATCTGTTGTCTATTTAGAATATATACTAATATGATGACTACCTCTCTCAATTCATCTAGCATGGTTTTAGACATCTCTTGTATAGTTCTATTTTTCTTGTAAACAACTCTTTTTACTATGGATTTATTGCAATTGAATAATGTTTTTTTCATTCCATAAAGTTCATTGTATTTTATAAATTCATTTGTTTTGGACAAAGTTTCATAGTTATTTTCATTGATTCCAAGTTGTATTGATGGAAAAGGGTGTCTAAGTGGCATTGGATTCAGTATGAGGTGTCATTCATCAAGAAGACTAAAGGAAGATTGGTAGTGAAGTGTCCTGGTATCATGAAGTGTTGTTGTGGTATGGTATCTTGGTATATGTAGGCTATTGGTGCATGATTAAAGCAAACATGTATTGTAAGTGAACTCTAAAGATGGTCAAAAGTGTTTATGGTGTCTAACATGAACATGGAGGTATTTAGAGGTGTATGAGTGTCCACAAGGTGAAGAAGATGTCGGTTTCAAGTATGAAATGTGGTAATACAAGAATAACTAGGCCTAATCCTAGACCCAATGTAAGAAGATGGTATGGTAACATGAGATATGGAGTAGATAATGTTAGTATGATCATGTGAAATATGTTTTAATATTTCATATCTTGTGTGGGATATGTCAAAGGCCATAATTAAATTATATGATGCATATTCAAGGTCCTTTAGAAGTAAGACATTGAAGACACAACAAGAATGCTTGGGAAAACCATGGTGCATGGAAATATAAAGAGGTGAGAAGGCATGAATGATAATTTTAGAACAAGTAGGAGGTCATCCCAAAGGTGTGTGCAAAGTTTTAGGTTAGGAGGTTGAAGAAAAATCAATAAAAGTTGTTTTGAGCTCTACCAAGCTCTCAAAACAGTCATTCCCAGCTCAATAGGAAAGTTTGAATGCTCAACCACATGTGTTTCCTTTGTGTGGGATTATGATAATTTTATGGATATTAAGGAATGTATCTAAGAAGTTTTTTTCAAGAAGAATGAGGTCAAATGGACATCATACTTTTATGAACCATTGTTAAGAAGGAAAGTGGGTTTAAACCCTAGTTTTAGAGAGATAGGAAAAATATGATGAGTATGTCTATGAAATGACTTGCGGAAGTTGGTATGAAGGTTTAGGGTTGTAGAGAATTTATCACATCTTATTTTGGTCCTAGTTGCGTGCTCTAGGTCTATTGGTAAGCTCTAATAAAACAATTTTTTTGGATATTTGCATATAGAGGCATGTGTTACGGGTTTCATGGAGTAAAATAAATTATGGGATCTATCATGGGATGTATAATAAATTCTCATGAAAATAATTGTATAGTTTTAGTGTAATAAATGTATGTAACAGTCTTCTAAGTTGACTCTCACTGCTAAAGGCCTAAAGGGTCAAAACTAGTAATGGAGCTCCAAGAGGTGTTTGGGTTTTTGTATGTTGTAGTAGCAATTTATGGGCATGAATAGTGTGTTTAGGTTTTATATGACATGTTGGAATGATATCTTTGATCATATTAGGTTTGTTTTGGTTTAAGTCCTAATGGCCTAATGAACCCTATTAGGTTTGGCAAGAAGATGGTTGGAGCATGTATGCAAGTGTAATTTTTTGAGTGTAAGATATGGATGTGAGTTCTTGGAGATGTTGTTTAGGTCCTTGATTAAGTTCTATAGAATGTGGTTGAGTGTGGAAGTGAAGTTAAAGGTGTTGGAGGTTGTTTAGCTCAAGAATGGTTCTTGAGTCCTTATAACATGTTTGGGTAGTTTGAGAGAAAAGAGTGTTTTAGAGTGTTATGAACTGATTTAGATGTTTCTATGTGTTGCACGAGGTTATTGATTATGATATATTTATATTTATATGCTATATGTTCTATGAAATGGTATTTTGATGTGTGAACCATCTCGGTTTTGAGGATTGGTAATTAGGTGCTTAAGACCTAATTATAGGTGTTTGCATGATGAAGATGGATGGAGAAGATGTTCTTGAGATTTTTATGGAGTTAAGAGGATATTGCTAACTTGTCCTAAGTTGATAGAGTCATGGTAGATTTGTCTCATGTTTTTGAATTTCTAATTCCAACCATTGGAATGAAGACCTTATTTTTAGGCTTAGTTGTGCATGTTTGGTGTGTAAGGATAATGCCAACCTTTATGGTTCCTTGAGGTGATTTATATGAATGTGTAATGGGTATTAACCTATTTTTTATGAACGAATTTATGGTATTTTCCTACCTAGAGGTTTTTATGGGAAGAGTAATGTATAAAGGCGAGATATATTTTCTCATTTGAGCTAGAATAATGGATATGAGAGAGTGGTGAGCGAGATAAAGGAAGTGAATTAAGAGGTTAGGGGGATATAGAAAAGATCGAGAAGAGGCATGAGGAGTTTATAAGGGAAGATAAGAATTTCTTCAAGGTAATTAGATCTAAACAACACGTGTTTTTGCATGTATAAACAAAGAAGGAGAGAGAGTAGATTGAGAGGGTTTTGAGTAGAGAGAGCTGAAAAAGTGATCACAATCAATTATTGGAGCAACAAGTTCATTAATTTATATTCAAATTTAGGTGGATGAGTTAGCGGTTTTTCATCTTAGTGGGTTTTAGCCTTCTTGTAGGGTTTATGCCTTACTAAATAGGGGTTGGTACTCCTTGTGGGGTTTCTTCCTCACTAAATATGTATGGGTTGGAAATCCTTGTGAAGTGGGTGCTTCACTAAAAAAATTTATTTGTGTTGATTAGTATATGAAAATGTTCAATGTGTTTTCTTTCCCTTGAGTGTTTCCCACTTTATATCTCATGTTTTCTCATGCTTATGTTCTTGTGGATGATTATTTCTTGATTAATAAGCTCGCATTGGTTAATTATTGTTGAATGGATACTTTGAATGATGTATGCAAGTTAAGATGACTAAAGTAAAAGTTTTAAAGGACCGATTCACCTCCCCACTTAGTCATTGTGCTTCCAAAATTTGGTATCATAGTGAGGTCATTATGAAGTAAGTCTAACAACTTGGAGGAGATCCTTGAAGCACAAAAATGGGCAAATCATCTGACGTTGAAAAAAAATTTATGTGGCTAACAAAGAAGAACAAAGTTTTGGATTCCTTGGCCAAGGGATTGGAAGATAAGATCAATTGCATAAATTTTGAGCATGATCAGACCACTAAAGAGTTGGAATCTTAAGTTAGGCTAATTACAAAAGCACTAAAAGGAAATTAAGAAGAATGTAACAAGTTCAAGTCTTAAGTTGAATCCCTAAAAGCTAAAGAAGAATATTGGATAATGTATGAATTTCATTTGAAGTCCTTCAAGATATATTTGATGAAGACATCTAATGAGTTGAAGGGTTTTGAGCTATTTGAGAATAGTAGAGAGGTAGAACCTAGTTCCATAGAGGGTCAAAATGAAGTTCACTATGCTAAAAAGGTCTACTTGAAGATAAATTAAAATTATAATCCTATCAAACAACCTAGTATAATGAGTTATGAAAAGTATTTTCATGGTTATTGTTATGCTTGTCATGAATTTGGTCATAGAGTAATCGAATGTGAAAGAAGGTTCTCAAGGAATGAATATTCATGGAATTATGAAAGATCCTTTAATGGATACTAATATGTATGTAGTGCATATGGTCATAAGGCTATGTATTGTAGTTATAACCTCAAATCATATCATTGAAAAGGTAAGGATAATTTTGTTTTCTATAATTATTAGAATATTGGGCATATAGTAATATTTTTCTTGATAAGTCATCTAGAAATAATAAGATTGTTCAAGAAGGAAGAAATGCCAAAATGGTGTACACCAAAATATCTAAACTCGTGAGTGACATGAAAGATGAGCCAAATCATGTTATGATAAAAAGTTTGAAGACAAAGATTAAAAATAATCAAGAGAGTTAAGAAATATGATCATGAAGCTCCAGATAAGGAGAATGAATCAAAGTAAATGGAGTATAACATGAAGTGTGAATATACAAAGTCATTCAATGAAGTATTAAGTTCAATCAAGAATCCAGATGTGTTAGACAAGACTAAGCATGAGAAAATCAAGACATTCAAGCCTAAATATGATACAAGATAAAGAGGATTGTTAGCTCTAATTGAAAATGAGCATGTGGTTGAAGAAAACCATATGTGTTTGACAGGTTTCCAAACTATAGAGGAAAAGAAGGAGGATGTTGTCATCAAGCCTAAAAATCCAACCAAGAAGAGTAGGAGGACCTTAAAATTTGACAGTAAGTTAGATGAAAATAAGATGGAGATTTGGGACTCTCCCAAGTAGTTCATATTTTTCTAGTTCCATAAGAAGAATGTGGTGTATTCATTAGGATTCATGAAGATATTCATTAACAAATAGATGTTGGAAGCACAATGACTGATGTGGGGGTTGAATCTATCCTTTAAAATGTTTACTTTAGTTGTCTTAACTTACATGCATTATTCAAAGCATCTATACAAAATCCATTAAATAATCTAAGCATATTAATTATCTTAGAAAATCATAAAGCAACATATCAATCATCAACATAAGCATGAAACAGAGAGAAAAAAGGAACATGATATTTAAGTGGGAAAACCTCAAGGGAAATAAAACCCATTCAACCCATGCATGTATTACTCAATGCAAAGGACTCTCATGAATATTACACATCACGAGAGATTTTTTTAGTGAGGTAGCAACCCCACAAGGAGAACCAACTCCTAGTTTATTAGGGTACCAACCCTAAAAGGATCACCAATATCTAGTTTAGTAGAGTACCAAATTGAAAAAGAGGCTACAACCCCCAAATAACCAAACACCAACTCAACCACCTAAAATGAATATCACTTGAAGTCCTTATTGCTCCACCAACTGATTGTGATAAATTTGTGAGACATATTCACTAAAAACCCTCTCAAACCATGGATTATCCTACTTCACTCAAACTTGCACCAATATGCGCTGGTTAGGTATAATGACCTTGAATCCATTCTTCTCTTCCCTTCTCAAATCCTTATGGCTCTTCTTAGTCTACTCTAGATCCCTCTTACATCTTCACTCTCTTCCTTTAGCTCGCTTAAAACCTCTCTCATCACTACTAGCTCAAATGCACTACTATAACTTACCTTTATACATGTATAATCTCCTAAACCTATTTAGGTCAGAAAAGACCAATATAACCAATCAAATTTTTTTCATATATAACTTAAAAATGCATTCTACACATTCATAAAAAGACCTTATAGGTAGGCATAAGCCTTACAAACAAGAAAAGCTCAACACTTTTTAATTAGGCCTAAAAGAAAGTTATCTCTCCAACGGTCAGAAATTTGAATTTCAAGGGAACATAAAAATTCATCAAGTCTCCATCACCTTAGCACACATTAGAAACACCTCCAATATTCCTTCTCCATACACAAGAACCTCTGTAACCTCCATTTTCATCATGAATCACACCACAATATAAGATTCACCTATTAAGTATCAAGCACCTAAATATAAAGTCTTCAAGAACAAGATCACTATCATATTAAAATCACCTCACCAAGGGACATGTTGTATATAAAGAGAAATGTCTCATCCTATACTAGATCAAAAACTCATAACATTCACGAAAGAAAGGCATAAATAAATATAACACTTGCATCACCTGAAACTTCTCAAACTTATTTGTACCACTCAATAACCAGTATTGATCTAAAAAACTTCCAACACATCAAACTTCACTTGTAAGAACTACAATCACTTGGAACACTTCAAGGACATCCTAACACACCTCCAAAAGTAAACACAAGTATATGTCATATGAATAAATCCTACTTTCATACATGTTCCTAATACCTTCTTTAAAATCCTAATAGGGCTGATTAGGCCATTATGGCTTAAGAAAAAGAACACCTTATCTAATAAAACAAAGAGATCCAACACATCATATAGTGTGGAGGATGTATTCGATTTTAGAGATATAAGACTAAATAATGATTACGAATAAAATCTGAAACATTTCATTCATATTCCATAATTTCTCCATAATACATTTACATATATATATAGGACATATAATTTATATATTTTAGGAGGTATCCTTAACTAATTCTCCCACAAATCTCTCCCAACACACCAAATACATGAGTGGTTAAAAATCACTAACAAATAGTTTTTATATGTTTTTATATAATAACATAAATAATAATTATACACAAATAAACTAATGGAGCACTAATAGTTTTCCTATCATTCCCCCCTTAGTGCGAACATGGGGAAACCATTCCTTGTACTACAACATGCCACTTCATAGCTTGCTCATGATCTAGATGGTTTCTATGAAAATACCAATAACCTATGGATGGTTTTCCAAGTGGTTAACCAACAACCACACACATGATGGTTTTTAGGACAGTACCAACAACCTCTAGATAGTTTTTCCAGTGGATTACTAACAACCACAATATCATGATGTTACAGTAGTATCATCAACTCTCATCACATTCTTCCTTTAGGATATTACATAGGAAATAACTCACTTATCACAACACTCGAACAATAGAACATATATTGCAAATATTTCACATTACAACCTCTAAGAATCATAATGTTCTTAGTTGTGACAACTACTATCTATCACTGCCACTCGATCTCGACCAACATAGGAAACTACCATCGCAATGGAATATAACTTTGAATTAAGAAATTTTGGTATAATAATGGAAATGGAACATTGGTGGCATGTTCCTCCCTTCAATTTGAAATTTCAACACACAAAAAAAGAGAAGCAAATTGTATCTAAGTACATACTATTGTCAGGATCTTGAAAGTTAGATCTTTCCGCACATGATCACCATTGCAAGTGAATGTATTCACAAGTGGACCATCTTATAAATAAGTATGAAAATTAAAGGATCACATCAGTCATAGGATCACTGATAGTCATCTACGCTCCAAAACAACTCTTTTTCAAAGCATCCAAAACCATACAAAATAGGAACACTGAAAAGAAACACATTAAAAAAATGAAAGAAAATACTCTCATCACAATAATGTAACCACAAAAAAATTTGGCCTCATCATTGGTGACTGACTATAGGTCATTGATCAACCTCCAAACTCCATCCCCGATATCATGTTGCTATCTTAGAAATTTTTTCTTTTGAGGATAAATGGTTGCACGACGCGTCAAATTTTACCGAAAATGCATCCATAAAGCAATTTTTTAATTTTGATACTTTTGACATGATACTGACTCTATTGACTAAACAACTATAAATTTGATGAAAAACCATGAAATTGCAAAAATTACTTTTGAAATTAAATAACCTTAAAAACACAACAAATACATAACTCTAAATCACTATGACACTATGAAGATTACCTTAACATTGAATTTTGACTATTTTGCAATAACAAGATGCAAAATAATGGGAACAAACATTAATAATATAATATGAATACTTCAATATTGAAGAAACTTTAATAAAAATACTATGAATAAAATTTTATGTAGATAAATAGATGTACTAACTAAATAAAACCTCACTTATTAACACTTCCGAAAACCATGAGGTATACAAATGTTTTTAATTTGGTGTAATTACAAAGTAGTTTTAGTGAAGGAAAGGACCTAAGATTGACATTTTTATGTGCCTATGTTGGAGAAATATCATGAGTAGTGCATTTTAATTAGAAATAATGTTTCTTGTGGATTGAGATAATGTAATTCCTCAGCAAATAAAGGGTTTGAGCTATGTTGGATGGTGATGTTGTCTTTGAGTGAGTTTTTAGTCTCTATGTCGAGTTGTATCTACCCAAGTAGATACACACAAGATTGTAATGACATCCTTGGATTGGGAAAACATGTGGAATCAAAGATAAGTAATTTGTAATCAAGCATTCATAGATCTATATTCTTCCACCATTCCGGACTAAAGCATTTTGTTACGCAAAGATCTCTAAAAATCACATAAACATTCAATTGAAATTATATAAATGCACAATGAATATATGACAGAAAAAAAATGGAAAAGTTTTCATTATACATTACTAAGGAACAAATTATGGTAGATATTTACGGAGGTGTAACACAATAACAATCAATTATGTATATGTTGCATGAGGCTCGAGCATCAAATATTCATCAAACTTGTCAAATCTAGCAAGCCAATGATGACCAAACCATAAGACTGCAATGGATAAAATGATATTACAAGCTGTCATCCACAAGGAAAAAAATAATTATAGTTTCCCCTATAAAAATATTATTTCTCCATTACAAGAACAAGATTGGATCGCTCTAATACCAGATGTGGAGGATGTATTAGAGTTTTAGAGATATCAGACTAAAAAAAATATGAATAAAATCTGAAACATTTCATTCATATTCAATATTTTCTCCATAATACATTTACATATATATAGCACATATAATTCATATATTTTAGGAGGAAACCTTAACTATTTCTCCTACAAATATCTCCCAACACACCAAATACTTGAGTGGTTAAAAATCACTAACAAATAGTTGTTATATGTTGTTTTATATAAAAGACCACATAACACTATATACTAACATAAATAATAATTATACAAAAATAAAATAGTGAAGCACTAATATTTTTCCTAACATATAGTACCTCCACCAACTATCCAAGATCATATATATATGCTACAACATGCATTTCTATCAAGACACTCTCATACCACCATGCCTAGTTTTGACCTCATAATACCATTATTAGTGAGCAAAATTTGAATTCCTATTACAAAAATTCATGTGTAGAACATATCCCTAAATTTTCATTATCATTTATCACACATCCCAAGCTATCTCTATAACTGGACTTTCACCATGAAACTTGCAACTCAGCTCTCTAACAACAAATCTTCACAAAATAAGTGTTTTTCTCTACCTTACCATTAGAATTGGAGCATGAAAATGCCACCAACATGAGATCTGAAAATTCCTCTACATCCCTAAACCTTCACATTAGCTTCCCCAAGTCATTACATGTCCATACACAACATATTTTCTCTATTTCTCTAGAACTAGGGTTTAGGGAGGGTTTTGACCTATTTAGCTTCTTAACAATTTCTCATAAATGTATGACGTCCATTTTACCTCATTCCACTTAAAAAAATGTTTATCTCCATGCACTAACATCCACAAAAGGCTTATATCCCCATACAAAGTACACATTTTTGAGTGAGCATCCAAACTTGTCTATTGAGTTGGGAATGGCAACTGGAGATCTTGATATAGATCAAAATAGGTTCTTATGCTTTTCCTTCATCCTCCTAACCTAAAAATGGGCACACATCTCTATAATAACCTCCTCCATTACTTTAAATGCTCATCTATACTTAGCTAGCTATGAAAATCACTATACATAATGGTGTTCCCATGCTTTCCTTTAATTGTCTTATAGAAATTATTTCTTAGGACCTTGATCATGCACTATGAACCTTGACCATGACCTTATAGAACTTATACACTTGTTTTAAAAGGTCACCGTAGACACCAAATTTGTGTCTTATGACACCCTGTGCCCCGCATCTCATTTCGCAACCTAACCTCACCACCTAAACCTTACACAATTATTTATTAATTACCTTATAATTAATAAATCCACATCTCCAAACCTACCACCTCATTTCGCCACCTCACCATGACCTAGACCTAACCCTAAATTAACCTAATTAAGACCTATAACTTGGTCTACATCCACACCCATGACTAATTAATCCTCACCCACACCAAAACCAACCTAATAATGACTTGACCAAGCCCACAACTAACCCCTCGGGAAAAGGAGGGAAAGTTGGCTATCTTACTAAAAATAACCCACTTTGACTTAACCGACAATGGTTCCTACTTGACCGGCATCGGTTACGTAACCACCATCGGTTCCCTGTAAATGGCCTCCCCCAACCAAAAACAAAGGATCTAGAATTCATTGGAAAGATCAGAAATTCACTTGGTAGAGCAGAGACAAGTGAAGAAAAGAGAAGATTTTGCAGAGAAGGACATCGATCCCAAGATCAGAATCGAGTAACCAGAGCACAACGACACTCATCCAAGCATTGGGAGAGAAGATAGCTCATCTTTGATTGTCAAATCATCCCACCTGAGCCCTGCCTTCATCATCACAGTCCTTGGACCTGTATCTTCATCAGGAACTAGTAAGTAGTGTCTTGTATGTTCTTTTAATAACATTTCTTGAACTTCTGAATCACAGTAATTATAAGTCTACTCCTAGATCTACTACCCGGTAACACCCTACATCTAACTGTCATTCCTCTACCCTTACATTTCCCCAAGAACAGCCCCCATACTCTCTGAGTCTTCTCCATCACCCCATTGCCTATCCCTAATCATTTACCAGCCTTATAAACACCATAGCCACCTTATAGCCAACCTTCATTAAAAGCCCCTAAATCACTGCCCCTACCGATATCGGTTATCAGCAACCGGTACCGGTGTATAACCGTAGTCGGTTGTACAGTGACCGGCATCGGTCACTGTGACTCAAACCAAAACCAGCCTTTCCTCTATTGCTTTTAACGAGGTAATTAAATTGTAATTTTGTAATAACTTCTTTGTTAGAATTTGTGTTAATTCGTATTAAGAGGGGAACTGACCACCTTCGAAAGGAAGTCTAATATTTCCTGGGCCCAAGGCAGTTCCCTCATTTATTGTCTAACTAAAATCTGGTGGTCTTGTATTCTTACTTACAGGTAGTCCTTCCTAGACAAAAAGGAGTTCTTCGCAATCAATCTGATCTCTCTCTACGGTATGCGCACACCCTCCCAACATTCAACAGGTATTCCTCCTAGCCCTAACCCTTATCTGTTTCTCAAGAGAATGAAAGGATAGAAGCAACTCTATTCTAGGAACGGAAACATTCTAAGTGAAACATTTTGGCACACCCAGTGGGACCCATTTTGGGTTTCTTTCTTTCTTGCTTGCTTTCATATAGGGAGCACACTTGCTATTTTCTTCTTCTAAAGTATTCACAAGATATCTTGTTATTTTGGTAAAAGAATTTGTCTTGCTTTCACATCTTTGCATTAGTGAAAGTCATCTTCTTTGCTTCATTGAATATCATTTTCGATTTGGGTTTAAAACACGCACATCACATCCTTGCTTGTTGTTTTCAATTCTAGTGAACGTAGATTAAGTAACAGGTCATACACGTGGGGGTGATATCCATGGTATTGACAAGAAATTAATCTTACTTTCACTGCACAACACATGCCAAATCACATCATAATTAACACAACAGCTCAAACATCCCCCTTTTCCGTGGTATTCCTCCGCCCGATTGAGGTAACCTTATAAGCCAAAAAAAACTTGACATTTCCCCTAGGTATTTTGTTTAGGATTGACATCATCTTACGTCTAAGGCATAAGCTCACAATAATTAAAACTAATCCTAGGGTTAGTCTCTTGATTTGCTTGTGCATCTTGCTTGTTTTTAGTTCTGTTTCTCTATCATACATTGTTTCAGTGATCACTTCAGAACAGTTTGGTAGGCATACTAAGCATTGTTAACCCCAAATCAGCAACTTCTTATAGCTTCTTACACCGGTCCTATTCTACCGACATTGGTTAACTTACCGATGCCGGCTATAGTCTGACCGACATCGGTTATTAGACCGATATCGGTTATTGTCTTTCACAGTTCCCAAAACCAGCAACCTACCAATTCCAACATTTTGTGGTTGTTTCTGATCCTGATAGATTGAAACCCTGCTATGTACTCTTGTCCATGGTTGTTATCACTCGAAAAAAGCTGCAGCCATGGTTTCACATGCCTGTTCCGTGCCTTTTCCTGAATCACCCCCTTCACATCCTATGGGGAATCCTACGGACACCAGTGAGGTTCCCAAAATCCCTGTAGGAGATAAGGAATTTGCAAAATTTTTGGACGCTAATCCTAGCACTGTACAGTACTATTTGTCTCATGCCCCTGACCGTACACCCACCTGGTCAACTCCTTGTTGGTATGCCTATTAGTATAGCCGCTCACTTAGCTCCTTCCCCACCTGATAACTCGCCTTACCTTCTTCATCCTTAGCCCCGTCTCCCAACTCAGTGGCTTTGGGGGTTCATACGGCACAGATTGGCTTTCCTTTGGTTAATCTGGGGCCCAACATATCATTACCACCGACTGCTCCTACCTCATCTCTCTCGCAGACTGATCCTTTCATAACTTGCTCTCTGCCACCTATCCACACAAGCTTTCCTTATCAAGGTCCTCCCACCTTTTCATTTCCACACATGTATCCAGTGACTTCAACATCTTATATAGGACATCCCTATTTGTTTGCCTCAACATATTCATCCTCAATACCTTATCAACATTTAAACCCACCATTATCTAGTGGTGGCCCTTGACCCAATCCTCCTCCGTTTACGACGGTGCCGCACTATCATCTCATCCAACCACTAATTTAATCAAACAAATGATGGACAAGATGTAAAATTTGGAGGCTTCTGTTTTAGGAAGTCAGTAGCACCCTGACATACGAGCAAGTTTTTCAGAGCCTATTCATCCTTCTGTCCCCCTTCATTCATATCCTCCTCAATGGGAATTACCAAAATTTACTCGCTTTAATAGTAAGGAGGATTCTCAACAACACTTGCGATCATTTAGACATGCCTGCTATCTGATTGCTCATGACGATGCCTTACTACTCCGCACCTTTCCCATGTCCTTATCAGGACCCACCTTGGAGTGGTACAGTGCTTTAACCCAGCACTCAATCTTCTCTTTTAGCCAATTAGCCCAATCTTTCTTGGATCATTTCTCCATTAACATTGCCAAGAAATTATCTATCACCGACCTCTATGTCATCCGATAATTTGAAGATGAATCTATCACAAATTTCGTTGGACGATGGTGGGGCCTTATCAACCAACTTACTTATGCCTTGCCTCAGGCTGAACTTATCGAACTCTTTATGTGGGCCTGTGCTAAGCACATTTCTCCTACCCTCCAAATTCAAACTTTCCACACCTTTGATGAGGCCTTTACTATGGCTCGAAAACTAGAGATTCGAGCCTTAGAGGAAGAGAAATTGCGGTTGCGCAACAAAAACCCTAATTTTTGAACCCAAGACACCACCAACAAACCCAACACCACCAATTCTCACACATCGACTGCTTCGAAATAAAAAAGATATGTACACGCGGTGATGGTCAAATCCCAAGCACAATCTAATACCCCACCAAAAACCACCTATAGGTATAAAGCCGAACCCATCAACTACACTCCCTTGGGAGAAACTTATGGTGTCATCTTGGAAAAATTGCTCAAAGTGGGAGCTATCACCTTACCTCCTATTAAACCTCACTCCGGGTTTGATTCCACCCGCACTATACCTTCTTGGTACAAAGAAAATGACTTCTGTAACTTCCACCGCATGAAGGGACACAGTCACGAAAACTGCAAGATGTTGAAAAACATAGTGCAAGAAATGGTTGACGTAGGGGATATAACCCTCGATAATCCTAACGCCCCTACTAACCAGAATTTGAAAATATTTAACAAACCATTCCCGAACCACTCATCTAACAGTAACATAAACCAAGATATCTTAGCCTGAGGAGAGTGTTCATGAAATCCATGCAGTCTTCGACTCCAAACCAAAAGCTTTTATCAAGGAAATTTGAATCAAGCCTCTTCACTAATGCAGGACCCAAACCCCCTTCACCACCATCAAGAAAAGACGAAATCCTTTCCATTCCTTTACCCATAAAGGAATTAACTTCCTAGAGTTCTCTTCTCACAGATGAGCCTTCTTACACCACATCTCTGCAAGACTATGAGCGGATGTTATCTAACTTATCTATTTCCCAAACATCTCCTTCTACCACTCTTGTTGTACAAGAGGAAGGCTCGCCACTTTTTCTATCATCCTTAGATGAGAAACCCCTCGAACCAACATCACCAAAATATTTAATCATGACGGATCCTCTCAAACATGCCCTCCTACCTATTAGTTCTTCATCACCTAAATCTTTTCAGCAACTGGTTGACCTCTTAACGCCCATTGATACAGTGCCTCATTTACCCCCTGTATCACACCCACAGTGGACCGGAATCACAACCCACCTCTCTTCCATACAAAATTTCCTATTCACACGTGAGGATTGTCACCCCTCAGAAGATAGATGAGTCCTATGGGAGCGTTTGAGTACACCATGCTCTACTCAAATGCAGATGACCGATCCAGACACCTCTACCATATACCCGAGGTGTTTACAAAAGCTCAAAATGCCTATGTCCTTATCTTCACCCCCCTCATCCCTACCAAACACCTCATCCACCTCTACTAACCTAACCAAACCTTTCCCTACGCTTGGGACTTTACCAATACCCAGCCTAACACACCCACCTAAACGGTTAGATTTATCCAAAAATAAAGCCATCCATCCACCTAAGGGACAAACCCGATCCCCTAAAGTCCAATCTAGACCTCTGTCACAACTAAAACCCTCGCCATCACACCTGCCTTCAATATTGGGACCTCACCCCTCCACCTTGCCTCAATACATCATACCTCCTACATTTTCTTTAAAATGAACCGCTGTACCTTTCTACACCCATGCAGAGATCCATGGGTGTATCAACATCATCACCCCAAGTATCTGTCCACCTATCAACCCTAAAAAAACTCCTCTTTCCTCATGGTTGTTTCCTGCCACCACGTCATCTGTGGCCTCATCATCTAACCAGCTAAACATAACTTCTACACCAAAAAAGCCAAGTTTAGTTAAATCCAATTATAAAAACCATTTGTCTAAACCACCACCCATATGAATCAACCATACCTAATCATTACCGAAACCTACCCAGTCAATAGCCTCATCTTCCTCTGACTTTGACCCACTCAAAGGGTCTTATGCCAAAATCCTTGATATGTTGGTGGAGAATGCGACCATTTCCCTACCCCCACTTAGACCCTATGATCCATCTAAGCCTCAACCTATAGGTTATGATGAGTCTAAAACCTGCGCTTACCATCACACACCAGGACATGATGTAGAGGGATGCAAAGCTTTGAAAGCCATACTTCGTCAGTCACCTCTCTCAGCTAGAAAGGTTAAGAAAGACAACTTATGAAGGGATAAACCTTTAGCTTCAATCCCTCTCATGTACCACCCATCCCCGCCTCACCAAGATCTATCATTATTACAACCCCACCTCTCAAAGACAATGACTTATCCCTACCATCTTCCTCTTCTCATGTTCACGAGATTAACATGATTTGTGTTACTACTCGAGGGAAGAAAAACAATGGGAAAGCTAAAGAAAGCACACCTGCGGCCTCTCTTTCTTCGTCCACCATCCCGATCGCACCACCACCTAAAGTGGTTATTCGTGGACCTGCCTACCCTGTCTCTGATGGAGTTACCCATCGGACCATGATCAAACAACTTCACCAATCACCTATAAAAATGACACTGTATGATCTCATTCAAACCTCTGAATCTCATCGCCAAGCTCTTGTTGAAATCCTTCAAGGGATAGAGGTCTTACCTAACGAAACCTTGCCTGTTACCTCCATCTTAACACCAAACCACGTTGCTTCTCTCACCAAACAATCTACCATACTGTCCCTCGTATAAAGCAAACCGCTGCTGTCAGTTTCTCAAGACGAAATTGTTGACTTTGGTGCAAAAGATCCTGACCCCACTCTTTTCATCTCGCTTACGCTCTCAGGACATCCGAGTACGTCATGTTATGATTGACGGGGCACCAGCCTAAATATCATCTCTTCCAAATCCTTCCAACAAATGAATATCCCTTCGGTTTGCGCGTGTGCCAACCCCACCATGTTGCATTCATTAAACGATGCTATTACTTATACCTTAGGCACCGTGATCCTTAACATTTGTGTAGGGCCTGGACCTTACCTAAACTCTTTTATGTCCTTGAGGGTGAATTCCAATACAATGTGTTGTTAGGCCGCCCTTAGATCCGGGCTATGGGATGTGTTCCCTCCACCTTACATAGATGCATAAAATTCGAGTATGAGGGGAAGTCCTACACCGTAAAAGCTGATGCTCCCCCCTTCAAAACCTGTAATATGTTATATCTCCCTAATGATGTGCTTGTACCAATCAAGACACCCATTCATCCAACCCAACCATCCACTTCAACCACACCTCAACCGTCCATCTCAACCACACCTACACCTTCAACCAATGAAATCTGTCGCCATAAATACCACTTCCTTTCCCGCAAACAACATCCTAACCTTATATCCCTTAGTAGATGTCTTTCAATGCCTTACACTGGGGGAGTATCGCTTGTATAACGTTAGCACTTTCCATACCCCACAGGAGTATAGACAGTTACATGCGCATCCTACCTACGACCGTCGTGTGGGGGAAGTAATCTCCTACGGACCACCTAATTACCGCACCAACCTAACGTATGGGGGTGTCGATACATCCTCTGTCACCCCCAACCTCCGGGTGTGGTTCCCTATCAATATGATTTTCAATATCTAACTAATCATTGTTTTTCAATCACCTTCCGATGCGTTGTTCTTGGAAGGGCTTCGGTTTTGGTCTTTATGAACAAGGCCGACATACGATCATTCCTGTAACTACACATGCAAACAAAAAGATTGTCATGGTCTTAGATTCTCTGAACCACCTACACCAAAAACACCGCATATCCGTTGTATCTAGGAAGACAATGAAGTCACCCCTTCCGAACCATCATCACCCATTTTTCCATCATCACCCACAGAGTCGATAGACCCTGAATCTATCCCTCCTAACTTTTTTTTTCATAAACGCTATCTTCCTGGGTCCTCTCACTTATCAACGTGATAATGAAGACCCATCTTCTCTTCACCTTCTGTATCCAGACATGATCGAAGAGGACTCACCTTCAATTAATGTTGTTGAGTTCGGGATGACGACTCCATCCTCACTTACCTTGGTGTGGACGACTCTTATATTCAACGCGCTTTACCATTTGACACTCAAACCATGTTGAATGAGTCGACTATAGAAATCAACATCCACATGAGAGGACGATCCTCACATTTTGAAGATTGGACAATCTCTTAACACATCGAACAAACTACCTTCACTACCTTCCTCTCGTGCCCGCAATCAAGCTTTCGCTTGGTCCTATCGCGACATGCCAGAATTGATCCCGACATTGCTATCCATAACATTACCACGAAACCGATTCTAAACAAGTTAAACAGAAACTAAGAAAAATGCATCCACGCATTTCCCTCTTGGTCAAAGAAGAGCTTCAATGACTCCTTTCTGTTTCCTTCATCTTACCTATTGACTATCCTCAATGGATTTCTAACATCATACCTGTTACTAAAGCAACGGGGGGACTTCGGATATGTACGGATTTCCGGGACCTTAACCTCGCTTTCCCAAAGGATGACTTCCCCCTACCAAGTATTGATCAACTTGTTGATCTCACTGCGGCCATGAGATGCTTTCTCTCATGGATGGCTTCTCAGGATACAATCAAATTTTGGTAGCCCCGGCCGATCAACATAAAACTACCTTCATAACTCCTTGGGGAACCTTCTGCTATCATGTCATGCCGTTTGGCCTTAAGAATGCTGGTGTGACCTATCAGCGGGCTATGACTTACATTTTTCATGACATTATGCACACTATCCTTGAGGATTATGTTGATGATCTTCTTGGCAAATCTAAACATCACAGTGAACATCTCGATGTTTTAACCATTATTTTCGATTTCACATACAATACTGTGTTCATCTTTAACCAAAGAAATGTGTCTTTGGTGTCCTTTCAGGAAAAATCCTTGGTTTCATTGTCTCTTTACGTGGCATTGAGGTTGATCCAGCTAAAGTCAAAGCTATCTTAGAAATGCCCCCACCCACTAACCTCAAACAATTACGTAGTTTGCAAGGAAAACTCCAATCTATTCGGCATTTCATCTCCCAACTCTTAGATCGATGTCAACCTTTCCATCATCTCCTTAAAAAGGACATTGTCTTTCAATGGAGCGAAGAGTGCCACCAAGCCTTTGAGGCTCTTAAAGCCTATCTCTTGCAGCCACCCGTGCTTATCCCACCTCAGGACGATCACCCTTTCTACCTTTACCTTTTCACCACCGACCATGTTGTAGGAGCCATGCTCACACATCATGACTCGAGCATCGAGAACAAGTCATTTATCATATAAGTCATACGGTGGATTATGAGACTAGATATACACATGTAGAAAAGTTGTGCTTAGCCCTATCATTCGTGGCCACCAAACTCCGACATTACCTCCTGAATCAAAAACTTTTGTCATCACCAACGCGGACCCCATCCATTATATACGCCAAACCTCATCTAAACCAATGCATCGCCCGATGGCTTATGCTCCTTGCCAACCTCAACCTTGAATTTGTACACAGAAATCAATCAAAGGACAAACTATCGTAGACCAACTCAAGGAAGCCCCTTTACGAGGAACAATTTACCAATTTTACTTTCCCCGACAAACTCATTACCACTCTTTCACTCGGTGATGAGTCATATCCAATGACCCTCTTCTTCTATGGATCCAAATGCCAAAGACGACGGAGGGGCCAGCATTGTTCTCATTCCTCTTAATGCTGAACCTATGCCTTTTTTTTTTCATTCGGCTCGATTTCCCGCACTAATAATACAATGGAATACGAGGCCCTTGTTTTGGGTATCTAGGTTACGTTACACTCGTGTGTAAAGTCTATTAACATTTCCGGCGACTCTCAACTAGTTGTCAATCAAGTTATGGGCATCTACCAATGTAAAAATGAGGAACTTCAAAAGTATAAACATTACATGGATTCACTTTTGACCTTATTTACTCATTATTCTATCCAAACCATTCCCCACTCTACTAATAAATTTGTGGATACTATGGCTTTCTTAGCCTCACAAATTCCTGCCTCACCAACCGACTCTGACATATTTGTCTTGGTCCAACAACTCTTTGCCCCATCTTACTCAGCCCTGGATGTTTGTATGGTAAATAATGTGTCTACTGACTCGCAGGATACTTGGTATCACCAATTTCACGACTACCTTACAACCTCTATTCTCCCACCTGACCTTACTAGTAATGGAAAATGTGCTTTTCTTAAAAGTGTTTCTCGTTATGTAGTCATGGGGGGACTCCTCTATAAACATGGCTTTGATGACATCGTCCTTCGATGTCTAACCGGCGTGGAGGTTACCTATACCATCCAACAAGTCCATGACGGTATTTGTGGTGGACATTTTAGTGGCCTTGCTGTGGCCAAACGGATCCTTCGCCGAGGATATTATTAGCCTATGCTTAATAACAACTGCTACGAATATGTTAAGTGTTGTATTATGTGTCAACAACATGCCAACCTTCAACATACTCCTAGCCATCCACTACAGGTCACACGAGATCTTTGGCCTTTCTCACAATGGGGTTTAGACCTTATTGGTGAGATTCACCCGCCTCTTCGCAACGTCACCGTTGGATAATCACAAAGAACTGAATATTATACTAAATGGGTGGAGGCCATTCTACTCATTTCAACCAAAAAAAAAAAAATGTAGAATTCATTAACCATCACATTATCTGTTGTTTTGGTGTTCCTCATCACCGATAATGAGATAATGGAAAATCTTTCAAAAACAAGTTCTTACAAGACCTTTTTGACAACTTTGGTATCAAACCTAGCTTCTCATCACCTTACTATCCATAAGAAAATGGTCAATCCAAATCTTCTAACAAAACCACGACCAAAATTCTCATGAAAGTCGTTAACGATTCTGGAAAAAATTGGCCTGATCACATCCCCTTTGCCCTTTGGGCTTATCATACTAGCATTCGTACCTCCACTAATGCCACCCCATTTTCTTTGGTATATGGTACCGAGCCTGTCTTGCCTCTCAAAATACAAATACCCCTAAGAATATCTCTTCAAGATATTCTCACCAATGATGATTTCCGCCAAGATCGGTTAGCCCAATTGGAGCTTCTTGACGAGCGTCGTCTTACAGCTCTTGACCACCATCAAATCTATCAAAAGTGCATCAAGCATGCTTATGATAAGTGACTTCATGAGCGTACCTTTAAGGTTGGTGATCTTGTCCTCAAAGAGAATCAACATGTAACCAAACTAGAAAAAAGCAAACGTGGAAAATTTGCTCCAAATTGGATTGGGCCTTACATTATCACTCACACTTATAGATCAGGCACTTATCATTTAGCTTCGCTTAATGGTAAACCTGAGCCTGAACCCCTTAATGCCTTGCATCTTTGACCATTCTACTATTGAATTTAGTGTTATATCACTTCTTATCTACCTTGCGCTCATCCCTTGAGCTCATTTACCACCTCATACACTTTGTTCCATGCATCTAAAAATCGAATCAAGCTCACATGATTTGGTCATCACCTCCTCTTAAAGATGCCTTCCCCTTTTTAGTCTAGTCCATGACTTAAAAGTATAAAAATAACACGTTCTCAATTATACGCTTATGGGATATTCTTGAGTCAAACTTCCTACACAACTAGATGCTTCATGCCAAATGAACATCTAGACCTCTAAGTTATACATAGACTTCTCCCTTGAAGGACAGCTATGTGCAAAGCCACTTCTACTATTATAAATAGACTGCTCCCCCGAAGGATAGCTATACAAAAAAAAAAAAAAAAAACCGCATCTGCTACTATAAATAGACTACTCCCTTGAAGGAAAACTATACAAATTCAGCCTTCATCAGAAGCTTCTCGCATTGATCAGCTTCCTGAAGATCTCAAGAACAAAAATATACATATCCCATGTAGACTTCCCGCATCGATCAGTCTATATCCAGAAAAGTAAAAAGCAATATTCTAAAGCACTTTTGAGTCATGGACTTGTCTATTTAGGTTTGGTTCTCTTTCGTCAGAATAATCACCTTATAACAAGTTCTCTGCACCCCAACTATATCAGCCACCTCACCTCACCATTCATCACAAAGAACAAAACTCAAGGGACGTGACGTATATCCGATATATTGTGATTATACAACTCTTTTCACCTATCGACTTCTCGCATATGCAAGGTACCTAGGGATTCAAGCTTATCCTATGTTAATATGTGGTTTGTTTAGCTCTTCTCAACTACGGGACACTTTTTCCTCTTTTACTCGAATCTAGGATTATGTGTTGACCTTAATCAGGACACGGTTTCCTACTACTGGGGTAAGCTAACTTTCGCTCCACCTATACCCGCACCACCACCAACAACATTACCCTACCAATATCAACATTTTTACTAATCACAACCAAATTGCCCGAATTCACCTCTCCCTGGTCCTAAGGGAGAACTACATCGGTCTGAGGCCCCTCCTTGCTTTGTGCAATGGGCTATGTAGGCAGCACTTAGGAGACATGGGGTCTCCCAAGGTTAGCTCGACCATCCCCTACCATAACCTATCATGTGTTGTAAATATAAATATTTTTGTGTATTTCTATTTGATAACATTCATCATTTATCCTTTTTTTCCAAACAAACATTCAAAACACAACCATTCTTATTATTATCATAACTCAAATCAACATACATATTTAGTTTTATTTAGATGTTAAACAAATACATCTTCTCTATCATCGACGCATAGGTTGGCATCCTTATTTATTCTTATACCCCTATGAAATTCACTTAGACCCTTGCGCCTCCTCCCGAATCAGGTGGTGATCGCGATCATCGACGCCACTCATCTGGCCTCTCCATCCTCAAAGGTGCCACTACTATTGGTTCCTCCCACTGATCCGCCAACATCTCCTGTAACATATGAATACGCCCTCTCGTATGGAGGAATCTTTCCTCTAGTCTCTCCACTCGTAACTGTGAAACCTCTAACAATCCCGTTGTCTCATTCACCTGCATTTGAAGCTAGTGAACTAAATCCTATAGGTGGTCTCTCTCCGCTGTAATCATAGCTATGTCAGGATGATCAACCCTCTCACGTACACCTCGCAGCTCTGCTACCCACCATAATCTATAAGCCTCTCTGTCGCTCCCGCATCCATTACCCCGCGATCGCTTGCTATCTCTTCCGGCCCTTCTAGAGTTGTCGGTCGGGAGGTGAGAATGTTGCGTCGGCGTCGATCCTCATGTATGGTCTATAAGCCATGGGTATATCCTAAAAAATCCAAATTTTCACCACACGTGATTTAGAGGAATCCTCTCGTACTCACCTAGCCTATGCCCTGCGATCCACCTTAATCGCTCTACACCCCTCAAATCCTCTGCTATGTTCTCTGTCATGATATAGTTCCCGTAAGGCCTCTAACGGATATCCACAATCGTCACCATCTCCCATACCTGCCTATAATACTCGATGTCATCTATCACGGCCTGGGATCTTACCTCTTGTTCTATCTAGACCCATCGTCTGAATCCCAACCTTTGCACTCCTGTCTCTCTTTCCTGGATTGGTCGGCCTATTGGTCACTCTCACACAATGTGCTCATAGGCCCAACAATGTAATAAGTATGCACAATCCAGTGTCGTCCTGTGATTTTACCTGCAGGCCCATAAACCCCTATATAGCTCCGCCAGATATGCGGGTGCCCATGCGAAAGTCACGCTCCTTTCTATCATTTCCCAAATAATACACATCAATGCTTTTAGAAATCTTCCCCCATCCGCCCTCGGTAATACATAATACCCCACCACTATAATTAATACCACTGCCAACCTTGTTTCCTCAGGGTGTATTGCATACATTGTACCATAAGTGAATGTCAAACCTCGTTGTGTCAAATCTCATGCAGCTGAACCAAATACTGCTGTTATCGCTCCTCACGCCACGCTAGGCCCCATGCCTGATACACTGGTCTTCCTGTAATTGGGAGCCTCAAAATTCTAAAAAATATCTTCCAACATCACTGTCATCTCCCCTGTTGGCAGATAGAAGGAATTCTTTTCCAGATTCTACCTCTCAATCAACGCCTACAACATAGCATGATTGCGTGCGATTCGTGAATAATAGCGGATTCCACTTAACCCCACACGGTTTATCAATTCCCATTCAGCTGGTGTTACATCCGCTCGGACTTGTGACAACAAATTTGGCACACTATCATTCATCCTCAGCCCTGCCTCTGCCTACATATATCAAAACGATACACAACCATTCAATAAATCAAATCCCCAGGTGTTTTTTCTCACATTCTGGAATTTCATACAAGATGCAGTATCGGTTATAGATAATCGATACGGAGTTTCTAACCGATACCGGTTATCTCTAAATGATATCGGTCACTGTCAATCCTATACAGCCTGCTTAAAACCACCACCTACGATAATTATTTACTCAATTACCCCTCTTTGTACCTATAAACATACGCGAAACCCCCGCTTAGCTACCCCATACCAAACCCTTGCCTATCACCTTTTCTTTCTCATCTCTATCCACTTACCTTCTCTCATCCTATTCATAAAACATGCAAAAATTAAATTACAATCAAACAGTTTACCTCTTGAGATGCAGCAGCTTGAGGTGGAATCTGTCTTCCCTCTCGTCTCTACCCACTGGATGCTTCTCCTTGTTCAGCCATCTTCACCACCCTCTTCAATATCACTTTCCTTTCTGCCTTCTTAATCTTAGTCCACAATCACTTTACTGTCTCTTTCCTCCTTATCACTCAATTCTCCCATGCAATTACCTGTATCAGTCGTCAAACAACGTCACATTCTCGTATCTAACTTATTGCATGCCTCTAAACATAAGAACTTAAGTTGCCGGCCAAGCTTTTCTATTTTTAGAAAAGCTTGTTTTAGCATAACCGATATTTGCTATATAACCAGTATCGGTCATATAACTACCGACATCGGTTAGCTAACCGATATCGGTCACATGTCTCCTTTTGCTTAAACCTAGGCTTTTTTTTCATTTTTTACAAATTTTTGGTGGCGCCCGCCTCTTTTTCCTACATAATGACATCATTATCAATATTTGTCATTAGAATCACATCAACACATATATATATCATCACAATTTCATCAACATCATCTACCTACATTAAATTTCAAAAACCATCCACAAAATACATGCGACATTTTAATATATACATCAAACCCATCAGCATACACACCATGTGGATCAAACTCATCATCTATATACATTCAATTTCAAAAACCATCAACAAAACACATAAAACATTTTTATACACACCATGTGGATCAAAATTATCATCTATATATATATATATATATCAATGTTTAAATATACAACTTCCCCGCATGGGGCCTCTCGTGATCTAATATATATATATATATATAATAATACAAAGACGACACACAAAGCTGCTACTATCCTGTCAAAATCTCGACTCGGCTCGTAGGCGGTATCAATTATACAACATGTACTTGGCTCATGCAAGCCCGTATATATAACAAGAATGAATAAATAAATCATATATGGGCACATGAGCCTCAATATACATACCGGTTCACAGATCGGTGTCTATATCCAATATCAAAACCCATCACCACTCCCAGGATGTCTCATCTCTCTCCACCACCCTTAGCCTGTCTCTCTGCTGGTCCCTGTGTTGGCTCTCACCTCCTCCCTATAATGAGACCCACCTGGCTGTGTTTGTACCCCACAGGATCTCTGGCTCTGGGATGTCTCGGCTCTGTGTGCCGCATATGGCTGATAGTCAGCCCCGGTACCATCAAGGACATCCTGATAATATCGGGCCTCTGCTATCACCTCCATATAGCAGGCCCGTGCCACCATGGCTGGGCTGGTCCCCCGACTCCTAATAGTACTGGCCCCTATCCTGTCGGTGCACACCCTATGCCGTACTGTGGCGATTGCTCGTGCTCGTGGCTTTACTGGTGCCTATGGTGTGCTCGAGCATGTGCCTAGGCTAAGCGCCTCGTAGCACCCCAATCTGCCTACGCAGCAGTAGTAAGTTGGCCTGTAACAACTGCACCTGTCCTAAGAGCCGGTCCCTCTCTGCTATAACAGCCGCCAAATCTGGCTGTGCGGGCTGTGCTCTCCTAGCTGCTCTCTCCCCTACCCACCAAACCAAAAAGGCCCCTGTCACTCCAGCATCATCCACTATATCGTCCGCCGGCCTCTCTGCTACCAAATCTGGGTCAACGGGCTATGGTGCAGGTAGTGGCGCCTCTAAATCATCCCTCCGGTACTGTGGGAATGGAGGTGGCTCATCCTGTCATAAGCCCAACTGCCATCATACCCTCTCTAGGGGTATCCGCTCATACTAGCCGAGCCTCCGTCTAGCTATCCGAAATTATATGGATCCGGTGCATTTGTGCTCGGGCTCCTCCTTAGGGCTGATGGCCTCTGTAGGGCCTTCATATAATGTCCAGGTAGTTAAGCCCTCTAGCATATGACGGTAGTAGGCCACATCCTGTCCTGCGAGCACCACTCGTGGCTGGCCCATGACCCCCAACCACCTCTGAAATCCATATCTGTAGACAATCTATGGCCCTGGCTGCTGGGGCAGCCCTACTGGTCGTATACAGATGATGTGCTCGTACACCCAGCAGTGTAACAAAAATGTCGAGCAAATACCAAATCACCTCATCCGGTGATAACCCCACAGCTCTCTGTATAGCTGCACCAGATACACTGGTGCCTAGGCATAGCATGTATGCTCCTCTACCATCTCATGCAACACTCCCATCAAAGCCCATGGGAAGTAGCCTCCCTCTGAGTCCGGGAGGGCGAAGCGGTGATACCTCATCATCATCAACACAACAAGCCATGTCTCCTGTCGGTGTGCGCGATACATGTCACCATAGGCAATGCCCACACTTTGTGATAGGTCAACAATGTAGTTGCATCCCCAAATACATGGGATGTTATCCATCATCTCCGCATCCACCTAGAACACTACCGCCCTACGATCGGAAGTCTCGGGATGCGATACACATCCTCTAAGGTAATCGTCATCTCTCTAGTAGGGAGATGGAAAAAATTGGTTTCCAAATCCCATCTCTTGATGAGGGCAACCATCAGATTGTGGTCCCTATCCACAGCCCTATACCGTTGGACTCTGCCGAGTCCCACCTCTCGTATAATGGCCTAATGCACTACGGACACATGTGGCCGCATCCACCTCAATAAAGGGGGCATCCGATCCCACATCGTGAGCTGCTGGCATGCCTGCAAAAACAACCCACTTCATCAGGCCTACCCTTTACAATAACAACTACTTTAACTCTCTCTACCCACTCAACCTACTAACCACCCCGATCTACTCTAGTCATCTAACTATACCCCCACCAATTTAACACCTCCTACTTCATACCTAACACCTAATCTATCCTACCCGACCAAACTGCACAACCACCCCATTTCCCCCATCCCCATCACCTTTCCTATCAACTCTACCCCCCCCCCTTCACCCCCAAACACAAAAACAAACCAACAAGACAATTCCAAGAAATAACAAAAAAAAAAGGGACGCGATCGACATATGACCGACGCCGGTCTATCGGCAAAGAAATTATTGAACATTTAGTGACCGATGCCGGTCGCTTAGTGACCGACATCGGTCACTGTCCCATTCCAGGGCCGAACCCAAAATGACCCGTAATTTTTTTATTTTTTATTTTCCTATTTCTACCCATTTATCCACCCAAATGACTCTACAAACCTACCCACCCTACCGTCTTAGCCTAACTAACCTACCTACCCACTCCATTTTATCAATTACTTCCATTCATTCATTATTTTATTCACATTTCAAGATTCCTACCCAAAACCCACATCTAAGTTAAACTCATCAAATTCACAAAGGTAAGAGCTCGAGCTCTACCAGAGATGACTACACGTCGTCGTGGTGGGATAGGTGCGTGGTGGTCCACCTGGTCCAGCACCTCCCGCTCCTCTTGGGCGTGTGTCATGGCTCCAACTCTCCTCGGTTGGGTTCTCCACCAATCAAACTCGCCTCCCGATCTTTGGGGTCTACCAATCACTCACTCCTCCACTCAAATAATGCCACCTCAGCCCACAAACTCCACAAAATCACTTCACACCTCAGACAGCTAAATTTGGGTGCTCAAATTCACAAAGTGACAATGACAGGCCGTATTTTTCTTTTTATAGGTTTTGACCTATAACCAATACCAGTTATTTTACACCCTAGAAAACCGGTATGGGTCTTCTAACCGATATCGGTTACACATAACCGATATCGGTTACCTACTTCCTTCACCTAACTCCCGCCCTTATCCACCAATCTCAACTTTTTCCCCATCACCTACCCTTGGCTTTGCTGACTAGCCTTACTTTGACTTCAATTGACCCGACCCAAGGCTGCGACCAACCAATCAAGCCTGACCCAAGGCCGCACCCAACCAATCAGGCCTGACCTAAGGCCACAACCACTCAATCAGGCCCGACCCAAGGCCGCACCTAACTAATCAGGCCCGACCTAAGGCCACAACCAACCAATCAGGCCCGACCCAAGGCCCTCACTAATCAATCGACCCAACCCAAAGCTGCACTAATTAAATACCTCACCCAGAACCCACAAATTACAATTTTATCCACCCATCATGTAGCTTTTTGTTCAATCAAGCTCACCTGTTCGTGTTTTAGCATGATTAGGGTACTTGACTTGATCAGTCGACCAACTTTGCGTAGACCAAGACCGTGACATTTATCTCAACCAAACCAACCATTTGGTACTGCCGAACATGCCTAAACGTTCCCGTACCTTACCCGTTATATCCCTTGGAGCTACTTCCTATGCCTTGGATACCAGGATTATATCACCCTTGTTTGGATAAACTATCGACCTTTTCCTATGAATTGCTTTTTTGCTCTTCAAATCATATACCCCGGTCGCACTATTACATTTCAACGTGCGCCTACTTCCTTGAACTTACCTCACCATCTTCCCATCATCTCCACACCATTCACCCTTTATCAACCCTATCCCCGATTTCACGTCACCTCAATCTGTGATAGATTTGAGGGGGATTACCTATACGCTTAACAGAGTAACCACTTCTTATTATTGTCGGTGCGGCTTTATAAGACAAGCTACACAACAACGAGGGCTAATGTAGACACCAAATTTGTGTCTTACGACACCACCGTGGCCCGCATCTCATTTCGCAACCTAACCTCACCACATAAACCTTACACAATTATTTATTAATTAACTTATAATTAATAAATCCACATCTCCATACCTTCCACCTCATTTCGCCACCTCACCATGACCTAGCCCTAACCCTAAATTAACCTAATTAAGACCTATAACTTGGTCTACATCCACACCCATGACTAATTACTCCTCACCCGCACCAAAACCAACCTAATAATGACTTGACCAAGCCCACAACTAACCCCTTGGGAGAAAAGGAGGGAAAGTTGGCTATCTTACTAAAAATAGCCCACTTTGACTTAACCAACAACGGTTCCTACTCGACCGGCATCGGTTACATAACCGCCATCGGTTCCCTATAAATGGCATCCCCAACCAAAAACAAAGGATCTGGAATTCATTGGAAAGATCGGAAATTCACTTGGTAGAGAAAAGAAAAGTGAAGAAAAGAGAAGAGTTTGCAGAGAAGGACATCAAACCCAAGATCAGAATCGAGTAACCGAGAGCATAGAGACATTCATCCAAGCATTGGGAGAGAAGATAGCTCATCTTTGATTGCCAGATCATCCCACCTGAGCCCTGCCTTCGTCATCACAGTCCTTGGACCTGTATCTTCATCAGAACTAGTAAGTAGTGTCTTGTACATTCTTTTAATAACATTTCTTGGACTTCTGAATCACAGTAATTATAAGTCTACTCCTAGATCCACTACCTAGTAACACCCTACATCTAACTGTCATTCCTCTACCCTTACATTGCCCCAAGAATAGCCCCCATACTCTCTGAGTCTTCTCCATCACCCCATTTCCTATCCCTAATCATTTACCGGCTGATAAACACCATAGCCATCTTATAGCCAACCTTCATTAAAAGCCCCTAAATCATCGCTCGCCCTAACCGATATCGGTTATCAGAACCGATACCGGTGTATAACATGATCGGTTGTACGTGACGGTGTCGGTCACTATGAATCAAACCAAAACCATCCTTTCCTCTATTGCTTTTAACGAGGTAATTAAATTGTAATTTTGCAATAAATTCTTTGTTAGAATTTGTTTTAATTCGTATTAAGAGGGAACCGACCACCTTCGAAAGGAAGTCCAATATTTCTTGGGCCCAAGGTAGTTCCCTCATTTATTGTCTAACTAAAATCTAGTGGTCTTGTATTCTTACTTGCGCAGTAGTCCTTCCTAGAAAAAAGGAGTTCTTCGTAATCAACTGATCTCTCTTTATGGTACGTGCACACCCTTCCAACATTCAACAAGTATTCCTCCTAGCCCTAACCCTTATCTATTTCTCAAGAGAATGAAAGAATAGAAGAAACTCTATTCTAGGAACGGAAACATTCGAGTGAAACAGTCCACAATACTCCAAACATTCTTATACTAACATGATCGCCTCATACTTTAAGATATCACACCATCTACTTGTACTAGGTATAAGACTAGGTATATAATGACTTCCTTTAACACATGTCACACATACAATTACATGTTACAAACTCATTAACATTTTTGACACATCTATTTGAGCATGTTATACATCATATACACTTCACACAATATTAATAGATCATACTCATTACCTATTAGCAATAACTATGCACCAAAACATGGACTCCCACTTAGACACCATGACACATCACCAATACAACCAATCATGATACACACCTCATTTCAAATCAATAAATCAATGATAATCATCATTATGAATCTTATTCCACCTATAATCCCTTTGACATCAATGACAACAATACTAACACACCGCCTAAAATTAGAAGTATGTGTGTGCTCTGCAATGAGATGTTTTTCATCTCTAAATTCATGTTAGAATCATTATTATTATGTATGGAATGTTATGAAGAATTTTTGTATGCTTGAGCTTGGATTTTTTTGGTTTCTATGTGGCTATATTTATATGACTTCAAGTCATGTTATTATTGTTCAAGCCATGAGAAGGACTAAATGTGCAATAAGAATATATGAAGAATGTGTTTTGACCCAAATAAGTAGGCAAGCTTTATAAGAGTATTAAAACACCTATAAATATGTATAAGAAGAATCTTGAAGTCTTAGTGAATATATTATGTCACTATCATAAAGCTCAAACAATGTCTCTAGGGTATTATACATTACATAAATGTATAGGTATTGTATTTCTCATATTGGAGACCTCATGGAAACTTCGACAAGACTCAAGGGCTGAGAATTAGGTACGAAGATTATTTAATACCATGAAGTTGTGTTGCTATGCCACTTTGAGTAAATTCATAAATAGATCATCAGATTATCCTTGAGAAATAGTTTTTTCAACAATGTATGATGGATTAAAGGACCTATTTTATTCTATCTCATGAAGATGTAGATTGTTCTGATAAGACCAATATGACCTTGTGTAATATGGGTAATATGAGATATCTATGAAGGCGAGAAAATTTTATTTATTTGAAGGTGTATAGTAAACTCTTGTGTGAGAAGAACAATTAGAACATCAAAGGGATGATTCATCTGAATAGATTATGGTAGAACATGGGTTTGTAAGTTATAGACAATGGTGCAAATAGAATGGAAATTTGTTGGTTTGTCACATTGAAATAAGGTTGAAAAAATGTTGCATTCCTAGAAAAAGATTTATTGTTGATGATAAGGTATGTTCTTGACTTGATGGGTAAAATCATGGTATAATGATGGATTCATAAGATTCTAGATAAAGTTTAATTTCCTATAGTATTGTTTGATAGCATTAAAAGAGTAATATTATGCATCTTTGATATTGAAAAATCATAGTAGATAGTTGAAGTACATCAAGTAGATGTCTTGATGTTCTTGAAGGTAGATAAATATTTGAATTGATCTATGATAGTTCTAAGAAGAAAATTGACCGAGCTCTACGAGTTTGAAGATGCATGTAATTCGACATTGTCAAGTTGGTGTATGAAGATCACTATGATTTAGGATCTTGGAAACATATTTAAGGACTGTGAAAAAAAAATCTAGGAAAGAAATTCCTAAATTGATCATTTATTATGGCATCATGAGAGTACAAGTGAGAGAAGTGATTGTGTAAACTTAAGATGTCTAAGATATGATGCTTTGACTCGAGGTTACAGGGGCTTGATAGTAGTCCTTACCGGGAAGATGCATGTGGAAGTAAATTGCATATTAAGTTTGGTATAATTATTGCTCCATGAGAAGAAATATGAGTTTTATAAGGTTCAAGTGCTATGTTTCAAGAGTATGAAGGTCAAAGGAGGATTGCATGATATTCGTGTTGTATAGTTATGTTGTATTCTCCATAAAAGCATGTGAACAAGAAGTGAGAGGTTAACATGATTTTTTTATGTTTAGAAGTCATGAAATGGTGTAATGACTTAGCTAGAGTCACTCATATGTATCAGTTTGAATAATATAGGGTTCATATGAGTTTAGTATGTATTTCTTGGTCAAAAGGAGGATGTCAAGGAGACATGGGGAAAAAGTTTCTCCATAAGAAATTTTAGACTTAATCAAGGAGGTTTGCAGGTAGAAAATTAAAGGAGGATGCATCATCTTAGGGAGAGATGGTCAAGGTATGAACATATTTTGTTATTGTCCCTTGAAGAGTTTACCAGTTGGTTGTTGTTTTTGAATTTTTAATGTTTTGGAGTTTATGGTCGAGATGCGAGTAGTTGTGGTTGAAGAATGAGACAATGTGTCGAGTATTTTAAGAAAGTGATCTAGTATGCATGGCTTGAGGGGCATATTGTTTCTTTGAGTCTATAATTTTCAAAGTTATGGTTGAAGAAGATAGACAAGTAGGTAATTATGAAGCCAACTTGAGGTGTGTATTTTATCAAAGGCAGCTATGTGAATGACTTAAATACATTCCCATGGATCATCTGCTGCAAAAGGAGTCAAGAGAATGGTACAAACCAAGGGGAGATTACAAGTAAGTTTTTTTATGAATTTTTATTGTTTTCATGTCAATGTTATATAGTATCCTTTTTCATAGATGTCCAAGGGGGAGAGTGTACTGAAACAAGAAAAGAGATTCCTAAATGTGTTTGCAAGTGTGGTTTCCATCAATGACAAAGGGGATATTTTTGGACAATGTGTCATTGTTGTTGTGATTGATTTCAAGTTGTATTGATGGAAAAGGGTGTCTTGGTGGCATATGAGTCGTATGAGGTGTCATCCATCAAGAAGATTGAATGTTTATTGGTATTAAAGTATTTTGGTGTCATGAATTGTTATTGTGGCATGATATCTTGGTATATGCATTTTCTTGATGCATGGTTCGGGAAAGCATGTATTGTAAGTGAAATCCAAAGATGGTTAAACGTTTCTATTATGTATAGGATGATTATGGAGGTGTGCTAGAGGTGTATGAGTGTCCACAAGGTTAATAAAATGTTAGTTTCAGTATGACATGTGGTGATACAAGCCTAACTAGGCCTAATCCTAGATCTAGTGCAAGCGAGATGGTATGGTAACATGAGATATGGAGTAGAGAAGGTTAGTGTGAGAATGTGAAATGTGTTTTGAGGTTGTATATATTTTTTGGAAGATGTAAAAGGACATAATTTAGGTATATGATGCATATTCAAGGTCCTTTAGAAGCAAGATATTGAAGACAAGGCAAGAATACATGGGAAAACTATGGTGCATGGAAAGTATCATAGGTAAGAAGTCATGGATGAGCATTGAATAACATGGAGGAGGTCATAATTAAGGTGTGTACCATGTTTGAGGTTAGGAGGTTAATGACAAAGAAATAAAAGTGGTTTTGAGCTCTACCAATCTCTCAAAATAGTCATTTCCAACTCGATAGGAAATTTTGAATGCTCACCCACATGTGTGTGATTTGCATGGGAGTCCAAGCATTTTTGGATGTTAGGGAATGGAGATAAAAAAATTTCAAGAAGAATTAGGTCAAATTGAAAGAGGGTTTGAAAACTCGTAAGCGAGGATCATGAGGGATGACATGCACATCAACGGACGTGCGAACGACAACGTGAAGAGATCTCGGGAGGATCGAGCATCAATCGAATGTGCATGCAAAGATTCAACAAATTGGCAGAACCTGGTTAAGCCATAAAAAATCTCTGTCTCATAGATCAAATGGGGTGTACATATAGGAGGTGCTTGAGTAACCCCTGATCTTATAATCATGACAACTCGAGTAGAGAGGGGGAGTTACATTCCTATAATAGAAGTGTAACTTCCAATGATGCATATGACGACCGATGCACCGACATGCTAACAAATGACGTCTTTGATGCATCGACGCATAAGGGAATATCATAATGACCCCTAAATGATACATGGACCTATGATCTCACCTAAGTGAGATGACTCACCTGATGATGTGGAAAATAACACACACCAACACCCCCTTCATCATAACTTAGGATGAGGTAGAAAGTCAGAAATGAGAAATGGGTCCGGAACAAAGCCTAATGAGGTACCCATGTACAAGAAATAATATCCCAAGCGGTGAAGGAAAATCTAGTAGGAAAAACATCTACCACAAGAGAAAAACACACTCTCTAATCTAAGAAAGATGCCAAATATGGGTCCTGGCCATAGACGAGCCTAAAAGGGTACCCATGTAAAAAGAGGCAATCTCTGAAAATAAGAAGAGAGAAGATGAGGGAGATAAGAGGAATGCGAGAAGATGCATGGACGGATCTAAACTCTGCAACTATAGGAAGTCTCCCAGAAGAATGTCGATGATGAGATCCTCTACCTCTGGATTGAAGAAGAGCCACCCGTAATGAATTGTGTTCCTACCCTTAGGAAGGACAGAAATGACATGCTGGAAGTTCACCCACTCCGCAAAGGAAAGCTCAAGGAAAAGAACACAAATAACTCGAGTCTAATGCACGAAGTGTGACATAGGTCTAGCGAGTGAGTGCTAAGGAACCAAAGGTAATGCCACATGCGTAGAACTGTCAGAGTGAAGAGGAACACCCACAGAAAGGATGTCCAAGTGATGTGAAGGGAACAAAACATCCTCCACAATAGAAAAGGGATCCACAGCTGAGGGTGGATCAATGAAGGTCTCCGGAAAAGTGGAAGTGGTAAGAATCCCATAAGGGGCACTCCCAACAATAGAGATGATGAACTCCTCTAAAACACCTGTAGATGGATGAGGGACTTGTAGTGCATCACAAGTAGACTCTGTGAAAAGATGACTAAGATTAGGTAGATACTCATCCCAATAAGGGGGCTCAACAAACAGAAGAGTGATGTATGATATGTATGAGTCATCCAATGAAGGTAGAGGAGTGAAAGGGGCCTCACACATTGGAAGTGGAAAGGAGGTGGGTGTGATGACTATATGAGACTGAGAAGGGGACTGCTCGATATCTGATGAGATGTGGGAAGTGTCAACACTCTCTGGAATAGTGAGAGAAAGAGGAGAAGAGTCCTTTGTAGTACTCTCGACATCAAAACTGGATGCAAAATCCTCATCATTAGAAGTAAAACCAAGTGAGCATGTGTCGGTGAAAGCTGTCATCACTCAAAGAAATGGAGGATACAATGAATCAGCAGCAACAACAAGTGCATTATGTGAAGGGTCTCCATAGAGGGACTAAAGAATGCTCCAAACGGGATGAAGTGGATCTCGAGTCGCCAGTGAAACTAGAGAGAATGAGAGACATGCATCATCATGTTACCAAAGACATGGTCACAAGTGTTGAGGAAGTCCTCTAGATGATGATGATCAGCAGTGCAGGAACTGGCCCAAGCAAGAAGGGTAAAAGACCCTCGTGGGTGAAGTAACGTTCCATGGAAGCACACCAAGCTGAATAGGTCTCTCTCCCGGTGAGAAGTGGCGGAGGTTGTAAGGTGATCATACGATGCTCACATCTAGAAAGATCACTCTCCATGATGAAAAAGTAAGATGCACAAAAGCAAGACGTCGGACTCGGCCGATAATGTGTCTGCATGTGTAGGCCCAAGAGTACAAGTAAACCCCCAGAATGTGGAACTTTATAAAAGTAGTGCATTTACAAAAATAATAATCCCATCATGTAATGTGTGAAAAATCATGCAAATTTGACCAAGGAAGTGCTCAGAAATGAGCAGCGAGTCAAAAGTTATCGCATTAAAATGATTCCTGCAACTGATGGAAAAATACACTAGACACTACAAATGCATTAAAAAGGTGCACGAAATGTGTGCAAAGGGTATCGTGTGGGTACTCATTGGAAATGGCATAGAATTTTAGGAGGGGTTTGTTTTTCTGTGAGGGGGGGTTAGCCTCCTACCAACCCCGGACCTCGCCCTCCGTCTTTGACAAGCGTAGGAAGGGTAAGTAATACAAGTCAAAAAAGCCTTACAATAAAATTATTACATGCCAAATGAAATAATGTTTTAATCCTTAAAACATTAAATAGTAAATTGTTTTAACCTCCAAAAAATTTGTAAAAGGGAAATGTGGGGGCCCACGTTGAAGTCGGGTGGAGAGCAACTAGCTGTGGTAGCCGTTGGGCCTAATTGGGTATACCTAGCTCCATCGTGCGGGAGGGTATTGGTGTAGCAACTGATTAACACGTTGAGATCCCTCTCCACCATCAGTTTGAGATTTTGGTGTGAGGGCAATTCGTGTAGCTCTGATACCATGAAAGAGCGTTTGAAAACCTACAAGTGAGGATCACGAGGGATGACATGCACATCAACGGACGTGCGAATGACAAGTGTGAAGAGATCTTGGGAGGAGCGAGCATCAACTGAATGTGCATGCAAAGATTTGACAAATGGGTAGAACCTTGTTAAGCCATAAAACTCTCCTTTGTCTCATAGATCAAATGGGGTGTACATATAGGAGGTCGTTGAGTAAGCCCCAATGATGCAATCATGACAACTCGAGTAGAGAGGGGAAGTTACATTCCTAGAATAGAAGTGTAACTCCCAATGACACATATGACTTGGACGCACCGATGTGCTGACACACTAACATGTAAGGGAATCTCATAATGATCCCTAAATGACACATGGACCTACGATCTCACCTAAGCAAGATGACTCACCTGATGATGTGGAAAATAACACACACCAACAAAATGGACATCATACTTCTATGAACCATTATTAATAAGTCAAGTGGGTTTAAACCCTCCTTAAACCGAGTTTTAGAGCGATAAGAAAATGATGATGAGTATGGCCATGAAATTACTTTGGGAAGATGGTATGAAGGTTCGGGGTTATAGATAATTCATCGAGATATTATTTTGGTGGTGGTCCCATGCTCCAGGAGTTTGTTGGTAAGCTATAAAAAAACCCTTGTTTTGTGGAGATTTTCATAAAATGCAGACATGTGTTGCAGGTTTCTTGGAGTGAAACTAATTATGGTAGCTATCTTATGATGTATAATAAGTGATCATGAAAATAATTGGATAGTTTCATTGTAATAAATGCGTGTAACATGTCTTCCAAGTTAACTTACAACTAAAGTTCTAAAATGTCACAACTAGACATAGAGGTCTAAGAAGTGTTTAGTTGTTTTACATGTTATAGTAGTGATTTATGGGCATGAATAGTGTGTTGAGGTTTGATATTATGTGTTGTAACCCTTAGTTTGATTAGATGACGTGTCTTTTGGTTTAGCTCCTAATGGCCTAACTAACCCTATTAGGCTTGTCAAGAAAATGGGCGGAACAAGTATGTTAGTGTGATTTTTGAGTGTAAGATATGGATGTCAGGGATTGGAGATGTTTTCAGATACTTGATGAAGTGTTCCATCTTGTGGTTGAGTGTGGAAGTGAATTTAAAGGTGCCGGAGGTTGTTTCACTCAAGACGGGTTCTTGAGTCTTTATAGAAGGTTTGAGTAGTTTGAGAGAAGGGAGTGTTTTAGAGAGTTATACCTTGATTTGGATGTTACTATGTGTTACATGAGGTGCATGATGATGAGATATATGTTGATATACTATATGTGTTATGAATTGGTGTTTTGATGTGTGAACCAACTATGTTTTAAGGACTAGTAATTAGGTTCTTAAGACTTGATTAGAGGTTCTTGCATTTTGGAGTGAGTAATGGATAAGTTGTGTTTGTTATTCTAGGCATGGATAGTGTTCTAACATATTCCATCTCTTATAATATCCCAAATCATCTTGAATAGTTTCCTAATAATGATTCACCTTTCTTCCCTAGTATAATATTAACAAAATATGAGTTTCATCCAAGTCTTTGTGATGTATCAAAGCCATACATACTTCCCTAGATTCCTCATATAAAATTTCCAAATCACCATTCCTAATTTCATAAGTCAAGTTGTCACAAATTATATTACTTTCCAAAATTATTAAATTCTAGGTATGTGACCCACAAGGTGGATTGTGCACTATAAAAATATGTTCAAGCCTTGCATTATCCAATTATTTTCCTCTTAACATTTGGTTCTAAGGACTAGAATCTTCTTCATAAATACGCCATGCAATTTTTTTCTCCTAGAGAAAGGTTGTGTAATTTTATATTCTTGATTCCCACCCCACCTGCATCGTTTGGTCACAAAAATTTCCCCATTTGGTAATATAATTTTTCCTTTTTCCTCTTTCCCTCTCCAAAGGAAATAAAATATTATCTTTTTATTTGATGAATCACACCCATAGACCTGTGTTTGTAGTAGTGAGAAGAGTTGTACAATCATTGCATGAAACATTGAATTTATAAGGAATATCTTACCTTCCAAATTCAACCACTTAGTTTTCCATCCTACTAATCTTGCTTTGATTTTATGTATTAGGTTCTTCCAAAATTCTAACTTTTCCTTCCTATTAAATAGAGGTACCCCTAAATATTTCTTAAGTAGAGTGCCAATTTTAATCTCCATAATATCAACAATTTTTCTTTGATGTTCCCATGGAACATTTACAAAAAAATATATATGATTTACATACACTTACATTTGGGCTCAAATCATATTCATAGGATTCAATTATATTCTTCATCATCAATGATTCTTTTAATTTGGATAACTAAAAATAAGAAAATCATCCATGGATTTTATATAGGTGTTAGGATGATCTCGTAACACATGCTTTCAAACATTGCAAGTATCCACTTTCCCTTAATTTTATGAGTAGTATTCATAATAACTCCACCATAATAATGAATAGATAAGGTGATAGGGGATCCCCTATTAAATTCCTCTTGTGTTTTGGAAAAATCCAACAGGATCCCAAAGTAACCAAGATAGAAAAAAACAATCCTGTAACACACTATAATACCCATGAAACCCATTCCATGTTGAAATCAAAAGAAAGAAACACCTTATTAAGGATATTCTAATTGAATCTATCATATGCCTTTTCAATATATATTTTAACCACTATCCTTGAGTTCTTCTCCATATTGAGGCTATACATAGAATTTTTCGGGTCATTTTTACCCCATATAAAATTTCCTTCCTTGAGACAAATCCCTCTTGTTCAGTGGAAACATGATTATTCAACCAATTTGAAATGCATTTTGACACAATTTTATATAGTATTACAGAGTGAGAAAGGATGAAAGTCAGCATATGATTATATATATGGCTTCAATGACTACGTATATAACATCAATAGAAAATATATACCAAAATCATTTAAATAAGTCATATGGGAATCCATATAGCCTAGGGATTTATTCAAATTCATTTGCTAAATTATAGTCTTCACTTCTTACTTTGGGAAAAGGATTATAGAAATGAATCATTTTTTCTCTGGTGTTATGATTTTAGGGATAGGGGAAATAAATATTTCTATTACCTCTTCATCATATTCCTCTTTTTAGACAAAAATCTTTGAATAAATCCACCGCTGAAAATTTGATTTCCTCTAGATTTTCTATTACCTCGTTATTCATATTTTTATTTTTCCCAAATTTATTTACTTGTATCCTTGTTACCATAGACTAATTAAATAAGTTAGTGCTCATATGTACCTCCTCAATCCATGATTCCCTTTACTTATTCTTACATGAGATATCTTCTTTGAGGTACACTTCATCAAGTCTAGCCATCAACTATTTTCCTCCTACAATTTGTCATCTGTTAAACAAAAACATTGTGCCTCTTTATTAATATTTACCAAACTAGATTCTAGAGCCACTTTATCTTCAAATATATTCCTAAATACTTCCTTATTCCAAAAGTTTAAAAAACAAATAGAAATTTTAAAGTGTGCTTGTGTGTGTAGACACAAAATCACACACTTTGGGTAATTATCTAGTCCTGATTACATACTACTATTTATATGATTCCTAAGTAATAAAATTACTAATTAACCCATGTCTTTGGCCACCTTTATTTGATTTATGTTACCACTTTTGGTCTTATACCCTTACTTTCTCAATCTTATTTTTAATAAACTGAATTTTGTGATCCTGGACATTAGCACCTAGCGGGATGCTAGTGCTTTAGGCACCCTCATCCCCTCTAGGAACGCCTAACCCATTTATACTTTACTCATACTTTTTGGGTCCTTTCTAGCCATTTGAGCATCTTATCTTTTTGGTAGTCATCATTTTTGGGGTGAATTATGAAATTCAAGCAAAGTAATCATATAAATATAAAGCTATGTGATCATAATAAATTACCAAACACTAAGCATTAGATATCACCACCTAGTGTTGCATCCATATAGCACCTAAGAGATTCATTGCATCCATCTAACACCATCAAATATATATTTAGGTGGAAAGTGCTCTATATAGAGATATGGTGATGGGCCCCCAAATTTATATAGTAGAGTCTAGGGGGAAAATCTATATAGATAGGATACATTCTATTCTAGGGGAGGATGAGTGCTCCCGATTTATTTCTATATGGATCAGATTCTACCTATCATAAATTTTTATCTAGTTTTCAGTCCATTGATGGGGGTTGCCCCAGGTCTACCCATAGTTAGATAGGGATCATCCCAAGTGGAAAAGATATGGACACTTCCCAAACGTAAAGTGAAGTTCCCATTGATGGTATATTTGGTGTAAGTGAGCTTTGAGATCACATCTTTGGAATAAAATCCAATGAGAAAAGTAGGAAACAAGGGCTGGTTATTATACATACACACTTCATAAAAGGGAATTCCATTCTATTCCATGCACACATCTATTACATTTCTTTACATCTAGCATATTTTTCTTGCTATCAAGTGAGACTCGCATAAGATCCACCTAGGGCATGATTCTAAAAACAAATGTAACTACATTGGTTCTAAGATGTATGCAACACTCGGTCGTAAGTTAAAAATTTTGATAACTAAGGACATTCTTACGCCTCATTCTCGCATATTGTTTTAGGATTTGATGTCTATTTGAGAGTTTTCAGATTCATATTTCATTGTATGTTTCCAGAACCTCGAAGATCTTGGTGTGACCTCAAAGTGACAAGAGGATACTAACAATGATCATATTATGACCACCTAGAGGAGGTTTTTGAGATTTTCCATAGACCCAGACACCCAAAAATAGGGCTAGGGCACCCACAGGCACCCCTGCCCTTCTCGAGACACTCCATTCCAACCTATCTCTCCAAATCTAAAATTTTTAGGGTCTCCGTGTGATGCTCTTGTTGCTCTATTAACCTAGTCAACACTTTGGTAAAGTTCAAAATTAATTATGAATCAGCTAAGTACCTCTTTCTCCTCCTTGCAATTAGGGTTTCATAATTTATTTCTTATTTTTCTTGATTATTCATTTCCGTACATAATTGCATATTTATTTACTGATACAATAACTTCAAATTAGGAATTGAATATGCATTTATCTTAACCATTTTGGTGAACCCAAACTGATCTTCACACTCTTAGGATCCTCATACCTCCATTGTTCTTATCTTTCTAGGATCTCTTCATCATGAGTATCTCTATCAATGATTTCTTGCTTATCAATCTTGAATTAAGATATATAATCAAAAATCTCTTTATTCTTACTCGGATTCCTACTCATATGCATCCATATTAAGTATATCAAAAAAATTTGAGGCATTTTCTCAACATACTACTTTCCTACCCAATCATAATGCTGATATTTCTATTTTTAACAATGATCCACCTCGCATATCATGATTCAAAATTACAATATGGGTATCAAGCATACTTTAATCAATAATGAATATGAACTCAACCTATAACCTATGTCAATACTTAACAAGAATGGTATTTCGTAGCTAATGTTAGTCCTCCATGTCTTTTCATTCGGGAATATGATGGTTTTGTTCATTCATGCATAGGTCACATTACTCTACATATCATTATAGGGACCAAAACCCTTAACACAATTTTATTTTTCATTGACTTTTTTTTTTATAACTATTTACAAATTCAACCATGGATGCATGCCATGCAAGTAGTTCCTTCTACAGCACATCACTATGTTAAATTCCTACATAAGTGAATATAATACATAGCTCCTAGTGATCGTGACCCATTCAAATATTGTGACCATGATCACCATACTACAATTCCTACTCCATGCTATGATACTACTAATGAACCACAACCCATGGATACTTTGGATCATTTACCACCACTTGAAGGTGCTATTTACATGCTAGATGAATTCTCTTCTATAGTACCTCCTCCTCTTGCTACTACTACTATTATGATACTCTATTAGGGCCTACCCACACATACGATGTCATTCTACCTACTTCACTATCACATGTGCATCCACCGTTAGCTTGCCCTCCCTTTATATGTATGCTTTTCATGATTGATTCTTATCAGGATAATATTCTATTTGATCCTACTTGTGATGACACTATATGCACATATGATGGCTTGGCTCACCTACTTTGTGGTTGATGACTATTAGTGCAAATCAGCAGCACCCTCTAGATGTTTTCTCATATTTCTAGTTTGATAATTGAAATCCAGTGTGATTGCAAAACATTGAATCTTTTCCCCAAGTGTGGGACTTGCAAAATGGGAAAAGAATCTCTAGATTGGAGGCTAGTTCCTCAACTCCTCTGATCAGATGTATTACTTGAAAATTGCAGAGGTTTAATATCAGATCCTACTCTAAATTCCAAGGAGACAGAGATAGAGGATGCAAAAGAAATAAAACTAAGTAAAGCGGGGTGATACACCAAAGGAGTGGTGAACATTTACTTCTACAAATTGACACAGATTATAGAAATGTAACTAACATCATACAAAAACTACTAAAATGTAATGAAAGATCAGAAATGAAGCAAAACAATACAAGAAGAGGATTAAAACTCATTCACAGAGCTTGCACTGTCATTCCCATTAGAAAATACATGCATTATAATAGCAAAGAGGTAAAAAAATAGTTTCAATCTTGAAAGAGGTATGATATTCCACAAAATCACTTTCTAGGGTGAAGGAGGGAGTCTACAAAACATAAAAATGTCCAACCCTTACAAAATGAGCCAAATCTAGCTTTTAACAATGAAGACTCGAGCTAGGAGAGAGAAACGTGGGAAAATGGAAAGGAATCATTCAACCACCGACCAAATTCATCAAAACAGCATGGGTACCCTTAAAATTCCATTCCCCAAGATTTTTTACCATGCTGGAGAAGAATGGAAGCCATACTTCATTAAAAATGGTGGTTGAAACGTCGGTTCTGCTCCTTTTCTGTGCAAGAGGTATTTTCCATTTTTCTCTCACCAAACTTCATCAAAACAAAAATTGAAGATTTCATCATGTAGAGGACTTCAATATCTTTCCAATGACACAAAAATAAAGGAAAACCAAGCTCTGGATCAAAATTTATGCCCCTCTAAATTATTAGGGAAAAACATGGCAAAAATCAGGTTGGCGGGCCGAAAGTTTAAAATTTTCCCTCCTTTTGCATTTGGGAAAATTTCCCCAAAAAGTTCTACCTCGGCCACTTTGATGCCATGTGGCACATTCTGATTAGCTCGTAGGCTACCTATGATCATTTTAGTCCTTTTCGGTCTTTGGAAAATTTTCCAAAAATCTCCGCTGGTCCGACGCTTTGAGGACACGTGGTGTGATGTGATTCGTTGGCAGGCCCTTGCTCTCAAATTTTCCATCACTACCGACCACTGCCCTAAATAGGACACATGGTGCCCTATCATTAGCTCAGTACTAAACTCCAAAATTTCCTTTTGCGCACCCCGCTTAAGAATTTGTCGCCACATGGACACGTGGCATGTTTTGATTGGCGCGGGCCATCGGGGCGGGATTTTATTGCTTTATTTTCCATAGTTTGGCGAAAGGGAAAATTTCCTTCTGTGCCTCCACCTCCCAATGCTTTGAGGACATGTGGTAGGTTTTGATTGGTTGGCAAACCTTAAGGACAAAAAATTCCTTTGCACCCACCTTTGGGAAAAATTCCCAACTTCTTCTGTCGGTTTGACCCTCGACGATCCCAAGGACACGTGGCCTCTTCCTATTGGCTAGTGGGCCTTCAAGCCAAAAATTCCTTTGAATGCCCCAACCGATCCTTGGAATTTTTTAAAATTTCCCTCTGCCTCCCACCATTTTTCTCGCCGACGTGGCACATTCTAATTCACCGACGGACCTCCCGTGGGAAACTTTCCCTCTAAAACTCTGCTGAGCCATAACTTGAAAAATACAAGGAGTTAGAGGAAAAATTTACCTTTCTGGAAAGCTGAGAAGATTCTCTATCTAATGAAACCATTTCTAGAAAACTTTGAGTGCTGAAAAGTAGAAAAATTCATCTGAGGCACAAGGGAGGAAGGAATGAAAGGAAGTTAGCCAAAAATGAGCAAGGGGCTTATTTTGGATAACAATTTTGGCGACTCAGAGGGGTCATCTACCTACTGGATGAAGTTACTAGTTGCTTGAAGCAATCCATTGGGCATGGAGTCATCAAATTTTCTGCTTGGTACTCCCAATTCATTAGAAAATTACAAGGAGGAAGAGTGTGAGAGTAGAACATCTAATCGGATCATGGCCTGCAAAATGCATTTCTGGGACAACAAGCTTGTGCCAAAGCACTTATGGAAAAGAAAATAAGATACAACAAAACAATGTGCACAAGCACTTGGAGGAATGAAAATCTAAGCTAATATATATAAGGTGGAGATTTTCCTTCTATTAGCAATGATTTAGATGGATTCCATTAACTGGAATCTGCAGTTCTTCACCATCCAATGTAGACAATTAGAAGGAATTGTTGTTCTTACACTTTGTGACCATGTAGGGGTCACTCCAAATGGCATCAAAATTTGAATGCCTTCCTGGCTTTGCTCGGTCTGCATCCCATTTCAACACTAGATCTCCAACTTGGAAGGCTCTAGCCTTATATTTCCTATCAAAGGTCCTCTTGACCAAGGCTTGGTCCTTCTCCATTTCTTGGGCTGCATGTTCTCGATCTCTTGAGCTCCATCAATTATGTATAGCTAACCTCCATGGGTTCAAAATCCAACAAATTCAGTTGCTTCATGAGTTTGAATGTTGGCAACTCAAGTGACATGGGAAATATTTCCTCTCTTCCATAAACAAGTCTGAATGGAGAGTTACCTATGGATCTCTTGGGAGTTATCCTATCAGCCCACAAGGATGATTTCAATTTGGTGTGCCAAGTCCTTTGATTTTCATCAAGATTCCTCTTGATGATCTTTAACAAGTTCTTGTTGGTAGACTCAACTTGGCCATTACCTTGAGGGTAATAATTTGATGAAGTGCTCAAATAAATCCCATTTTTAATAGCCCATTCAGTTACCTTTGATCCTATGAATGCCAAAGCATTATCTGATATTATAGTGGCAGGTATACCAAATTTGGTTACTATCCCTCATAGAAGTCTAGAATACTAGATTCATTTGCTTCTTTAAGTGCCACTGCCTCAGTCCATTTGGTGAAGTAATATGTTGTTGTTAGAATCCACTTGTGTCCTTGGCTTGAGTTTGGGTTAATGACTCCAATGAAGTCCAAACCCCATTGCATGAATGGTTGGTCAACTGAAATTGGGTGCAATGGAAGGGATGCTAACCTCTCTTTGCATGTGAAGAATGCACAATTCTTACACCTCTTTATCCATGCATAGCAATCACTAAAAACCTTGGGCCAATAATAGCCAGCCTTCATAATCTTGAGGGCTATCACTCTTGGAGAAAAATGACCCCCAGCTGATCCACCATGGAACTCTTCTAGCATTCTATTAATTTGGTTTGTCCCAATGCATCTCAGCAGCACTCCATTTACATCCTTCTTGAACAAAACACCATCAACAAGTGCATATGGGACAACCTACAATCTGAAGTGTCTTCTCTTGGTTTTGTTCATCTCTGGAGGGCATAGGCCTATTTTTAGGAAGTGCATTATGTCTTGGGTCTAGCAAGGAGTGAGGAAACTATCATTCTCTTCTTGAAAACCTCTTTGTTCTTGGTTATCTTGCAATGCCAAAACAACATCCTTCTCATTACTTGTTTCCATTGATTTTCTCAAGACCAAATACTCACATAATCCCTTTCCTCAGACCAGCTTGGTGATTTTGATCTCAATGTCATACTACATGACATGAGTAATCCACCAGCACATTTTTCATTTAAGTCCTTGTTGAGGAGGAAGTCCTTAACTCCCACATGAGAAACTAGTAGTTGAACCTTGTTATTTGAAACTAGATGCTTAAATTTCTTCAAGCTCCTAATCACTGCAAGCACATGATTCTCAATGAAAGAATATCTCACCTCATAGTCCGATAGGTTTTGGCTAAAGAAGGCAATTGGTTACTCTACATTTTCTTTGTTTCGCTATACTAAAATTGCAGAGATTGTATCATCACATCCAAATGCATAAAGGATAAAATCCCTAGATAAATCTGGGTTAATGAGGGTTAGAGCTTGTGAGATAGATTATTTGATTGCCTCGTAACTTTCCTTACCTTCATATATTCATTTGAAAGCCATGATTTTCTTTAACATCATGGTTATTGGCTTGACAAGGGCTGCAAAATCTAGAACAAACCTCCAAACAAAATTGATCCTACCCAAGAAAATTTGAAGGGCCTTCTTGTGACTAGGTAATGGAAGTGCTCATATTGCTTCAACTCTCTCTAGATCAATTGCTAATCCTTCTTTGGAAACATTGTGGCCTAGGAGATTTCCCTCATGAGATAGAAAAATACATTTCTTGGGATTTGAGGATACCCCAAATCTTCTACAACTTTGGAACACCTGTCTCAAATGAAAGAGATGATTTGCTACACTTTTAGAAAATATAGTAATATCATCTAGATATATCAGCACCATTTTGTTGATCAGTCCCTTGAATGCCATGTCCATTTCCCTTTGGAAGGTAGCTCCAGTGTTGGACAACCCAAATGGCATTTTTATATATGCATAAGTTCCCCATTTGGTAGTAAAGGCTGTTTTGAACTGATCCTCTTCCTTTACCATGATCTGATTATACCCTGAATAACCATCTAGCAATGAAAACCTTTCGTGAGCCAGCAACAACTTGTAAAATTTTCTCCATAGAGGGAAGTGGGTAATGATCCTTAAGAGATTCTCTATTCAAATCTCTAAAGTCTACACACAATCTAATTTCTCCACTCTTCTTTCTAACTGGAACCAATTTTACAACCCAGCTAGAATGCTTGATGGGAAATATGATAATTGCCTCTATTAACTTATTCAATAAATTCTTCATGAGAGTCTCCATGTGTGGATTGAATGACATTGTTTTTACCTGATGGGCTTAGTACTTGGATCCAATTCAATTGTATATTGAAATAGCTTGGGATTGAAACCTCTCAAGTCTTCATAGCTTCAAGAAAATACATCCGAGAACTTTTGGAATAGTTACATGAACTCATACCTTTCTTGCTCGGTTGCCACTTTACCAATTTGAAGTGATTTTCCTTCTCCCACTGAGATGGGCACTGAATCTTCTCCCTTGACTTGGATGTTTTCTTTCTCTTTCCTAAATTGATCATTAGGATTAAAAATGGACTCAAAAGTGTAATGTCCTTTTGGTATTTTGTTTGTTCTCACTGTACCACTTGATCACCATCTTGCTGTTCCAACTTTTCCGATTTTTGGCTAAGAACTCATCTTTTCTTGTAACAAGTTGATGATTTGCTGGTCATTTTCAAACACTTGCCAACTTACATTATTTTTGGAGCTGATGGCCTTATAATCACATGAATTCTTGGTTGTACTTTATCTTCCTTGATGCTTTCAACAACATCAAAGAGCGCGCCCAATCGCTACAAGCCTCAACTACTTGATTTTCTTTCCTAGGGATAGGATTGATGCCAAAGCCCTCAAAATCCTTAATTAGGTTTCAGACCCTATTATTATAACACTTGATCAGGTCATTGTTGGAAGCATGCTGCCCTTTAACCTGATTAACAATCAGCTCACTGTCACCAAAGACTTGTAAGTTTTTGATACCTCTCTTGATTGACCAATGCAATCCCTGTCTCAAAGCTTCATATTCAATAGTGTTGTTAGAACATGCAAATTGAAATATAAAAGTTGAATAATATTTAATTCGTTAAGGTGAAACAAGCATATCTCCCCCTCCTTCACCTTGTCTACTTCTTGATCCATCAAAGAACAACTGCCATACCTCATTGTCATCCTTATGGTCTAGCTCGGTGATGCTAGGAATAGGCTGATTTTCTTCATGTATACAATAGACTCCTAGTTCAGATTCTTCTATTTTTTTATAGGGATCAAAAGCATGTACCTTGCTTTCCCATTCATCAAGATTCAAATCGGGATGCTTCCAACTTTGGTGTTAGCTTCATCTATGCTTGGATAATCCTCTTGATCAAATGCTGAACAATTGGCATTGATTTGGCTTGGAGTATGTGGCTCAATGTGAAAGTTTGCAATAGGTTCAAATATAATTGTGGCCTTAGTTCCATATCTTGTTCTAAAAACATGTGTGACCAATCAGTAGATAAGTAACCTCCAATTTTAGCTGTGAAATCCCTTGACAAACATAGGGCAAAGAGTGGTGGCAAATCTATCACTGACACATCTTGCAAAATAGTAACATTGGGGCATGCATGCAAAGTAAGATTCAAATCTTTGATCACTCCCACTAGTTGTTACTGTTGTCCCATCCAGTTGCACCACCCCTTTGGATATGACTTCATATTGGAGGCCCAGCTGATCAGCTATTTGCTTGGGCATTACAGAACTACTTGCCCTAGAATCAATCATACAATTGTGTACTAACTTATCCCTAATGATCAATAAAACATAGAATGGAGGGGGATTCAAAACTTTACCTTGTTTTCCTCCATGTTTCCCTTCAAGCTAAGCAGCATTTTTGAGTACCTTCTCTTGCATATGAGCTTGTTTATTTGAATTTGACCAATCCTTCATGGCAGCTTATAGAAGATCTCTTTGGCCTAGGATTAGTAGTGATTCCCACATTGATATATTCACATTTGTCTTCTTCATCGATTAATGATGATGAATGGGTATGAAATATATTTTTTCTACCCCTAGCTTGCATACTATTTTCTTGTACATGGGCTATAACAACTAGAATTTGAGCTGGTCTCAGGAGGTGGCTTCGGCTGTCCTCGCATGTTTAGAATTGCATTTTCTTACCAACACTTTGTGGAGTGGTGGAGGGTTATGGATCACCTATAGCTAATGACTTCCCTTCTGCAATGTTCCTTTTATTTGACCTTGTATTGGCTTCCACATTCTGAGACATTTCTTGATTCATACCACAAAAATCCTCAACCTGCCAATTCACTAGTGTAGTCTCATTTGGAGTTGCATTTTGCTGGGATGTTCCTTGTTGTTGGCTTGTTTCTTGGCTCACCTCACCTTCTATGCTAGTTTTGTTACCATCAAGGCTTGGTTCAAGGCACCATTGAAGCACTTAGATTGGTTGTGAGGTTCATTATATGGGAAACACCAATCATACTCTTGTGCTAAATTATTTTGCACTGGCACTAAGGCTTTAGAGGTAGATGTAACATTGGGGTTATAGGGCTGAAATGGTCTATTGGTAGGAGGCATTACTTGATTTTGATTTGCAGCTGGATTGGGTGGCCTATTAGGCTAACATGGTTTCCTATTAGGTTGAGCTTGAGACTGGTTGGAAGGTCTACAACTTTGGGATTACCACCTTTTGAGTGTAACCAAATCATTGCCTAAATTTTGCAATTATTTCATGACTTCTTGTAGTTCATTTGAGGCACTAGAGGATGAAGTAGAAGTTTCATTTGAACTCTGATTTCTAGGAGTGGGAATAGGAGCTAAAGTAGGTGCTTGACTAGTGCTTGGAATTTCCAAGTTTGGATACAAGGGCATGGGAGGCCTAGGAGCCAGTTTACCAGCTTGAATCAAATAATTCTCAGCCCTAATGGCAATGTTATAAGCTGCAGGTATAGTTGTACCTCCCATGGATTGAATTAACATAGAAATATCAGAATTTAAAGCTTTGAGATAGTATAGAAAAGCACCTTCAGCTGTTGGCCTTACTGCCACTGGAATTCTATCCCAAGTCCTTTGAAATCTGAAGTTGAAGTCTGTTAGCTACTCATTGGGAGCTCTCTTGATAGTTGTCAATTGTTCTAGTAGAGAAAAATTATCTCCCTTTTCTCCAAACTGCTCATGGAGAGCTATGCATAATTGGTTCCAATTTTGGATAGAGCCTGTCGCAAGGCTCCTGAACCATTGCAAGGATTTCCCTTTGAATGAAGATGCTAGCAATTTGACAACAATTTACATCTCAACAATCTCATGGATTGCACAAATATTAGCAATGTCTTTGACATGGTCACCAGGAGTGGTCTGATTTTCTCTAGTGAAATATGGAATGTTCTTTAATGCTGCAAATAGAACTGGATTTTGTGCATTGAGAGCAAGTGGGATGTTGCCAGTGAAGTTGACATAAGGGTTGTGTTGTGCCATTCTAATTTTCCTGAGAACCCTTGTTGATTGGATGAAAGGTCTACTAGGTGGAGGAGTTGATAGAGTTCTATTTGGTGGAGATGGAGACCTTTGAATTCTTCTTCCCGTTTGTCTTATTCTTGGAGATAGCTGCAGAGATAATCAGAAAATCCCTCTTCTCTAGCCGTTGACCTTGTGTTGATTCTTCTCATGAATTTTCAGACTTGGACTGCTAAAACCAATTGATTTTTCTTTTTGGGAGTCACCAGATGTGCAGATCAAGGCTCTTTTCAAGAAAGAAATTACAAAAAAACACATCAACTTTGTTTCAATGAAGGTGAAGACCTCTAAGGTCCCACCGGGCATGCCAAAACTATTAGTGTAAATCAACAACACCCTCTGGATGTTTTCTTAGATTTCTATTTTGATAATGGACATCCAGTGTGATTGCACAACATTGAATCTTTTCCCCAAGTGTGGGACTTGCAAAATGGGAAAAGAATCTCCAGATTAGAGGCTGGTTCCTCAAATCCTCTGATCAGATGTATTACTTGAAAATTACAGAGGTTTAATATCAGATCCTACTCTAAATTCCAAGGAGACAGAGATAAAGATGAAAAAGAAATAAAACTAAGTAAAGGGGGTGATACACCAAAGGAGTGGTGAAAATTTACTTCTGAAAATTGACACAGATTACAGAAATGTAACTAACATCATACACAAACTGCTAAAATGTAATGAAAGATCATAAATGAAGCAAAACAATACAAGAAGAGGATTGAAACTCATTCATAGAGCTTGCACTGTCATTCCCATTCAAAAATACATGCATTACAATAGTAGAGAGGAAAAAAACTAGTTGCAGTCTTGAAAGAGGTCTAATATTCCACAAAATCACTTTCTAGGGTGAAGGAGAGAGTCTGTAAAACATAAAAATGTCCAACCCTTAAAAATGAGCCAAATTTGGCTTTTAACAATAAAGACTCGAGCCATGAGAGATAAACGTGGAAAAATGGAAAGGAATCATTCAACCACAAACCAAATTCATCAAAAATACATGGGTACCCATAAAATTCCATTCCCTAAGATTTTTGACCATGTTGTAGAAGAATGGAAGCCATACTTCATAAAATATGGTGGTGGAACGTCGGTTCTCGCTCCTTTTCTGTGCTGAGGTGTTTTCCATTTGCTATCACCAAACTTCATAAAAACAAAAATTGAAGATTGCATCATGTAGAGGACTTTAAAATATTTCCAATGACACCAAAATTGAGGAAAACTGAGCTTTGGATCAAAATTTATGCCCCTCTAAAGATTTAGGGAAAAACAAGGCGAAAATTAGGTCGGCGGGACGAAAGTTTAAAATTTTCCCTCCTTTTTGCATTTGGGAAAATTTCCCCAAAAATTCCACCCCCACCACTCTGATGCCATGTGGCACATTCTCGATTGTCTCATAGGCTACCTATGATCATTTTAGACCTTTTTGGTCTTTGGAAATTTTTCTAAAAATCTTCACCGGCCCAACACTCCGAGGACACGTGGCATGTTGTGATTCATTGGCAGCCCCTGCTCTCAAATTTTCCATCGCTGCCGACCACTACCCCAAATAGGACACATGGTGCCTTTTCATTGGCTTGGGCCTGAACTCCAAAATTTCTTTTGTGCACCCCGCTTAATAATCTGTTGTCACATGGACATGTGGCATGTTTTGATGGCGTAGGCCATCGAGAGGCGGAGTTTATTACTTTGTTTTCCATATTTTGGCAAAAGGGAAAATTTCCTTCCGTGCCTCCACCTCCCGATGCTCTGAGGACATGTGGTAGGTTTTGATTGGTTGGTGGGCCTTTGGGCCAAAAATTCCTTTGCGCCAACCTTTGGGAAAATTTCCCAACTTCTTCCCGCCGGTCCGACCCCGACGACCCCAAGGACAAGTGGCCTATTCCTATTTGGGTCGGACCTTCGGGCTGAAAATTCCTATGATTGGCCTATTCCTATTTCCTATGCCTTTCAACCATGTTTTCATTTGTAATTATTTTGTTGATGTGAAATCAAAGCAACCGGAATGGCTTGATTTTTGTGGGGCATTCGATGTGATCTGCATAACATTGGACCATCTCTCAAGTTGTGGGACTTGCAAACCTGAGATGGACCTCTAGAGAAAGTTGGTTCTTGTTCCTAAACTACCTACCACAATCTACTCTAATGAAGGAAAACTAATATATCCTAATCTAACCATTCCAAGGAACTAGAGAGAAAGAGAGTGAAAGAGAGCCTACACTAAAGTGGTGATACACCAGAAAAGGAAAGAGGTGAGATACTCTACTGAGGGAGGATGAAATAGGGAAAGGGGACAAGGGAGGTCAAGTAGATGTGACATGAGACTAAGGTCCAAATCCACCATTAAAACTCCATGAAACATGACATCCCACACCTGCAAACATGAAATACATGCATAGAAAATAGATTTGAAAGGGAGAGGCATGAAGAAACAATAAAACACAAGAAAGGGTTGAAGAACGCCACAAAATCATGAGTTTATTACTCTAGAAGGTGCACAGACCATTACATTTCTGCTGAGAGGAAAAAATACACTTTCTAGGTGTAGGAGAAGGCTTACAACTCATATGGATTTGGGAAAAATTTTGAAAGAGTTTCCCGCATCCCAAAATGTCTCTCCTTTCTCAAATGAGAAGTGTTAACAATATATAGAACGATAAAAACTAGAGAGAAAGAAGAGAAACTCGATTTTTACACCCACCTACTGAGAAAATTCATTAAAGTGATCCCTAAAGTCAAGGGCACCTCAAAAATCCATTCCATAATGCACTCAACCTTCTGGAAGAAGAAACAAGACCATACTGCATTAAATTTTAGTGGTTGAGATACCTGGAAGGCGCATTATTTGTGCTGAATTTTTTTCTAATTTTGAACATGCCTAACTATGCTAAAAATTATATTTTATGCTCCCATGGCATAGAGGAGGTTGAGACCTTTCCATAGGTACCAATTTTTTTGAATTTCAAGCACTGGATCAAAAGTTATGCCCATTTGAATATTTGAATCGAATCCGTACAAAAATGGTGAAAAAACAAGTTTTGCAAAATAGATCCACAGGCCTGAAATTCACTTTTACCCAAAAGCTTCATGCGCAGGCCCAAAATTGAAATTGTGATTTTTGCACAAAAATTGAAAAATTTCAAAAGTCTCCCTTAGGCCCACAACCTTCTCATTTTCCATTTGGCAAACAAACCTCCTCGGGCTCGCGGGCCGCACTTGAAAAAAGTTGCAAAATTTCAAAATTTTCCCCGAAGGCCCACTTCCCTGCACCTAAAAAGGCGACACATGACTTATTTGGGCATCAAAATAGGTGGGATTACTTTTATACTTTACGCCTTTTCAAAATAAAAGCCAAAATTCAAACTGCCTTCGGCGACCCGCCTTCCCGCTTTGACTTGAAACATGGCCACATGTCCCTTTGCGGGCCTTAGGCATTTTTTTCTTCATTTGGTGCAAATATCCTCTGCAGGCTCCTAGGACCGTAATTTTAAAGTACACTTTTTGTAAAATTGCAAAGGTTCCAAGATATCTCCCAGCCCCACCAGCCCGTAATCTTCCCCTTTAGTGAAAAGTTTTCCCTAGGCCCACCATTTTGGCCCACTTTAGGTAAAAAATCCTTCCAAGGCCCGTCGGCCTGTAACTTGCAAAATATGAGGAGTTAGAAGGACTTCTTTATATTTCTGGAAAGGGGAAGAAATTTCCTATCTGATGGAAATGCTTTTAGGGGACCTTAAGTGATTAAAATATATAAAAATCCAGATTGAAGCACAAAAGGGGAAAATGGTGTTTGTTGACCAAAAATAAGTGTGAGCTTATTTTGGTCAACAAATTCCTTTCTCAAATATTCAAAAAATCTAAAACTATGGTATGCACATGTTTTTATACTACCCCTTTCACTGATAAAGAATACGCAATGGGCATGTATGACTTTTTCCGTAATGGCTAACTACATGATCAAACCGATCTTTGTTGATTATCGTGTATCAAACGCTTTACTTTTTAGCTTTGATCGTGACCATGATGACCTCTAGATGATGTTACTTTACCTCTTTTATCATCACACACTTGGAAGGGATCACACCTATTTTCCCCTAACATTTAAAAAATGTCTTTGTAGACATCTAAAATCATATCTATGCCCTCATTCGCCCACGTGTGAATATTTTAATTCAATCATCCTCCTCATCAAATAAAATGACCATCAATCCTTATTAATTAATTAAGATACATTAATTAATTAATCATTTAATATTTTACATGCCTAACTATCCCATCCACATTAATTCTTATTATTTAACTAATTCCTATTAATTAATTAATACCTCGTCCATTTCACCAACTAACCTACTATTTAGGATGCTTTTATCCTAAACCCATCCCCTTACTTTTATATCTTTCATCCTATCTATTTTTATGCCCCAACTACCTTGGATTCATCCCCAAGTCATCTAATCCCACCAATATGATTTAAAGCATTTAGCTAATCCTTTAAAATCATCAAATCCCACCTTAAATCAAAAATCAATATTAAAAGGAAACTTTCCCGTGATCGACACCGACCCAGCTGGTCGTCATCGACCTACTTTAAAACAAGAGTTTGCATTCCATTTAGTGAATAAGAGGGAATGCAATCATGAGAAATAACTCAGCGATAAATCCATCATATATCAATCAAACATTATAGTTGACTTCCGAGCCTCCTGCAACAACTACAAACATCCCATCTATCATCCACCATGTTTTGTGTCACTCACGATCTCCCTTTGTGATATTTCTTTATTTTATCAATATTTCTATCATATTATCTTTGTCTTCTTGTAGACTAATATTTTTAGGTCCAAAGTGGCATTCAACCATCACTCATCAACCCCTTAGTTCCATTTCCAAAGATTTCGAGGTTGTCATATCTAGCTATTTCTTCTCGGCCTTATCCCAATCTTACAGGTCATCTCGATCCTCCCTACTTACCATCGACTAGGCCCCTGTTCATCTAATAATATATACAAATTATCCTTTTTTTCCTTTTTTCCCTACTTCCTATCCCTTCTCTTCCTTTATAGATCCACTTACAATAGCCACAGGTCCTTACTAGCTTTCAGATTGCATTAGAACTTTGTAGGTCTGCATATTCCATCATCAGCTCTAGATTCATGTTCCTAGGTCACCTTCGACCTTCCTATGTAGATTCTATGTTTTCGTTAACCTAGACTAGGTAGCTCTTATTTTGCAGTTATTGTCATCAAACTAGATTTAGATAAGTTTTTTCCATTTCCGCATTTAGTGACAATTATGTTTCTACATGATTTTGTTTTCATATATTTTTAGTGACAAACAGGGGTTGACATCCACCAAAGAAGTCAAAAGCTTCTTGGAACCACTTAGTCGGGAAACCCCCACATTTATCTATCTAATCCAATTTGTTTCAGTTTTGTAGATCTTGTTGCAGCAACAATAATCCATCATTCAACACATGTATCTAACATCAAGCATTTGAGGTAATGTAAACCCTATATCCTTGGAAGGTTTTCGTTATCCAAATAACTCTCCTAGTTATCGGATAAATTATAATTTCATTTTGACTCGATGTTTCAGATTTCATGTTTCACGCAATCAATATTTCTCACTTGGCACAATTTATAGGGCTCCGGTTCTTCGTAGGCCTAGTGTGCCTTGCTTCCTTGCTTTTTTTTCCCCTTCTCTCTCGCATTCCGATATCTCCTTCCATTTCCACTTTACACCTTCCTCTTTCTTGCCCACTTTCTTTCCTATCCTCTCTCATACTCCTTACACATACCTCTATGGACTTTCCTTCCAAAATGGCTAAGTCCTTGGCATTCTTCTTACACGCTTGCTTAAACTTAGCTCCCTCACATACTTGATTTTCTTTCTACTTCTGCGTGCCCTCCCTTTGTTGAATGATTGCACCCCTTCCCCATAATTTTCCCTTGTAAGTATTCTACTATTCCTCTTGATGTGCACCTCCATGTGTGCCTTCCCTCTATTTCCCTTTCGTGTGCCTACCATTATACTTATGCACCTTGTGCCTTCTTCTTGCACCAATCACTATGCCACGTTATCTATCATACTTGAGTATGGTACATGCAAGCCTATCAAAGCGTGCCAACAAGGCACCAAATCTGGAAAACCAACCGGTGCATGACACATGGTGGAAAAGATAAAACAAATCAATATTTATCCGATTTCCTCAGTCAATTAGCACACGTCATGTGTCATTGCATGTCAAAGTGGCCTATAGACTTATGACAATAATAACTTCTAATGCAGTGCTCAAATTCCCACGTGCCTAGTCTCATTTGAAATTCATTGACATCAGATACATGTTGGAATTTTAAAAATCATATCTAGGTGGGATTTGGTAGGAAAAAATAGGGAAACACCTTTATGATCATCAATACACATATCTAATCAACCTCACCACTAGATTTCATCATATCTCACCTTTTTACTTCTTCTACATGCCAAACAAACATGGGGAAGTGCATATGATAGCCTTGTAAGTAGATTTTTAGGAATTTATCATTGTCTGTTGGTGGTTGAAGATTTGAATTTGAGTTTCCCTCTCTTTATCCTTCTCTTCTTTCATTATTCTTCTATAAATAGCAGATTTTTTTCTTTGTAAAAAAAATCCCTCTCCGTTGTAATGACACCATTCCAAAATGGTAGTTGACTTCCCACAAGTCTCAGACCTTGGCATGGTCTCTACAATGTGTTCTCACCTCTGTTACCATGAATGTAACTGATTTTACATCCCTTAAGTAATAAAATCATGTTTTTGGAACTCATGTCTTCCATTTATAATTTTCATTACATCTCACCTCTCTATTTGCATTTTCTAGCATGTTGTGCATACTCTCATGCTTGTAGTCCTCATGTTCATTTGTTGTGCATGCTAGAAGGCCAAGCCTTCTTGTTGATCTGTGGCACATGCCATCTACCATCTTCTCCCTTACCCGCTCTTTTCCTTCACCACTCATGGAGAGTGATCAAACCCTTCCCTAGAACTATTGTCTTCCTTAGCTTAGGATTTTCCTTTTCTGCACATCCTTCTATCCCTGGTCCCTTGGCATGTTTAGTCTAGGATTTTATTTTAGCATTAGGAGTAGTAGTAGCGTTAGAGGTATGTAGAGGAACCGACCTTCTCCAAAGATCCGTCCCTAGTGGATAAGTTCCCACAACTTGGGGATGGCTCCATTGTGGTCTCAAATAGCTCAGATCTTCCAGATCTCGAGATGTGGGTGTAAGTTTGAATGACTAACAATTTCCAAAGCATGCTCGGTGGGACAAGAGTGAAGAGATTTACATCTTCATCTCAACAAGTTTGATGTGTTTTTCTTATTGAGATCTATCCTTTGGAGGCATTTTTCAACACATCTAGCGACTCCACTAATCCAAACACACCCATTTTTTCATTCACAGACAATCTCCTCCTCCTTTCATTCATTTTTCCTTCTTTCATCATTCCACCTTCCTCTTTTGAAGTTGTGCAATCATGACTTCTTTCCCTTCATGGAATTCCCATTTGCAGTAGCAGAGCTATTTTTATCCATCCCCATAGTTCCAAAATCCTCCTCCAAATCAGTTTTATGAGCCCTATCATCCTGAATATGCATACAACCCACTTTTTTCTAACCAAAATGTTTATGAAGAATAGGTTTATGTAGATGATGGTGGTGACTCCTTGGCAGAAGCTGATTTTGAGAGGAAAGTGAAAAATATGGAGATGGACATGATGTAGCTTAGAGTCAAGTGCTCCATAAAGGCAGCTAAAGTTGGCTACAAGGTCCCTTGTCCATGGGTCGACCCTGTACCAGGATGGTTTAGCACAGTAGAAGATACACTTTATCACTAAGATGCTACCCTAGATTATAGAGTGGGTGGAATAAATGGAGGCTCAAAAATATAGCATGTGGAAACCATGTCAATGGGGCAACCCTGCACTACCATCTTACAACCCTCCCACTTCTCGTGCCAACTTATGTCATCTCATCCTGCTGCACATGTTCCTAGCTTCTTGCACACTACCCCCATTGAGAATTCCCCTCCTCCATCCTCTCACCTTCATTTCTCTTCCATCATCCCTCTCATGCGTGCTTCCACTCCTCTTGCACACGTTCCTTTCATGCCTTTTGTGCCCATCCTCCCACCTTATTCTAAGTCCTCTTTGTCTAACTATACCATAAATAAACAACCCCCTGTCAATGTGCCTTTCCCAACCAATGTCATCATGTTTGAATCTGCAGAATAATTAAAGAATGCTATGACTCATGTGACTCGACTAGGAAGAGGAAATCATACAGGAGCCCATTTTAGAAGAAAATTAGTTAGTTCTAGAGGGCACAGTTCTGAAGTATATTGAGTTGTTTGTAGAGGAAGAACTTCACGTGCCCTAGATTTGCGCAATCTAGCCTATAAGCACTCCCATTCAAGAAGAAAGTCTACATGAGAATACCATCTACATGATTGAGCTTCAGAGTAATGGGAAAAACACAAGGATCAGACCATTTCCAATCAGAAACTTGGCTAATCTAGAGCTAAAGATAGAGTTACCACTAGTCATGTTCACTCCATAACATGAGATTGAGATTATCGCACCAAAGGTTAGTATAATGCCTCCGAATCCAAGTGTAGAACAAATTTAGGGGGTATATATTATATTTGTTGATACTTTGAGGAGGGTGAAAGACCATTTGTAAGTCATTTTTTCAGTCTTATTTCTGACCATGTTCAGCGCCAAATCAATTACATGGTCACAATTTATGAGGAAGGGAAGCTATTTCTCCTTGCATGTTGTAGGTTTTACTTGAGCACCCCTTTCCTCTGGTTAGAGTAGGCTAGGTTAGGTTTTCTTTTAGTAACACAAGTGCTCGTACACACTTTGCATGTTCCCTTTGGGACATGTATGATTTTTAGCTTTTGTAGATAATGTTGTACTTCTATTTTTGCGCACTCCCTCTAGTGCCTTTCCTTTCTTATTGTGCCCGCGTGCCCCTTTTTCTTGCTTCTTGGGATGACAGTTTAATTTTGGTAGAGGGTTCCAATGGTTAGTGTATAGCTTTCACTCTCATCAATCCAATTTAGAATATCTTCATATGAGAGCAATAGTTCAATTTAAAGTTCTAGACAATGTTGTAAGTGACTTCAGGATGTTCTTCAAGTTATAGATCAGATCTTAAATTTTAGCACTTGACTCCATGCCTAATGGAATTCTAAGGCTACTAATCTCTTCATATAGTAGGAATATGGCCCTCAAAAGTCACTAAAACTATCATCCAAAAACTCTCCTAGTTATCTAGATAACTTATACTTTCATTTTGAATCTGATGTTTCACATTTCATGTTGCATGAACTCAAGCTTGCTCACTTGGTACAATTTACATGGTTTTAGTTTTTCTTCTCACTCCACATGCCTTGCTTCCTTAATTTTATTCCCATTCTCTCTACATTTTTATATCTCCATCCATTTCCCCTTTGCACCTTCCTCATTCATGCCCGATTTCTTTCCTATCCTCTCACACATTCCTTGCACAAACCTTTGTGGACTTGCCTTCCAAAATGGCTAAGTCCCCGGTATTCCTCTTGCACATTTGCTTACACTTATCTCCCTTACACACCACTTTTCTTTCTACCGCTACACACCCTCCCTCGTTGAATGATCAAACCCCTTCCCCATACTTGTCCCCTGTAAGTATTATCCTATTCCTCTTACATGCACACCTCCGCGTGCACCTTCCCTCTGTTTCCCTTTCACGTGCCTACCCTTTTTCTTCCACACCTTGTTCCTTCTTCTATGCTAGTCACTATGCCATGTCATTTGTTAGACTTGAGTGTGCTACATGCAACCTATCAAAGTGTGCCAATAGGGCACGAATCTAGAAATCCAACTAGTGCATGACACATGGTAGAAAACAAAAACATAGAACAGTTTGTTGATTTCCTCAGTCAATGAATGTATGTCACATTTCATTGCGTGTCGAGTGACTCGTAGACTTATGATAATCATAAATTCTACTATAGTTCTTAGATTCATATGTGCCCGGTCTCATTTGAATGTTGTTGACATCAGCTACATGTTGGAATTTTAAAAATCAGATTTAGGCGGGCTTTTTTAGGTGGAAAATATGGAAACGTCCTTTTGATCATCAATGCACACATATAATCAACCTCAATCACCATATTTCATCATATCTTTCCTTCTTCCTTCTTATACATGCCAAATAGAGATGGGGAAGCACATATGACAACCTTGTAGGTAGATTTGCATGCATTTATCACTAGTTGTTTATGGTTGAAGATTTAAATATGAGTTTCCCTCTCTTTCTACTTCTCTTCTCTCCTTATTCTTCTATAAATAACAGAGTTATTCTTTGTAAAAAACATCCCTCTTTGTTATAATGACACCATGCCAAAATGGTGGCTGACTTCCCATGGGTCTCATACCTTGGCATTGTCTCTGGAATGTATTCTCACCTCCTACCATGAATGTAACTAATTGTACATCCCTTAAGAAATAAAATCATGTTTTGTGGAACTCTTGTCTTACCTTTCTCATTTTCATTACATCTTGCCTCTTTATTTTCATTTTATGTAACGCTTTGTGTAATCTCGTGCTTACAGTCCCCATGGTCATGTGTTATACATCCTAGAAATATGAGCCTGCATGTTGATATGTGGCATGCACCATCTACCCTCTTCTCCCATACCCGATCTATTTCCTTCGCCACTCATGGAGAGTGATCGGCCCTTTCCCTAGAACTATTGTCTTCCTTAGCTTAGGATTTCCCCTTTCTACACATCCTTCTATCCCTAGTCCCTTGGCATGTTTAGTCTAGGATTTTCTTTTAGCATTAAGATTAGCAGTAGTGTTAGAGATAGGTAGAGGAACCGGCCTTCTCCAGAGATCCGTCCCAAGTGTGCAAGGTCCCACAACTTGGGGACGGTTCCATTGTGGTCTCAAATAGTTTGATGCTTCTAGATCTAAGACATGGGTGCAATTTTTAATGACCAAAAATTTCTTTAGTATCTAATGCATGAATTTACATTATGAACGGGAAATTTTGGAAAACATTCCTAGCATGCCAGTGGGATGCCCTTTAGGTGGTTTCTTTGTTTTCTATATCTTGTTTTTTTCCTTGTTTTTCGCTAACACTACAGTGTGAGGCCTTGCTTTATTTCTTGCTTGGTTCGTGGCTTGGATCACTCATCATTCGAGAAGTGTAGAAAAATAGGAAAATTGTTACCCAGGTATTCTTCTTTTCCTTATTTGCCCCTTTTTGCATTGTACCTTCCCTTCTTGTCTGTGTACTCATTGAACACCACATCTTATTTTGGGATTAAAATAATCTTTTCCTTTTGCATATTGCTTTCTCACATAGTCTAAATAGAGGGTTTAATACTTTGCATCTCACATCTTATCACACACAACCTGAAACTTCACAAATCAATTAACACATCAAAACATTCCTTTCACTAGTTCACTGATTAGGATTTGATCACCCAATAGGAGACCATTTCAGATGTTTCTTGGCCACAACTTACCCGAGACCAAGAATAGTTCACCATCTTCGAGGTTCATTTATATCCATCCTATTCACACTTTGTTAATAAAAACATAAAAAAGAATGAATGCTTCTTTAAAAATTGAACCAAAATTTTGCTCAAACAAATCTCAACATGTGTAATGTCCTCTATGACCCCATTCCAACCATTAGTTTCTTCTAGGGTGTTCTCTAGTCCTATTTATGATTATATTCATTGTATAACTCCCATCTCTCGACCATATTTATAGTAGACCATGCTTCACCCCATTTCCTTATGTATCATCCCCTTTATCTCCATCACCTTATACTCCATTACCTTATATTTCATCACCTTTTTCCCCATTTCCCTTATCCTCACATGTCTCTCCTTTAAAACCTTTATCCCCATTACCTCATGCTCTTCTGGGATCATCTCACATCACCATACCCACCTCTCTTATGGATATTCCTCATGATAACCCCATCCATGATTTCCTTCTCTGTAGGTATCAGTCAATAGATCCTACTCCATCTTATGACATCACTCCTCTTGTCTCACCAAGGGATACCCCCAATGAGCCTACCATATTAGATCTCCCCATTATTGCCTCATCTTTGTCATCTCATTATGACCCCACTCATCACCATACTCCTACATCCTCTCAGGATACGCCATCCTCATCACATGACATCTTTAGACAACCATTTCCTAATCCTCCACCAGCTAGTTCATCTTCACCTCTACATCACATCAATTTAACCCCTTCTCAATCAACACCATACATCAGACATCTATTTCCACATTAGTCTCACCCATCACCTCATATACTTCCATCCTAAATATTGTGCCCTTGGCCCCTTCTAACATTATTATTGTATCCGTCACATCTACAATTGATCACCCCGCCTATATCCCTTACTTTTACCACTTCTCTTACAACCACATATAGTCCTACTCTTACCACATCAACATCAACCTTAGCCACACCTGCCTCTATATCTACACCTATTGCCTCATTTTCATTAACATCCTTATCACAAATTTTTTGCATATGCCCACATCATCTAACATAAGTATAAACTCCATTATCTCTACCACCTATCTCCTCGATTATGACCTCCTCACTTGTCTCATCCACACCTAGTGTCCTGACATCTATCAGTCCCACATCTCCTCAACCCACCTATGTGCCTCTCGAGACACCTAAAATAAGCATGGTTGACACTCATCCCTCTTCCAACCCTATCCATCCGCCATCTACACCATCTCACATAGACATCATCAACTACATGATCCAAACACCCCTCTTTTATCCAAACCTTCTCCTATTGATTCCACACTTGAACCTACTCAATCCAATTCATAAAACAATGTTTCGCCATCCACATCTATTCCACCCTTACATTTTTGCTAAACATGGATTCAATAATGGGGTCCTCTTTCGACTTCTACCCAAACCTACCACATCGACTATCGTCACCACATCCCTATTATATACTTTTTCTATGCCACCTTCATCATTTGAGAAATATTGTAGAGCCCTTCAGATGGAAGCTACTATAGGTGACCCTCATGTTTCATCCACTCAACCATACATCCCCACATCTGATCCATCTTTACCTTCCTTAGAATCCGTCATGTAGAAGCTACTTTCACCTTCACCTCCACATCATCACGTGATCCCCAAGGTATGAGATATTATTTTCATCCCCACCAAGGGTACTCCTCAAAAATCCAAACCTAAAGACCTTGACATCCTCCCACAATGGTCCCTTGAGCATCCTCACAAGAAGATTGACATCCCTCCTATTAGGACCAAATCCACATCTTCTATACTGGGACCTCATCCTTTTGTTTTAGGATCCCCTCCTCCATCACGACCAATCAACCCATCCAAATCCAAACAATATAATTCTCTCCTAGGGTCAGCCCCTTCATCAAAAAAACCTCCAATAATCCAGTCATCTAGGCCTAAATCATCCACCATCACTTCTTCTTCCAGACCACCTAGACCTCAACCCATCCCATCTTTACCTTCCCTATCCACATCATCCTACATTAATTTTTTAGGTGCCCATATCGAGTCATATGCGTGGAGGTCCTCCAACATTTACTTTAGACTTATACCATCACACTTCCACCTATCAGAGCCTTTGATCCAAACTATCCGAATCCCTCATGGTTCAATTATCATCACATTTGTGTTTACCATCATCATCTCGGTCCATAACACTGAGCATTTTAGGTCCCTTTAAACCATTTTCCCTGATCTTATTAAGCAAGAGGACCTCCTTGACCAGTCCTCCTCCACCACATCTCCATCCACTCACCTCTTGATGAGGGTCCTCCCTTTTTCATCGATATTGTTTACTTTGATACATCATCTTTATGACATCCATTATTATCATCATTCCTTTCACTGGGGGAGCATCTTCCCCCCATTTTCAATATTTTATCACCCTTCTTCTCATTCCCATCAATTTGTCCTTCTACACTAGGGGGACTTCTTTTTAGGACCTATCTATTTATAGACTATCTCCTCTCCATTTTTGGCATCATCCTATCTCATCCACCTCAGTCTATCTGATCATACTTTCATCCACTCAAATATGACGACCTTCATGGCCATATCTTTACTTCCCTTTAGAAGCACCGTGGCTTTGAGCCCACCATTGCGGTGCCTATTTCGTAAATATTTATCTAACTCATCTCATATGATCCTGATTTATTCTATAGGGGGACCATTTATTCATCTTAAACACATACCATTTACTTTCCTAATAGGAAACACTTGCTTTTATTTTCACTCTTTCATCTCATTCCATCTTCCATAACACAACCCTAATCTCTTAATCTTATCAAAATGTCACTAATCTGGAAAGGATCCAATGCAGAAGGTTTTCCCCTAATTGGATTTGACCATGTGGTAAACCGAAAGTGGAACCACTTAACGCATTGCACCTATGACCATCCTTTTGTTAGCACATTTACCAATGTTCCTTTACTCATGTGTTCAAATCATTCCTCCATCTCGACCATTTCCATTACTCATCATGATGATTTGGAACTATGTGTTTTTCCATCACTTTCTATATATGACCTTAAATATGGGCACCATGGATCTTCCCGTAGCATATTCCTTATGGATAGAAAAAAAAGGGTTATCGATGAAAGCTATGTAACACTCCCATTTCAAGAATTTAGAAACAAGGGAATTTTTTTGTAGTGTTCATTGTTATAAATAAAGCATTATTTAGAACAAACATTCCATTCCAATCAAATTCGGTGGATAAACATATGTAGTTGTGATGACTCAAACGATTCACCGATCTATTCTTTTCACAACTCAATAAGCTACCGATCTATTTATGTTATCTTATGTATTGAATACATATTGTATACTTGTATAATTTTTCATCCTACCCTACACTTTGATATCGAGTGATCTGTTTAAAGTACATATCTCGAATATCTCGCTACCAATATTCATCGATATCACGTTGTTTTAAACTTGGTGACATAGGACAACGTAACAAGCAGTTTGTGATACTTTGTCAAAATATCTATAACACACTCTGTATGTCACTATTCCTAGACTTCATACTCTTCATATTGGAATACGTCCTTCACCTCACTCATCATTTATCATGATTGATCTTTACTCGACTACTATCAGTCCACTTGTTCTAGGTTTAACCCTAGACCTAGGTAGAACATAACCTATTATAATAAAATGCTCACAATGGCTTAGGGTATATGGGTATACTCGATTGACCTAAGTTGACTAGATGTGCCAACTTTCCCCGAGCCATTGGAAGCTAATTCATATACTAAATATGCTCCTATCCAGACCTAGAAGGAAACTAAGTTCAAGTCCTAATTCCCATTAGGTGTAGATCTTGATGATCAATGTGGAAGGGTGATGCCACATGTCAAATACAACGTTGTATTCTCATGAATACTCAAGCCTTCTCAAAATTACAGCCCTACAATTGGCGTGTGCCAACATCCTATAGAAACTACCTCATCAAGATGTACATACCCCGAGGGGTTGTTAAAAAATTGTTAGTCTAAGTTAATTCTTGATTATAGCAACCTTGCCAAACCCTAATCTAATGCTAAATAAGTTCTTTCCTAATTTTTCTTCATTTATTCCATTAAGAACTTTGTTATATTCGAGGTTGCTTTTAATGTTTGATCACATAGTTAAACTACCAATTAATCGTAACTGTACAATGTTATCATATGTATTATTTAAAAAGTACAATAACTTTTAGAAAAGTTCAACACTAGAATATATCCAATATAAGCTAGACTTCATACAAAATGAAGTCTAATAATTTGTAATCACATTAACATACCTTTTTGGTTTATATTCAATTAAGAAAGATAAAGAGTCTTTATGTACATGTTAAGTGTTATGGTATATCCTTACCTAGTATCCACATTTCTTAATGTATGTTCAACACACATTACATAACCATATAATATAGTTTAGATAAGAACATCATATTATACAACTTAACAAGCTACATCATAAGTAAGGAAATTGAACTAAATACCTTTATCTAACTTATCAAAGGATAACCAATTAAGCATATAAATAATATGAAGAATATCAACAAGATAGAAATCCATATTTTTCATATAAGTACAAGATAATTTACACAACCAATACAAGTAAATTCTCAGCTTTTAATTCATCTTTATAACTTATACATTTACAAGCCTTATGCATTTTAGGCATACTGCATAACAACTACCTTCATTCTAAAAGAATACTACTTTTCTTTTTCAATACAATCACAAGAACAAATCAGAATTCTCCACAAGGAATCAGATTTAAATCAGCCAATGCATCATATAAGTTTTGCCTTCTTTTATCACTTACGAATTCCATCTACAAAAATTACTAGCACGGGTCAGTTCAATGAATTGAGCATGATAAGCACTAAGCCTTAAAATGAAGTGCATTCTAATAATTGTTCCATTAAAATAACTCTTCTTTAATGAAACAATTAATATATCATACAAATAAGCATAAGTAATAACAATCAGAAAGAAGTACATTAATAAATCTGAATTCACTTCTAAGAGAAGAACATAATATAATCCAAAACATCTTCCTTACAAAATAAAGTTTAATTGATCCCATCAATTACCCGTAAACAAAGAACAGATCATATCATTCCATTGTTCACAATTCTATCATAATAGAATAAAACATTTATCTTTACTATAAGACAAAATAAGTGTTTACAACATGGTTCCCATTAGGATGATTCATCTAACTCTTAAGAAAAAGAAGAAGAGGAACCATTACAAACTATGCCCAAACACAAAACATCCAAAAATAGAGACGGGTTCATAACATGAATTTATTTTAAAGGAAAACTACCTTATCAATCAACATTTAAGATACTCATCGAACAAAATCCCATTTCCATCCCCTGAAGGAATATAGAATCAACAAAGAGTCAATAGGTTTACATTTTCTATTCAACAAGACCGAAACATCTAATCTCTTTTTACATCATTTCAGCCAAATGATATGTACAAGAAGACTAATCAACATAATAAATATTCATTCCCTAAGAGAATTAATAATGAAGGTTTCAATCAAATGAACTTAACACAACAAAGCATGGGAAAGGAATCTTATCGAATGTGATTCTATCCTTAAATCATTTCACTATACTTAATAAACAAATTCCCTTTCTAATCCAAACAATAAACTCATACAATAGTTCCTAGAAGAGATAAAAAACCAACTCAAGGTAAGAAGAAAACATATTTCCAATCTCCCTTACACTTTTTACCTTCGATAAAGCATGAGTTCCCATTTCAATTTAGAACAAATACATAGTAACGTTAAAAACAACATACTATCCTAAATAAATCAAAATTTCTTTTCTCTTTAAAACAAAAGAATAAGGATTCATTTACTAAATCTGATTAAGAAATAGAAAATCCTTAACATAAAAATAACAAATCTTAATTCCCCACGAGCTCAACAAGGACTAACACTTCATTACAAGGTTTCAACATTTTATTACAAAGAGCAAGTGGTTCATGGTTTTAAGAGAGCAATAATCCAAAACAAAACTATCTCAACTTCATGTTTCCAATAGAGGAGACATTGTTTTAAACAAAACAATCAACCCAAGATGTGGGTTTCCTCAAAATAGAGGGGAAAAGGCTTTCCCTACTTTAATGCCATTACTAGTTCAAAGAAGACAAACAATCCACAAAATAAGTTCCAATTCCATTATCTAACGAAAACGTTTCCAGTTTAATTTTCCAAAAGATATTCAAATAGCTCGGTTAAACTACTCTACCAGATTTCCTTTGAGTAAGTAGTTCGAATTGACAGAGTTATAAGCTTAAACCATAAAAGCAAGTAAAAACCCAATTCAATACCAAAACCAAATCGAACAGGTCTATAATATGACCAGTTCAGAACTTGAAAATACAAAATCGAGCACAATGTTGAACACAAACTTCTCACAAAGGTTCAAGAATGATCAAGAGAATATTTACAGGTTCAAGGCAACAACATGTTCCCATTCCCATTTATATCTTAAACAAAGAAAACCCAAAAAGATATCAGAACAAAACCGATACCTCATTGCAGTTTACAAATTCCACACACTAAGTAACAATTTAAATGTATAGTGTCGAATCACAAAATCTCCAACATGAGTTTAGATATACACCAGTATCTTAATACGAGGCATTATATATTACAAATATACATTAACAGTTCAAAACAATAGGGAGCCTCCATTACCAACTTAAATCTTATCAAGAAGCCCTTGTTGTTGCAAATCAGCAGCACCCCTGGATGTTGATCAGACTTCTAGTTTGACATTTTGGACATCCAGTGTGATTGCACAACATTGAATCCTCTCCCCAAGTGTGGGACTTGAAAAATGGGAAAGGAATCTCTAGATTAGAGGTTGGTTCCTCAACTCCCCTGATCAGATATATCACTTACAAGTTGCAGAGGTTTAAATTCCTAATTCCTACTCTAAATTCCAAGGGGATAAAGATAGGGAATGCAAATAAAACTAAAACTAATGCTAATAAGGTGATGCACCAAAGGAGTGGTGAGCATTTTTCACTTTTGCAGATTGAAATAGATCATGGAAATGCAACAAAACTTCATGCACGAAATGATGACATATAATGAAAGATCAGAAAGAAAGCAAACAACATAAGCAGAGGATTGAAACTAATTCATAGAGCTTGCATTGTCATTTTTAATGTCAAAATACGTACATTATAGCATCTGAGAGATAGAAAACATGTTGCAATCCTGGAAGAGGTCTGGTTTTTCCACAAAATCACTTTCAAGGTGAAAGAGGGAGCTGCCATGCATAAAAATGTCCAACCCTTCAAAAATGAGCCCAATCTAACTTTTACGGTGTTAGAAACAACCCTAGGTGAGAGAAATGTGAGAAAACGTGGGAGAGATTCAACCACCAACCAAAAATGCAATAAAATACATGGGAATCCTTATATGCCCATTCCCGACATTTTTCGCCATCTTTGGGAGAGAATGCGAGCCATTCTTCATTAAAAATAGTGGTTGAAACATCATTTCTGTCCCATGACCATGTGCTAGAGGAATTTTTAAATTTTATCCTCTAAAATCCATCAAAATACAAAAATGACTTAGAATCTTGTAGAGAATTTCATTAGCTTTCCATTGATATAAAGAACGTGAAAAATGAGCTCAATCGAAAGATATGGCCGTTTGAAATTTTAGGGCAAAATAGGCCCAAAACAGATTGCGGGCGAAAGTTTTAAAATTTTCCACTTTTTTACATTTGGGAAAATTTCCCAAAAAATCCCCGCGGTCCACCATTCTGGGTGCCACATGGCATGTTTTGATTGGGTGCGGGCCTTTAATGCTTCATTTTCCATCGTTTTGGCCTTTGAAAAAACTTTCAAAATTTTCCGCCGGCCGATGACACGAGGACACATGGCGTAATCTGATTCACTGTGGGCCCTTTCTCCTGAATTTTCCATCACTTTTTGACCATTTTTTCCCATTGGACACATGGCAAAACTCCATTAGATGTGGGCTTGCCCCTTCAAATTTTCCTTGCGGGCTTGTCTTGAGTTTTTTTGCCACCACCAGACACGTGGCGAGATTCCATTGGCTCGCATTTGGGGGAGATTTTTCCTTTGAAATTTCCTCTATTTTTCTTTTGGGAAAATTTCCAACTTTTCCCCATCTTCCACCGGTCTGGGACACGTGGCAGTGTCTTACTAGACACGGGGCTACGGGCCAATTATTTTCCTTTCCCTCTTAGCCTTTGGCAAAATCCAAATCTCCCCATGCTCCGCAACTCGGCCCCCAGGACACGTGGAACAACCTCATTAGCTATGGGTCTTGGGGACAAAAAATTCCTCTTGATTTTTTTGAAAAACACTTCACCAAATTTTTAGTTTTCCCCACGGTTCGCGGGTCTTGAGACACGTGGCGGGATGCCATTAGATGCAGGCCCTACAGGCAAAATTTGGCTTTGTGCCCTCGCCAAACATTTTTCCAAAATTCTAACTTTATCTCCACTCTCCACCATTTCATAGCCTAAGGACACATGGCACAATGTGGTTGGGCGCGGGCCTGTCCTAGAGAATTTTCCTTGGCACCAACACTTAGTTGTTTTGTCAAAAAAAAAATTTGGACACTTGGCGTAATCCGATTATTTGGTGGGCCTTTGGGGAAAATCTTCCCTTTTGAAAACTTTTCCAAACACTTGGTAAAAATCCAAGTTTTCCTCCGACCCCCGCCACTTCCTTGGACATGTGGCACCATATTATTGGCTGCGGGCCTTTCAGGGGAAATTTTCCCACAAAAATTTTGTCGAGCCATAACTTCAAAAATACATGGAGTTAGGAGGAAAACTTTACCTTTTTGGAAAGCTGAGAAAAATATCTATCCAATGGTGCCATTTCTAGAAAGTTTTGAGTTCTTGAAAAGAAAAAAATTATGACTGAGGCACAAGAGAGGGAAGAATTAAAGGAGTTAGCCACAAAATATGCAAGGGGAACATTTTGGATAACAATATTGGCGACTCAGAGGGGTCATCTGCCTACTGGATGAAGTTGCAAATTTCCTGAAGCAATCCATTGGGCATGGAGTCATCAAATTCTCTGCTTGGTACCCCAACTAACTAGAACACTGCAAGGAGGAAGATGGAGGGTGGCACATCATCTGATTAGAGGAAGGCCTATAAACACATTTTCAGGAACAACAAGCCTACGCCAAAGCACTTAGGGAAAGCAAAGCTAATCTATAGTAGAAAAATGTGCACAAGCACTTGGAGGAATGAAAACCTAATCTAATATGTACAAGGTGGAGAATTCCCTTCAATAGCAATGCTTTAGATGGATTCCATTGACTAGAATCTGCAGTTCTTCGCCATCCAATGAAGAAAATTGGAAAGCATTACTATCCTTACATTTTGTGACCATGTATGGGCCACTCCAAATGGCATCAAAATTTGAATGTCTTCCCAATTTTTCTTTGTCTGCATACCATTTTAACACTAGATCTCCTACTTGGAAAGATTTGTTCTTGGCCTTTCTATCAAAGGTCTTCTTTATCAAAGCTTGATCCTTCTCCATTGCTTGGGATGCCTGATTTCTGATTTCTTGGAGCTCCATCAATTCTACATATCTAACCTCCATAGGCTCAAACTCCAACAACTCCAACTGTTTCATGAGTTCTAATGTTGGAAACTCAAGTGACATGGGCAAAATTTCCTCTCTCCCATAAACAAGCTTGAATGGGGAGTTACCTGTAGATCTTTTAGGAGTTATCCTATCAGCCCATAAGGCTGATTTCAACTTAGTATGCCAAGATCTATGATTCTCATCAAGATTTCTCCTAATGATCCTTAACAAGTTCTTGTTTGTAGATTCAGCCTGGCCATTACCCTGAGGGTAATAATTTGATGAAGTGCTTAGGTAGATCCCATTCTTGATAGCCCATTCAGTTACCTTGGACCCAATGAATGTCAATGCATTATCTGATATTATTGTAGCAGGTATGCCAAATCTGGTTTCTATTCCCTCATAGAAGTCTAGGATGCTAGATTCATTTACTTCCTTGAGTGCTATTGCTTCAGCCCACTTGGTGAAGTAATATGTTGCTATTAAAATATATTTTTGCCCTTGGCTTGAATTGGGATTAATGACTCCAATGAAGTCTGTTGGTTGGATATTTTGTCAAACCAAAATATGAGGTTCAACCACAGTACATGGGATTAAATCCCTCCTCAAAGACAGGTGAGGCTGCCTATTTATTGCTAATCTAAAACACAGTAAATAATATATACAATATTCACACTAATCTAACCATTGGGGGTTGGGATGAAATCCCGAAATCCACATTCACACGATTCAAGAATATTGCTTTCGTAAATGAAATAGGTTAGAAACTGTTACAGTGAAAGAAGCACGGTAGAAAGGAAATGGGAGAAACGTATTTTCTTTCGAGTAAACACAGAGCACGAAATAATCATACGAGTTTTAGATCACAGATGTAATGTCCGAGATAATTAGAAACACTGAGATTCTATGCAAAGAATAGCTTAAGATCATGAACATAAGAACACTGTCTTAAATAAGATATATTTCACAACACAAAGTCTGTAAAACAATATCAACTCCTATTCTTCAAAATGATTGAAAGAAAATAGAAAGTTTTTCTCCTTTCCAATAGCCTCTTAATGCTCCAAAAATTCTCGACCCTTTGGAATGCACAGGCATCCCTTATTTATAACAAAAGGAACTAGAGATAAAACAGGACAGATCCTAAAAAATAGCATGTTAACTGGAGTTCAGTTTTGCATGATTCTCACGCAGGAGATCAAGTCAAAGTATGAATCAAAAATATGACAAAACGGAAATAAAAAAGACATGTCAATCTAAAAATAGAAATGACATGTGACGTTGGGACTTAATCCGAATCATCATCTTTTGCTCCTTCCTCTTTTTCTTCCTCCAGCTGAGACTGTTTGTTCTGAAATTCCTGGAACTTCGAATAATGCCTTGCATTTCATTCTCATCAGGTGCGGTGGAATGATCATTCCACATTTCGCAGGTCTCATGAATATCACTGGCACTGCCGGGAAGCTTTTTCAATCTTTTGCTGAGCTTTCTTAAGGCCTCCAACATATGTTCAATCCTTACAAACTGACCAATGACTTCAAGGTCAAATCTGCATGAGTTCATGCCGAATGATTCTTGGACTTGTTTGAAAAGATCATCTGCTGATAGGGTACTTGAGTTCCCAACTGAAACCTTTGGACAAATCTTCAGCAACTCTTCTTCCAAATCACTTTTCCCATCAATCAATTTATCCCTTGATTCTCTCAACTTGCTGCAGGCTTCATTGAGAATCCTTACTCTGAACCTGATTGCCTTGGTCAGCTGGAAATGTTTATCTGTATGTGGGAGAATACCTTCTTCCACCAAGAGGTGTGCTGGTAATTGCTTTAGCACTTGGAGAGCTTCACAAGTCAAATCAAGCTGTCCAATTTCTTCAGTGAATTCCTCATCCATCTTCTCTCCTTCTTTCTGAATCTCCCCCAAAGACTCATGAACCTTCACCACGTCTTGAATTACTTCCTTCCCCTGTTGGAGCAACTTTTGGATCCATTCATCAACCACCCTTCCTTTTTTAGCAATCTTCTCAATCGCAGGCACCGATGAGAAATCGAACCCGGCAGAAACAGAAGAAGGTGGTATGGATTCAAGGGGTTTTGAGAGTTTAATCAAAATCTCTGTCAACTGCTCCACTTTTTCCTTAAGCTCATTTCTGTTGTCCTTTGTTTCTTTCAACTTTTGGCACAGCACGTCTATGGAAGCCCGTGCATCTTGTTGCGCTCCTTCTGCTGTCACTTTCCCTAGAGCCACCTTGGTTATCTGATAATCAGAAGCGGTTATATCCTCTCTAGTTTTGTCAGCCGAGGGAGTGGCAATCTCTGCGAACTTATCTCCTGAAGCATCTACCAAAACCCTCGAAACTGTTTTGGGTTTCTTGGCTGATTTCGCAGTAGAAGCCTTGAGTGAGCTGAAATCAAAGGCTGGTAGGGGTACAATCACTTTCCTCTTCCTCGGAGTTTTCTCGAGTAGCCATTGTGGCGTATCAGAGGAAATTGCCAATGTTGTAGTAACTGGTATTCTACTCTCAAGAGGAGAAGATCCTACTATTGGAGGGGGAACAGTAGCCAACGTGGTAGTAGATGCAACAACGAGAGGTACAGGTTGGGGCATACTGGTGATCACTTGGGTTCCAGCAGAGAGGGGTGAGAGTCCAGAGAAAATACTGGCCATGGATGCAGAAATGGATGGAGAATGAGGAGGTAGAAGTGGCTGTGAGGGAGAAGGTGCAGATTCAGACTCCAAAGCCTTGAATGCAAGAGATAAGGTCTCTCCAGTTGAGCAATCAGCAAATGGTGAAGACAGAAGCTGGCTTCCTCCTTCTTCCAAATTAATTTCTCCTATTTTTGGTGGTGTTGGTGATTCTGGCACAACCACCGTTTCAGCTGAAGAAATAATTGAAGAGATTTGTCTTTCTTTCCTCTTCTTGGGAATCCTGATTTTTATAGGCCCCTCAGAAGATTCTTTGTCCTTTTTCTTTTTGGAGGGCCCCACCTCCGAAGCAGTACCCAACTTTGGAAACTTGTCATCTTTAAAATTCATCCCCAAGAGGAGAGCCATTTTTTGGTGCGAGCAAGAATGAGAGCCGACCTATCTGTAATAGAGGCTTTTTCACTGGCTGACCAATCAATAGGTGGAAAACATATTGATCCTCCTTTAGTCCATCATAAGAAAGATCCAACACACTTTCATTGTCACAATGTGCATCCGGCAAATAGAAAGCTCCAAAATGTCGAATCTCATTAATAGTCAACCTACTATTATCTTTTCTACGAACCGCAACTTCGTTACGCAGATCAACCCATATATCCTCAATGTCAGGCCTGTGTAGATGTTGGGCTCCATAGGCTCTAAGCACTCCTCGGATGTCAAAACCATCCCGAGACTTCATATGCTTTTTTAATTTTTCCTGAAGTTCACATTCAACATTTTTGGCCTTTGCCACTGTCGAGCAAGTATATCTCCCGATAGAAATTGGGAAGGATACAGCTGCCTTATGCTTGCTTTGTTGGAATTTGTGAAAATCCAACAGCTGTCTGACCAATTCTATCAATATCAATCTATCTCTGGATAGCGAGGCAGACGGAAAGGCTCTCCCGAGTACATGACTGTTCGAAGATATGTAAACTTCTTGAATTGCAAGAAGATACACCCCCATTTGGATACTTCAGTCCAAGCCTCGTCTGAGACTCTTGTCTTTCTTAGCCCTGGGTTCAGCCGGCAGATATTCTCATAGAAGAAGGCATCATTTACCCTTCTAAAATGTTCTTTGGACCCCTTCTTTGTTATTTGAGGGAAATATTTATAAACTGGGTTTGTCGTTCTGCTTCCCTTAGTATCCAGCCCGGGATAGTTCCTCATCCCGGCTGCTGCGTAAGCCACATATGAAAACATATAAAACTTTCCAGTCGATAAGACCGTCGTCATCTGAGAATCAATTTCATTGCTGATAAGGGTCCCCACCAATCCCACGATTCTTCTTGATGGTGACCATAAACCGATACATCCATCCGTGAAATACATTTGATTTAGTGCAAGCCAAAACCCGGCTCAAGCAGGGTGATAATATCATTGATTTCTTGTATGAAATCACATCTGGGGATAGTCCTTGGAAATCTAGATACTACTGGTTTAGCCTTAATCAGGAACTTTTTGTTGACATCCTTAATGCAGCCTTCCTGATTACTATCCCAGGCCTTCTGAGCCGACTTGATGTTCAGGTCCCCATACTCTTCGAAATTAGGTAGTTTTAGAAGATCATCAAAATACGCTCCATCTAGCCTGATCACTACCTCACCAGCCTGGCTCTTCACGGAACGAGAAGCCGAGTCATAACTAGACGCACAAGCCAAAACAAATTCTGGACATTGGGCGGACATGGGAAAACCTGCTGCAAGGGGCAAGCCACTTTTAGCTAAAGCTGTCATCCATGGGGTTTGAGAGGAACTCTTCACCCTATTCCAGAAGTCATCCATATCTATATTGCCAAGTTCAGTGTCCCTGATATCATGATTGCAATCAATATATGATGGAGATTCTGGCTTCTTGAATTTGTACTTCATCCTGCTAGACTTCTCGGCCTTCTCCTGAGATGGACCAGGGTCCGACATGTAGAATGTTGGAGGGAGAAAGGCTTGAAACTCAGGAGATGTTATCCACACTGAAAATCCCGATCGACTGAATATGCCGGAAGAATAGAAGAATCCGACACGCCGAGGAGGATGTCGGAAAACCCTGAGAACCCGACAAGTTTGATATGTCGGAACTTTGGCAATACCCGACACTTGCGTTTGATGACGGGAACTCGGAGATACCCGGCACTTGCTTTTGACGTCGGAACTTTGAGAAACCCCGACGCTCACTGTGGAGATCGGAACTTTGAGAAACCCCGACGCGCCAATCTGTAGAGATCGGAACTTTGAAAAACCCCGACGCGCACTGTGGAGATCGGAACTTTGGCAAAACCCCGACGCGCCAATCCGTCAATACACTTCGGGTTTCTGGCTCTGCAAAACAATCTTCAAAACCCAAGAAGCAAAAACAGGGTTTTTCTTTGAATTCCAAATACACAATCTCCTTTTGTTATTCATGCATCATGCATATAATTAGAATTTCAAGAGAATAGAACCAAGTGATAGTTCAGAAGAGATAAACCCTAAAAACCTAAAACCCTTTCCAAAGCAACACAGAAAGAAGAAGGAAAGAAAACCTTCAACACCCGGCAAGAAATTGGGAATAAAATACGCTCAATCGATCCATAAAAACCAAGAATAAAGAAGGGAAAGAAAAATACCTCCAATTCGAGAAATGTAAGATCGAAAACAGACGATCCAATCGAGCAAGGTGAGTTTTCGGGTTTTGAAAATGGAAGAGCACGCACAAAAATTCCACGAATTAAAAATACGAATGGTAAGAATGACGTGGAAATCCGCGTATTTATAAGAAAATTGGTAATTAATACACTTCAGCTCGGCACGTGCCAACTCACCGACCACTCGGCATGAATGCCATGTCAGCATGTTTGGGAGGTCCGAAAACCCGACACGAGGGGACTTAGTGCAATTCGGGTTTCGGGTTTCGGAAAACATGATGCATAAAGCATGAGGTGCTTAGATGCTACATAGCCCCGAAAACCCGATACAAAGGATTAAGCGGACTTCGGGAATCGGAAAACATGAGGCATAAAACATGTTTTGGATTATGGATGTTCCGATGCGCCGGGGGTCCGAAAACCCGATTTTCACAATACAAGGCGGGTTTCGGGTTTCGGAAGACAGTCGACATAAAGCATGTTAAAACTCATGTCGAGCTGTTGGTAAAACCCGAAAACCCGATTTTCTTAAAAAGAGGCCACAAAACAAAATCAACTTCGAAAATTTCGTAGGGGTTATCCGATCGTTTTGTCGTGAACTCAAAACGGGATAACAATTGCCCATTGGGGACTTTTTGTAATACCAAAGGAAGAGAACTCAGAATCTCTGGTCTTATTCATTGGGCTACGGAGAAAAGAAGAAAACCAAAACAAAACAAAACGAAGAAAGAAAGAAAGAAAACCAAAAGCAAACACACCACAAAAAGCAAAATATGTACAATGCAAGAGAGCATCTTGCATTAATGGTGGAATAGCTTTAGATGTTGTCCACTGAAAGGCAAAGGGAGTAACCCTCCATCCAGATATGATAGAAGGAAACTATTTTCACCATTCAACTCGTGGATCTTGAAAGGTCCTTTCCATAAAGAATCAAACTTTCCATGCATTCCTTTCTGTTCTCTCCTTTTATCCCAAAGCAACACCAGGTCTCCAATCTGGAAGTTGCGCTGCTTTGATTTTTTATCAAAAATCTTCTTCACCCTGCTCTGATGATCTGATATATGATCAACCACCTTGATTCGCTCTTCTTCTAGCCTGGTTAGGTACATAACCCTCTTCTCGATAGAATTCTGAAAAGCTACATCTTCAACCGCTTTTGCCAACTGCAAGGCCGACAATTCTACTGAGATAGGAATTTCAGCATCAATCCCGTATAGCAATTGGAAAGGAGACATCCCTATGGCTCGCTTTGGAGTGATCCGATCAGCCCACAACGCATCATACAATGCTTTGTGCCATGTCCTCTGATTCTCTTCTACTAGTTTCCTGATTATAGTAACCAGATTCTTATTGCTGGACTCAGCTTGCCCATTGCCCTGGGGATAATAGTCAGATGAGTGAGCCAGAGTAATGCCGAATCCATAGCAAAATTCTGTCAACTCATGTGATGAGAAGTTAGAAGCATTATCAGCTACAATCTTATGAGGTACACCGAATCTGACGATTATATTTTCTTTCAGGAACTTGCAAACAGCTTCAGAAGTTGCTTGCTTGATTGGTACAGCTTCTACCCACTTGGTAAAATAGTCTCAAAGGGCACAAGACATAGTTATGTCCAGCACTGGAAGTAGGATTCAATGTTCCGATGAAATCAATCCCCCATTGGCGAAAAGGTTCTTCAATCACTACAGGTTTCAGAGGAAGAGCTGCTAGCTTGGGACGACCAACGAAATGTTGACAAGCTTCACATTTAGACACCCATTCTGCTGAATCCCGGAAAAGAGTAGGCCAATAATACCTAGCCCGTAGGATCTTATATGCTGTTACAGAGGATGAAAAATGTCCTCCGCATGCTAGGCTATGAAAGGATTCTAATAACTTTTCCTGTTGTGATTTATCAACACAACGCAAGAAGACACCATCAATACCTTTCTTGTATATTGCATTATTCCACAAAAGGTATTTTGCAGATCTCAACTTGACGGTCCTCTTCTCTTTTTGATTTAAATGCGGAGGGCATTCACCATAAGTTAGGAAGAAAGAAATGTCCGTGTACCATTCATCGGTCGTACTCACAAAAAGCACCATAGGCAGCTCTGAAGAAGTATCTTGAGTCTTTTCACACTGCTTTCAAAGATGATTTTCTGCAATCAATCGACACAGGCCCCTTCCTCGTACCAACTTGGTAGGTTTGATGTCCAAGTCGTACTCCTGAACCTTAGCTATCCAAGTACCTCATTGGCTTCCCAGCTCTTGTTGAGTCAGAATGGATTTAACAGCAGTATCAGGAACGAGAACGAGAGTATGGGAATTCAGCACATAGTACCTGAAATGCTTTACTGCTCGTACCACTGCGTAAGCATGTTTTTCAATCTGTGACATCTTCAACTCGTGTTCCTTCAACGGGAAACTCATGAACGCGATAGGAGCTTCGATGCCTTCTTCATTTTCTTGCATCAGGATGGCCGACACTGTGTGGGCAGAGGCATAGCTGTACATGATGAAATCTTTCTTGAAGTCTGGACATACTAAGACAGGAGCGCAAGCAATCGCTTTTGATTTCTTCGAATGCCAGCTTCCCTTCTGTATTCCATCGAAATGGAACTTTTCCTTTCATCATTCCAAGGATATCCTTGGTCTTGTCAGCAAAATCAGGTACAAATCTTCTCAAGAAATTAACCTTTCCGAAGAAAGAATGAACTCCTGTTTTACTTGTGGGCAAGGTAAGGCTCTGAATAGCCTTTACCCTCTCTGGGTCAATTTTAGTTCCTTCTTTAGTCACAATATGACCCAGCAGCTTTCCTTCTGTCACCCCGAACATGGACTTCTTAGGATTCAACGAAATCCCGTGACGTCTGCATCTTAGAAGTACTTGTTCTAAATGATCATAATGATCACTCCGTTTTTTAGAAAAGACGGTCAAGTCATCCAAATACATGACTATGACCTTGCCCATCAGATCTCTGAATGCCAGGTCCATAGCTCTCTGAAAAGTAGCTCCGGCGTTGATCAAGCCGAATGGCATCCTCCTGTAAGCAAAGGTACCCCATGGGGTCGTGAAAGCTGTCTTGTGTTGATCTTCTGTGGTTACCTCGACTTGATTATATCCTGAAAATCCATCGAGCATGGATAACATTTCCGATCCAGTAACAGTTTGTAATACCTGGTCCATGATAGGCAAGGGATAGTTATCCTTCAGCGAGGACTGATTTAAGTTCCGGAAGTCAACACAAATCCGGATCTCGCCATTCTTCTTCCTGACAGGAACAATGTTAGCAATCCAGGTGGAGTGATGGATTGGGAAAATAATTCTAGCATCTAACATCTTCTGAATTTCTGCCAGGATAGTCCCTGAAATCTTCGGATTGTAATGTCTTTGCTTTTGTCTATACGGCTTCACATCAGGTTTCAAAGGGATACTGTGCTGTACATCTTTGGGCTTGAAAGATTTCAAATCCGCATAAGACCAGGCCATCACATCGATGTATTTCTTCAAAAGCGAAGTGAATTTTACCTTCTCTTCAGGAGAACAACATTTACCGATATTCACCATCCGAGGTTGATCAGATGAACCTAGATTGATTTGATCTACTTCAGAGGAAGAAACTCCTTCAACTTGCCTTTTGTTTTGGATAAAGCGATCATGCTTGTCAAACAAGCCCTCCAAAGAAACCAAACCTTTGGGTATCTTATTGCCTTTCAGCTGAATATATTCACCATCAACTTCCTGATATGGATCTGAAATAGTTTCACGAAAGGCTGATTCTAGAACCTTCAAAATACAATTCACTGAAATTGTCAGCCTTTTCTAGAAAAGCCAACACCTGTTGATCATCATTGAACACTTGCCAGTGAGTTGCATTATCTGGGATACTGGGACGATATACAATCTCAATAGAGTATGTATCTTGCTTGAATTGAGGATGAGGAAGAAGAAGAGATGCAGACACGGCCAAAGAATCAGCCTTGTCATTATAATCTCTCAAAACTGCCTTAATAGAAAATGCATCAAAGCATTCTATACTATCCCAAACTTTGTTCCTGTAATGTCTCAACCGATCATTTTTTACCTGATATATACCCCTGACCTGATTAACAATCAGCTCCGCATCCCCCTGAACCTTGAGATTCCTGATTCCCTTCTGTCTGGCCAATTCTAATCCTAATAACAGGGCTTCATATTCAGCCGTGTTGTTAGTATTATCAAATTGCAACTTATAAGCTGATGGGAAAATCTCGGAGCTAGGAGATATGAGAACAACACCAGCGCCTGATCCAGAGGTTGAGCAGCTACCATCAAATTCGAGCGTCCAAATAGCATTGGGATCTTCCTCTTCAACATCTACAATGGGTATCTCTGAAGCCATGAAATAATTCCCAAAGCTAGCATCTTCGAAAAGGATCTGAGCTTTCGGATCATCTGATTTGGTCACCAAATACTTCGCCTGTGGCTCAGGATGAAGAACCCGATGAACCCCATTGACTGGGATCTTGGCTTTGGTCCAATCCATATTAATTTCTCCTCCGACGTCTTTACAAAATCCTCTACCCAAGAGGATACCGTAAGTCGCAGAATGTAGCAACTGCAATAGTCATTTTCACTCTCTTCTCAGAAAAGCAACAAATGCAAACCGTGCATCCTTGATTTGACCAATCGAGGGACTTGTTTAGTTTCCATGGAATAAGACCATCCATATGACTTAGTCAAAGTAAGCCCAAGGGCATGGGCCACTTTAATGGGCATAACATTATCGAGGCTCCTGAGTCAATGATGCAATTGCTGAGTTTAAACCCATTTATAAGTAGAGACAAATAAAATGGTTCAATCTTTCCTGAGGAAGAAGCAGAGGTCAGATTATTCTGAGGTGTGGGTTGAGTAGGATTTGGAAGGAGACCTTTTGAAGGTGATGGAATAGCCGCTTTACTTCTGATAAACTTGGCCAGCTTTTCAAACTGTTCAGGATTTGACTGAAGGTATTCTGCTTCTGACATTTGAATTTTGGTTCTCTTTGCATGATCAACAATATCAAAAGCAGTATAAGAAGGAATGATGGTAGGTTCAGTTCTAATTACATGAGCTTGTGCTGGGGCACTGATCTTAGGAGAAGGAGAATAAGGAGCAGCCGCCTTTCTCGGTAACCTCTCTTTCGCCAGCTTTGTGCCGAAATAGGGGTACCCCTCTTAACTATGGATATGGGAGGATCCTTATTCTTCTCCTTTGTGCTTTCAAGAGGTTTTCTGGGGTTCTGAGATTGGGACCGAGTGAAGACAGCAAATGACTGACCATCTCGCGCACATTCATCTTCATCATATTCCAAATACCCAATGCTGGAGTCGCCAGATGACTCATCATAAGACTCATCAAAGATATCCCAAGCTTCAAAGCCTCATGGGATTCTTCTTCTTCTGGTTCATCTTCTTCATCAAGTATTTCCACTGCTGCATTGACGGGAGGAGCTTCAATTGCTAGTCTCGGTTGAGCAGGAGTTAACCGTGGCCTATCTCTGGCAGGTGCACCATTGTTGTTATTGAAATTCCGCCTAGGTATATCCCGATATGGAACATTGTTCACCTGCTGAGACATTTGCTTCTTTAAAGCAATCAAATCATTAGCCATTTTTTGAAACATAGGATCTGTGTTACCTTGGGAAGAACCTTGATTTTTGAGTTTGGGTATGTCTTTCTTGATCCTTCCGGCCAAGATGAGATCATCCTCTATTTCAGTAGCTGTTGACTGAGCAGTAGCCAAATCTGGGATAACCGACCTTCTCAACAAAAAGCTTATATCAGGAGGTTGAGCATTGATGAAGAAGCATTTTTGGTTTTCCGGAGTAGGTACAGCTATTTCTGGAATCTTCCGGATCAGCTTGTTGAACTTAGCCACGAATTCCCGCATAGGTTCATGCGATTCTTTCTTCATGTGCGTGAGCTGAGCTAATAAAGCATGAGAATCTTCAGCTGGTTTGAAACGTGCTTCGAACTTAGTCCGCATGGTAGCCTAGTTTGGGATGCATGCATTTGGAAGGTGATAGAACCATTCAGCTGCTGCTCCCTGCAACGTTTCAACGAAGAGTCGACGGAGACATCTTCATGGGCCACTCCGAGGACACCGCATGCAACAAAGAAAGATGCAATGTGCTCATCAGGATGCTGCTTCCCATCTCCATTGAACTTGGGAATATTTTTACGAGATCCACGTGGTAACTCATTCAATGGAGGGGTCAAGGAAAGAGGACCAATAACTGCACCCCAAGGCACAGGTTGAACCGCCATCCTTCTAAAAAGAGTGCGTACAGGGATCCGAGTATCAGACAAGAGTAGTGCATGACAAGTTGCAGATGCTTCCCCTTCCACAGGGATCCGGTTTCTCCGAACAGGTGAAGAACTTCTGGCTCGATTAGAGACAATGCTGTTGGGAGAAAGACTGAAATTGTGGCATGCAAAGAACTCAAAGAGTGGATCAATTTCACTTGAGCTCGGCGAGACCGAGTGAAGATCTTCCTGGCCAGCTTGAACTGAAAGGAGATCTTGTTGAAAAATAAGGCAAATACGGAGTCACCAGACACCGAGAGGATAAGCTTTATACTATAGATCCGTATTCCCCAGCGGAGTCGCCAAAAACTGTTGGTTGGATATTTTGTCAAACCAAAATATGAGGTTCAACCACGACATGGGATTAAATCCTCCTCAAAGACAGTGAGGCTGCCTGTTTATTGCTAATCTAAAACACAGTAAATAATATATACAATATTCACACTAATCTAACCATTGGGGGTTGGGATGAAATCCCGAAATCCACATTCACACGATTCAAGAATATTGCTTTCGTAAATGAAATAGGTTAGAAACTGTTACAGTGAAAGAAGCACGGTAGAAAGGAAATGGGAGAAACGTATTTTCTTTCGAGTAAACACAGAGCACGAAATAATCATACGAGTTTTAGATCACAGATGTAATGTCCGAGATAATTAGAAACACTGAGATTCTATGCAAAGAATAGCTTAAGATCATGAACATAAGAACACTGTCTTAAATAAGATATATTTCACAACACAAAGTCTGTAAAACAATATCAACTCCTATTCTTCAAAATGATTGAAAGAAAACACAAAGTTTTTCTCCTTTCCAATAGCCTCTTAATGCTCCAAAAATTCTCGACCCTTTGGAATGCACAGGCATCCCTTATTTATAACAAAAGGAACTAGAGATAAAACAGGACAGATCCTAAAAAATAGCATGTTAATCGGAGTTGGGCTTTTGCATGATTCTCACGCAGAGATCAAGTCAAAGTATGAATCAAAAATATGACAAAACGGAAATAAAAAGACATGTCAATCTAAAAATAGAAATGACATGTGACGTTGGGACTTAATCCGAATCATCATCTTTTGCTCCTTTCTCTTTTTCTTCCTCCAGCTGAGACTGTTTGTTCTGAAATTCCTGGAACTTCTGAATAATGCCTTGCATTTCATTCTCATCAGGTGTGGTGGAATGATCATTCCACATTTCGCAGGTCTCATGAATATCACTGGCACTGCCGGGAAGCTTTTTCAATCTTTTGCTGAGCTTTCTTAAGGCCTCCAACGTATGTTCAATCCTTACAAACTGACCAATGACTTCAAGGTCAAATCCGTGTACAGGTTCATGCTGAACAGATTCTTGGACTTGTTTGAAAAGATCATCTGGTGATAGGGTACTTGAGTTCCCAACTGAAACCTTTGGACAAATCTTCAGCAACTCTTCTTCCAAATCACTTTTCCCATCAATCAATTTATCCCTTGATTCTCTCAACTTGCTGCAGGCTTCATTGAGAATCCTTACTCTGAACCTGATTGCCTTGGTCAGCTGGAAATGTTTATCTGTATGTGGGAGAATACCTTCTTCCACCAAGAGGTGTGCTGGTAATTGCTTTAGCACTTGGAGAGCTTCACAAGTCAAATCAAGTTGTCCAATTTCTTCAGTGAATTCCTCATCCATCTTCTCTCCTTCTTTCTGAATCTCCCCCAAAGACTCATGAACCTTCACCACGTCTTGAATTACTTCCTTCCCCGTTGAGCAACTTTTGGATCCATTCATCAACCACCCTTCCTTTTTTAGCAATCTTCTCAATCGCAGGCACCGATGAGAAATCGAACCCGGCAGAAACAGAAGAAGGTGGTATGGATTCAAGGGGTTTTGAGAGTTTAATCAAAATCTCTGTCAACTGCTCCACTTTTTCCTTAAGCTCATTTCTGCTGTCCTTTGTTTCTTTCAACTTTTGGCACAGCACGTCTATGGAAGCCCGTGCATCTTGTTGCGCTCCTTCTGCTGTCACTTTCCCTAGAGCCACCTTGGTTATCTGATAATCAGAAGCGGTTATATCCTCTCTAGTTTTGTCAGCCGAGGGAGTGGCAATCTCTGCGAACTTATCTCCTGAAGCATCTACCAAAACCCTTGAAACTGTTTTGGGTTTCTTGGCTGATTTCGCAGTAGAAGCCTTGAGTGAGCTGAAATCAAAGGCTGGTAGGGTACAATCACTTTCCTCTTCCTCGGAGTTTGCTCGAGTAGCCATTGTGGCGTATCAGAGGAAATTGCCAATGTTGTAGTAACTGGTATTCTACTCTCAAGGGGAGAAGATTCTACTATTGGAGGGGGAACAGTAGCCAACGTGGTAGTAGATGCAACAAAGAGAGGTACAGTTGGGCGCATCTGGTGATCACTTGGGTTCCAGCAGAGAGGGGTGAGAGTCCAGAGAAAATACTGGCCATGGATGCAGAAATGGATGGAGAATGAGGAGGTAGAAGTGGCTGTGAGGGAGAAGGTGCAGATTCAGACTCCAAAGCCTTGAATGCAAGAGATAAGGTCTCTCCAGTTGAGCAATCAGCAAATGGTGAAGACAGAAGCTGGCTTCCTCCTTCTTCCAAATTAATTTCTCCTATTTCTGGTGGTGTTGGTGATTCTGGCACAACCACCGTTTCAGCTGAAGAAATAATTGAAGAGATTTGTCTTTCTTTCCTCTTCTTGGGAATCCTGATTTTTATAGGCCCCTCAGAAGATTCTTTGTCCTTTTCTTTTGGGAGGGCCCCACCTCCGAAGCAGCCAACTTTGGAAACTTGTCATCTTTAAAATTCATGCCCCAAGAGGAGAGCCATTTTTTGGTGCGAGCAAGAATGAGAGCCGACCTATCTGTAATAGAGGCTTTTTCGCTGGCCGACCAATCAATAGGTGGGAAAACATATTGATCCTCCTTTAGTCCATCATAAGAAAGATCCAACACACTTTCATTGTCGGGCCGTGCCATCCGGAAAATCGAAAGCTCCATATCTCGAATCTCATTAATAGTCAACCTACTATTATCTTTTCTACGAACCGCAACTTCGTTACGCAGATCAACCCATATATCCTCAATGTCAGGCCTGTGCAGATGTTGGGCTCCGTAGGCTCTAAGCACTCCTCGGATGTCAAAACCATCCCGAGACTTCATATGCTTTTTCAATTTTTCCTGAAGTTCGCATTCAACATTTTTGGCCTTTGCTAATGTCGAGCAAGTATATCTCCCGATAGAAATTGGGAAGGATACAGATGCCTTATGCTTGCTTTGTTGGAATTTGTGAAAATCCAACAAATTGCCTCCGACCAACTCTATCAATATCAATCTATCTCCTGGATATATGAGGCAGACGGAAAGGCTCTCCCGAGTACATGACTGCTCAAGATATGTAAACTTCTTGAATTGCAAGAAGATACACCCCCATTTGGATACTTCAGTCCAAGCCTCGTCTGAGACTCTTGTCTTTCTTAGCCCTGGGTTCAGCCGGTAGATATTCTCGTAGAAGAAGGCATCATTTACCCTTCTAAAATGTTCTTTGGACCCCTTCTTTGTTATTTGAGGGAAATATTTATAAACTGGGTTTGTCGTTCTGCTTCCCTTAGTATCCAGCCCGGGATAGTTCCTCATCCCGGCTGCTGCGTAAGCCACATATGAAAACATATAAAACTTTCCAGTTGATAAGACCGTCGTCATCTGAGAATCAATTTCATTGCTGATAAGGGTCCCCCAGTCAATCCCTTGCTGATTCTTCTTGATGGTGACCATAAACTGATACATCCATCCATGAAATACATTTGATTCAGGCAAGCCAAAAACCCGGCTCAGCAGGGTGATAATATCATTGATTTCTTGTATGAAATCACATCTGGGGATAGTCCTTGGAAATCTAGATACTGCTGGTTTAGCCTTGACCAGGAACTTCTTGTTGACATCCTTAATGCAGTCTTCCTGATTACTATCCCAGGCCTTCTGAGCCGACTTGATGTTCAGGTCCCCATACTCTTCGAAATTAGGTAGTTTTAGAAGATCATCAAAATACGCTCCATCTAGCCTGATCACTACCTCACCAGCCTGGCTCTTCACGGAACGAGAAGCCGAGTCATAACTAGACGCACAAGCCAAAACAAATTCTGGACATTGGGCGGACATGGGAAAGCCTGCTGCAAGGGGCAAGCCACTTTTAGCTAAAGCTGTCATCCATGGGGTTTGAGAGGAACTCTTCACCCTATTCCAGAAGTCATCCATATCTATATTGCCAAGTTCAGTGTCCCTGATATCATGATTGCAATCAATATATGATGGAGATTCTGGCTTCTTGAATTTGTACTTCATCCTGCTAGACTTCGACCTTCTCCTGAGATGGACCAGGGTCCGACATGTAGAATGTTGGAGGGAGAAAGGCTTGAAACTCAGGAGATGTTATCCACACTGAAAATCCCGATCGACCGAAAATGCCGGAAGAATAGAAGAATCCGACACGCCGAGGAGGATGTCGGAAAACCCTGAGAACCCGACAAGTTTGATATGTCGGAACTTTGGCAATACCCGACACTTGCGTTTGATGACGGGAACTCGGAGATACCCGGCACTTGCTTTTGACGTCGGAACTTTGAGAAACCCCGACGCTCACTGTGGAGATCGGAACTTTGAGAAACCCCGACGCGCCAATCTGTAGAGATCGGAACTTTGAAAAACCCCGACGCGCACTGTGGAGATCGGAACTTTGGCAAAACCCCGACGCGCCAATCCGTCAATACACTTCGGTTTCGCTCGCAAAACAATCTTCAAAATCCGAGAAGCAAAAACAGGGTTTTCTTTGAATTCCAAATACACAATCTCCTTTTGTTATTCATGCATCATGCATATAATTAGAATTTCAAGAGAACAGAACCAAGTGATAGTTCAGAAGAGATAAACCCTAAAAACCTAAAACCCTTTCCAAAGTAACACAGAAAGAAGAAGGAAAGAAAACCTTCAACACCCGGCAAGAAATTGGGAATAAAATATGCTCAATCGATCCATAAAAACCAAGAATAAAGAAGGGAAAGAAAAATACCTCCAATTCGAGAAATGTAAGATCGAAAACAGACGATCCAATCGAGCAAGGTGAGTTTTCGGGTTTTGAAAATGAAAGAGCACGCACAAAAATTCCACGAATTAAAAATACGAATGGTAAGAATGACGTGGAAATCCGCGTATTTATAAGAAAATTGGTAATTAATACACTTCAGCACGGCACGTGCCAACTCACCGACCACTCGGCATGAATGCCATGTCAGCATGTTTAGGAGGTCCGAAAACCCGACACGAGGGGACTTAGTGCAATTCGGGTTTCGGGTTTCGGAAAACATGATGCATAAAACATGAGGTGCTTAGATGCAATATAGCCCCGAAAACCCGATACAAAGGATTAAGCGGACTTCGGGAATCGGAAAACATGATGAATAAAACATGTTTTGGATTATGGATGTTCCGATGCGCCGGGGGTCCGAAAACCCGATTTACACAATACAAGGCGGGTTTCAGGTTTCGGAAGACAGTCGACATAAAGCATGTTAAAACTCATGTCGAGCTGTTGGTAAAACCCGAAAACCCGATTTTCTTAAAAAGAGGCCACAAAACAAAATCAACTTCAAAATTTCGTATGGGGGTTACCTTTGAAGAATCGCCTCTTGATCCATGCATAATAATCTTTGAAAATCTTGGGCCAATGGGGCCAGCCCTCTCATGATCTTTAGAATATCACTCTTGGTGCAAAATGACCACTAAACTGATCCACCATGAACTCTTCCAACACCCTATGAATCTGATTTGTACTAAACAGGGCAATGGGAGGGCAGCTAGCCTATCTTTACCTTTGAAGAATGCACAATTCTTGCACCTCTTGATCCACTCATGCTTAGGAAGTGTATTATGTCTTGGGTCCACCAGAACTCTTCCAACGGGGTGAAGACACTCCATCATTTTCCTTTTGATTGCTTCCTTGCTCATGGTTGTCTTGGGTCCAATGCGGGTGAAAACATCACCTCCTTCTCATTGCATGCTTCCTTGTGCTTGTTCAAGACCAGCTGCTCACACAACCCTTTCCCTCTCAACAACTTGGTGAATTTGATCTCAATGTCATACTCCATGACATGAGTAATCCAACCTACTCTCTTTTCATTTAGGTATTTGTTGAGGAGGAACTATTTAACTCCCACATGAGAAACCAGCAATTGAACCCTGTTTTTTGAGACTAGATGCTTGAATTTCTTCAAGCTCCGATTAATGTAAGAACATGCTTTTCAATGAAGGAATACCTCACCTCATAGTCCTCCAAGATTTGGTTGAAGAGAGAAATTGGCTACTCCTCATTGTCTTCATTCTGCTATACCAAAATTGTAGAAATAGTATCATCACCCCCAAATGCATAGAGGATGAAATCCTTGGAGAAATCTGGGTTAATGAGAGTTGGGGATTGAGAGAAGGCTTCTTTGATTTCTTCAAAAATTTATTTTCCCTCTGCTATCCATTTAAAATCCATGCTTTTCTTCAACATCTTGGTGATAGGCTTGACTAGGGCTGCAAAATTTGGGACAAATCTCCCAACAAAATTTATTCTCCCAAGAAAATTTGAAGGGCCTTCTTGTGGCTTAAAGCAATGGTAGTGCTCTTATGGATTCAACTCTTTCTGGATCAATTGCTAATCCTTCTTTGGAGACAATGTGGCCAAGGATATTTCCTTCATGGGCTATAAAAATACACTTTTAGGATTCAAGGATACTCCAAATCTTCGCACCTTTGGAACACTTGTCTCGAAAATGAAAGAGATGGTCTCGCTGCATTTTTGAAAAATAGTGATATCATCAAGATATATCAACACCATGTTGTTAATCAAATCCTTGAACGCCATGTCCATTTCCCTTTGGAAAGTAGCCCCATCGTTGGACATCCCAAATGGCATTTTCCTGCATGCATAAGTTCCCCATTTGGTTGTAAAGGTTGTCTTGAACTGATCCTCTTCTTTCACCATAATCTGATTGTACCCCGAATAGCCATCAAGTAGTGAAAACCTCTCAGATCCAGCAACAACTTGCAAAATCTACTCCATGGAAGGAAGTGGGTAATGGTCCTTGAGAGATGCTCTATTCAAATCTTTGAATTCAACACACAATCTGATTTCCCCACTCTTCTTTCTAACTGGAACCAAGTTGGCAACCCAACTAGAATGCTTGATAGTGAATATGATTCTTGATTCTATCAACTTATTTAATTCCTATCTCATGAGAGGCTCCATGTGTGGATTGGTGGCCTTTGTTTTTTCCCCGATGGGTTTAGAACTTGGATCCAATTCAATGGTGTGTTGAGCTAACTTGGGATTGAAACATTTAAAATCTTCATAGCTCCAAGAAAACACATCAGGGAATTCTTGACAAAGTTTTATGAACTCATACCTTTCTTGCTCAGTTGTCACTTTACCAACTCGAGTGATTTTCCTTCTTCCACGAAGATGGACACTGAATCTTCTCCCTTGAGTAGAATTTTTACTTTCTCCTTCCTAAACTGATCATTAGGATTGAAAATGGACTCCAAAGTAATAAGTCCCTTTGGTAGTTTGTTGGTTATCAGTTGTACCACTTGGTCACCATACTGGTGCTCCAAATTTTCCTAATTTTTAGCTGAGAACTCAGCATCTTCTTACAAGAAATGGATGATTTGCTGATCATTTTCAAACACTTGCCAACTTACATTGTTGTCTGGCACTGAAGGCATCACAATCACATGGATGTTTTGTTGTACCTTGTCCTTTTGAATTCTTTCAACAACATCAAAGGATGCCCCAACTGCTGCAAGCCTATCAGCAGCTTGGTTCTCTTTTCTAGGAATGGATTTTATGCCAAAGCCCTCAAAATCTTCAATGAGGTCCCACACCCTATTCTTGTAGCACTTGAGTAGATCATTCTTGACAGCATGCTGCCCCTTAACTTGGTTAACAATCAACTCACTATCACCAAATACTTGCAAGTTCTTTATTTCTCTCTTGATTGACCAATGCAATCCTTGTATCGACGAGCTTCATATCCAGCGAAGTGTTATTAGAGCATGCAAACTGGATTCTAAAAGCTGAATAATACTTAACTCCTTGAGGTGAAATAAGCATAGCTCCACCTCCTACACCTTGTATACTCCTTGATCCATCAAAAACAACCGCCATACTTCATTGTCATCCTTGTGGTTTGGCTTGGTGATGCTTAAGAATAGGCTGATTTTCTTCATGCATGTACGGTAGACTCCTAGCTCAGATTCTTCTATTTTTTGATAAGGATCAAAAGCATGCACCTTGTTTTCCCTTTCATCAAGAGTTAGATATGGGATGCTTCCTACCTTGGTGTCATTTTCATCGGTGCTCGGATAATCCTCTTGATCAAATCTTCGAAACAGTTGGTATTGATCTAACTTGGAGTGTAAGACTCGATGTGAATGTTTGTAATAGGTTTATATCTGATTGTGGCCTTGGTTCCATATGTTGTTCTGAAAAACATATGTGACCAATCAGTAGATAAGTAGCCTCCAATCTTAGTTGTGAAATCCCTTAATCAGACATAGGGCAAAGAGTGGTGGAAGATCTATTACTGAGACATCTTGTAAAACAACAACGTTGGGGAAGGCATGCAAGGTAAGACTCAAGTTTTTTATCACTCCAACTATTGTTACTGTTGTCCCATCCAATTGCACTACCCCTTTGGATATGAATTCATACTGAATTCCTAACTGATCAGCTATTTGCTTGGGCATTACTGAACTACTTGCCCCAGAATCTATCATGTAATTATGTACTAATTGGTTTCCAATGATCAATGAAACATAGAATGGAGGGGGTTTCAACATTTTACCTTGCTGTCCTCCATGATTCCCTTCAAGTTGGGCAGCATTTTTGAGCACCTTCTCTTGCATTTGGACCTGCTAATTTGAAGTTGACCAGTCCTTCATGGCAGTGTGTAGCAAATCTCTTTGGCTTGGGATAGATAGTGATTCCCACATTGATATGTTTACATTTGTCTTCTTCATCTGATCAATTATGTTGAATGGAGATGAAGCATCTCTTTCTATCCCTTGGCCTACACATTCATTCCTTGCATATGGGTAGCAACAACTAGCATTTGAGTTGGCCTAAGAGCTGTTTTAGGCAGCCCTTGTGTATTTAGAATTGAATTTTGTTTGCCAATAATTTTTGCAGTGATATAAGGTTATGGATTACCTGGAGCTAATGGTTGTTCTTCATCCAAATTTCTCCTTCTTGAACTTGTGTTGGCTGTAAAAATTTGGGGAATTGTTTGATTCATGCCACAAAAATCTTCTACTTGTCAATTTACAAGTGTGGTATCATTTGGAGCTGATTGCTGCTAGAATGTGTCTTGTTGTTGGTTATTTCCTTGACTACGTTCACCCTCCACACCAATTGTAGTCACCATTAATGCTTGATTCAAGGCACCGTTGAAGCACATAGACTAGTTGTGAGGTTCATTACATGGGAAACACCAATCATACTCTTGAGCTATGTTGTTTTGTCTGGGCACTAATGCCTTAGAGGCGAGATATAACATTGGGATTATAGGGCTGAAATGGTCATTATAGGAGGTCTTGTTTGATTTAAAATTGCATCTGGATTGGGTGGTCTTTGAGGTTGGTATGGCTACCTATTAGGTTGAGCTTGAGGCTGGAAAGGAGGTCTAAAACCTTGGGCTTACTACCTCTTGAGTGCAACCAGCTCATTTCCTAAATTTTGCATTTGCTTAATGACTTCTTGAAGTTCATTTGAGGCACTGGAAGATGAAGTAGAAGCTTCACTTGAATTCTAATTTTTAGGAGAGGTAATAGGAGCTAAAATAGGCACTTGATTAGTACTTGGGCTCTCTAAACTTGGAAACAATGGCATTGGAGGCCTAGGAGCTACCTTGCCACTTGAATCAAATAATTTTCAGCTCTAATGGCAATGCTATAAGCAACGGGGATAGTTGTTCCTCCCATGGATTGAATTAACATATAAATATCATAATTTAAAGCTTTAAGGTAATATAGAAAATGACCTTCTTGCTTTGGCCTTACTCGCGCCACTAGAATTCTCTCCCAAGTCATTTGAAATCTGAAGTTGAAGTCGATCACTACTCATTTGGAGATCTCTTGATGGTTGTCGGTTGTTCCAAAAGGGACAAGTTGTCTCCCTTTTCTCCAAACTACTCATGGAGGGCTATACATAGTTTGTTCCAGTTTTGGATAGAACCTAAGGCAAGACTCCTGAACCATTGCAAAGCTTTCCCTTTAAATGAAGATGCCAATAGTTTCATAGTAATTTACATCTCATTGATCTCATGGATTACACAAATATTAGCAATATCCTTAACATGATCACCGGGAGTGGTCTCGCTTTTCTCCGAGTAAAGTATGGGATGCTCTTTCAATGTCAGAATCGGGATTGGATTCTCGTGCATTGAGAGCAAGTGGGCTGCTGCCAGTGAAATTGACATAGGGGTTGTTTTGTGCCATTCTGATTGGCCTTAGAACCCTTGTTGATTGAATGAAAGGCCTACCAGGTGGAGGAGTTGAGAGAGTTATGTTTGGTGGAGATGGAGACCTTTGAATTCTCCTCCCTCTTTTCCTTCTTCTTGGGGATAACTATAGATACTCAAATAGCACCTCTTCTTCTCCAACTCTTGACCTTGTGTTGATTCTTCTCATGAGTTTTCAGGTCTGCACTACTAAAACCAGCTGATTCTTCTTCCTTGGAGTCGCCAGATGTGTAATTTAGGGCTCTTTTAAGAAAGAAAATTGTAACAAATGCACATCAATTTTTTGCAATGAAGATGAAGACCTCTAACGTCCCACCGGGTGTGCCAAAATTATTGTTGCAAATCAATAACACCCTTGGATGTTGATCAGACTTCTAGTTTGACATTTTGGACATCCAGTGTGATTGCACAACATTGAATCCTCTCCATAAGTGTGGGACTTGAAAATGGGAAAGGAATATCCAGATTAGAGGTGGTTCCTCAACTCCCCTAATCAGATATATCACTTACAAGTTGCGAGAGGTTTAAATTCGTAATTCCTACTCTAAATTTTAGGGGGATAAAGATAGGGAATGCAAAAAAAACTAAAACTAATGCTAATAAGGTGATGCACCAAAGGAGTGGTGAGTATTTTTCACTACTGCAGATTGACACATATCATGGAAATGTAACAAAAATTCATGCACAAACCGATGCCATGTAAAGAAAGATCGAAAGAAAGAAAACAACATAAGCGAGAGGATTGAAACTCATTCATAGAGCTTGCATTGTCATTTTTAATGTCAAAATACATATGTTACAACATCTGGGAGATAGAAAACATGTTACTGAGTCCTAGAAGAGGTCTATTTTTTCCACAAAATCACTTTCAAGGTGAAAGAGGGATCTGCCATGCATAAAAATGTCTAACCCTTCAAAAATGAGCCAAATCTAACTTTTACAAAGGCTGAAACAACCCTAGGAGAGAGAAACATGGGAAAACGTGGGAGAGATTCAACCACCGACCAAAATTGCAATAAAACAGTATGGGCATCCTTACAAGCTCATTCCCGACATTTTTCGCCATCTTTGGGAGAGAATGTGAGCCATTCTTCTTTAAAAATAGTGGTTGAAATGTAATTTTGTCCATAACCACGTGCGAGAGGTGTTTTTAAATTTTCTCCTCCAAAACCCATCAAAATACAAAAATGACCCCGTAATCTTGTAGATAATTTCACCATCTTTCCATTGATATAAATAACGTGAAAAACCAAGCTCTGGATCGAAAGATATGGCCATTTGAAGTTTTAGGGAAAAACAGGGCCAAATCGGATTGGTGGGCAAATTTTTTAAATTTTCCACTTTTTGCATTTGGGAAAATTTCCCAAAAATCCCCATGGTCCACCGGGTCTGGGTGCTACATGGCATGTTTTGATTGGCGCGGGCCTTTAATGCTTCATTTTCCATCATTTTGGCCTTTGAAAAAAATTCAAAATTTTTCCACGGGCCGATGACTTAAGGACACGTGGCATCATCTTATTCACCACGAGGCCCTTTCTCCGAATTTTGCGTCACTTTGTTTGACCATTTTTTCCCATTGGACATGTGGCGGAACTCCATTGGATGTGGACTTTCCCCTTTGAATTTTCCTTGCGGGCTTGTCTTGAGTTTTTTGCCACCACCGGACATGTGGCAAGATTCCATTGGCTCGTGTTTGGGGGGGAGATTTTTCCTTTGAAATTTCCTCTAATTTTCTTTTGGGAAAATTTCCACTTTTCCCCCATCTTTCGCTAGTCTGGGACATGTGGCAGCATCTTACTGGATGTGGGGCTATGGGCCAATAATTTTCCTTTCCCTCTTAGCCTTTGGAAAAAATCCAAATCTCCCCCGCACTCCTGAGCTCCGACCCTTGGGGACACGTGGCACAACCTCATTAGCTGTGGGTCTTGGGGACGAAAAATTCCTCTTTATTTTTTGTGAAAAACACTTCACACAATATTTAGTTTTCCCCCACGGTCCGCGGGTCTCGAGACATGTGGCAAGATGCCATTGGATGCAGGCCATGTGGGTAAAATTTGGCTTTGCGCCCTTGCCAAACATTTCACCAAAATTCTAAATTTACTCGCTCTCCACTGTTCCATGGCCTAAGGATGGGCACAAGCCTATCCTGGATATTTTTCTTTGGCACCAACACTTAGTCAGTTTTTCAATTTTTATTTGTTTTGAACACTGGCATAATCTCGATTCGTCGGCGGGCTGTGAGGAAAATCTTCCCTTTTGAAAACTTCCTTGGACACGTGGCACCATATTACTGGCTACGGACCTTTCAGGGGAAAATTTCCCACAAAAAATCCACCAAGCCATAACTTCAAAAATACATGGAGTTAGGAGGAAAACTTTACCTTTCTGGAAAGTTGAGAAAAAGCTCTATCTAATGGTGCCATTTCCAGAAAGTTTTGAGTTCTAAAAAGCAAAAATTATGACCGAGGCACAAGAGATGGAAGAATGAAAGGAGTTAGCCACAAAATATGCAAGGGAACATTTTGGATAACAACCCTATTTCCAACTCAAAATGAAACATGAGTTTCCAATAGAGTTTGGAGACATACAAGTAAAAATTATGAGTATGGTGAAAACATGAACTTCCATTAATAGTCTAGAATATCACAAGAATAAAACATGAGTACAGAGCTACATATAGACTTCAAACAATAGTCCCAAGTTACCCAAGGTTCCAAACATGGGTTTAGAGCATTAAGAATTATCTAGTACCAGTTCTTATCCAAATACAAACCCAATACAAGTTCCAAACCAAAAACTAGCTCGAATACAAGCTCAAGCTAAAAACATGAGTTCCAATGTAAGATAAAATAGGAATCAAGGTTCCCAAAACTTAGAACCAAAACAAAGATAGCAACGAAGGTCAGTTAAAACACAACACTTCGAATACTGGTTCCAGAAATGACAAGTAGAGCTACAGAAACAAGTTTCCCATGAATGATTCAAAATTTAACCCACTCAAAGAAATTTTCCAAACTTCATGTTATTTTTCTAAGGATTTCATATCCAAATTTCTAGAGATTTATAAAACCCATCAAGAAAATAACTAGATAAAACATGAAGAACAAGATTCTCATAAGAACAGAGTCATTTTAATGAAACATTTAGAAGAAAGCAAGAGATCTTAATTGTTAGAGCCTATCATTCATGATAGTTCTTCTGTAAAATCAAAGGATACTTCCAGCTGAGCTTTCAACTCCTTTTCTTCTCCACAAAAGATCAACCAACCAACAAATTTCCTCAAAGATGCCTCATATACCTTCCCATGATCGAAAATAGAGTAGGTGAGTTAAAAATAACAATGAATTGTAAATTGAAATACTTGATTCAAAGAACCGAGTTTTCTCCATGCAGAGAAAAATATGGAAAGCATGCAAAAAGCAACAAACTCCCACAAACCCACCTTCCAAGTTTCTTAGATGGTTTGTGAACAAAAACCGAGACCAATAAATTCCATTAATTCCAATTTTCCCACTTATCTTTCCTTGCCACCGCCTCCCAAGTCTGGCGAATTACAATTTACATTTAACATGTAATTCCATCTTTAGTGAAACTTTGACATAAGCCTCCGCCAAGTCAATTATCCCCTACCAAAACTGGTAGTACTTTATGCCTTAAAAACCTTATCAACAACTTAAATACCATTGGAACCATCATCTTTGATGCATGCAACCCATTAGGTTCCCATTAAAATAGCTTAGGATAGATCCTTAAACTTAGGTTAGTTTAGAATTAATCACCATAGGCCTTGCACATTACCTTGGGTAGTTTCTACAGTTAGATTAATTCACAACATAATAGTTTTAGACATTATGTTAGATCATCACATAATCTTATAGCATTAGGTTTTAGGTTAATTTAAATAGCCTAGTAACCTCTCCATAATCCTTTAGCACAAAGCTTAGGTTAGGATAAAAATTCAATTAAGTAACATAGCTAGGTAGTAAATATTCTTACCTAGCTTAGGATTCCATAGGATAATCCTTTATTTTTAGGATTCCAATCCTTCCTATGCCGTGAACAAGCTATATTTCATTTACGTCAGCAATGTCCTGCCATGATCAATCTCTAAAGACCTAAACAAAACATAAAAATAAATGGAAACACGATCACACAAAATCTAAGAACTTGTAACAAAAAATTTCAGTCTGATATGTCCCTCAATTTTATTAAATGTCAATTTACCCTTCATTCAACTGAGAAGATTTAAAACATTCCTTGGATCACTAAAATTGATCCAAGGATGAGTCATATAAAGAGATAAGTTTTCCACTCTTAAACCAGATTGTAACTTATCTAAAAGAAGTGAAAAATGGATTTAAAGAAGCCATTCCATTTTAGTCTAATGATCTTAAGAACATAAAAGATTTATCCATATCAAGTATGATCTCCAACAACCAAAAGAACACATCTTTAGAAGAAGATCACATGTCAACACTTGAGATGGAAAAGAGGAATATAACAATTGTTGAGGGTGTTACATGCTTCCCTCTTAAAAATAATCATTTTCCCGATGATTACCTCATTTTAACAATTTATATCAATGAAAATCAATTCATTCACTTCTCTTATCATAAGTCAAATATATCAAAAACTTATAGTTCCAGAAATCAGCATTAAATAGTTGTTTGTTCAATTCTTATAAATATCTACCCAAAGCGGCATACTTATAGTCTTATTCGGAAGAAAAATCAATTCAATTAGATTTTTTTAATAGTCTTTAGAATTCAGTTCTATTCAAATAGATATCTAAAAGTAGTTTTCATATCCTCTAGGTTTTCCCAAGTTGCATTGTCTTCGTTAAAATGGTCCCACTAGACTTTACATTGACTTATTTCTCAATTTCTCAAATGCAACTGGTGATTTTCAAGCACTCGTATGGGTTTAACCACAATTATTCTTATGTCTTGGACCTATAAGAAATTCCAATTTAACATGTGTGATAAATATGAAATGTATTTCTTAAGCAAAGAAATATGGAAAACATCATGCATTCGTGACAAAGTAGGAGATAACACTAAATGATAAGATATAGTGTTGATTACTTCAAATATCTCAAAAGGTCCTATATAACGAGGTGATAACTTGGCAGCCTTGCAAAAGTTATAGAACTCTTTTTGGTTTAACCTAAAGAAAGACTTTCTCACCAAGTTCAAATCTCCTATTAACCTTCTTCAATTCAAGATAACTCTTTTACCTATCGCTTCTTATTTCAAGCATTCACGAATCAATTTAACTTGTTCCATTTCGGTAAGAATTTTAGGTCCAATTACCTCTCTATCTTCTATGTTATCCCAACTAACTGGTGTTCTACACTTTCATCCATATAATGCCTCGAAAGGTGCCATATTAAGAGACGCATGATATGTATTATTGTATGCAAATTCAACTAATGCAAGATACTATTCTCACTTATACTATTGATCCATGCAATACATTTGTAACATACCTTCTAAAACTTGATTTACTCTTTCGGTTTGCCCATCTGTTTTTCGGATGGTATGAAAAATTGAAATTGAGCTTAGTTCCTAGAGTTGTATTAATCATTTTCCAAAATCTTGATGTCATTCTAGGATCCCTATCCGAAATGATTAACTCAGGTACTCCATGTAATATAAAAATTTCATGTATAAATATTCTTGCCAAAATAGGGGAATCATCCTTCATATTTACAACAATAAAATGTGCTACCTTTGTTAGTTTATCCACAACTAATAAGATAACATCATGCTTATTTCTTGACATAGGTAACCCTTATATAAAATCCATGCTTATTACTTGCCATTTTTACTACAAGATGCTATGAGGATACAAAAACCAACTAGTTATATGTTTCGCTTTAACACATTGGTATTCAAGGCAATGTGTCACAAAATCAATAACATCCTTTTTCATTCCTTTCCAAAATTATTGTTGTTTTATATCAGAAAGCATTTTAGTAATGCAGGTGTCCGTAAAAGGTGAATTGTGAAATTCAGCTAACAATTTCTTTATCAAATCATTAAGCAAAGGTACATAGACTCGTTTTCAAATCGTAAGATTCCTTCTTTGTCAAAGACAAAACCTTTGTACCTCGAATCATTAGAATATGCAACAAGTGCTTATTTTACTTGTTGAAAGTAAGAATCGATTCCATAACACTTTTTACTTCATCCTTAAACTGATTTCTAAGTGTTATAAGGGTAGAAATGTGCTTCCTATGACTTAGAGCATCACCACTCTATTTTCTTTTCCTTTAATGTAACTTATGTCAAAATCATATTTATACAAAAACTCTAACCACATTTGTTATCTTGCATTTAGATTTGGCTAATTGAAAATGTATTTCAGCCCAAGATGATCATTTTTCAACTAAAATGGTTTACCAAGTAGATAATGCCTCTAAAATTGAAGTGCATGAATAATGGCAGCAAGCTCTAAATCATGTGGAGCATAATTCAACTCATGTAACTTAAGTTTTCTACTTTTGTATACTATAACATGACCAATTTGTAACAAAATACCTCCTAGACCTTCACCAGATGCATCACCACCATAAAATCTCCATTAGGATCTGCATACTGCAAGAATAGGTGCTTAAGTTAACAATTCCTTCAAGATTTTAAATGCAATTTCACATTTCTCACTCCAAACAATTTTTTTTTTTTTAATTTTGTAAGGAAGTTATTAGTGCAAAGCTATCTTAGAAAAGTCTTTTACAAATTTCCTATAGCAAAGAAGTCCCATGAAGCTTCTAACTTCATGTACATTCTTTGGTGCATGCCATTCCATTATAGCTATAATTTTTGAAGGATCTACTACATATAAGGTACATACTTTATTTTTGTCATTTTTAAGTTACATAGTGATAGTTTTCTAACTGAAATTTCACATTTCACACCTTGAATCTCTGTTATTTTCTATAGGTCGTCTAAATAACTAATGTGTTTTTCAAAATAATCCACTTTAGCCTTATGTTCTACTAACAAATTAACACCTAAGTTTACATCATAAGACCCTAAAGGTGTAACATAAATATCAACCTCGGTGGAAAAGTTAGGTAAATCAAGGACTGCTCGAAAAGACACATACTAACTGTATGAACAACATTATTCCCATATTGTACAGTACCCATGTTTTATCCATGTTTCAGCTCTTCTTTTTAATTTTGATGCTAATTTACTAGAAATAAAACATTCAGTAGCTTCGGTATCAAAAATAGTAGTTATTAGTAAACCAAATATCTTACGAGTAACTTATATGGGTGTGTCCTTCTTGTCGCCTACTACAAAGCATGTATCTTGTGTTGTTGATTGCGATCATCCTTATTCAAAGGACATTGATTTGCGTAATGATCTTTGCCACATATATAATAGCCTCCTACATGTCCCTTCCTAGGCTTGGGTTTATTTCAGCCTTAGAGTTATCGTTCTGACCCCCATAGGACTTCTGTCCATTATTATTGTTCTTGGAAAAGTTGTTTCTGTGCATTACCAACAAACTTGTTTGTTGCTGCTTTCCTATTTGTATAAAATGAAAACTTACTTTTCATTCTGAATTTCTTCCATGGTCCTTTCTTGGGTGCAAGAGAGGATGAAGAGGAGTTGGGATTCTTCTTCCTTACTTCCTCCTTATGAGCATAAATTTCCTTTAATTTTTGTTCCTGCCTTATGACTTTTTCAACAACCCCTTCCATCGTGGTTGGGTTGGGTAAGTACAACAAGTTGGGGGATAATTAAGTGGACATCAAATCCTAAATTTTACATCAAAAACAACAAAACATAAAATTTAGTCTTCTGTGGACTTGAACCATGCCAAAAAGTCAAAAATATGTCATAAAAATGGTACCATCACATAGGGGAGACTGTTAGCTTTGTAGAAATATTGATTTTAAAGTGAATAGAATAGGATAAATATCATTTTATAATTTTTTACTAATAGTAGGTCTTTAAGACACTTTTTCCCTTGAATGTTTATGTCTACTTTAAGACTCGCAAATTTTGTTTCACTTATCGAATGAGATAAAAATTATACCATCCCAACCATGGTGAAATTATATACATGTTCAAAAAAATTATTTTATTTTTTATGAAGTTATGGTGGGCAAACAAAGTGCTTTGTTTTATTTATGTTTTGGACCACTTTCACCGAAAAAATCATAAAAAATAAAATACTGCTAAAAAAATACAAAATAAAACCTATCCCAAGATAGATAGAGACATCTAACTTCTCACCAAAGGAAAAAAATATATATCAATTTTTGGTCATCCAAATCGTAGGCAAATGGACTGCAATCTTATAAGCGTTTTAAAAAAAAATACCAAGTCATTGAATTTTGAGGGTTTAATATAGCTAAATTTGTCCATTTTTTAAAAAAATTAGTAGTTTAAAAATTAGATTCTGGATGCTACAATTCATATTCATATAATTTTTTCTAATTTTGAGTGTATGCATTGCTAATAATCCCTACAAGTTGATAGTATGTTGTTATTTGCAATATGACGTCCACTTATGACCCCTTTTAGTCCCCCAACTTGCTTACACTTACGGATGTGAACATCCACCTCTCCTCCTATAATAGGATTCAATCCCATGATGAATTTCTGTATCCTAAAATTCTCATCAGTTTGGTATTGAGGCACATACTTAAGGAGTTTTGTAAATTGCTCCCAATACTCAGTTATAGTTAGCTTTCCTTGAGCTAAGTTTTGAAATTTAGTCATTTTCTGATCATAGTAGAGTTATGGCAGCCATCGTTGCCTAAAGTAACCTTTAAATTGGTCCCATGTGATATTAGATTCATCAATGTTTAACTCAACCTTGTGGCTGTCCCACCATGAAGATGCTTCATGTGAAAGTTGATATGCTCCCCATATCACCTTTGTTTCTTCTGAAAAATTTCTTATTGCAAAGTATTTCTCCATTTCACTGAGCTATTTCTCATCCCCATCTCCTAATGTGGTGCCATCAAACTTGTGTGGACTTATCCTTTTTATATCATTATTAAGTTTTCTTGCTTAGCCTAGCCTTTTTGTTCTCGGGTGAACATGTATGTTAACATTGTTATTATCAAAACCCACATTGGCATTGTCCCCTAAAGGTGGCTGATTATTGTTATCGCAGTGTATTCTTCCTCCTCATTACCCATTACTTGTTGTTCAGAACAACCGGTGATCTCTTGTGTCCAACAAGGTAGCAAAGATCTCATCTAGTTTTTAGGCTATTGCCACTCCTTCCTTAGGTGGAGGGTTATTTACAACGCTTTCTGTTATTCTCACCATTTTTCATGTTACAAGAAAATTTAAATTTCATTAGATTGTGGACACAATAGGTTTAAGATTTTGTAACCTTCAACTCGATACTAAGATATAACATTCTCATTTTAAGACTTTAGAAACAAGGAATTTTTATAGTGTTCACTATTCTAAATAAAGCATTATTTATAACAAGCATTCCATGCTAATCAAATTCAATGGATAAACATATGCAACTATAATGACTCGGTGATTCATCGATTTAGTCATTACATAACCTTCAGTAAGCTACCAATCTATTTATGTTATCTTATGTATTGAATAAATATTGTATAATTCACATACTTTGTCATCCTACCCTAAACCAGTACTAAGTGATCTGTTTAAAGAACATATCTGAATATATGCTACCAATATTCATCTCGATATCACATTGTTTTAAAATTGGTGACATAGGACAACGTAACCAGCAGAGTTTAGGATACTTTGGCCAAATATTTATAACACACTTTGTGTATGTCACTATTCCTAGATGGCATACTTGTCATATTGGAATAGGTCCTTCACCTCACTCCTCATTTATCATGATTGGTCTTTACTGACTCTTGTCATTCCACTTGTTCTAGGTTTAACCCTAGACCTAGGTAGGAACATAACCTATTATAAGAAGACACTCACAATGGCTTATGGTATATGGGAATAATCGGTTGACCTAAGTCGACCGGATGTGCCAACTTACTCGAGCCATTGGAAGCTAATTCATATCCTAAATATGCTCCTATCCGGACACTGGAGGGAAACTATGTTCAAGTCCTAATTCGCATTGGGTGTAGATCTAGATGATCAATGCGAAGGGTGATGCCACATGTCAACTATAGTATTGTATTATTGAGAAGACTCGAGCCTTCTTGAAAGTATAGCCCTATAGTTGGTGTGTGCCAAAATCCTAAAAACTACCTCATCGAGATGTACATACCCCAAGGGGATTGTTAAAACATTGTTAGTCCGAGTTAATTATTGATTACAACAACCCCGCCAAACCCTAACTCAACACTAAATAATTTCTTTCCTAAATTTAGTTCATTTAGTCCATTAAGAACTTCATTATATTCAAGTTTGCTTTTAATGTTTGATCACATAGTTAAACTACCAATTAACCGTAATCGTACAATGTTATAATATGTCTTATAAAAGTATAATAACTTTTAGAAAAGTTCAACACCAGAATATATCCAATATAAGGTAGAATTCATAAAAATGAAGTCTAATAATTTGTAATCACATTAACATACCTTTTTGGTTTATATTCAATTAAGAAAGATAAAGAGTCTTTATTTACATGTTAAGTGTTAGGGTATATCCTACCCAAGATATCACATTTCTTAATGTATGTTCAACACACATTACATTACCATATAATATAGTTTAGATAAGAACATCATACTCTACAACTTAACAAGCTGCATCATAAGTAGGGAAATTGAACTAAATACCTTTATCCAACTTATCAAGGATAACCGATTAATCATATAAATAATATGAAGAATATCAACAAGATAGAAACCCATCTTTTTCATACAAGTACAAGATAATTTACACAACTAATACAAGTAATTCCCAACTTTTAATTCATCTTTATAACTTTTAATTCATCTTTATAACTTACAGCCCTGTAATTGGCGTGTGCCAACATCCTATAGAAACTACCTCATCAAGATGTACATACCCCAGGGGGTTTAAAAATTGTTAGTCTAAGTTAATTCTTGATTATAAGAACCTTGCCAAACCCTAATCCAATGTTAGATAAGTTCTTTCCTAAATTTTCTTCATTTATTCCATTAAGAACTTTGGTATACTCAAGGTTGCTTTTAATGTTTGATCACATAGTTAAACTACCAATTAATCGTAATCGTACAATGTTATAATATGTATTATTTAAAAAAGTACAATAACTTTTTGGCAAATTTCAACACTATAATATATCCAATATAGGGTATACTTCATACAAAATGAAGTCTAATAATTTGTAATCACATTAACATACCTTTTTGGTTTATATTAAATTAAGAAAGATAAAGAGTCTTCATGTACATGTTAAGTGTTAGGGTATATCCTTACCAAAGTATCCACATTTCTTAATATATGTTCAACACACATTACATAACCATATAATATAGTTTAGATAAGAACATCATATTATACAACTTAACAAGCTACATCATAAGTAGGGAAATTGAACTAAATACCTTTATCCAACTTATCAAGGATAACCAATTAAGCATATAAATAATATGAAGAATATCAATAAGATAGAAACCCATCTTTTTCATATAAGTACAATATAATTTACACAACCAATACAAGAAAATTCTCATCTTTTAATTCATCTTTATAACTTATAAATTTACAAGCCTTATGCATTTTAGGCATCTTTGCATAACAACTACCTTCATTCTAAAAGAATACTACTTTTCTTTTTCGATACAATCACAAGAACAAATCAGAATTCTCCACGAGGAATCAGATTTAAATCAAACAATGCATCATATAAGTTTTGCCTTCTTTTATCAATTACGAAGTCCATCGCAAAAATTGCTAGCACGAGTCGGTTCAATGAATGGATCATGATAAGCACTAAGCCTTAAAATGAAGTGCATTCTAATAATTATTCGATGAAAATAACTCTACTTTAATGAAACACTTAATATATCATACTAATAAGCATAAGTAATAACAATCGGGAAAGAAGTACATTAATAAATCAATTCAATTCTAAGAGAAGAACATAATATAATCCAAAACATATTCCTTACAAAATAAAGTTTAATTTATCCCATCAATTACCTTTAAAAAACAACATATCATATCATTCCATTGTTCACAATTCTATCATAATAGAATAAAACATTTATCTTTACTGTAAGACAAAAGAAGAGTTTATAGCATGGTTCCCATTAGGATGATTCATCTAACTCTTAAGAAAAAGAAGAAGAGGAACCATTACAAACTATGCCCAAACACAAAACATCTAAAAATAGAGACATGTTCATAACATGAATTTATTTTAAAGGACAACTACCTTATCAATCAACATTTAATATATTCATCATAATAGAATCCCATGTCCATCCCTGAAGGAATATAGAATCAACAATCTATTAACAAGTTTACATTTTTTGTTCAACAAGACCGAAACATCTAATCTCTGTTCGCATCATTTCAGTCAAATGATATGTACAAGAAGACTAATCAACATAATAAATTTCCATTCCCTAAGAGAATTAATAATAAAAGGTTTCAATAAAATGAACTTAACCCAATAGCATGGAAAAGGAATCTTATTAGAATGTGATTCCATCCTTAAATCATTTCACTATACTTAACAACAAATTCCCTTTCTAATCCAGCAATAGGCTCATACACTAGTTCCCAAAAGAGAGAACAAAACCAACTCAAGGTAAGAAGAAAACATACTTCAGTCTTCCTTACAATTTTTACCTTCGATAAAGTATGAGTTCCCATTTCAATTCGTAAAAATACAGTAAAGTTCAAAAACAACATACTATCCCAAATGAATCAAAATTCATTTTCTCATTCATTAAAACAAAAGAATAAGGATTCATGTACTAAATCCGTTTAAGAAATAGAAAATCCTTAATGTAAAACTAACAATTCTTAATTCCCCATGAGCTCAACAAGGATCAGTAACTTCATTACAAGTTTTCAACATTTAACTACAAAGAGCAAGCGGTTTGTGGTTTCAAGAGAGAAATAATCCAAAACAAATTTATCTCCACTTCATGTTTCCAACAGAGGAGACATTGTTTTAAACAAAATAATCAACCCAATATGCGGGTTTCTCAAAACAGAGGGGAAAAGGCTTTCCCAAATTTAATTCCATTGCTAGTTCAAAGAAGACGAACAGTCCACAAAAGAAGTTCCAATTCCATTATCTAACGAAAACATTTCTAGTTTAAATTTCCAAAAGATATTCAAATAGCTTGGTTAAACTACTCTACCAAATTTCCTTTGAGTAAGTAGTTAAAATTGACAGAGTTATAAGCTTAAACCATAAAATCAAGTAAAGCTAATTCAATACCAATACCAATTCTAATAGGTCTATAATACGACCAGTTCAGAACTTGAAAATACAAAATCCGAGCCCAATGTTGAACACAAACTTCTCCCAAAGGTTCGGGACCGCTCAAGAGAGTATTTATAGGTTCAGGGAAAGAAAATGTTCCCATTCCCATTTATATCTTAATCAAAGAAAACCAAAAAGATATCGAGAAAAGAACGATACCTCGTTAGGTTTACAAATTCCACATACTAAGTAACAATTTAAATGTATAGTGTTGAATCACAAAATCTCCAACATGAGTTAAGATATACACTAGTATCTTAATATGAGGCATTATATATTGAAAATATACATTAACAGTTTAAATCAATAGGAGCCTCCATTACCAGGTTTATATCTTATCAAGAAGCCCTTTTCCATCTCAAAATGAAACACGAGTTTCAATGAGTTTGAGACATACAAGTAACAAAATACGAGTGCGGTGAAAACATGAACTTCCATTAACAATCCAAAATATCACAAGAATAAAACATGAGTACGAGATATACATATAGACTTCACACAATGGTCTCGAGTTACCCAAGGTTCCAAACATGGGTTTAGAGCATCAAGAATTATCTAGTACCGGTTCTTATCCAAATACAAACCCAATACAAGTTCCAAACCAAAACTAACTCGAATACAAGCTCAAGCTAAAAATACGAGTTCCAATGCAAGATCAAACGGGAGTCAAGGTTCCCAAAACTCATAACCAAAACAAAGATAGCAACAAAGGTCGGTTAAAACACAACACTTCGAATACTAGTTCCAAATGACAACAGAGCTACGAAACAAGTTTCCCATGAATGATTCAATATTTAACCCACTCAAAGAAATTTTCCAAACTTCATGTTATTTTTATAAGAATTTCATATCCAAATTTCCAGAGATTTATAAAACCATGTAGACACCAAATTTGTGTCTTACGACCCCCTGTGCCCCGCATCTCATTTCGCAACCTAACCTCATCACCTAAACCTTACACAATTATTTATTAATTACCTTATAATTAATAAATCCACATCGCCATACTTGCCACCTCATTTCGCCACCTCATCATGACCGAGTCTTAACCCTAAACTAACCTAATTAAGACCTATAACTTGGTCCACATCCACACCTATGATTAATTACTCCTCACCCGCACCCAAAACTGACCTCATAATGACTTGACCAAGCCCACAACTAATCCCTTGGGAGAAAAGGAGGGAAAGTTGGCTATTTTACCAAAAATAGCCCACTTTGACCTGACCGATACCGGTTCCTACTCGACCGCCTTCGGTTTCATAACCGCCATCGGTTCCCTGTAAATGACCACTTCCAACCAAAAACAAGGGATCGGATTTTCATTTGATCAAAAGGAGGAGAAATCATTGGAAGGATCCGGATTTTCTTGGCCGAGAAGAGACAAGTGAAGAAACGAGAAGAGTTTGCAGACAAGGACATCAAGCCCAAGTGCAACGGAATAACCAGGCCCCCAGTGACACTCATCCGAGCATCAGAAGAGGAGATTGCTCAGCTTGGATTGTCAGATCATCCTATTTGAGCCCTGTCTTCGTCGTCACAGTCCTGGAACCTGCATCTTCATCAGGAATGAGTAAGTAGTGTCTTGTATGATTCTAAGCACCATTTCTTGAGCCTGTGGATTGATTGTAATTATAAGCTCATTCCTAGATCTACCACCTACCAGCACCCTACACTTAACCTTCATCCATACATCTTTGTATTGTCCAGAAGACCATTTTATCACACTCTGAGCCTTCCCTGTCTTCCCATTATTCCCCTCAGCCATCCACCAATCTTAATAACCCCACGATCACCTTGCAACCAACCTCTATCCAGAAGCACTTAGATTGCTATCCCCACCGGTGTCGTTTATCCCCCACCGGTGGCGGTTCTCTAACCGCGGTCGGTTATCTAGTGACCGGCGTCGGTCACTGTGACTTATACCCCAAAACCCTTTTCTCGCCTATTTGTCACTTAACAACCCCAGATCCAGTCTGGTTTATCCCTATAACTCAACCTGAATGTATCAATGACCGAATCGAACAAACAATGGGACGCTTTATTATTGATAGTTTAGTTTCTATTGCTTTGTAACGAGATACCTAAATCGTGATTTTGCAATAGCTTTCCTTGTTATCATTTGTGTTAATTCATATTAAAAGGGGAACTGACCACCTTCGAAAGGAATTTTTATATTTCCTGGGCCTAAGGCAGATCCCTCATTTATTGTCTAATTAAAATCTGGTGGTCTTGTATTCTTACTTGCAAGTAGTCATTCCCATACAAAAAGGAGTTCTTCGCAGTCGATCTGATCTTTCTCTACGGTACGCGCACACCATCTCAACATTCAACAGGTATTCCTCCTAGCCCTAACCCTTATCTGTTTCTCAAAGGAATGAAAGGATAGAAGCAAGTCTATTCCTCACCGCCGAGACATTCCGCGCGAAACATTTTGGCACGCCCGGTGGGACCCATTTCGGGTTTCTGTTTCTCTTGTTTGCTTTCATTTAGGGAGCATACTTGTTGTTGCTATTTTTGTTATATTTAGTAAAAGAATTTGTCTTGCTTTCCTAGTTTTGCATTAGTGAAAGTCATCTTATTTGCTTCATCGAATATCATTTTCGATTTGGGTTTAAAACACGTGCATTACATTCTTGCTTGTTGTTTTCAATTCTAGTGAACGTAGACTAAGTAACAGGTCGTACACGTGGGGGTGATTTCCACGGTATTGATAGGAAATTAATCTTACTTTCACTACACAACACATACCGAATCACTTCATAATTAACACAACAGCTCAAAACATCCCCCCTTTTCCGCGGTATTCCTCCACCCGATTGAGGTAACCTTATAAGCCAAAACAAACTTGACATTTCCCCTAAGTCTTTTGTTTAGGATTGACATCATTCTGCGTCTAAAGGCATAAGCCCAAATTGATTAAAATTAACCCTAGGGTTAATCTGTTAATTTGTTTGTGCATTCTTGCTTGTTTTCAGTTCTGTTTCTCTATCATACACTGTTTTCTGTGACCACTACAGAATAGTTTGGTAGGCATACTAATCACTGTTAACACCAAATCAACAACTTCTTACTGTTTCTTACACCAGTTCTATTATACCGACATTGGTTACCTTACCGATGTGTCGGCTATATCTGACTCACATCGGTTATCGACCGATATCGATTCTTATCTTTTACGATTCGACAAACCAGCAACCTACCAATTTCAAAACATCTTGTTGCCTGTTTCTGTTCCTGATAGATTGAAACCCTACTGTGTACTCCTGTCCATGGTTGTTATCACTCGAAAGCAAGCCGCCACCATGGTTTCACATGCTTGCTCTATGCCTTTGCCTGAATCACCCCCTTCACATTCTGTGGGGAATCCTACGGATACCAGCGAGGTTCCTAAAATTCCTGTAGGAGATAAAGAATTTGCCAAATTTCTGGATGCTAATCCTAGCGCTGTACAATACTATTTGTCTCATGCCCCTGACCATACACCCGACGGTCAACTCCTTGTTGGCATGCCTATCAGTATAGCTGCTCATTTAGCTCCTTCTCCGCCTGATAACTCCGTTTTGCCTTCCGCATCCTTAGTCCCGTCTCCTACCTCAGCAGCTTCAGGGGTTCATACGGCACAGATTGGCTTTCCTTTGGTTAATCTTGGGTCCAACATGTCATTACCACCGATCGCTCCTACCTCATCTCTCTTGCATCTGCTCCATTCATGACTTGCTCTCTACCACCTATCCACACGAGCTTTCCTTCTCAAGCTCCACCAACCTTTTCATTTCCACACACATATCCAGGTAACCTCAATGAAACTTATATAGGACATCCCTATTCGGTTGCCTCAACACATTCGTCCTCCATACCTTATCAACATTTAACCCCACCATTGTCTAGCGGAGGCCCTTGGCCCAATTTGCCTCCATTTACCACAACCACACCATCATCTCATCCAAATACTGATTTAATTAAACAAATGATGGACAAAATGCAAAATTTGGAGGCTTCTGTTTCAGGAAGTCATAGCGCCTTGACATACGAGCAAGTTTGTCGGGAGCCTATCCACCCTTCAGTCCCCCTTCATTCATATCCTCCTCAATGGGAATTACCAAAAATTACCTGTTTTAATAGTAAGGAGGACCCTCAACAACACTTACGATCATTTAGACATGCTGCTATCTGATTGCTCACAAAAATGCTTTACTACTCCACACCTTTCCCATGTCCTTATCAGACCCACCTTGAGTGGTACATTGCTTTAACCCAAAGACTCAATCTTCTCTTTTAACCAGCTAGCCCAATCTTTCTTGGATCATTTCTCCATTAACATTGTGAAGAAAGTATCTATCACCAACCTCTATGCCATCCAACAATTTGAAGACGAATCTATCACAGATTTCGTCGATGATGGCGGGCCTTATCAACCAACTCACATATGCCTTACCTCGATTGAACTTATCAAAAATTTTACGCGTGGGCTGCTTACGAGCACATCTCTCCTACCCTTCAAATTCAAACTTTCCACACATTTGATGAGGTCTTTACCATGGCTCGGAAACTAGAGATTTGAGCCTTAGAGGAAGAGAAATTGTGGTTGCGCAACAAAAACCCCACTTTCCGAACCCAAGATTTCACCAACAAACCTAACACCACCAATCCTCACCCATCGACTGCTTCAAAATCAAAAGGGGTCGTGCACGTGGTGATGATCAAATCCCAACCACCATCTAATACCCTACCAAAAACCACCTATAAATATAAAGCCGAGCCCATCAATTACACTCCCTTGGGGGAAACTTATGGTGTCATCTTGGAAAAATTGCTCAAAGCCGAGCTATCACCTTGCCTCTGTTAAACCTCACTCGGGTTTGACTCCACCTACGCTTATACCTTCCTAGTACAAAGAAAATGACTTTTGTAACTTTCACCGCGTAAAAGGACATAGTCATGAAAACTGCAAGATGTTGAAAAACATAGTGCGGGGAAATGGTTGATGCGGGGATATAGCCTCGATAATTCTAACGCCCTGCTAACCAAAATTTGAAAATATTCACAGACCATTCGAATCATTCTTCTAACAAGAATCTAAACCAAGATATCTTAGCCGAGGAGAGTGTTCATGAGATCCATGCAGTCTTCGATTCCCAACCAAAAACCTCTATCGAACAAATTCTGAATCAAGCCTCTTCCCTAACGCAGGAAATCGAACCCCCTTCCTCGCCATCAAGACAAGCTGAAATCCTTGCCGTTCCTTTACCCATCAAGGAATTAACTGCCCAGAGTTCCCTTCTCACAAATGAGCCTTCTTATACCACATCCTTGCAAGACTGTGAGTGGATGTTATCTAATTTATCTATTTCCCAAACGTCTCCTTCTACCATTCTTAGCTGTACAAGAGGAAGGCTCGCCACTTCTTTTGTCATCCTTAGACGAGAAACCTCTTGAACCGACATCACCACATTCTTTAAACATGACGGATCCTCTCAAACACGCCCTCCTACCTATTAGTCCTTCATCACCTAAATCTTTTCAGCGACCAGTTGACCTCTTAACACCTATTGATACAGTGCCTCATCTGCCCCCTATATCACACCCACAGTGGACTGGAATCACAACCCACCTTTCTTCCATACAAGAGTTCCAATTCACACCTGAAGATTGTCATTCTCCATAAGATAGATGAGTCCTATGGGAACGTTTGAGTACCCCCTATTCTACTCAAATGCAGATGACCGATCCAGATGCTTCTACCATATACCCGAAGTGTTTACAGAAGCTTAAAATGCCTATGTCCTCATCTTCACCCCCCTCATCTCTACCAAATACCTCATCCACTTCTATTAAACTAACCAAATATTCCCCTACACTTGGGACCTCACCAATACCTAGTCTAACACACCCACCTAAGTGACTTGATTTATCTAAAAATAAAGCCATCCATCCCATTAGGAGACAGGACTCCAATCTCCTCAATCTATGCCGCTATCACAACTCAAACCTCGTCGTCACACCTACCTTCCATATTGGGACCCCATCCTCTACCTTACATCAATATATCATACCTCCCGCATTTTCTTTAAAGCGACCTACGCCTTCTTACGCATCCACAGAGATCTAAGGGTATATCAACACTGTCACCCCACGTATCCTGTCCACCCATCAACTCTAAACAAATCTCATCATCAAAGGACTTGTTTTCCGTCACTCCTTTTTTGCCACCATTGTTTCGGATACCACGTTATCCGGAGCCTCATCATCTAACCAGCCTAAACGTAGCTCCCCGACCGAAGAAACCACATTTAGTTAAAACCACGTATCAATACCCCTAGGCTAAACCACCACCCGTACAAACCAACCATACCCAAACATTACCAAAACCCACCCAACCAATACCTTCATCTTCCTCCGATTTTGACCCACTCAAAGGATCTTACGCCAAAATCCTTGCTATGTTGATGGAGAATGCGACCATTTCTCTACCCCCACTTAGACCTTATGACCCGTCTAAACCTTGACCTATAGGTTATGATGAGTCTAAAATCTGCGCTTACCACCGCACACCAGGACATGATGTAGAGGGATGCAAAGCTTTAAAAGCCATACTTCGTCAGACACCTCTCTCAGATAGAAAAGTTAAGAAAGACAATTTACGAAGAGAGAGACCTTTAGCTTCAATTCCCTCTCCTATACCACCTGTCCCCACCTCACCAAGATCTATCATTATTATGGCCCCACCTCTCGAAGACCATGACCTATCCCTACCGTCTTCTTCCTCTCGTATTTACGAGATCAATATGATTAGTGTTGGTACTCGAGGGCAGAAAAACAATGGGAAAGCAAAAGAAAACACACCTGTGGCATCTCTTTCTCCGTCCACCATCCCGATTACACCACCACCTAAAGTGGTTATTCATGGACCTACCTACCCCATCTCTAATGGAATTGCCCACCGAACCATGATCAAATAGCTTCACCAATCACCTGTAAAAATGACACTGTATGATCTCATTCAGACTTCTGAATCTCATCGACAAGCTCTCATTGAAATCCTTCAAGGGATAGAGGTCTTACCTAATGAAACCTTTCCTGTTACCTCTATTCTAACACCCAATCACGTTGCTTCGCTCACCAAACAATCTATCTCCCCAACCACTACGTCTCTCTCGAACAAGCAAGCCAGTTCGCCATCGGTTTCTCGAAGACGAAATTATCGACTTTGGTGCTGAAGATCCTGACCCTGCTCTTTTCATCTCAGCTTACGTTCGGGACATTCGGGTACGTCGTGTTATGATTGACGGGGGTGCTAGCCTAAACATCATCTCTTCAAAAGCCTTCCAACAAATGAATATCCCTTCTAGTTGCATGTGTGCCAACCCCATCATGTTGCGGTCATTCAATGATGCTATTACTTCTACCTTAGGCACCGTGATCCTTAACATTCATGTAGGACCATGCACTTTACCTGAACTCTTCTATGTCCTTGAGGGAGAGTTCCAATACAATATGTTGTTAGGCCGCCCTTGGATCTCAGGCTATGGGATGTGTTCCTCCGCCTTACATAGATGCATAAAATTTGAGTACGAGGGAAGTCCTACACCGTAAAATCTGATCCTCCCCCCTTTAAAACTTGCAATATGTTGTATCACCCTAATGATGTGCTTGTACCAGTCAAGACACCCATTCATCCAACCCAGCCATCCACTTCCAACGCACCTACACCTTCAACCAATGAAACCGCCGTTACAAATATCACTTCCTTTCCCACAGATAACATCCCAACCTCTGACCCCTTAGTAGATGTTTTTCAACGCCTTATGCTGGGGGAATACCACCTATATAAAGTTAGCTCTTTCCATACCCCGCAAGAGTATGAACAGTTACATGCACATCCCACCTACGACCGTCGCGTGGGGGAGGTAATCTCTTACAGACCACCCCATTGCCGCACCAACCTAACGTATGGGGGTGTTGATGCATCCTCCGTTACCCCTGAACCTCCTCTTGGTGTGGTTCCCTTCCAATCTGATTTTCAATACTTGACAAATCGTTGTTTCGCCCTCACCTTCTTGACTCGCTGTGCTTGGAAAGGCTTTGGTTTTGGTCTTTATGAACAAGGCCGACATACACTCATTCCCGTGACTACACGCAAACACAATGATTGTAGTGGTCTTGGTTTTCCTAAAACACTTACACCGGAGAAACCTCGTGTCAATTGTATCCTGGAGGATGACAACGTCACCCCTACCAAACCATCATCACCCATTTTTCCATCATCACCACCCACGCAGTCGATAGACCACGAATCTATCCCTCCTAACTTTTTTTTTTTTTTTTTTTCATAAATTCTATCTTCATAGGTCCTCTCACTTATCAACGCGATGATGAGGACCCATCTTCTCTTCCCCTTTTATATCCAGACATGATCGAAGAGGATTCACCTTCGATTAATGTTGTTGAGTGCCAGGATGACGACTCCATCCTCACTTACCTTGGGGCGGATGACTCCTATATTCAACGCACCTTACCATCTGAAACTCAAACCATGTTGAATGAGTCGACTATAGAAATCAACATCCATATAGAGGAGGATCCTCATGTTGTGAAGATCGAACAATCCCTTAGCACATCAGAACAAGCCGCCTTTACTACCTTTCTCCATACCCGCAACCAAGCTTTCGCTTGGTCTTACGCTGACATGCCAGGAATTGATCCTACCATTGTTGTCCATAACATCACCCTAAACCACGATTCCAAACCAGTCAAACAAAATCGAGAAAAATACATCCACGCATTGCCCTCTTGGTCAAAGAAGAGCTTCAACGACTTCTTTCTGTTTTCTTCATCTTGCCTATTGACTATCCTTAATGGATTTCTAACATCGTAGCTGTCTCACTAAAGTGATGGAGGGACTTGGATATGCATGGATTTTCGAGACCTTAACCTCGCTTGCCCCAAGGATGATTTCTCCCTCCCAAGTATTGATCAACTTGTTGATCTCACTGCGCAGTCATGAAATGCTTTCTCTCATGGATGGCTTTTTGGGATACAATCAAATTTTGGTAGCCGGGTGATCAACATAAAACTACCTTCATAACTCCTCTGGAACCTTCTATTATCGTGTCATGCCATTTGGCCTTAAGAATGCTTTGGTGCCACCTATCGGCGGGCTATGACTTACATTTTTCATGACATTATGCACACTATCCTTAAGGATTATGTCGATGATCTTCTTGGAAAATCTAAACATCGCATGAACATCTCGATGTTTTAACCATTATTTTCGATCAATCTGTTACAATATTCAGTCCAAAGCTTCAACCAAAGAAATGTGTCTTTGGTGTTCTTTCGGGAAAAATTCTTGGCTTTATCATCTCTTTGCATGGCATTGAGGTCGATCCATCTAAAGTCAAAGCTATCCTAGAAATGCCCCCACCCAAAAACCTCAAACAATTCGCGTAGTTTGCAGGTAAAATTCAATCCATCCGTGCGTTTCATCTCCCAACTCTCGGATCGATGTCAACCTTTCCATCACCTTCTTAAAAAGGACATTGCCTTTCAATGGAGTGAAGAGTGTCACCAAGCCTTTAAATCTCTCAAAGCCTATCTCTCTTGCAGCCACCCATGCTTATTCCACCTCGGGATGATCACCCTTTCTACCTTTACCTTTCGCCATCGACTATGCTATAGGAGCCATGCTCGCACATCGGGACTTGGCACGTCGAGAACAAGCCGTTTATTATATAAGTCGTACTCTCATGGATTACGAGACTAGGTATACACATGTAGAAAAATTGTGCCTAGCCCTATCATTCGTAGCCACCAAACTCGACATTACCTCTTGAATCACAAAACTTTTGTCATCACCAACACGGACCCCATTCATTGTATGTATGCCAAACCGCATCTAAACCAATGCATCGCCCGATGGCTTATGCTCTCATCGACCTCAACCTTGAGTTTATACAACAAAAGTCAATCAAAGGACAAACTCTTGCGGACCAACTTGCGGAGGCCCCTTTACCTGGGGAACAATTTACCAATTTTTATTTCCCCGATGAACTCATCGCCACTCTTTCACTCAGGGAAGAGTCGTATCCAATGACCCTCTTCTTCGATGGATCCAAATGCCAGCGTGGCGGAGGGGCCAGCGTTGTTCTCATTCCTCTTGATGCTGAGCCTATGCCTCTTTCATTCTGGCTCGATTTCCCCTGCACTAATAATACAGTGGAATACGAGGCCCTTGTTTTGGGTCTCCAGGTTACGTTACACTTAGGTGTCAAATCTATTAATATTTTCGGTGACTCTAAATTGGTAGTCAATCAAGTTATGGGAATCTACCAATGTAAGAATGAGGAACTTCAAAAGTACAAACATTACGTGGATTCACTTTTGACCTCATTTACTCGTTATTCTATCCAGACCATTCCCGCTCCACTAACAAATTTTTGGATACTATGGCTTGCTTAGCCTCTAAAATTCCTGCCTCACCAACTGACTCTGACATATTCATCTTGGTCCAACAACTCTTTGCCCCATCTTACTCAAAGACTTTGATTGTTTTTGTATGATACCCGGTACCACCAATTTCACGACTAACTTATAACCTATGTTCTCCCACCTGACCTAACTAGTACCGGAAAACGTGCTTTTCTTAAACATTTTCTCATTATGTCGTCATGGGGGATCCTTTATAAACATGGCTTTGATGGCATCCTCCTTCGATGTCTAATCGTACGGAGGTCACCTATACCATCCAAAGCAAATCCATGACGGTATTTTTGTGCGCAGACATTTTAATGGCCTTGCCGTGGCTAAATGAATCCTTTGCCTAGGTTATTATTGGCCTACTCTTAATAACGATCGCTATGAATATGTTAAGCATTGTGTTATGTGTCAACAACATTCCAACCTTCAACATACTCCTAGCCATCCGCTACTGTGTCGCACGAGATCTTTGGCCTTTCTCACAATGGGGTTTAGACCTTATTGGTGAGATCCACCCACCCTCTTCACAATGTCACCATTGGATAATCATAGCAACCGAATATTACACAAAATGGGTGGAGGCCATTCCACTCATTTCAATCAAAAAAAAAAAAATTGTCGAATTCGTTAACCATCATATTATCTGTCGTTTTGGTATTCCTCATCGCCTAATAATAGATAATGGTAAATATTTTAAAAATAAGTTGTTACAAGACCTTTGTGACAACTTTGGTATCAAACTTAGTTTCTCATCACCTTACTATCCACAGGCCAATGGTCAGCTTGAATCTTCTAATAAAACCCTAACCAAAATCCTCATGAAAGTTGTCAATGAGTGAGTGGAAGAAATTAGCATGATCACATTCCCTTTGCCCTTTGGGCTTATCATACTAGCATTCGTACCTCCACTAATGCCACACCATTTTCTTTGGTATATGGTACCGAGGCGTCTTGCCTCTCGAAATAAAAATACCCTCCCTCATAATATCTCTTGGGATATTCTCACCAATGATGATTTCGCGAGTGGTTAGCCCAATTAGAGCTTCTTGACGAGCATCATCTTACGGCTCTTGATCACCTCAAATCTACCAAAAATGCATCAAGCATGCTTATGATAAATGACTTCATGAGAGAATAAGGTTGGTGATCTTGTCCTCAAAGAGAATCAACATGTAACCAAACTAGAAAAGAGCAACCGTGGAAAATTTGCTCCTAATTGGATTGGGCCTTACATTATCACTCACACTTATGGATCGGCACTTATCGTTTGGCTTGCTTAATGGTAAACCTAAGCTCTGAGCCCCTTAATGCCTTGCATCTTCGACCATTCTCTTTGTTGAAATTAGTGTTATATCACTTCTCATCTACCTTACGCTCGTCCCTTGAGCTCATTTACCACCACATACACTTTGTTTCTTACATCGCAAAATCAAATCAAGCTCACATGGTTTGATTATCACCTCCCCTTTTTAGTCTAGTCCATGACTTCAAAGTATCAAAATAACACATTCTTAATTAAAACACTTATGGGATTTTCTTGAGTCAAACTTCCTACAAAAACTAGATGCTTTATGCCCAACGGACATCTAGACCTCTAAATTATATAATAGACTGCTCCCTTGAAGGACAGCTATATGCCAAACTATTGCTGCTATTATATATAGACTGCTCCCCCGAAGGACAGCTATACATAAATACCGCATCTGCTACTATAAATAGACTGCTCCCTTAAAGGACAACTATACATAGTCAGCCTTTATCAGAAGCTTCTCGCATTGATCAGCTTCATGAAGACCTCAAGAACAAAAATTACATATCCCATGTAGACTTCCCGCATCAATCAATCTATATCCGGAAAAATAAAATAAAAATAAAAGCAATGTTTCGAACAATTTTGAGTCATGGACTTGTCCATTTAGGTATGGTTCTCTTTTATCGAATAATCATCTTATAATAAGTTCTCTACATCCTCGCCCACATCAACCACCTCACCACACCATTTGTCAAAGAAACAAAACTCAAGGGACGTGACGTATATCCGATGTATTGTGATTATACCACTCTTTTCACCTATCAACTTCTCATCTATGCAAGGTACCTAGGGGTTCAACTTCATTCTACGTTATTATGTGGTTTGTTTGGATCTTCTCAACTACGGGACACTTTTGCCTCTTTTGCTCGACTCTGGGATTATGTGTTGACCTTAATCGGGATAGGGTTCCCTACCACTTGGGTAGGCTAACTTTTTCTTCACCTATACCTATACCAACATTGCCAATTCCTTACCAACACCAACAACATTAGCCTACCAATATCAATATTTTTACCAACCAACAAATTGCCTAACCATACCTAAATTGCACGAATTCACCTCTCCCGGTTCTAAGGAGAACTACATCGATCTCAGGCCCCTCCTTGCTTTGTGCAATGGGCTATATAGGCAACACTTAGGAGACATGGAGTCTCCCAAGGTTAGCTCGACCATTCCCTACCATACCCTTTCATGTGTTGTAAATATAAATATTTTTGTGTATTTCTATTTGCCAACATTCATCTTTATCTTTTTCAAACAAAATAAAAACAACATTCAAAACACAACAATTCTTATTATTATCATCACTCAAAACCACATACATCTTTAGTTTTATTTTAGATGTTAAACAAATGCATCTTCTCTATCATCGACTTGTAGGTCGGCATCCTTATTTATTCTTATATTCCTAGGAAATTCACTTAGACCCTTGCACCTCCTCCCGAATCAGGTGGTGATCGTGATCATCGATGCCCCTCAGTTGGCCTCTCCATCCTCAAAGGTGCCACTGCCATTGGTTCCTCCCATTGATCCGCCAACATCTCCTGTAACATACGAATACGTCCTCTCGCGTGGAGAAATCTTGCCTCCAGTCTCTCCACTCGTAACTATGAAACCTCTAACAATCCCATTGTCTCATTCACCTGTGTTTGAAGCTAGTGAGCCAAATCCTCCACACGATCTCTCTCTGTTGTAATCACAGCTATGTGCTGGCGCTCACGTGCACCTCGCAGCTCTCGCTACCAACCATACTCTATAGGCCTATGTCGTTCCCGCATCCATTACCCTATGATCACTGCTATCTCTTCTTCGGCCCTTTCGGAGGTGTAGGTCGGGAGGTGAGAATGATGCCTCGGCGTCGATCCTCATGTATGGTCTATATGTCATCGGTATATCCCGAACGAACCCAAATTGTCGCCGCACATGATCTAGAGGAATCCTCTCGTACTCAACTAGCTCTGTGCCCTGCGATCCATCTCAATCACTCTACACCCTCAACTCCTCGGCTATGTGCTCCATCACCATATAGTTCCGTAAGGCCTCCAACAAATATCCGCAATCGTCACCATCTCCCATACCGTCTGCCTATAATACTCGATGTCATCTATTACGGCTCGGGATCTCACTTCTTGTTCTCGTCTGGACCCATCGTCTAAATCCCAACCTTTGCACTCCTGCCTCTCCCGACTCAATGGGTCGACCTATTGGATGCACACAAACAATATGCTCATATCCCCAACAATGTAATAAGTACGAACAATCTAGTGTCGTCTTGTGTTTTCGCTTGCATGCCCATAAAACCCTATATAACTCGCTGCCGGATATGCGGGTGCCCATGTGAAAGTCACGCTCATTTCTATCATTTACCAAATAACACTCATCAATGCTTTGGGAAATCTTCCACCCTCCGCCCTCGGTAATGCATAATACCCCACCGTTATCATTAATAGCACGGCCAACCTTGTTTCCTCAGGGTGTGTTGCATACATTATACCATACGTAAATGATAAACCTCGTTGTGTCAAATCTCGTGCGGCTACTTAAATATCTGCTGTTATCGCTACCGCCTGCCGCGCTAGGCAACACATGATACACTATTTTTCCTATCATTGGGAGTCTCAAAATACGGAACACATCTTCCAAAGTCACTGTCATCTCCCCTATTGGCAGATAGAAGGTATTATTTTCTAGATTCCATCTCTCAATCAACACCTGCAACATAGCATGGTTACGCGTGATTCTTGAATAATAGCGGATTCCACTTAACCCCAAACGATTTATCAATGCCCATTCAGCTGGTGTTACATCCGCTCGGATTCATGACAACAACGCTGGCATAGTATCATTCATCCTTAACCCTGCTTCTGCCTGCATACATCAAAACGACACATAATTATTCGAAAGAACAAATCTCTACGGGTTTTGTCTCAAGTTCTGGAAACTTTTACAGTGACCGATATATCGGTTATGAATAACCGATACCGGTATTCTAACCGATCCGGTTCCTTCTAAACGATACGGTCACCTTTGTAAAAATATACCTACCCGCATAAAAACATATACCTACGATAATTATTTTTGCTGTTTACTCCTATTTTTACCTAAAAACATACGTGACCACCCTGTTTACCTACCCCAATAGCACTCACCCCATCCCCAACCCTTGCCTATCACCTTTTCTTTCTCATCTTTCCCCACTTACACTTCTTTCATCCTATTCACAAAACATGCAAGAATCGAATTACAACCAAATAGTTTACCTCTTGGGATGTAGCAGCTTGGGGCGGAACATATCTTCCCCCTCGTCCCTGCCTGCTGGATGCTTCTCCTCGTTCAGCCATGTTCACCACCCTCTTCCAATATAATTTGCCTTTCTAACTTCTTAATCTCAGCCCACACTCACTTCACCTGTCTCTTTTCTCCTTATCACTCAATTCTTCCATGCAATTACCTGTAGTAGTATCGTTAAACAATGTCGCATTCACATATTTAACTTGTTGCATGACTCTAAAAATAAGAATGCTAAAAATAAGAACTTAAGTTGCCAACCCAACAGTTCTATTTTTAGGGAAATAATTCTTCCATAACCGATATCGGTTATGTAACCAATATCGGTCATATAGATACCGACATCGGTTACACAACCGATGTCGGTCATGTACCCCTTGTTGCTTAAACCTAAGCCGTTTCTTCGTTTTTGCAAATTTTTGTGGCGCCTGTCCCTTTTTCCTGTATAAACAACACCATTATCTATAATTTTTCATCAAATCCATATCTCATCACAATTTCATCAACATCATCTACCCATATTACAAAAACAACCAAGCCATCAACAAACAATATCAAAAACCATCAATCTATACACCATTTGGATCCAATTCAGCAGCTACATACGTTCAATTTCACAAACCAATGACACAACACCTCAAACATTTCATAAACACAACATGTCAATTAAACTCATCATCTATATATACATACATCCCATCAACAAAAGACATCAACACCATCAATATATAAACCATGTGGATCAAACTCATCATACATTAAATATCACAAACCATCGACAAAACACTTAACACATTTTAAACACAACATGTGGGTCAAAATCATCATATCTATACATCAACAGTTTCAAATATACAATGTGCCCTGCAAAGGGGCCTCTGTGAGCTCATACTAATACAAAGCGACACGCAGGCCGCAACAACTGTCAAAATATCGACTCGGCTCACAGGCCGGTCTCTCATAACAAAAATATACTCGGCTCGCAGGCCGGTATCAATGGTACAACCTGTACTCGGCTCGCAGGCCGGTATATACAATAAATGAATAAATAAATGAAAGAATCATATGTGGGCACGCAGGCCTCTCTATACATAGCTGGTTCGCAGACCGGTGCCTCTATCTAATATCCATCTATAAACAAAACATCTCTCTCGACCCCCGAGATCCCTCGCTCTCTCCCACCGCCCTCTACCTATCTCCTCGGGTCCTCGTGCCACCTCTCGCCTCGCCATAATGTGACCCACTGGATGTGGCTACACCTCCCGAGATCTCGACTCGAGAGGTCTCGCTCTATCATTGCGCATATGGCCGATAGTCGGCCACTGGTACCATCAAGAATATCTTGATAATATCGAGCCCTCTCTCGCCTCCATATAGCGGGCCCGTGCCACCATCGCTGCTGGGGCTGGTCCCCCGACTCCTAATAATAGTGCCCCCCTGTGGTGGTGCTGTGGTGCGCGGTGGTGGTGCTGTGCCTGCTTGGTCTTGCTAGTGGTGTGGTGCTGGTGGTGGTCTTGTGGTACTGTACTATCCGGTCCGTTGGTGGTGCTCTGCGGTACTGTACCTTTGGTGCTACTCAGCCTAAGCCTAGGCTAGCTACCCCTGTAAGACACCTATTTGTGCCTGTGCAGCAGCAAGCTACCCCTATAATAGCTGTGCACTCGCATTTGATCTGATCCTCTCTGCTATCATCACGCCAAGAAAGTCTGGTGTGGGGCTGTGCTCTCCTGCAGCTCTCTCTCTCGCCCACCATACCAAAATGCTCCGCACAATCGGCATCATCCATGGTATCATCTATAGGCCTCTCGCTACCCAATCTGGGTCCATGGCCGTGGTGCAAGCGGTGGGGCCTCTACATCATCCCTGCGTACTGAGGGAAGGGAGGTGGCTCATCCTGTCGTAACCCCGGCCTATCGTCGTACCCTCTCCGTGGGTATCTCTCGTACTCTCCGGCCTCCATCCCGCTATCTAGAATGTATACTGGATCCGCTGCACTGACTATGTTCGGGCTCCTCGCGGGGTGATGACCTCTATAAGGTCTCCATATATTATCTAACGCTGTCAAACCCTCTAATACATGCGATAATATGCCACATCTCGTCCATCGAGAACGGCTCGTGGCTGGCCCACGACCCCCAACCACCTCTGAAAGCCATATCTGTAGATCACCTGTGGCCCTGGCTGCTGGGGCAGCCCTACTGGTCTAATGCATATGATATGCTCATATGCCCAACAGTGTAGCAAAAACGTAGAGCAAATCTCAAATCGCCTCATCCGGTGATAGCCCCACAGCTCTCGGTATAACTGCACCAGGTATACTGGTGCCCAAGCATAACATGTATGCTCCTCGACCATCTCATGTAAGACCCCCATCAACGCCCGTGGAAAGCGGCCTCCCTCTGAGTCTGGGAGGGCGGCGGCAGAGATCCCGATCATCATCAACATGGCCAGCCATGTCTCATGGTGGTGGGCACGGTACATATCCCCATACGCGATGCTCACGCTGTGATACGTCAGTAGCGTGGCTACATCCCCAAATACGTGTAGGATGCTGTCCATGGCTGTCTCTGCGTCCACCTGAAAGACTACCTCTCCATCAATCGGTAATATAAGGATGCGATACACATCCTCTAATGTAATGGTCATCTCTCCAGTTGGGAGATGGAACACATTGGTCGCCGGATCCCATCTCTTGATGAGGGCGACCATCAAACTGTGATCCCTATCGATCGCCCTATACCGCTGGACTCCGCCGAGTCCACACTCGCGCATAATGCCCCACTACGCTGTTGACACGTGTGGCCACATCCGTCCCAATGGTGGGGGCATCTGCGTCCCGCATAGTCATCTCACCGACGTGCCTCGCACAAATCACCCACTTCATTAGACCTACCCTTTCAAACAACAACTACTTTAACCTTCTATACCCCTTTTACCAACCCGACCACAACCCGAATCTATAACACACACCTACACTCACCTATTTTACCCTAAAACTTTCCGATATCCCCTTGCCTTATCTCGCACCCTACCAATCACTCACTCTATTCTCACCATTTACCTATGCCCGTACCAATTTAACACCTCCCATTCATGCCAACACCTAATCTATCCGAACCGCACCAACCACACAATCGCCCCATTTTTCCCCCACTCACCAATCACCCTTCCTATTAACCTCTACCCCTTCCCTCTTCACCACCACAAACACAACACCCAAACCACAGCCCCAAAAACCATTAAACATCCCAAACCATAGCAAAACCAACCAACAAAATAAATATTCCTAAGTAGGGACTAGTACGGTCACCCCATGACCGCAATCGGTCCCCTCTCCACGCGCCGGTCGGCGTACGACGCCCGACACCGGTTACGCACAAACCCACCCCTCGCCCAAAATTTCTCGACCGATGCCATTGCCGCTTAGTGATCGACATCAGTCCTTTGAAAAATACCCGAGCCGAACCTGACACGGCTACCCCATTCAATTTTTTTCCTATTTCTCCTCGATACCCACCCAAACACCCTAAAACCTACCCACCCCGCCTTGGCCTATTTCACCTATCTACCCTCTCTTTTTTCAAATAATTTCCATTTATTAATTATTTTCTAAAACCTTACATTCTACCCAAAACCCAAATCCAGCTTAACACAATCAAATTCAGACAATGAAGGGTTTCGAACCTACAGAGTGCATTTGACGACACGTCATCATGGTGGGATGGGTGGTGGTGGTCTAGCTAGTCCAAGCACCTCCTGCTCCTCCCTAGCTGTGCCATAGCTCCACCTCTCCTCTGCTGGGTCCTCCACCAATCAACCGCTGCCTCCTACTCACTGGGCCCACTAACCACTCACTTCTCCACTCTAATAGCGCCACCTCAACCAACAAATGCTCCAATCTCAACAATACACCTCGAGACAACTCAAATGGCATTTCAAATTGACAATATGACAATGACCGCCGTATTTTTTTCTTTTTATAGGTTTTCGACTATAACCGATACCGATTATATTGTGCCCTAAGGAACCGGTATCGGTCAAGTAACCGATATCGGTCATAGACAATCGACACCGGTTTTATCCCAACTCTTCCCCAAATTTTTGCCCTTATTTACTAATCACCCTTTCTCACAACATCGCCTATATCCACCTTTGCTGAAAACCCTTTGTTAACTTCATTGGCCCGACCCACGGCCGCAACCAACTAACCCGGCCCGCCCCAAGGCTACAACCCAACCATTTGGCCCGACCCAAGGCCACAACCCAACCATTTGGCCCGACCCAAGGCCACACCCAACCATTTGGCCCGACCCAAGGCCGCAACCCAACCATTTGGCCCGACCCAAGGCCGCAACCAACCATTTGGCCCGACCCAAGGCCGCAACCAACCTATTTGGCCCGACCCAAGGCCGCACCCAACCATTTGGCCCGACCCAAGGCCACACCAATTAAATACCTCGCCCAACCTCAACACAATACAATTTTATCCACCCATCATGTAGCTTTTTGTTCAATCGAGCTCACCTGTTCGTGTTTTAGCATGATTAGGGTCCTTGACTTGATCAGTCGACAAACTTTGCCTAGACCAAGACCGTGACGTTTATCTCAACCAAACCAACCATTTCGTACTGCCGAACATGCCTAAACGTTCTGTACCTTACCCGTTATATCCCCTAGAGCTACTTCCTATGCCTTGAATACCAGGATTATATCACACCTATTTGGATAAACTATCGACCTTTGCCTATGAATTGCTTGTTTGCTCTTCAAATCATGTACCCCGGTCGCACTATCGCATTTCAATGTGCGTCTCGCTTCTTAGACCTACCCCACCATCTTACCATCATATAAACACCATTTACCCTTTATCAACCCTATCCCCGATTTCACGTTGCCTCAATCGTGATAGATTTGAGGGGATTACCTATACCTTAACAGGTAACCACTTCTTATTATTGTCCGTGCAGCTTTAATAAAGACAAGCTACACGACAACAAGGGGCTAATGTAGAAACCAAATTTGTGTCTTACGACCCTTGTGCCCCGCATCTCATTTCGCAACCTAACCTCATCTCCTAAACCTTACACAATTATTTATTAATTACCTTATAATTAATAAATCCACATCGCCATACCTGACACCTCATTTCGCCACCTCATCATGACCGAGTCTTAACCTAAACTAACCTAATTAAGACCTATCACTTGGTCCACATCCACACCTATGATTAATTACTCCTCACCCGCACCTAAAATCGACCTCATAATGACTTGACCAAGCCCACAACTAATCCCTTGGGAGAAAAGGAGGGAAAGTTGGCTATTTTACCTAAAAATAGCCCACTTTTGACTCGACCGATATCGGTTCCTACTCGACCGCTTCGGTTTCAGAACCGCCATCGGTTCTGTAAATGACCACTTCCAACCAAAAATGAGGGATCGGATTTTCATTTGATTAAAAGGAGGAGAAATCATTGGAAGGATCCGGATTTGCTTGGCCGAGCAGAGACAAGTGAAGAAACGAGAAGAGTTTGCAGACAAGGACATCAAGCCCAAGACTGCAATGGAATAACCAGGCCCCCAGTGACACTCATCCGAGCATCAGAAGAGGAGATTGCTCATCTTGGATTGTCAGATCATCCTATTTGAGCCCCCTGTTCGCGTCGCCACGATCTCCCGAAACTCGCATCTTCATCAGGAACGAGTAAGTAGTGTCTTGTATGATTCTAAGCACCATTTCTTGAGCCTGTGGATTGATTGTAATTATAAGCTCATTCCTAGATCTACCACCTACCAGCACCCTGCACTTAACCTTCATCCATACATCTTTGTATTGTCCATAAGACCATTTTATCACACTCGAGCCTTCCCTGTCTTCCCATTATTCCCTCACCATCCACCAATATTAATAACCCCACGATCACCTCAGAACCAACCTCTATCCGAAGCACTTAGATTTTGTCCCCATCGGTGCCGTTTATCCCCACCGCATGGCGGTTCTCTAACATGCTTCGGTTATCCATGACCAAGGCGTCGGCCATGTGACTTATACCCCAAAACCCTTTTCTCACCTATTTGTCACCTAACAACCCTGGATCCAATCTGGTTTATCCCTATAACTCAACTCGAATGTATCAATGACCAAGAACCGAACAAACAACATGACGCTTTATTATTGATAGTTTAGTTTCTATTGCCAGAACGAGATACCTAAATCGTGATTTTGTAATATCTTTCCTTGTTATCATTTGTGTTAATTCGTATTAAAAGGGGAACCACCACCTTCGAAAGGAAGTTTTATATTTCCCGGGCCTAAGGTAGCTCCCTCATTTATTGTCTAATTAAAATCGGTGGTCTTGTATTCTTACTGCAGTAGTCCTTCCCAGAAAAAAGGAGTTCTTCGCAGTCGATCCGATCTTTCTCACTCGCTACGCGCACACCATCTCAACATTCAAATGTATTCCTCCTAGCCCTAACCCTTATCTATTTCTCAAAGGAATGAAAGGATAGAAGCAAGTCTATTCTCACCGCCGAGACATTCCACATGAAACAAACCCATCAAACAAATAAAAGATAAAAGATGAAGAACAATAATCTCATAAAAGTAGAGTCATTTTAATGAAACATTTAGAAGAAAATAAGAGATCTTAATGGGTAGAGCATATCATGCTTGATAGTGCTTCTTCCAAATTGAAGGAGACTTCACCGAGCTTTCAACTCCTTTTCTTCTCCATGAAAGATCAACCAACCAACAAATTTCCTTATCATGCCTCATATATCTTCCCATGATTGTGATAGACCAAGTGAGTTAAAAATAGCAATGAAGTGCAAGTTGAACTTATGGTTTGAAGAACTATTTTTCTCCATCCAGAGCAAAATCTGGAAAGAATGCAAAACCAACAACCTCCCACATACCTTCCTTATAAGTTTCCTAGACGGTTTGTGAACAAAAACTGAGACCAATAAATTCCATTAATTCCAATTTTCCCACTTATCTTTCTTTTCCACCACCTCCCAAGTCTGGTAAAGGCCAATTCACATTTAACATGTAATTCAATCTTTAGTGAAACTTCCACATAAGCCTCCACCAAGTCCAAATTTGGTAGTACTTTATGCCTTAAAAACCTTATCAATAACTTAAATGCCATTGGAACCGTCGCCTTTGATGCATGCGACCCATTAGGTTCCCATTAAAATAGCTTAGGATAGATCCTTAAACTTAGGTTAGTTTAGAATTAATCACTCTAGGCCTTACACATTACCTTGGGTAGTTTCCCCATAGGTTAGATTAATTCACAACATAATAGTTTTAGGCATTAGGTTAGATCATCACATAATCTTATGGCATTAGGTTTTAGGGTAATTTAAATAGCCTAGTAACCTCTCCATAATCCTTTAGCACAAAGCTTAGGTTAGGATAAAAATTCAATTAATTAACATAGCTAGGTAGTAAATATTCTTACATAGCTTAGGATTTAGGATTCCGAATCCTTCCTACGCCGTGAACAAGTTGTATTTCGATTACGCAAGCAATGTCCTACCATGATTGATCTCCAAAGACCCAAGCACAACATACAACAACTGAATGGAAACACACTCACACAAAATCTAAGAACTTGTAACAACAAAGTTTAGTCTGATATGTCCCTCAATTTTATTGAATGTAAATTTACCCTTTATTCAACTATGCAGATTTAAAACATTCCTTGAATCATTGAAATTGATCCAAGGATGAGTCGATAAAGAGATAAGTTTGCAACTCATCTAAAAGAAGTGAAAAATGGATTCAAGGAAGCCATTCCATTTCAATCTAATGATCTTAAGAATAGAAAATCTTTATCCATATCAAGCATGATCTCGAACAACCAAAAGAACACATCTTTATAAGAAGATCACATGTCAACACTTGAGATGGAAAAGTGGAATATAACAATTGTTGAGGGTGTTACAAGCTATGTGATCATCATAATGATATTCCTCTCATTCACCTATTGAAGCCATGCAAAGCATCCAAGGGTGTGTCTTGTACACTTTTATCCCCTCCTAAGTGGTCTACTTAGCTAGTTTTAACTCTCCCCATGAAAAATCAAAAATCATGGATGCTCAAATAAAAAATCAAAGTATCAAAATAGACTGATTCCACAAAGGAAAGTTGTTCATTCATTCACAAAAATAAAAAAAAAAAGAGGAAACAAAATAAAATCATGAAATCAAAATAAAAATCAAATAAATAGATCGATCCTCAAGGACGGCTATATATTTTATTCTTTATATATATATATATATATATATAGTATAAAGTATAAAGTAGACCATACCCTCGAAGGATGGATACTCCTTATGGCATTAGAATGCTTCCTACATTGATCAACCTTCCATTCTATCAATATCCTAAGAAAATTTCCCCAATTGATCAACTTTCCCTTTCCCCTTCCTAGAGCTAGGGCATAGTTTTAGGTTGAGCACTCTTGGAGAACCTTCTTTCCTTTGTACAAGTGCATCTCAAACCCCTTTTTCCATGTCAACATTAGGTCTATGAGATCATCTCATCAATGTTTTTTCATGATGTGTGAAATGACTAACTATTGTTGGTTATTTGGCAACATCTTCTTTGGTCACATGTGTATTACGTTACCTGGATCCTCTTTTTGTTTACCTCTAATGTAGTTGGAGGTATTATTTCCTCACACATTCCTCGCTATGATATAGTGTCATTCACACCTATGGGTTTCCATAATTACAAGGTATTATTTATCCTCGACCCATCAAATTATTTCTTTGACACATCTCTCTTCATTTAATTTGTCTATTTATCTAACAATGCATTCATTCTTAATCACATCCACTTTTAATCTGCCTTATCATCATCATCAAATCTAAATAACATGGAGCATTTAGTCCTAACATCACACATTTGTATCCATATTCACATTTGAATCTAAAGTAATCATCTAATCATACATGCATTTCACCCTCATGATTAAATTTAAATACAAAACATGTAATCCTAATTATCACATCACATCTCATCTAAGCTAAATAATCATCTCATCTAATCAATTTTCACATCACATCTCGTCAATTATCACATCTCATCTAACCTAAATCATCATCATATCTAATCAATTATTACATGACATATAATCATCATCATCATCATCTCATCTAATTCAAAAGCATCATCTCATCTAATCCAAAATCATCATATCACATCTAATCAATCATCACATCACATCTAAAATCATCATCCCATCTAATCTAAAATCATCATCCCATCTAATCTAAAATCATCATCACATCATACAATAGACACATGGGTGAATATAACACATAATGATCCATGAATCAAAATCATATATCATATAACATGTATAAAAAATGAGTTTCAATACATCATGGCTTTTTCTGGGGCTCCCTCAAATCCGAAATACTATCAAAATCTATAAAATGAATTTCTTTCACTCTCATACCCTCTCTCGTTGATAATTCAAACTCTAGAACTTAGTGGGGAGAATGCAACAGGTTTGCATGAGAGAACAAAGTGCATTCAAAGACATTAAAGCATCGGAGAGGATCACGCGAGAATAAAGAAAAATTCGGGACTTAGCCATTTTCAGATGAGGATATATTTTTGGAGATAGCGTGTGGAGCACTCAAATTGATTGGATAATTGCATAACATGCATTAGCTATTTTGGATGATCATCTACGAGGCATTTTTCATGGATATAGGATAAAGATAGAATGGAGAACTGATAGTTGGCTAAGGGAGATCTATTGTTAACACTCTTGCATGTAAGCCTATTTTTGTAATGGCATGTGGCTAATAATAGCATGCAACCTATTTTGGGATTAGATAAATGGTGAAGGGCAAGTCCCCACCTATATAAGTATGTAGTAAACTATTTAGAAATATATATAGATAGAGATGGATACATATGGAGAGAGAGAGAGAGAGAGAGAGAGAGCATAGATATATGTGTGAGAACTAGGGTATAATGAGATTATGTTGCTAGATCTGTTATGCGCATGAGCGTATACTACTGTTATTGTAATGAAGATTATGTGTATTTACTATAATTAATATAATGGAGATTATGGATTGAAACAAGGTGTTCTCATGGTTATAATTTAGTATTGCATGCTTGATTCCATTATGGTTATCTATTAAGTCTGTTATGTTCTAGATCTAGGTCTGAATATGCACTATATGAAATATATATTAGCTATAGATTTGAATGATTAAATTATTCATCATGCTGACATCCCGCAACAACAAGTAAAGAGGGGCCCGGTACCTTTGTGTGCATTGGGTGAGAACTCGCCTAGGTGAGTGATGTGCCAGCCGTGGATCAGGCTTGTATTGGTGAATTCTAGGCTACATCATTAGTTTTGTTGGCTCATTCTAGGGAGAGAGTTTTTGTTATCTTTCCAAAGAGAATTATACGAGTGGCTGATTATGTATGTCTCTAAGAAAATTGGAGGTATCACACACTTTTTGGATGCAAGAGGAATTTTAGACCCTTTATGATGTAGATTTGATTTAGACTCGAGATGTGGATACATGGTTCCATGATGTTTTGAACAGTTATATCTTGGAGTACTTAATTTCCACTTATTTGTGTCTAGAGGTAGCTTAATTCCAATTTTTATGATATCCAAGGGGAACTTACCTACAAGGCATTCCATTGGTGATCAAGATCCTGATGGTCACTTTGAATTTGGAGAGTAAACCAATGGCTAAATAAACTCCACCATGTATGGGGAAGGATCAGGTTTGGTGAAAGATGGAAAACCTAGTGGTAAAAAGGTAGAGAGAGGAAAGGTGACTTAAGTATAATGAGGCACATGAGAGGGAGATAGAGAAGAAACAGAAGGTTGCAAAGTAGATGGCATTGAGGAGAGAGATGGCTCGTGAAGGATTTGGAGCTCACGTAGAAGACATGGAGCTAGAGCATCAAGAACTCCCCCATCTAGGAAAGCATGACAGGGATCCCTCCTCGGCCTCACGTAGAAGTGCATTAGTAGATACAACCTAGGTTGGGGCGTGCATTTTAATCCACCTAGAAACATTTCCCTTGCACTTGGTTTTCCAGATCTAGTACAATAAACACTCAAGAAGTTAATTCAAGCAGTGGGAGAGTAGGAGCAAGTCTTATAAGAGGCACAATGATGGTAGCACAAATGACTTCGTTGTTATATGGGAGTACCTTTTTGGGTGTATCATCCACAAAGAACTCGTGCATGCCAATTTTTGGACTAACCGGGAGTGGTAACACTTCATAGGACTCGTTAGGGTATAGTTAAATTCTAGTATTGGGACACAAGGAAGTACATCTTCTAGTTTGACACCAGCTATAAGTTTGGGATCAAGAGGCATGGGTAGCTCTAGTTCTAGTGGATCTAGTGGTTCTTGATGCAAGGGAAACACAGGAGGTTCTAGATCAGGTGGACAAGGTCCACCAACCCTAGAATATTTACATGGATATTTCTCTTCATCTTCAAGACTATAGGCGTATAGAGGATTTTTCTAAACATGTGCATATGTGTGAAATACTGTGGCGATAAAAGGAATCATGGCTTCTGAGTGTAGGGAAAGCCAATTTTCTACTACATTACAAGGGTACACACATAGTTGGTACATAAAGTTTGACCCTGATTAGACTTGCGTAGATTATACAACTTTAAAATATGCATTCCTTAAATAGTTTCACATCCCTGAGTTTGAGCAAGAGTATAAGTGCACTCAAGGATATTAAGCAAGGCACTACTGAGAGTGTTAGAGAGTATGATGCCCATTTTAAAACATTGTTATCTAAGCTTTCTTATGATATACATGGAATTCAGCATGTATAATGGTTCGTGGGGGCTTGATTACCCCTTTTAGAAGGGTATTATCACATAAGACATACACTGATCCACGTGAAGCACTTGAAGAATATTTATGCATTGAGGTAGTTAGAAGTATAGATACCGGGTGAGCCCATTTTAGAACTAAAGATCATAGCTATGGAAAAATAGATGGAGAAACTATCAACAAATTCAGCACATGAGACATGCACAGGGATTTGGTGTAAAAATTGTGAAGTAGAAGGTCACACAAAGGATAGTTGTCCTCACAAATCAATACACTTTTTGTTATTGGATTATGATATATGGCATTTAAACCATGATGTTAACCACGCCCATTATTACAACATGTGATAAGGAAGAATGTTTCAAGATACTATAAAATTTATAGGTCCATGACTCATAACACGGAAGACTATTGGCTGATTGGTCAAATCCATGATGCTATAGATATTGGTGTACAAAAGACAAGAGTTTCAGATAACTCTAAGGGAAAGAATGAGCATCAAGACTGGGATCACAATCAGGTGCACTATGATTAGAATGAAGGGTATTTTGAAGGTGTTCGTGGTATAGGTTAAGGATACCATGGTGGATTTTGAGGATGAGGCCATAATAGTGGAAGAAGTGAGTTCCCTCACAAGACATGTTATACATGTGGATCTCCTACCAACTATAGGCATGAATGTCCTCATAATATTACATATTATTTTTGTGGAAAGAACCATAGATATGAGGAGTTCCGGAATTATATTATCATCTTATTAAGTAGCATAAACAAGAAAATAAAGGTGTGAGAATGGTTAGGATACATCGTGCTGTGGAAAATCAATGGATTCCTAAGTTAGAAGTAGAGTCCGAGGCATTACAAGTAAATATTGTGATAGGTGCTTAGGTGGCACGTGCTTTGAAGAAGCATTGTAGAAGATTCCTACCATCACTAAAGAGGAAGTTCTACATGCAAGATACCCAGATCATTCTCATCAAAAGGAGGTTTATCAAGAAACCATGGAAGTTCTTAGGAATATTCAAGGTGAGATATAGTACTTAAAAGAGCAATCATGAAAGATGGAGAAAAAGAAGTATCAGAGATGGTCCAAACTGATATAGATGAATTAAGAGAAGTGTGTAAAATGTTGCACCAGAAAATATCATTCCATTATTAGGGGATTGGTTAAAGGGAAACACTCCACGCACAAGTATTGATACTAGATGGCAGATCCTACATGCGAATCTTCCCCACCATAGCCTAGATTATGACAAGGAAATCACTTTGAATGTTGTTGTGGACATGTGTCTATTAAGCAATATATTGATTAATACAGACGCAAAACTCAATGTTCTTACCTTAGATGCATGGGTATAAATGGGAAGACCCCTATTATAGCCATCCTCTAATATATTATTTATGGCTAATCAAATTAAGGCCACTCCTATAAGAGTTTTGAAATATGCATCCATTACCATATAAGGAGCCAAGTTCACTGGAGATTTTGATGTTTTAGCATTGAAATAGTCGATAGCTTCCCAGCTCTAGGGGGTGTCCTTGGTGCTATGCAAATAATGTTGATCTTTGGTTTAACAAGGGCTATATTAGTTTTGAAAACAAGGAGGAGAGAGTTGTTATCCCTTTAACAGATGGTAAATCTATATCCTATGTTGAGCCCTTGAGTGAAGAAGATCTGAATAGGATTTATGTACATGCTATTCGAGACCCAAAGATGCTTGATCCAACTAAAGAAGGAATAATTCAGTGGGAGGATGCATAGTCCATTAGCGATACTACTAGTGTTTCCTATGATAATTGGGCTCATAACACTTATGAGTTGGTAGGGCGTGAAGTAAAGAGAATATTTCCTAGAGGCAAAAAAATTGTGTTATGTCAAGAGAATAGGTAACAACTCAATACCTTGTTACAATGAAGAAGGAGATCCTATGGTATTCCTATGTGCCATGAAAGAATAGTGGATAGACCCATTAGAGAGAAGAAATATGTTAGCATATACACTACGTGGGATAGTAGCACGCTGGTGGATGGCTCACAAGGATAATCTTGTAGGATGGAATGAAATTAGGATTGCTCTTGCTACTAGGTTCCTTAGGAGAAATGAACCTACTCAAATTTTTACTTATTATGGTAATCAACCTATCCAACACCATGTTCAGAAGTATGAGAGACTCTAGATAGAAGGGTAGGAATCTTTACCACCTTCTCTATGGGTGCACAAGTGTTATTCCATTTTACAAGGATGTGTGCGTTCATGGTATGTATATGTAGAAATCCATAGGGAGACTGGGAATTGGTAGGATTTAATTATAGGAATGACCCAGACGTTTGACTTCTTCTCTACAAATCCTTTAGTGCAAGAAGCATTGAAAGTCATAAAGTGCTTAACTATAGGACATAGTGCCAAGGCTAAAGAACTCCTTTAGGAGTTATTGGATGAAGGAGACTCAAGAGCACATCTTGTTGAAGAAAAGAGGCTGATGCCACATTACTTCAACACACTTTCCTTGAGAAAGAAAAAGGAATAATGGTCTACTTAGTTAATGATGGAGAAACAAAAATATGGATGTAAATCATTCAATAGGGATGCCCGAGGTATTAGACAATGTAGATATGACCACGCGTGCCTATCATGAACCTATGAATAAAAAGAAGGTGAATATTGGATCGAGGCTGAGATTAAGGAAGTCATCATTAGGGACTATTAGTTAGATTCTTAAGTGGAAAATACCATCAAATTACTAAGGGATTACCAAGACTTATTCCCTAGGGGGTACCATGAACTTAAAGGCATGCATGAATCGTTAGGGGAGATGAAGATAAATCTTAAAGAGGGTATGCGCCCATTAGAAAGAGGCCCTACAAGATGAACCCCAATTTGCGTAAAAAGGTCAAAGAAGAAATTGACAAAATGTTGAAGTCTAGAATTATCAAGCCCCTTGATGAGTCAGAATGGGTTAGTCTAATGGTGATCAGTATTAATAAGGATGGATGGATTAGGATTTTTATGGACTACAGGGAGCTAAATGCTACATGTGTGATTGATCCCTTTCCTATGCCATTCACCAAGGAAATACTAGAAGGTGTTGTAGGTTGCAAAATCTATTTGTTTACTGAGATGGGTCTCTCGGGTATCATCAGGTTTGGATTTCCCAGGAGGATAAGGAAAAGACTACGTTTACTACGGAATGGGGTAGCTTCACCTATATTGTAATGCATTTTTGTCTAAAGAATGCGATTGTTGTATTTTTTTGCGCATAGTTGTTCAAGCATTCAAGGAACTTATTCACAACTTCATATAGGTATATTTGGATGATTAGACGGTGTATGGATTAGTTAAGGATCATTGTGACAACTTGTGCTTAATGTTTGAAATATGTAGATAGTTGAATATCTCCTGAACATTAGGAAGTGCATATTTTCTACACCATTTGGGATATTACTCAGACACGTAATCTACAAGGAAGGTTTGTTGGTTGATCTAGCCAAGGTTACAGTCATTATAGGCCTAAGGGAGCCTACCAATGAGTGAGGTGTGAAATTTTTTGGGTCATATGCGATATTACAGAAATTTTATCAAAATATATGCCAAAGTTGTTGCACCTTTGTTGGAAGAGTTACTGAAAGGGAAAGGTATGTTCTACTAGGGAGAACCGCAACAATACACATTTGAGACGTTAAAGGAAAAAATTACTACCACGCCTATTCTACATTTTCCTTTATGGGACTAACCATATCATGTACATGTTGATGCCTCTGAAACACCATTACACATTGTTAGATCAACCTAGAGAAGGTATTATAGACCATCCTATCTATTTTGCTAATAGAAAGCTAATTCCAGCAGAGCATAATTACACCACTACAGAGTGCGAAGCTCTATCAATGATCTATGCGCTACATAGATTCTAATATTACCTACTAGCTAAACAATTTTTCTTTTATACAGATCACATGGCATTGAAGTATTTTGTAAACAAGCCTTTTTACAAGGAAACATATGTCAATGGGTTCTCTTATTTCAAGAATTTAATTTCATAGTTGTGGAAAAACCAAGGAAAATTAATTCTTGACCTGCACCATCTATCTAGGATACATTCAAAAGAAGAAGCACATGTAATTGAAGAAGATAACATGCTAGATGCACAATTATATAGGTTAAAATGAGTTCCATCAAAACTAGAAGACATTGTTGTCTTTCTATGAATAGGGATGGCACCAGAAGGAATGAAATCCTTAGAGAAGAAATAGATTTCTATACGCACAAACCCATATATGTTAATCAGTGGTGACCTATACAAATTAGGCCTGAGATGAAGTATTACGCCATTGTGTATTGGAGCATGAGTGTAAGGATATTATGGAAGAAGCCTTGGTGGTATTGTAGGTGGACACTATGCAGGTGATGCCATTGCATGCAAGATTCTACTCATTGGATTATGGTGGGAGATCTTGTATAAAGATTGTAAGTAATTTTGTAAGGCTTGTGATAATTGTCAATGCCTTGGGAAGCCAAAGTCAATGAGATGAAATGCCTCTAAGATCTATTACTAGTGCAAAACCATTCAAGAAATGTGCTATAGATTTTGTGGGTCCTATTTTTTAGCTATGTGTAGAACTAGATTGCGTTACATCACAACTTACATAGATGATATGACATGGTGGGTAGAAGCAACACCTACAAAGGATTGTACAGCATTGCCACAACAGCCAAGTTTCTTTGGGAAAATATTATTACAAGGTATGGATGTCCTTTAAGTTTGACCAATGATAAGGGCACACATTTTCTAAATGAGACAATAAGAATTCTATTGGATGAATTCATGATTGCACACCATAAGACTACACCCTATCATCCTCAGGAAAATGGCATTCTGAGGCTTTCAACAAAATTTTGAGCTAGACATTGACACAAAATTGTGATGTTGGAAGAAATTTTGGTATGATAAGGTATCCGCAATACTTTGGGCATATCATACAACATATTAAATGTTGAATAAAGCCACACCATTTCATTTAGTGTTTAGCATAGAAGTAGTTCTTCCTTTAGAATTTATGCTACCTTATTTGTGTATTCCATGCATTAGAGGTCTTGCTAATGAGAAAGCATTAGAAGAATGCATTTAATAGTTAATAAAACTAGATGAATGACGAGCCATAACATGTTGGAGTCAAAAACAAGAAAAGGCTAGGAAGAAATCATGACATGACAGGCACATATGGGGTTAAATGGTTGAGATAGGACAAATGGTGCTCCTTTATGATTCTAAGTTTTTGCACCATCCAGAAAAATCAAATTATAGTGGTTGGGGTCATATGTCATCACTCACATACTCAAATCAGGTGCTTGTGGGTTAGAGGCCCTTGATGGAATATGGTTACCTAGTTACTTCAATGGGAGAGTAGGTCAAGCCCTACTATAAATAAGTCTTCTTGGTGTTTATAATAAGGCAATGTTTCCATTTAGATTAGGTTTTCAATTCTATACTCACTTAATTTTTTTCCTTCATTATTGCTTTATGCTTTGTTAATTTAGTTGGTGTGTTTATGTAATAAGCACGTTTACATGAAAAAAGATAATTACTATTTGAATAATTATGCACAAAGGACCTGAACATACCCTTAGTGTGGGGTAGGTTGTTAATATTCAAGTACAAGACCGATCTAAATAATTCCACATGAAAGGAACTATCTATGGGTTCTATTCAAGGTTGGAAAACTAAAAAAAAAGAATTCTTCTAGACACAAGGACCATAGATAGAGAGGAGTGAAGAAATAAGTATAACATGAGGTAAGCAAGGGTCGGAAGACTACCAGTGGAAGACACAATGATGAGGTACTTAAACACATGGAAGCACACCAAAGAGAAGTCTACACTAAAAGGTAGGAGGATGTACTAGAAGGTTATAGCCTAAGCGCAAAGATGTACTTCACGGAATTAATGAAAATGGTCAATTAATGAGAGGACCTTTTATAGGTGGAGGAGAAATCAATGCACTAAAATTTATAAATTCTATATAAGGATAGGATGCAAGTTCATTTTTACCATTACAATTGAGAGAATTTGAAAAGGGATAAGTGTGAATGAGCCAAGAAATCACGTTGAGGTGCGTAGAGTGTGAAACCAGATATGAGGAGAAGGGTTGTGCACTTGAGAATCTTGTGTTCCTATAGGAGATGGGTTTGAGAAAAGAAGACACGTTACAAATAATCTAGGGCATGTGATTTCCACTAGGGCATGGAGATTTAAGCTAGGGTTTTGACTTGCTCGACTATAGAGGAAAAAAGAGAGATTTTTAAATGGCACCAAAGAAAGCACCAGAGCAGGAGATAAAGGGAAGAAGAAGGTTGAAGTGGAAGAAGAGATTGCTCCCAAGAGTAATTTTTCAGAAATGCATTATCCAAAGGGCATGATTGTGGGACAAGAATGGGATTCCCATATCCACCAATGTAAAATCAACAACTACAACCATTGAACATCAGATAATAATAAGGAGATCGATGCATTGCTGAGAACGAAAATGAACAAGCGCATGGCAGAGGATATGCCAGTATACGATGACGTTGGTGAGAAGTTGATGAAGCAGAGTGAAATATACCAATTTTTTGAGATACCATATTTTGGAAAGTATGAACCATTATATCAGTGGTGATGAGAAGATTCCATGAGGAATTCTTCTATTTCACTAGACGGAGGGTAAGAATCATAGCTACTTTGATTTCAATAGTGACAGGAATAAGGGCCTCAGGGTTGGATCTGGATAATGATTTAATTGATAAATACGTAATCTTGGAGATAAGGAAGGAGTTGGGGTATACCAAGGGTCCGCGTGACATGGAAATTTACAAGTTGAATAAGTACCCACTAGTACAAGAAGCTGCACATCTTGTGACAAAGCTAAATGACCAAGGAAGGTGGTTGCGAGTAAACACAATTTGGTTGCATGTCACTAAGAAGATGTCTCGTGGAGTGGTCTACAACATTGCAAATCACATAGCAAAAACAATCAACAAAGAAGTGTCAACAAGTGACGAGAATAATTATTGGCGTTGTGTTATTGTCCTTAGTATTCATGGATATTGGGGTGCCTGATGGGCCAAAGGAGAAGATTTGGGAGTACCCCACATAACTAAATTCACCTACGGAGAGGTTTGGAAAGTACTTGTGTGATGGATCAACGAGTGGACCATTCAAGTGGAGGGAGGAGATGTGGTACAATAAGCTCCATGCATAGTTCAAGGAAGATTGATCCATACCCAAGGTTTTTCCTTCAATGGTGGGTAAGGTAGTTTAGTTTGCAAAGATACCAACATTTTTACATTGTGCAATTTACGATGAAGGATAGGGCTTGGATCCCATGATGTAAACTATCATATGCCTTCACAAAGCAAGGTATTTCCAGGCATTAGTTCATTAGTTCTCAAATGTGTTCCACTTAACCTTCAATGCAGACAAGGTAGATTACAAATACCACACTATAAGGAAGAAGTATGTAAATCATGGGTGTAATACATACACCGAAATACTTATTTTAGATATTATAAGCATGAAACATGTGAGCTTGGCGAGTTGGGGACACCAGAGCGGTGCTCATGTACCTGTAACTCAAACCCAAACCGGAGAATGCTAAGTATGTGGAGAATCGGTTTGCGGTCCCCAGGTTACCAAAGGGTAAGCATACAATGAAAAATGTTCCAACACCCAAGACCACAAAAACAATTCAAGTCGATGATGAAGAGGAAGAACATGAGGATAGTGGTGGTGTAAAACACAAAGGTAGAAGACAGCCTTCAAATAAGGATGAAGCTAAGCACGTAACTACTCCACCTCGAAATAAGAGGAAGATGAAGAGGAATTGGATGTAGTCCAAGGAGAGTGCCAATTCAAGAGAGTATTTAAGAGAACAAGGACCCAAGGTGCTAATCCACAAACAATGCATAGATCACCTCGACTCTCTCCACAGAAGGAGACAACTGAGAAAAGGAGAAGGAAATTAAAGTTGAATGAGGAAGTGGAAGAGTCAGAGGAAAGTGTGCTCAATTCTCCTACACCTCTAGAGAACGTAGAAGAATTAAAATACAAATAAATGAAGGATGGAGAAGATGAAGAAAAAGGGCATAAGAGACAATAACATAGACTTCTCAAGACATAGTAGCACAAGTTCCCAATCTGGAAGCCCAAGTTCCTAAGCATCCTAGATCAAATAGAACAAGTGGGGAGTATATTCCACCATCCATGGGCAACACCAAGGACATACGTAAAATTGTCCACGTTCATTTCCAAAGCACAATGGCACAAAAGGAGTTATATGGTTGGGAGTTAATGGATGAAGATATGGAGACAGTGCGCACAAGGAAGAAATTTTCATGGTTGATGCACACACACATGGATGAACCAAATTTTTATGTATGTGAAGACACCTCAAGCTAGACACATAACAATAAATCCTATTATTATGTCAGATGAACAAGTGAGAAATGCTTTGGTGAAAGTCTCGACAGAGGTCACACAACGGAATATGGATAAAGCTGCAACAATTAGGGCACTAAGGGAGGAGATCAAGACTAAGGATGAGGAGATAACATGCCTAAAATAGGAAAAATACTTGGCATAGAATAATAACGTAGTTTTTATTAGCATGGCAGAGGAGATTGGTTACAATGTCATGAAGGCTACACCACACTTAGAGCCAAAGGTACCCAATACATTTCCTTTGACAATATATTATGTGAGTACATTAGTGGACTTAGTGCTATAAGATGAACCTCTCTCGCATATTCCTAACCCAAAGGATCTAGCATAGGAAGTATAGTTTGAAAAGGCTTTAGTGATGCGAAGACAATGAGGTCCTCAAGGCAATGAAGGATGAAACATTAGGCCAAGCAGAATGGTTATAACTTGTTAAGCATAAGCATGAGGTCCTTTACCCACTCAAAACCTCACAAGGAAAGGATGGATGAGATTGGAAAATTCATCCCTCAAAATATGTACTTTTGGAAGGGAAAATGACTAGCATGTCCAACATTGTGTTGGTATGACAGAATGGAAAAGGAGAGATTGTAAGGGATGAATTAGAGTCAATTGCAGTGGATATTCTAGAGAAAGTAGAGGCCACGTTTAATGACCTGGAAAACCTTAGAGGTGGAGATAAAAGAGTAATATCCAGAATTGATTATTCTAATATAGAAGACAATACTACAAGTTGAAGACATTATTTTATTCATCAAAATTCCTTCTATTCTTCTATTGATGTTATTTGATTCATTTTTGGGGACAACCATGGCCGGGAGGAAATATAACTAGTGAGGGGTAATGTTGATCAAATCAGACTGGAAATTATTGGAGAGAATGCATAAGGTTTACACAAGAGAATAGAGTGCATTCAAAGGTGTTGAAGAATCGAAGATGATTGCACATAGAACAAAAAGACAGATTTGGGACTTAGCCATTTTCATTATGAGGATCTACTTTTGGAGATAGCATGTGGAGCACTCAAACTGATTGGAGAATTGTGTGACACACATTAGCTATTTTTGGATGATCAGCTATGAGTAATTTTACATATATGTAGGCTAAATATAGAATGGAGAACTGATAGTTGACTAAGAGAGATCTATTGTTAACACTCTTTCATGTAAGCCTATTTTTGTAATGGCGTGTGGCTAATAATAGCATGTGACCTATTTTGGGATTAGATAATCAAGAAAGGGGAAATTCCCGACCCATATAAGTATGTAGTAAACTATGTAGAAATAGATATAGATAGAGATGGATACATATATATATATATATATAGAGAGAGAGAGAGAGAACATAGATATACGTGTGAGAACTAGGGTATAGTGAAATTATCTGCTAGATTTGTTACGTGCATGAGCATATACTATGTTATTGTAATGGAGCTTATGTGTATTTACTAAAATTAATATAATGGATATTATGGACTAAAACAAGGTGTTCTCATGGTTATAATTCAGTATTGTATGCTTGATTACATTATGGTTATCTCTGTTAAGCTTGTTATGTTCTAGATCTACATCCGAATATGCACCGTATGAAAGATATATTAGCTATAGATTTGAATTATTAAAATATTCATCATGATAACATCCTACCAAAGAAAACCTAAAGAGGGGCATGGTACCTTTGCGTGCTTCGGGGTGAGTGCTCGGCCTAGGTGAGTGATGTGTCGATGCGCTTGGGCTTGTATTGGTGAATTCTAGGTGCATCACTCTCCCTCGGGGCAAGTACAAAAACCGACCTCTGCATGCCATCATCATCCTCCTAGTCTCCCTTCTCATGTCTCAAGCTAGGCCAAACTCATTTTTATTCTCGATGGCTCAACTCCACCTATCACCTACCACTAAATATGCTCATAGTAACAAAGTATCTTTGATAACTTGTGTGTTGTTAGTTTCCAAAAATGTGTGTATTTTTGGCCTTATTCTTCAAAAAAATTGGTAAGATGTATTTTATAAGGTCTTTGTTTACCTTTGTGAAGGTCTGAGAGGGAAGAAATAATTTCCAACAGTTAGTCATTTCCTAAAATTTTGAGTTTTGGGAATTTTTTTGTGTTTTGCGGGTATTTTGGGTTTTGGTGTCCCTCATGTCCCATGTTCTTTCAAGATCCTAATTCACTTGATTCCTTGAATTCCCCGCATTGATTTATTTTTCCTTTGTGCTGTAGGAGTTTCGGATTTGTGACAAACCTTTGTCCCTTGTGCTGTCAAAGGTCACCGCCCCCGCATCCCCATAATTGCCACAATCCTAAAATTTGCTAAGTCCCCTTTATTCTGTGGGCTTTTCGACCTTGCGGTGAACTCGTGTCCCAATGTCTCATAGACCTCCAGTGCATCACTCACCCAATTTACCCAATTTCCACTACCTTCTAGTCTTGTGCGGATGTTTTGGTCCTTCATGTTCCCAATGTTCCCACTATGGGACTTTTAGGTGTCCGCGTATCTCATGTACCACATAAAATTGGGACTCTTGTGCTACCTTATTCAGACATACCCTATCCCAGTCATTAAATACCCTCATTAATTAATTCTTCATGACCTTCCTCTATCGGGGTTATATAAACAAATGGGTTGTTCACTCTTCACCCTCACAGTCTTAACCTAAGCTTTACACACCATGCTCTAAAATTTTATCTCGTAAAGACAAGACATCCTCTACCATTTTCAAAATTTCGAATGTTTCATGATCTAGTGAAGGTTGGATTTCCATAGCCCTCTATGTGTTTTTCAAGGACAATTCTACTATGTGCCCCGCCATATTTCTTGAAGTGGATACCTTCTCATCTCTTGTTCCTTGGCCCTCAATCATCATTATGAAAGTTAATTATAAGGTCCACAAACATCTTTCGTCACATGAAACCTTTTGTACATAATATAGGATACATGAATGTACATCACTTAAATTTCAGTTATTTTTGGGTATAAATCAATGATGCAAACCCACAATGTACAACACAACACATCAAATATTGTGAAATAACACATGCAAGAGGTTTCTAGTCTCAGTTCAATGTGTAGACACATCTTTGGCTTTTTCTTCTCACTTAGATCATGATACAAGTGAAATCACCAACTCCCAAGGACAAGTCAATGCCAAATTGGATGTGGGGTGTATAAAGGATGCCTTTGGAATTCAAGTATTTGAAGACACCAATATCCTTTCCATGGTGTAAGATCAAAACTTGTTTGATCAAGAATCTAATAAATATAAGAACATGGTAGCCAAATCCTGGTTTAAGGTCCCGAAGAAAGGAGCTTCTAGATTTCCCAAAGCCATGTACCAAAGTGATTTTAAAGAAGATCTCTTTGACATCATCATTATCTTATCCAGGATAATGGGGCTCCCTCGCAAGAAATGAATTTCATTATTGGATGTGTCCTTTCATCAACATCATATGTGAGGGAAAATAGAATTTGGAATGGGGAGAAATCATTTGTGCTAACTATTATCCAATTTTGAACACATGGAAAAATTGGACCAATAGGGTCCTATTACGATAAATTATGACATTGGTCCCAGGGGCCTGTTTCTGGTCATCACAGAGATAAAATTATTTAAATAATTAATAAATGGATAAGTGAGCTCTCCTAGCTACCAACAAGATCAACTCAATTTCTGTCTCAGATAGGGTACTCGGTGCCAGCTCGATGCGTAGCCTAGTGCCAACTTGGTGCTAAGCTAAATGGGGAACTCGGTCTATGGTCATCTCGAAACAAAGCTTGGGAGAGTCAAGGTCTTAGCTTAGTTTGGAGTTTCAGACCTTTATTGCCAAGGGGCACAACTTTATTACCATAATATGGGGCACAACTTGAAGACCATAGTAGCTCGAGGTTAGAGCCCACTCGACGGGTCGAGTCATTAAATGAGGTAGGGTCAAGTTTGTTCAAACCGAGTCATGAGTTTTGCATAGGCAATTCAGGTGTAAGGTTTCAATCTCATCAATTGACTTGGTAATAAATAGTCAACCATTTGGGTTTCATCAACATACCAGTGAGTGGGTTGGAAGCTATTAGGAAGGAATGCACAGCTCGGTTGAATATGGGAAATCTCGAGGGATCCGTCAAGTTCAACTTTAGGATGGAAGTTGGGAATTTCATCGATCACAACATGGAGTGCATGGGATTTCTCGTTGAAAGAGTTCAATAATCCTTATACACATTTAGTGGCTAGTCAAATTTGGGTCAACAAGATGGTCAACCCCTGGTCAACACACTAGACCAATTACATTTTGACACATGGAAAAAAGATACTTTGGAAAAATTTAAGTTTGGTTTATCCATCGGTCTTCAATAGTGAAAACTTATAGTGTGCGGGAACAAGAGGCTCGATTTTTTTGTAATGAAAGGGAGCTCATCCCGTGAGGACTATGATATTATCATCGATGTGGTGGGTCTTAAAGCCACCACGTGGCTTGCCACCATGAATCAAATTCACCCGATTAGCCTATCGGGATTGACAAGTGGTTTATATTTTCCAAGTCACTTTATATCTTTTCCATATTTAATTATATTATTTTCCACATCATATTTACATGGTCAAATTTCATATTAACCTTTGTAACTATGTCATGTAATTACAAATGTAATTCGAGATATCCAAGCCAGATCAGATCGAGCTATTTTCCTCATTGCTCATTATTTATCCACAGTTAGAGAGTTAACATTATATACTAGTGCATACATATTACTTTCTAAGTAGCTTTGCAGAAAAAAATTTGGTGGTCAAACAACAACAAATTCCCAACTCTCCACAAAGATTAGCGTGGTGGGCGACCCAACCCACGGGAGTATCCAACATGCTCAGAATACAACCAACCCCATATCAACATGGCAAAGTGCAAAAGTGGTCCTTTGACCGAGTTAAACTCCAAACCACTCCCATTAAAAATTTCCCCACTCCTTATACGTAGGAAATGTGGGATCTTTCCCACTTCAGAAAAATAAATAGAGTTCTCAACCATCGGTGGTATAGATGGAGGTGAGATTTGAACCCTGACATCCATCTAAATAATGTAAGTACCCAGCCATTGCACCATAGTCACTTAGTGGGTTATAAAAGAGGAATTATTTTATTTAAAATGGGGTCACAGTTTGATTGTCTTAGAAGGATAATAGGCAATTTTGATTCAAGGCCATTTTGAGGGTCTTGGAGGCCGAATGGAGACTTGATGTCTTCTAGACTTTTGTCAGGAATTTAGAGAAGATTCCAGTGATGTGATTATTTTCCCGTTTTGAGTTCATTTGACCTATTTTTGGAAGAAAAATGTGAGGGTTTTTATGGAGAACTCGAGAGAAGGAGCAGAGAGATAATGAACTGGTGCTATGAACTTGTGGAGATGCTTCTCTGAATGGTTTTAGAGGTTCTTAAAGTTTAGTTTCAGTACTATTTGTAGGTTCATCTATTTTATGTTGTATTTACATAATTTAATTATTATTGCAACATAGTTAGAGAGATATATTGATCAGTTTATCCTGTATGTACATCTGTAATCTTCTATTGTATGAAGCTAAGCAGCTATGGAAGTAAAATTGTAGTTTACAAGAATGATCTAGGGCCTCTACAGATTTGAATTATTACTCTAATGGGTTTCTATGTAGTTTACAGTTGATTTTCATACCCAGATCAGGGATTTTTTGAATACCCACAAGGTGGAGAAATTTACAAGTACTTGGATTTTTTGGGAACATAAACTTGATCTTGAGATCAATGAATTCCACACTCAGTGAAGTACTATTTCATTTTTTTTAAATATCCATACTGATGTAAATTATAAAATAAATTTTTACATTGGTTTTTAATGGAAATGGTTCATTATTCTGAACCTGGAGATGTAGTCCCAAATGGGATGAACTCCGTTATCAACTTCTGTGTCTTTCATTTTCATTTTATTCATTGTTCAGTTAAATACGATACATAAAATGGATTTAAATGCATCGATTAAAAAATTGTGAAGATTTACTGATCGAAACATGAAATATTTAAGAAATAATTAATTCATTAGATGTTTCTTATGATTCCCATTAAAACAACCCACTTGAGACCCAAGAAACAACCTTGGGTTAATTAGAAAAAATTACGGAATTAATTTTTTATTTTTTTATATAGAAGTATCCACAACCAAGTTCAAGACAAAAGTTGACCCTATTAGGTTCCAAAACAAGTCTAAATTTAATAGAACATATTTTTCCTTCAATAACAAATATCAAGTTCACATGGTTCAATTTTTAGGGTTAGAAGTCTCAGTTAGGTTCAGGGAGTAATTTACCCCCATACCCACTCTCTAACAAGATCAGAGTTTCAACTTGATTTTTCTCATACTTCACACATCCAAAATTTCTCTAAATCATTTCCATTGGATAGAAAATTTTCTCACCTTTTCAGTGATATAAAGAAGTCCTCCTAACTCCTTTAGAAACTCAAGATATGGGTGGCGAAGTTTCAGGATCAAATTTTCCCCAAAGGAGACATGTGTCAAGCAAGGGTGAAGGTGAAATTGGTCGGTGGATCACGGGGCAGCATTTGGAATTTTTCCTTGCAAGGGATTAATTTACCATTTCCACCGCACCTCCGCGGGTCCTCCAAGGACACGTGGCGGCCTCAGAGTCATCGCAGGGAAAAAGGGAAGGGTGGAGCGACGGAAGAATTTGGGGCATTTCACCCAAGGGGAGAAAACAACCAAACAATGCCCATGCACTTATGGGTCCACCAAGGACACGTGGCACTCCAAAATTCATCATGGGGTGAAGAGAGAGGGAGAGGCGGGCGGTGGAGATTATTGGTGAATTTCACCGAAGGGGAAGATAAGGGGAAAGTTAGGCACGTGTGTTCGCACATCCACGAGAGGAATTTTTCCCAAGGAAGGGTGGGAGTATAGGGCCGCGGGGAAATTGTTCAAAAATTTCCAAAGACAAAAAAATCTAAAAAAAATAAATGGTCCTCACCCTCCACTAGCAACCAAAGTTGCCACATGGCTTCTTGTGATAGGCCGCATGCCGACATGGATAAATGGAAAATGTTTCCAAAATTTTCAAAAGGTCTAAGGGAAAAAAAAAAATCCGCCCCTCTGCCACTACCCTGGAAGGACACGTGGCAGCCTTTGATTGGATGAGGGTTGGCGGAGGAAATTTCACAAATTTTCTAGAGCCAAAATTTTTCAATTTTTTTTTCTAAGGGAAAATCGACGGGAAATTTTAGGGTTATGGACTCGCCAGGAAAATTTTCCCGCCAAGGCACAAAAACTTCAAAGCTCCATAACTTGAGCTAGAAAGCTCATTTTTTGGCAAACGAGGAACTTTTGGAAATTTCTCGATGCCTTAGTTTCCTAGGAAACATAAATTTTACTTTTTAATTAATTTTAAGGGGTCAATTTTACAAAAAGGGTCTGCAATATTTTTAAAAAGCCAACTAGTAATTTCAACTTTTAAATTTGATTAAATTGGATCACCTCCTTAAATCAACATGCCAAGAAAACATGGAGGATTGATGTAGAAAGGATTTTTAAAGGTTTAAGAATATAAATTTGTTCAATTGATTTAAATTTTAATTTTTCCAACAAATGACAGAAAATGGTTGAGGAAGGGATTGTGTTTAAATTTGCAATGGTTAAATTTTTTTCCTTAATTTTTCTTTGTCAATATGAGTTCCTTGCTAATATATCATGTTAAATTTTAAGGTTTCCAAACTGATTTAAATTTCCAACTCGAACTATGCCTTTTTATCAAGTTTGATTGTTAGTTTTGAATATTTACAAGAGATCAATTTCTTTTAAATTTGTATAAAAAATTTTATCATTCAAGTGTGGCATTTCATTTCTAAACTAATCTAATGCATTTAGTTATTTACAAAAAAATCAATTCAAAGCTAAATGATAAGGTATGACTTTCAATTTCATAAATTTCCCACAAGAAACAAGCAACACCCTTCCTTCATACGCATTTTCTTTTTTTGTAATTAAACAGAGCTACAAATCACAATTTGTTATTCCACCTCAACACAATAATGCAAATGAGAGATGAACTTACAATTCTATATTAAATCAAAAGAAGTACATCTTTACATTCTTTCCATGTTTAAATGCAATAACACAATATCTGTTTCTTTCTAATGTATAGAGAAGAATGCAAATGTCTTTCACAATTCAAGTGTACATTTTCATAATCAATTGCAACATCATTTCTCCATAATATAACTATTAAAATTTCATCCACAACAAGTGGGAAAGGATTAAAAATGAGTGTGTTTTCACAAGGACTATCAAACTGTATTTTCCTTTTCTCGAGGACAGCAACATGCACATTTTCTGTTCTCCAAGCTGATCACAACAAAAGAGGGGAAAGGAAATGCTCTCCACCCAACCAAGACATCCAAAGTGAAAGGAGAATCCTTCCTTTAACATTGGCCCTTAAGCCCCAACAAAAATTTAATAAGAGATGCAATTCAACCCATGGAAACAACAGATTCCACAACACACAACATTATTTGACATACACATTTCCTTTTCAAACACAATTCAACACAAAAACAACACTTCACAACCGCATTTAAAAACATTTCAAAACAGAACTCAGGCTTGATCATGAAAGCCAAAGGAGAAAGGTCTATGGGGAAGCTACTTATGCATTCCAATTGGGAATTGGGCATCCAGTAGAATAATCCACCAAAATAATTCATCCCACACACATCCTTATGTCCCCCATAAGTTTCTCCTTATGCCCCCATAGATTTCTTTATGAGCACCCCAAAGTAATAAATGCAAGCTGTTTATTTTCCATGGTGGATCCTAAACCCAATATCCCTCCACAAAAATCTGATGCCAATCGCATTCCTTATGCCCCCACATGGATTCCCATAGCCTTCTCCTACACCTTCCCTAAGGCAATCTACCCAACCAACCAACAAATAAATCAAAGCATGCACCATTTACACAACAAAACAAGAAATGATAACATAAAAGGAGAGTTAAATTCCTACTTCTCCATGGTTACTTTTGCTTCCAACAAAGAAGCTTCAAATGTCAAGAACATAGTTGAAAACAAAAATTCCAAGTATGAATCTATCTACAAATTCCTCCACAATCCACAACATCTCCAAATAGCAAAAATGCGCCCCCAAGGATGAATGCAAAAAGGTTTAACAACCCAAAACAAGGCAAGAGTTTGAATTATATAGAAGAGGCAGAGAAGAGGATGATGTGGATCCATGTAGGATGTCACATCAAACATCCTCCAATTCAAACAAAAAATATAAAATCCATTCTCCTAAGCACAAGTAAAGAGGTGGGTGAAAATGATAAGTTACTTGCACACTCCAAAAGCCCACACCTTAAGGGACAACAAATTAAATAAAATGTAAGAAAGTGCAATCCAAAAAAGCAACATGATGAATTAAATTCATTATAAAAGTCACAAATCACTTTTCCAACCATAAGTATGGTTAGTAAATTAAATTTAGAGGCATGGGACAAGTTTTACTTGCTCCACCAGCCTCTAAAAATAGCCCCCAAGGACAAATTCGAATTTCCATGGAGGTGGAGTATTTCACACTCCAAATTTTGACTTACACAAGCTCTTACACAACTTACACATCCCTTACATATTTAACACAAACAACCAACAAGTCTTATAATTACTTTCTCATATCCCAATTTAATTTAATTAAATTTTAATCATATGATTCTCTCATTAATTCTCCATAACATAATTAAATAAAGGAACAAATCACTAATAAAATACATACAACAATAAATAAAATTTAACCACATTAATAAAATACACAAACCCATGGTCACATATAAAAGAAATGCCCCCATGGGAATCCCTAACAAAATACAACACACACACTCAAGATATGTTGCCATGGTGACCTTGTCGAATTCACCTAGAATTCCATTGTGGTTGGTCTCCAATCCCCGATGTTTGTTGTGATATTTTAACTTGCAAAACACAAATACCTCCTTCAGCCTGAGGCCATATCGAACATCCAAAATGAATATATAATATAATAAATAATCATCTATACATATGAATCATAACAATCATCGAAGTAATCAATAAAATCATTTACAATTTATATCCACAACTAGAAAATCATCAAATAATTTCCATTTTCTAGGTTTACTCAAAATACTAAATATCACATGTTCGAGCAACATCTATGATATAATCATGTCTGACAGATGTCAACATCTGTATAAAATGTCTCCAAAAATTATCATGCATCATATATGAATCAGATTCAACAATAATCCTAGATCTGACATCTAACGCCATACTAAATCTAAACTATAAGAATGTCCATCATATAGTCTACAGTATCATGATTAGAATAAAATTTTCAAAGGGAAGTGGGCACTACATCCCCCTCCCCTTAGACTCGACTTCCTCCTGAAAGTCACAAGAACCGATTTGGAAACAATGTAATAGAGAAAGGATCATGCCTTTTTTGGAATTGTTTTGCTTCAACAAGTGTGGGTCTACAAAACTCAAGTCTGGTCCAATATAATTTTACAAGAAGAAGGGAGATTGTAAGGGATGAGTTCTAAACTTTCAGCATGCAAGGCTATGAACATTTAAATCTAAGGAGTAACTTTATGCTATCAAACAAGATACAACACATAACAATATAACATGAAGAGTTCCAAAAGATTATTAAGAGTAACCACCAAGTAAGGGAATTACATGGAGAATTTCCATAAACTTGAGATGACCACACAGTTTCCCATTGATACATCATACCACATTAATAAAAGTTAAGGTTTCTACACGTTTAAGCCATGATTTCAAGGTTTGTTGTCTAGACAAGGCTAGCAAAATCAACTATGACCAAATTTGCACGAGGAACAAGTCTACTCAAGGTCCCACAATTTGAGGATCACACAAGATGAGGTTAATCAACAAGGACACCTAAATCAGAAAAACATTTAAAATCATGAAACTATTCAAGGAAAGTACTTCTATAATCTCGAGAGGGTACAATCAAATTTTCATGGTAATACTAAGAAAATTCATGACCACAAGGTTTCCTATAGTCTGATTTTTACACTATTGTTTTAAGAATCTAACACACCAAACAACCAATCTAAATAATTCAACCATTTAGCAAAAGAAATATGTATATATATTTATATATTTATATCTCCCTAGCAACTAACATAACAATACAAGTATAGCTCTTCTATCGGTGAGTGTCACGGTCCCAGTGATGTGCAGATGGATAGCTCTTCTAAGAGGTTGGAGGCCTTAGAAGTTGAGATGAAACTGCTGAAGGATGAGGTTAAGAACCTGGCTAAACAGAAGGGCAAGAAAAACATGGAGGGGGAGGGAGATATTGATAGCAGTCAGATTGAGGATATCTATAAGAAGCTGACCTCCTTAGACTCCCGCTTAGGGAAGGCCAAAACTCGACATGATTACAACATTTCCACCTTTAGGGCGATTGAGGAGTTCATTGAGGGACATGTCAAAAGTGTATCCAACCTCAGCGGTGTTCCGGCTACACTTTGGGGTAACGAAAAGGAAAGCAAAAGAACCATTGAGGAGCTGGATTATACTGATGCTGCCCACATGACAACTTTGGGTATGTACCACTCCTGGAAGAGAATCAAGACCTGCATCGACAAAGCTGCCAAGAAGTAGTATTGGTTGCTTCTGCATTGTTCTTGTTTGTTTTTTTGCTTTTTTTTTTGCGGTCTCTTTACTGCTTTTTTGCAGTAATTTTGTTGTTTTGTCTCGTTTGAGTAGTTGTTTTGGGCTACTTCGAGCTTCATTGTAACACTTGGATCTTGATCCATTCTCTCTGATTTTCACTCCTATTCTAGCTCTTAGGCCTTCTTTTGTACTCAAGGGTATAGTCCCTTTCAGAAAAACTATTTGCCAATAATAAAAAAAAAAAAACATAACAATACAATTACCATACCTTATATCACAATGGGATTTATTTATCTTATTTACTATTCAATCTCAAAATAACCATAAAGAGAGCATAAGAAACACCAAGGACCACTCAAGGTCGCTAGGAGAAGAATAAGTAACAAGGGGTCCAATCATAATCCAAGGGTGAATAACATCATCTTGCACTTTCCATCTTAATGGGAAAAAGGGCTACAACAATAAGGTGACCCAAGAAAATATGAAGAAAAGAAGACTTCCTGAAGTTATTTTATATCCTTAACATATGTTGCCTTAGAATTACAATAACTTAGGTCTCCAAGGACAAGACATCATGCAAGGAGGTTGCTTGTCAAACAAATGATAAGTCTCAAACCAAAAAGGACTAGAACTCACATCCGTTGAGCTATGGGACGATAAGGGTGTGATGACCCAAAACTCCCACAAGAAAGGCACATACCTCTATGAACAAGAAGTACTAAGAAACTAGAACACACTACTATCCTCTAGGTGTTTCACAATTCTAGGTCGGTGACATAACTACAGGTTCAACTATACATTACACTAAAAACACATAAATTTTACTTATTTTATATAACAACTTATTAAGTCAAAAGTTATAGATTTTCTTCTTAAGAACATTCCTTTCATGTTTCCTTAGTTACAAACTTCCTCCTATTATGACATCACTGTTTATGTCATAAAGAGCACCACTAAGGTGGGCATGATGTCTCACCATTTGTATAGGCAGAGATCATTTAGTGTTACTTGTAAGGAAGGTGGGTGGACAAGGTTTCCTTTCTATTCTTCTACATGGTTTTTTTATTTCTTCTATTAATCTACCAAGGGTACAACAAGGATCACTTCCCTTTTTCTATGCTCAAGTTTATTTGTTTAAGCTTCAAGGTCAAATCTCCTTAATTATAGTTTTATGATGTTTTGGTTGAGTCGTCTCATCAATAAAATTTTAATGAGGAGGAAGGTTCAAACATATCACATAATTAATTTTATGGGAAGGAGATATAAATCAACACACCACATTTTTAATTCTAAAGGAATAAGAGACATTCAACATAGAAAACACATTATTAATTTTTGTAAGAACTAGGAAACAATGAGCCAACATGAATCACACCAATATTTTAAAGATTCACCAAATAATTTCAAGCATCATTAAACATTCTTAGTGGGTCTTCGCAAGTCTCACAAGAAATTTTCAAGGAAGGCTCATTAAAGAGGTATAATCTTACTTTTATGAATCTATTAAGGTTTAACAATTTTTGTTGTTTAGGGTGGTAACATTTTACTCCCCTAATAACCAAAGAAGGTTTTCCAATCAATTCTCATGTCCCCACAAGATACCACCAGCCAAACAACTAGATGACAATGCAACTTTACTCCAAGGACACCACATCCACACTAGAAAGCATCAAATGCAATGGGGCAACCAAATAATTTACCAAATCATGGACTTTATAGCCAAGAGTTACAGTTTTTAAAAGTAGATGTACAATATAAGCACCATCAATATTAAATATTAAGATCTACCAAACTAACATTTCTAAGAGAAAGATCCAAAAGACCCAAATCATCCATAAGTGTTTACAAGTAACCTAAAGATTATTAGGTCATAAAATGTTATTTATAGTAAAGGAAATTTAAGGTAATCGTAGACTTATTTATAAGTCACAAGATTAAAATAAGTACACTTAAATAAACACACTTCCGAAAGGGATTAAATCTATCCATAATTACCAAGATGCATACATTCCATAAGTCAAACTTTCTATGATGCAACCAGGAACCCAAGATACAATTTAACATGTTATCAATGAAATGTCACTATCAAAACAAACAATTTTCCAAGTAATATTTATAGTCAAACAGAAGGGAAATCCAATCCTAACAAAATCTAAAATCCCATAATTAAACACTTCTACTCTGACAAGGGTCAAGCTCTTACCAGATTGTAATAGAATCACCACTACCACTATCGAAATGCCATCTAGACCGCACTACACAAAAAACTTTCTTTCTAGCAAGGTCAAGCAACGAAAGGGTCTCTCTAAGATCTTAGACACACTCAACATTCTGTGCATTCATAACCAAGGCATAACTTAATGCACTTAAGAAGACATTTTAGGCACCTAGGGTGTGCCCCCATATGAAAAAATATTACGAGACAAACAATGTAGAACCAAATCGACAACAAGAAAGTGAGAATCATGTAACATTTGGATAAGTAGCCAACAACATAATGATCTCCGAGTCACTGATCAAAATAAATTCCAAGAAATATTAGCAATCAAGAAAAGTGGCTAAGTAGCCACATTGCAAAATTTGAAAATTCTTACAAAAATTATAATGAAAAAAATCTTAGAGCTTCTCAATCCAATCATAAAATAAGAAGCTGGTCATTGATAAAATAATCATAAGATTATGAATGTAAAACACAAAAGTTAACACCACATTCACTCCACATCCCTTCATGACTTGCCAATAAGGGTACTCTACCTGAGGTTAGTTCCAAGAACACATACACAGGATTGGGTCCTAGACGACACCCAAACTTAGTGTCAACTCTCTCCAATGAGTAGAAACATGGAAAACTAACAACCAAACCCTCTTCCCTAACCACTAAAATAAGGAATATCTAAACAACTTCTAATTAACCATTTTCACCTAACACAACCACTATTGTCTAACTACAATAATCACACCATATAACTTATCATTCCAACAACATCAATAAAGAAGGGTCTCAACAAAGGGTTTAACACAACATACAATTAAATAAAGTTTTAGGACTTATAAAACAACACATTTTCAAAGGGGAACCAAGTTTCCATTATACTATAAGTTCACCAAAATTAATTTAATCTGACATCCTTAGTTACCCACGTTTAGCCCAAATGCCACTAAGCAAACATAATAACTCAAGCAACTTATTATTTTATTATCATTTGATTATGGTAGTTCAAATGAACCGAGTAATGTAATATTTCTTCATACTTATTTCTTTTTGTCAATTTTCAAACAAGGTTGTTTTCTAGTTTTAAAAGTGTGATAGGTTTACACTTCATGTATCAAGTTTTCTAGTGTGCCTAATGGTCCAAGATTTTGAACCACTACTCTAATACCAAGTGTGATGCCCATTAAAACAACCCACCTGAGACCCAAGAAACAACCTAGGGTTAGTTAGAAAATTATGGAATATTTTGTATATATATATAGAAGTATCCAAAACCAAGTTGTAAGACAAAAATTGACCCTATTAGGTTCTAGAACAAGTCTAAATTTAATAGAACACATTTTTCCTTCATTAACAAATATCAAGTTCACATGGTTCAATTTTTAGGGCTAGAAGTCTCAGTTAGGTTTAGGGAGTAATCTACCCCCATACCCACTCTCTAATAGGATTAGAGTTCCAACTTGATTTTTCTCATACTTTACACATCCAAAACTTCCCTAAATCATTCCCATTGGATATGAAATTTTCTCACCTTTCCGGTGATATAAATAAGTCCTCCAAAATCCTTTAGAAACTCAAGATATGGATTGGCGGAGTTTAGGGATCAAATTTTCCCAAAGGGGACACATGTCAAGCAGGGGTGAAGGGAAAATTTTGTGTCAATAGGTCGCAGGTGGCATTTGGAATTTTTCCTTACATGGGAGAAATTTACCATTTATGCCCATGCCTCCGTGGGTCCTCCAAGGACACATGGCAACCACAAAGTCATCATGGGGAAAATGGAAGGGTGGAGTAATGAAGAATTTGGAGCATTTCACCTAAGGGGAGAAAACAATCAAACAACGCCACATGCCCATGGGTCTACCAGTGGACACGTGGTGCTCCAAAATTTTCCATGGGGTGAAGAGAGAGGGAGAGGTGGGTGGCAGAGATTATTGGTGAATTTCACCGAAGGGGGAGATAAGGGTAAAGTTACGCATGCAGTCCGCGTGTCCGTAGGAGGAAGTTTTCCCAAGGCAGGGTGGGAGTACGGGGCCACGGGGAAATTGTTCAAAAATTTCCAAAGACAAAAAATATATTAAGAAAAAGGGTCCTCACCCTCGCTAGCACCCAAAGTTTCCACGTGGCAGCCTATGATAGGCCGTGGGCCGGTGGGGATAAATGGAAAAAATTTCCAAATTTTTAAAAAGGTCTAAGGGAAAAAGAAAAAGCTGCACCTCCACCGTTGCCCTCAAGGACACGTGGTAGCCTCTAATTGGCCGAGGACTGGTGGAGGAAATTTTTAAAAATTTCCTGAGCCAAAAATTTTCAAATTTTTTTTCGAAGGGCAAATCGATAGGAAATTTTTGGGTTGTGGACCCGCCTGGGAAAAATTTCCCAAATTTTCTCGCCAAAGCACAAAAACTTCAAAGTGCCATAACTTGAGCTAGAAAACTCAGTTTTGGGAAAACAAGGACTTTTTGGAAATCTCTTGATGCCCTATTTGCATAGAAAACATAAAGTTTACTTTTTATTTAAGGTTAAGGGGTCACCTTTGCAAAAATGATCTACAGGCTTTTAAAAATCCAAATAGTAATTTCCAACATTTAAATTTGATTAAATTAGATCACCTCCTTCACTCAACATGCCAAAGAGATATGGAGGATTGATATAGGAAGGATTTTGAAAGGTTTAGGAAGATAAGTTTGTTCAATTTATTTAAATTTGAAGTTTGTCTACAACAAATGACGAGAAACGGCCGAGGAAGGGATTTTGTTTAAATTTGCAATAGTTAAATTGGTTCCTTAAGTTTTCTTTGTCAATCTGAGTTCCTTACTAATATATCATGTTAAATTTTAAGGTTTCCAAATTGATTTAAATGTGCAAGTCTGAATTGTGCATTTTTATTAAGTTTGATTGTTAGTTTTGAATATTTATAAGAGATCAATTTCTTTTAAATCAGATAACAAATTTTATAATTCAAGTATGGCATTTAATTTCTAAACTAATCTAATTAATTTATTTATTTACAACAAATCATTTCAAAGCTAAATGATAAGGTCTGATCACAATTTCATAAATTTCCCAAAAGAAACAAGCAACACCCTTCCTTCATATGCATTCTCTTTCTTTTCGCAAATAAACAGATCTACAAATCAAAATTTATTATTCCACCTCAACGAAATAATGCAAATGACATATGAACTTACAATTCTATATTAAATCAAAATAATTACATCTTTACATTCTTTCCATGTTTGAATGCAATAACACAATATCTGTTTCTTTCCAATGTACAGTAGAGTAATGCAAATGTCTTTCACAATTCAAGTGTACATTTTCATAATCAATTACAACATCATTTATCCATAATATAACTATTACAATTTCATCCACAACAAGTGGGAAAGGATTACAAATGAGTGTGTTTTCAAAAGGTCTTGTCAAACTACATTTTCCCTTTGCTCCAGGACATCAACATGCACATTTTCTTTTCTAAAAATGATCACAACAAAAGAGGGAGAAATATAATTCTCTCCACCCAACCAATACATCCAATGAAAGGAAAAGCCTTCCTTCATCATTGGCCCCCCGAGCTCCAACCAAAATATAATAAGATATGCAATTCAACCCATGGAAACAACTGGATTCCACAACACACAACATTCTTTCACATACACATTTCCTTTTAAAACACAGTTAAACACAAAAACAACACTTCACAATTGCATTTAAAAAAAACATTTCAAAACAGAACTCAAGCTTGATCATGCAAGCCAAAGGAATGGGGAAGCAACTTATGCCTCCCAATTGAGAATTAGGCATCCACAAGAACAACCCACTAAAATAATTCATCCCACACACATCCTTATGCCCCCACAAGTTTCTCCTTGTGCCCCCATAGATTTCCTTATGCCCAGCCCAAAGTAAGAAATACAAGCTATTTCTTTTCCATGGTGGATCCCAAACCCAAAATACCTCCACAAAACTCGATGCCAATGGCATTCCTTATGCCACCCACATGGATTCCCCTTAGCCTTCTCTTATACCTTCCCTAAGGTAGTCTACCCAACTAACCAACAAACAAATTAAAGCATGCACCATTCACATAAAAAAATACGAAAATGATAGCATAAAAAGGAGAGTTAAATTCCTACCTCTCCATGGTTAGTTTTTCTTCAAACAGTAAAGCTTCAAATTCCAAGAACATAGTTCAAAACAACAATTCTAAGTATGAATTTATCTCCAAATTCCTCCACAATCGACAAGAGCTCCAAACAATAAAAATGTGCCCCCAAGGAAGAATGTAAAAGGTTCAACAACCCAAAACAAGGCAAGAGTTGGAATTATATAGAAGAGGTAGAGAAGAGGATGATGTGGATCCATGTAGGATGCCACATCACACATCCTCCAATTCAAACACAAAAGACAAAATCCATTCTCCCAAGCACAATAAAGAGGTGGGTGAAAAATGACAAGTTAGTTGCACACTCTAAAAATCCCACACCTCAAGGGACAAAAATTAAATAAAATGTAAGAAAATGCAATTTAAAACAAGCAACATGATGAATAAAATTCATTATAAAAGTCATATAATCACTTTTCCAACCATATGTATGGTTGGTAAATTAAATTTAAATGCATGGGACAAGTTTTACTTGTCCCACAAGCCTCCAAAAACAACCCCAAGGAAAAATTTGAATTTCCATGGAGGTGGAGTATTTCACACTCCAAATTTTGACTTACACAAGCTCTTACACAACTTACACATCCCTTACATATTTAATAAAAAAAACCAATAACTCTTATAATTACTTTCCCATATCCCAATTTAATTTATTTAAATTTTAATCATATGATTCTCACATTAATTCTCCACAACATAATTAAATAAAGGAACACATCACTAATAAAATACATACAACAATAAATAAAATTTAACCACATTAATAAAATACACAAACCCATGGTCACATATAAAGGAAATCCCCCCATGGGAATCCCTAACAAAATACAACACACACACTCAAGACATGTTGCCATGGTGACCTTGTCGAATTCACCTAGAATTCCATTGTGGTTGGTCTCTAATCCCCCAATGTTTGTTGTGATATTTTAACCTGCAAAACACAAATACCTCCTTTGGCCTTGTGGCCATATCAGAACGTCCAAAATGAATATATAATATAATCACAAAATCATCTATACATATGAATCACAACAATCATCAAGGAAATCAACAAAATCATTTACAATTTATATCCACAACTATATCATCATCAAATAATTTCCATTTTCTAGGTTTACTCAAAATATCAAATATCACATGTCCGAACAACATCTACAATATAACCATGTCCAAAAACATGTCAACATCTATATAAAATGTCTCCAACAATCATCATGCATCATATATGAATCAGATTCAACAATAATCTAGGATCTGACATCTAACACCATACTAAATCCAAACTATAAGAATGTCCATCATATAGTCTACAATATCATGATCGAATAAAATTTTCAAAGGGAATGGGCACTACATTTCTAAGTGAGAATTTTTTACATTCCTAGAATAATAAAAAGAATCCAATTTTCTATTTAATACTAGAGGAAAGTTGAGAATTCACTACCAATTATATGTTTTTAAAGGAATTGAGAACTGTTAGGAAATTAAATATTAATGTTTACATTATTTATGTATTCATTAAATACAAATGTTAGTAATTATATTATTGTTATATTAACAATAATATATTGGTTGGAGTTGTTTTAACAACTCATATGATTTGAGTTGTGTATTGTTACGGGAGTAACAATCACAACTAAATAGGAGATATTTGTGGTTGAGTTGTTTCCTACTTAATAGGAAACTATCTCCCTATATATTGGCAGCTTGTTCAGTATGTAAGGATCTGGTATGAATTGAATATAGAAAATTAATAATATATTCTGGGTTCGTACTGTGCAAATATGTAGCTGTTCCATTATTTGGCATCAGAGCGATATCGATCTTGATGAGAGTCGAGAGAGAAGACAGTGAAAATGTTTGGAAGTTTGGCATAGAACAATATAATTTGTTTTAATATTTGAAAGTTGAAGTGCCCAATCTGTGCCATCCGTCAAAGTTTTCTATATCCCAGATCGGTTGCGAATTATTTGATCTACGAAGTGATTGATTTTAGTTAAAAATCAAAAAAAATTGGGCAAAGCAGTCTGATTTCCCCAATTTGTCCTATGACGCACACGCAGATCTGTTCGAATGGAATCATGGGAAAAGACGTCTTGATGAGAAGTTGTAATATTTTTCTATAGTATTTATGTGGTTTCAGTCCCAAATTACGACCTGCAAACAGTGTTTTGGACAAGGATATATAGTGATCTGTCTAAAAACTACGCATCGGAGCCTGTATTGACATCTCCTCCCCTCCTGCGCTCTTCCTTCTGTGTGGACGTGAAAATTTATACAATTCATTTCACTCGACTGCATCGATAGGTGTCGGAATCAGTTTGGACGCGATCTGTGTATTGTAACGTTAGTTACCTGGAAGAGTTCAGTGGATTGGACAGAATGTTTGGTGGTATTCTGCATATCGACCTCCTTCGTTGATGCAACCAGATCCATCGAGTACATAGATCAATACTTGCTAAAATAAAAAATAATTGTCCAAAAACAAGTGTTGTCTGTACGAGCCGTGGCAGTATTTTGGAGGTCGACACCTTAAAAGAGTGCATTCGATCTGACACCTAATCAGAGTGCCCAGCTGTTGAAGTCGATATTGAAGTGATTGTTTACAAGTCTGCGCCGCTATCAAATATATACAAATCTCTATGAGCGTATATGGTGCATGTTTTCATTATTGTGTGTATACGTGTTGATTCGCAGATACATATCTTCTGACATTCACATGTGCAGTCGACCAGTCTCCACGTCAAAGTTAAGTATAGTCTTTGTTTGTTTGAGTCAAGTCCAGTTTTTATTAAATGTAGTAAGACGATACTTGTGTTTGTAATTTGTAGTCTTCCTTCAAAGAATCAAAGTCATCAAATTCAAAGGAGTCATGTAAAATGTTCTCTACGTAATGTTGTCTTGTATTCAAAATGTCAAAATTCTATTAGATGTTGTCAATATTAAAAACCATTGGCATCTCACTGTCAATATATATATTTTCTTAAGTTGTCATTGTTATAATACATTTGTCAGTCAATTGTAGAGTCATTATAAAATTGTCAAGTTTTGAGTCGTATAGGTGATTTTAGGTTTTATTTTTAATGGTCATTTTGTAATGGTCATACGGTCAATGTCACTATAAAAATAGTACTTGTCAAAAGTCAAAAAAATAAAAATAATTTTTTTACGGACGCACTATCGGTGGAATCCGACGTCCTTTAATATGCATTTGAGCTCCATGAGCAAATCCAGCTGAGCTAGCAGCATGAATAATGGAGGATGGAGGCATCGGAGGATGGAGGTCGATAAGCGACCTCTCGTCAGTCACCAACGACGGGGCCGCACAGAATGATTTGGTGGCACAGGTGTGCAGTGTGAGTACTTGTTTTTGAGTTTTGCAGTGTTCCAGATTCAGTTGTGTGGTGTGAATTTCAGCTTGGTGTGATTCTTTTTCAGAGTTCCTGTTGTGTGTTGAATAAGTGAAATGTTCACATTGAGGGGGGAACATGATCAGCATGATCCAATGTTCCATTTTCAGTTTTTCAGTTGAGTATGTGGCTTTTCCTATTTCCCCAAATGCAAAAAAACATAGTACAGAACAAATAACACAGTGAAATGCAGCATCATGAGGCTTGATGAGGTAGAACAGTCAGATGTGTTCCTGTTCGTACCTAGGTTTGTGGTTAGCCTCTTGAAAACCATTGAAGGTTGTTCAGATGTGTTCCTGCTTGAGTTCCCACACTGCTAGGTCAGATGTGTTCCCTAGAGTGACTGGTTGATAAGAAGATGATTCCTGAGCGTGTTCCCATCCTCGTCGGTCAGATGTGTTCCGACAATGCTTGGTCGATAAGAAGTTGATGTGTTCCTTCTTCTACCTTCAGTTCGAGTGTGTGCCAAGATCATGAGCGCGCAGAGGCGGCAGGCTGCAAAGGAAGTGTGAAAGTTCTTATGTTACCATGTAAACATTAAGGGGGGGAATGTTAGGAAATTAAATATTAATGTTTACATTATTTATGTATTCATTAAATACAAATGTTAGTAATTATATTATTGTTATATTAACAATAATATATTGGTTGGAGTTGTTTTAACAACTCATATGATTTGAGTTGTGTATTGTTACGTGAGTAACAATCACAACTAAATAGGAGATATTTGTGGTTGAGTTGTTTCCTACTTAATAGGAAACTATCTCCCTATATATTGGCAGCTTGTTCAGTATGTAAGGATCTGGTATGAATTGAATATAGAAAATTAATAATATATTCTCGGGTTCGGGTTAAATCTTGTGCAAATATGTATTGTTCCATTAAGAAATTCAGTATCCATTGTGTAAAATTGTTTAACATGGTTTACAGATCATTATAGGTAACCTTTTTAACAAAACATTATATCTTTCTTATAGTTAGTCCTAAATGTCATAAGACACCACATAAAATCTGCAGCTTAGGTTTTTGTGTTTGTTATCTTTTTGTCTTCTTACGTTTTGAGGTGTGAGTTGTGTTTCTTCATTCTTTCTTATCCTTTTATACCCCACATCATGAATGGTGTATTCTGATTTTATTCTCGGTCTGGTAGGACTCCTCATAGCCATACTCAGTATCTAGGTTGGCCCTTTTAATTTATCTAAATCACCACAACTTAATTTTTCCTTCTCTTCCCATATTTCATAAGTAATCGATATTGGTCTAAAGAACCGCCATCGGTTACATCATCCCAAAGTGCCATTGGTTATGTGACCAACATTGGTTTTATGATTTTTTGGTTATTTTTACCAAAATAGTATTCTCCACCTTTATGTTCTTTTTGTGTCTTGTTCTACCATTTTATCACACTTTTGGGTCTCTGATATCATCTTTAGAGTCTAGGTTGACCCATTTTTCACCTTTCATTTCTAGATCTTTGAGTCTCTTATTTTTTACAATGGCTAACATCGGTTTGAGTAGACCGATGGTAGTTACCCTCATACTAGCATTGGTTACCCCAACTAATGTCAGGTCTCTGTATTCTAATTTTCCAATTAAAACAACGATCTAATCACTGATTTTAGAATGATTTTTCCCATTACTTATGTGTTTCTACATCATCGGTGCATGAAGCTTAGTATACTTGTTCTATCATACCACATGGTTTTGAATCATAAACAAGATAACACTCTCATGTTTCATGATAGCCTCTAGCCATTCCCACCTATCCCATCTCCCCCTTCAATCTCATCAACTATGGACCTCGATCGGGATCTTTTTCAATCTCACGTTTCGACCTTCAATCTCTCACCAACCACCACTTCACCCACACCTTCCTCCATCATTGTGCTTGGAAGGGCTTTAGATTTCATTTCTATAAACAAGGCCATCATACTATCATTCCTTGCAACACTTGTAATCATAAATACGCAATGGTATTGGATTTTCCAAACAAGCTTCTAGGAAGGCCCGAGTAGAACTCATTGAGGATGGTAAACATTCCCCACCCCATTCACCTACCTCACCAAATTTACCTATAGAGTCTATTGATCTAAAGTCCATTCCTCCTAAAAACATTTGTGAACATTGTTTCCTGGGACCTTTGACTTATGAGCATGATGGTGAAGCTCCTTCTTCTCTTACCTTCCTATATCGACATGATCAATGACGATACACCTATAAACATCATTCAATTTCAAGAAGATGAGTCTATTCTCACCTAACTTGGTGTAGAAAATTCTTATATTCATCGGTCATTACCTTCTATAATGCAAACCATGTTGAATGAATTGACAATTGAAATCAATATTCACACTCAGAATGACCCACACATTCTAAAAATAGGCCAATCTTTAGATGCTGCTGAACATGAAGCTTTCACTTCTTTCCTCCTGGATCATAGCAACTCTTTTGCTTGTTCTTGCATTGATATGCCTAGTATTGACCCAAACATTGTGGTCCATGATATGGTAACCATTCATAATGCAAAGGCATGAAAAAGAAGCTGCAAAAATACATCCTCGCATTTCCTTCTTGTCAAAGAAGAACTTGAATGTATTCTTTTAGTTTCTTTCATCCTACCCATTGATTATCCCCAATGGATATCTAACATAGTTCCTATCAAAAAGTGATAGGAGACTTCACATTTGCATGGATTTCTATGACCTTAACTTAGCTTTCCCCAAACATGACTTTCCTTTACCTAGCTTTGACCAACTAGTTGATCTCACTACTGACCATGAGATGCTATCACTCATAGATGATTTCTTAGGTTATAACCAAATATTACTCACCCCAAAAAATCAACAAAAAGTTCTTTCATCACTCTTGGGGACCTTCGCTATTATGGCATGGCCTTTGTCCTTAAAAATGTCGATGTTACATATAAGCGGGTTATGACTTATTTTTTTCATGACATCATGCATAACATATTGGAAGATTATGTTGATGATATTATTTCCAAATCTAGACATCAAGCTGAGCACCTTGATGTCCTTAAATTTTCTTTGACCGTCTCATCAAATACTACATTCACCTTCAACCTAAGAATTGTGTTTTCTTTGTTATCTCTAGCAAGATCCTTGGTTTTATCATTTCTTTGCATGGAATTGAATTTGATCCCACTAAAATCAAGGCTATTCTCAAGATGCCTCCACCTACTAACCTTCATCAACTTCATAGTTTTCAAGGAAAGTTGCAATCTATTCATCACTTTATTTCTCATCTTTCCAAGTGTGCCACCAATTTCATCTTCTCAAAAGGATGTCTCCTTCAAATGGGATGATGAATGCCACAAATCCTTCAATGCCTTAAAACAATACCTCCTCCAACCACCTATGCTCATTCCCCTAAGGATGACCAACCATTTTACCTTTACATTTTTACTACTGATCATTCCCTAGGTGCTATTCTCACTCATCATGACAAGAAACACAGGGAGAAAGTGGTTTATTATATAATTTGTATGCTTTTAGACTAAGAAAATAGATATACTCGAGATGAAAAATATGTTAGCCTTAGTTTTTGTCACCACTAAAATTTTCCATTACCTACTCAACCACAAAACCTTTTTTTTAACCAATACTTACCCCTTACATTACATGTATGTTAAGCCCTACCAACATCAACATGTTGCACGTTGGCTCATGCTTCTTGCAGACTTAGATCTTGAATTCATCCATCAAAAATATGTCAAAGGACAAACCATTGCTACACAAATCATAGACACACCTCTCTCTGAAACCAATCTTCTAACTTTGATTTGATGATACCGTTTACATGATGAACTTATTCATCGATGGATCCAAATTTTAGTATGGGGTAGTGCCGAGTTATCCTCATTCCTCTTGATGGTGAGCCTATGCCACTTGTAGACACCAAATTTAGGTCAAAATCTCCTTTACCCACATGTATATTAATCTAATTACCCACAAATAAATTAATAACCATACTTACAATATTCATTATATGATTACCTTAATTAAAATTAATTTATACCTCACCTAGACACCTCATCACAAACCTATTCTTAGCATATTTCCATTTTACTAAGACTCAACATTCACTCACCATAGCTAACTAAGACTTAGTTAAACCCTAAAATCACATTGCTATTCTTCTTCTAACCACATTCCCGCTTATCTAATCGTAAAATTCCATCTTGATGAGAGAATAAAAAGAGTTGTCTAGAAAGATGGCCAAGATCTGTCATTTTTAGTAAACCTAGGATTTCCCACCTTAATTAACATCGATCAACCCTCAATCGACACCTTGTCACCCTAAACTATCGTCGGTTACCATATATTCATTTTGGTAACCTTTTTTTGAGAGATTGGATGAGTTATTCAAGTCTTAGAGAAGAGAGATCTACATGCAAGCATGCACCAGAATACTCCTGCACATCCAAACACCTTAAACCAAAAACCAAGCACTGATCTGAAAGGTAAGCATTCAAAGTGAACATTCTCAAAAGCATTGTCATGGCAGAGAGAGCAACCATTTTCATAGATCAACCATCATCATCCCCCATCCATTCAGTATTATTTCTAAAGTAAGTACACACTGATCTACAACATTCTACAGTTATTTAGAATCAGTCTCTTTATCTCTTTTGAGTTACTTTTTGGTTTCCTATGCACCCCACCATCCCCATATTCCTTAACCATCATTGTAATTGAATGAGATACCTAAATCATATCAAATACAGTAGTATTTTATTTAGTTATGCTATCTATTGCATTAAGTTGTATTAAATAGTGGGTGACATCCGTCAACAAAATATCATACTTCTCAGAACTAGCACACGCTAGGCAGCCCACCGACATATATTGTTTAACCCTCTTTTGTGGTCTTAGTTTGTATTTTAGGTAGTTCCTCCTAGAAAAAATGAAGCTCCACAAGTAAGCATTTGATCAAGAATTCGAGTAACACATGTACAACCTCTAACCGACCATTGCAATAGGTATTCCTCCTTGGCCCATCACTTTATCTCTTTCATCAAATCCATACAGAAAATGGTGAAACATTTTGACATGCTTGATGGGACCCATCGTGGGATTCTTTTGCATTTTATTCATTCCTACGTGAAATTTGTGTGTTTGTTTCCCTTTTGAAAAGCTTCCACATTAATTTTCTTCTCTGTAATATTCCCCTTCTTTCTATTGTCTAAAAGCAATTGTGTTTTTGGTGCTTTAAAAATAATATGCCTTTCTTTCATTAGCATTGCATTAGTGAAAGAGCATCCCTCTTCCTATTCATCACTTGCTTCATCGAATATCACATTTTTATTTGGGTTTAAAATACTTTCATGGCATTATGATTTGTTGTATTATATCTCACATTAAAACTGAGGGTAACCTATATGTTGGAATTCATGCCCAGCTAATGGTTGACATAAATGAATCATAGAAAGCACATTCTCTCTTCTCTCTCTTTTCCAAACTGCACAAATTAGAATTTACACATCTTCTTAACCAACATGTTACCTAGAATATACCTCATCAATGATAACACAATTAGAGGATTGACAATGGGCACCTAATTGGTTATATCTATCTAGTCACCCATAAGAGAAAGGCTCGCTTGCCAAAACATAACTTGAAACATCACCTTTAGAATTTCCTTCATCGTAGGAAGCCTTACCAACCAAAAAATCTATTCAAAATTCATGAGTCAGTCTTTAAATAACATAAGCTAAACACACTAAATTCACTTGTAGGATTACATGTTTTTATTATCTTTGTTCTTGACTTGTGTTTTGAGTTATGAGGTCACATTTATTCACTTCCTTCTTCCTTTAACACTAATCATCATAGTTGGTGTATTTTGACTATTTATGAGTGTGTCATGACTCATTTTTTACCATATTTAGAATTTTGGGTTGGTGTCTTATTCAAATTTAATTAAAAAGAGAAAATTTTCTTCATTATATAGATTTCATAAGAACCGACATTGGTCAAGAGACCATCGTCGATTTACATTTGAATGTCATCAGTTTATCTAATCGGTGTCGGTTCCCCTATGCTTTTGGTCAATTTACCCAAAGAGCACTCATCTCATCTTATTATCTATTTAAAATCTCTGGACATCACCATATCCTCTACATTATGATATTATTAACTAAATATAACTTCCATAGTTGACTTTCCTCGGTTTATGTATAACTTTCTCAAATTTTTGCTTTCCCATAGTAACTAATATTGATTACATCGTGACCATCATCGGTAACCCAAGTAACCAACATGGTTGGTATGACCGGCATCATTCCTTCTATTTTTATTTTTAATCAAAGAAGCTACAAGTTCACCGTACGTACCCAAAATTGTAAGGTACTGTACTGCAGAACGGTGTAATAAGTGCCCCAATGATGATACAGGTCTCTTCACAAGGTGTTCGGGATCCAGAAAAGCTTTACGGACATGCGTTAACATCCCGCATGCCCCGCTTAGCCACCGCGTGCTTTGTTTTCCCTATTTTCCCTCTTTTCTTGGCTTTTTGGTCTTCAGTGATGAAACCGCCGCCCTGAAGGGCGGCGGTCTCGTGACCGCTGCCCCGAAGCAGGCGGCGGTCTGAACCGCCGCCCGAGCAGGGGCAGCGGCCCTGTCTGTGCGCGTTTTCCAGAATGCTCTTTTGACGCGACCCGCGTGAAATATCATGACTCACCAGCTTTTCTTGCCGACTTAAGCATGCATTAATGTTTTTGGTCCCCTGGAATAGTGTTTTTCTTTTGTTTAATGTTTAGGAGTTCAGTTTGGATTTGATTTTTGGATGTTTGGATTCCTATAAATGCATGGTTTGTGCACATGCAAAGGGCTCTGAATTTTGCTCCAAAGTTTGCTTTTGAATTTCTTGTTACAGCAGTTTTAGTTTTCCTTTGCTTAGGATTCTTAGTTTTCTCATTGAGTGCTTTGGTTAGTATTGTATTGCAGCTGGTAAGCCACATATCCAACTTGTGCAAGTGCAAACATTATTTGGGCCACCATTTTCACTCCAATTTTCATGTTTTCGGTGCTGTGGTCCTTTTAGTTTGCTTAGGATTGGTATCATAGTTTGTTGCAGGTTTGTTTTAGCTTTGTGTTACTGTTGGTAAGCCACAGATCCAACTTGTGCAAACAGTATTATTGTTTTGGAGTAGAATAGTCTAGGCAACCATTAAAAGTTGCTGGTTTTGCTCTTCATAAAGACTAGTTTGTGTTCGGATGCTTTTGTTGCATGATTCGCAAAGACACCCCGCTAGGAATTACATAGGCCAAGCTCGTACTCTACTCTTGCGATATCCCTCTCCTATCCGCATTCTATTCTGTCTGCATTCTGAAGATGGTCCGTTGATCCAAATATCTATTCCTGTTGATGCAAGCATTCCACGCTTTTCTGGATTCACGTGAGCACAAAGAACGAAGAGATCATACTGAGGGGACAAGAACACACACACCGTCGGATTCGCCACTGTTCTGCGAAATCCAGGTTTCATCTTTCAAAGTTTTAGTTAGAACTTATCAAATAAAGTAGTTAATCGCTTTATTACGGTTATTTCCATTCTCGATATTGCCAGGGAAGTTGTGGGGATTGATAGTTTCTGAGAAACTATGATTCATTCCTCACTTCTAAGGTAGGATCGAGAATCTCGCAAATAGATTAGTTATTTCGTTGTTTAGAATAGATATACAAAATTGCACAGACAAATAGCTACACTCGGCTATTTTGTTTGTTTTACGTTATTAGTTTAGTTGTCAATTCTAAATATTTTAGATAGCTGCTTTCTTATAAATTGCCAGAAAATACAAAAAAAGGAATTATATATGCTAGAAGTGTACTTAGATTTTACTTTATTATAGTTTGTTTCATTACTGCTTTTGCATGACAATTACGGGACCTAGGGAACCTAGGAATACATTTTCGAGCCAATTGTGCCCCAGCCCAATACCATAGTAGCAATAAATGACATTGACCAAAACCTTAGGATACAAGTCTTCCAAACAACAATAGACTTCCAACAGATCAGGACACAGTTGAGAGGGTTAAACATCGAAGACGACCAAGCACATCTGTTTTGGTCAAATCAGCCAAACTACAGATTACCCTAGAAAATACCCACATGACTGTAGAAGGGCTCGAAAGAGAACAAACATTCGGGTGTGATCCTTTAGTTCCACAGCAAGATGCCGGAGACACCCTAGTAGATATAGATACCAGCTTAAGAATCCAAGTTGCGAGAACACCTGTAAGGTATTCTGAGAAGATCGCACAACTGTTGGTTCTAAACATAGAAGCTGAAAAAGCTTACGACTACTGGATACTAGGGATCAGAACTTGATCTCCCGTATGACCATAATGGGACCGCAACAACCAAGAATCTATGGTTGTGATCCACAGATCCCACAGCCTAACGAATCCATAAGAGAATTAGACATAGACACTGGCCTACGTAAATTAGTATTTCAGTCTACTCCGATTCCACCTCTCATCATTCAACAGTTATCCCTACTAGACACAACAGCTAACGAAGCTAGAGAATTTTGGACTAGGCCAGAGAATCATCCATAGAGTTGACCATATTCACCATATGACCCTATCAGGAGAAATACACGAAACCATCCCGGGTCATTTTCCACGTATCCCACAACCCATAGATCGAATCACGTCAGAGCTCGATATTGATTGGAGCCTTCGAGCAGTCATCCTCGCTGATCGATCTATCACACCAGTCTAAGTTAGAAGGGCCTTCTTTGCCTTAGATTCGCAAATACCATTAGTGCGTGTCGAAGACATTAGACTGCCTAACTAGTTTGCCTGCACATTCTACCCACACCGGCTGTCTCGGCACGACCTCGGGAGGTCGGGTACGCAGAAGAGTTACTTGTTGATTCTCAAGCTCACCTGTCACTTTTCCGACGTACAAAATTGGTGAACCCGACGTGAAGCAAGCAAGTCTTTCACCTTCTCTTTGAGAAGTTTCATCTTCTCCAATCACCTTCGCTCCTTCCCATTATTCTGCGGGTATTCATATACCCCCCGAATATGTCGGGATTCGATGCATACGGCAGACCCCTCTTGGGTCTTGAGGCATACTACGCCCAACAGAATAGGCAGTCATCACCCTCACTCTCAATGTGGGGCGACAACTATTCAACTAATCAATTGTCAACACAAACACCAAGGACTAGATATAACTCGTCCTTCCAAACAGAGGGGTTGGAGCAACTTGCTCAAACACAAACAGAGCCTTCAGGCTCGAACAATATGACATTAACTGGAGAGTCTGCTTCGTCTCCTCAGGTATTATTCAGACCACCTATTAGTAGACAATCAGATCCATACTTGGTCTTAGACGATGGACAATCAATACCTTATCCTAGGAGTGAACAACGCTCCCGGGGTATGTACCCGCCTATAGGAGGTTTACAAGTACAACCCGAGACCCATTTTCAAGAAAATATCTCTACAGGAAATATTCTTGGAGAAACTTGGCAAGATATCAATCACTTCATGACAGCTATCACATGCCTCTACAACACCAAGGTATACAACAAATGCCACTCGGGAAAAGTACCGTGACTTCACCAAATGAAGTCATTTCAACGTTAGTAGAAAGAGTACGAGGGTTAGAACTTGCTCAAGCAAATCAAAATCCTCCGTTCATACAAACGGGGAGTTCCAATCCTCCATACTACTCTGGCCAAGTAGATCTCCTCACAGGAGTAGGCACGTTAGGTGTGACTCCTCAGTATTCACAACAAGTGCCAACTAGACCCACTATCGCTACTGTTCCTCCGGGTCCAGTACAGAGCAATCCATTCCTGGATAGTACCCCTTCGTACTTAAACATGTACTCCAAATCACCACAAGGGGATATGTACTCATCCCCCGGCGTGTTTACTCAAATGCAAGGATTGCCTTATGCCCCTGCCAATGCGTACGTTACGCCATATCAACAACCTGTTCCACCACCGCCTCCTCAACAGACACCGTCAATGGTTGAGACGTATGCGATAGGGACTTATTCAGAATATTTGAAGGAGCCTTTAGATTTCACCATACGAAGCGTCATGCTTCCAAGACCTCTTCCCGATTTGCCTAAATACAAAGGAGAAGGAGATCCGAATGCGCATATCAAAGCTTACGCTTACTGACCATTCGAGAATTACTCCCATGGGATGGGATTGCTGCTAAAATATTCCCAAAACGCTGGAAGGAATTGCCTCGATTGGTATTACGAATACCCAAAGCTTCCATACATTCATTCGAACAACTCGTGTATGCGAGTTCATCAAAGCCTTCGACATGAACAAACTACTAAGGACATGAATCAGGGAGTTCTTGCACATCAAGCAAGAACATAACGAGTCTGTCGCCCATTTCATCCAAAGGTGGCGCACAGTCCTTTATTCCTCGGCAAGCACTCCAAACATGGATCAGATGGAGCTATGCGATTTATTCCTTCATTCTCTTAGCAGAGAAGTGAAGGAAGAAGTCCAGAAGTTCCCACTAAGGACTTATGATGAGGTACTTGAGAGCGCGCTCCGCGAATTGATCAGCAGCGATAGATAGTGGCCGTAAGACGTATGGAGCAAACGGGAGGTTAATCACCTCTACTCAAAATACTACAACCACCACAAGCGTCAATCAAGGACCCAAAATCCTTAACAAAAATCGTGGGGTAACAACAGATGGGGTAACTGACCAGCCCAAGAGGGTAAATGTCGTTAATACTCCGTCACAAACAAACAACCAAAGAAACAACAATTTTACCCCGACGATCAATACGGTGGATTTTAATAATCCACAACAACAACAATGGCGAAATCCCATACAAGGACCAAGCCAAAACTCCTTTGGTTATCAAAACCAAAATCAAAACCAGAAACAACAAAACTTTAGTCCTAATAGGCAACAGTTTGATCGGAATTTTAGGCCACAATACACACCAAACCAACAAAACGGGAATTACAACCCCAATTCTTATTGTGGTTTCCATAAAATTCGGGGTCATGACACTAGAACGTGTCGTGATTACAACAAATTCATGCAACGCTTGCCAAGTGAACAAAAACAATTTTTTATGGATATGTTCTTAACAGATCCTACGTCACCAACGGCAAATACCTTCGCAGGGGCAGTTTCCCCTCAAAATGCTCCTCTCAAGATCTTTAATGATCCACTCCCAAATCATGATAGCGATAGGTTGAAACCAACTGGAACAAACAAGGGTGCAATAACAGGAAACAACGATCACGAGGCTTCGACTTCGCTAAATCCGTTAGTCGCGCCACAACTAGGAAGTCAACCACGACCTAAGGTAGTTGGATTAGTAGAGCTAGACTCCGAATTACCTGTTGAAGCAATTACGAGAACACGAGAGTATTTCTCTCAACCAATTCCAAGCCACCTGCCGGAAACAGATAACATCCAAAGCAAGCCGTAGCAAAACCTATGGGTGCTTTGATCTAATTAATGATCTAACAAAACCTTCTCGCATATTTCATTCCTTGATTTACTAAAGAATTCCCCCGCTCACAGTGGCTGCTCTTTTAGAGGCGTTAGGTTTGGGTCATTTAGTTAGTATCACTCCACCAGGAAGTGCAAGTAAATCATATAGACTTTGATGTTTATCCACCAGACAAGAGGATAGGGATGTTGAATTCATATTCGAAAGCTTCGCTCCTTATAGAAACAGATAAGGTTAGGGTTAGGAGGAATACCCGTAGAATGTTGAGATGATGTGCGCGTCATCAGAGAAAGATCAGCTGATCGCGAAGAACTCCTTTTTGTCTTGGAAGGACTACTGCAAATAAGAACACAAGACCACAAGATTTTGATTAGATAATAAATGAGGGAATCGCCTTGGGCCCAGAAATATGAAACTTCCTTTCGAAGGTGGTGGCCGCCCTCGCCGATATGAGTTAACACAAAATACTGTAAAATATCAATTAAATTGCTTGGCTGAACTGGGTAGGGGAAAGGCTGTTTTTCCTGGTTTTTGATCAAAGGAACCGATGCCGGTTACCTATAACCGATGGCGGTTACTGCTAACCGATACCGGTGGGTTCTAGGATCTTCTGGGCTGGTTGTGGAGTTTGTAATGGCTGATTTTTGGATAGTTTTTGGGAAATGGGATGGTTAGAAACAAAAGAATGACAGCTAGAGGCAATGGTACGTTGGATAATGGATCCAGAAACGGATTTGGGAGGACTGTAATTCCAAAAGCATAAGAAATGTTATAATGGAGGACATGCAAGATGTAACTTACTGGTTTTGATGAAGATGCAAGTTGATCTCCTTGGCTGCCAACTCTTCTGGTTTCTTCACTGCCTCTCGCTTGGTCAAGTGAAGTTCTCGACTCGCTAATCGCTTTGACTCTCCTTTGATTCAAAATCCTTCGACTGATCTCCCAAAATGAAATTCCGATCCGTTGTTTTGGTTTGGGGAGCCCATTTACAGGGAACCGATGGCGGTTACGTAACCGACGCGGCGGTCGAGTAGAACCGCATCAGTAAGGAAAAAGTAGGCTATTTTTAGTAAAATAGCCCGCCTTCCCCGTTTTTCTCCCGAGAGATCGCCGGGCTTGGTCAAGTGGCTAGAAGGTCGGCTTTGGGTGCAGTAAGGAGGTATTAGTTATGGATGTGAGTCTAGACCAAGTCACAGGGTCTTAATTAGGTTAGTTTAGGTTAGGGCTAGGTCATGATGAGGTGGCAAAGTGAGGTGGCGGGTAAGGTGATGTGGATTTATCAATTACAAGGTAATTAATAAATAATTGTGTAAAGTTTAGGTAATGAGGTTAGATTGCGAGATGAGATGCGGGTCACAAGGGGTCGTAAGACACAAATTTGGTGTCTACATTAGCCCCTTATTGTCGTGGTAGCTTGTTTTGTCAAAGTCGCGTGGACAATAATATGAAGTGGTTTCTCCTATTAAGGGTATAGGTAATCCCCCTCAAATCTATCACAGATTGAGTGAACGGGAAATCAGGGATAGGGTTGATAAAGGGTAAATGGGGTAGAGGGATGGTAAGATGATGGGGTAGGTCCAAGGAAGCACGCATTTATGTTGAAATGCAATAAGACGACGAGGGTACATGATTTTTGACAAGCAAACCAAAGAATGTGTAGGCAAAGGTCGATAGTTTATCCAAACAAGGGTGATATAATCCCGGTATCCAAGGCAGAGGAAGTAGCTCCTGTGGTATATAATAGGTGAGGTACATGAACGTTTAGGCATGTTCGGCGAAGCACTCAAGTGGTTGGTTTGGTTGAGATAAACGTCACGGTCAGGTGTGGGCAAAGTCGGGTCGATGATCAAGTCAAGGACCTTAATCATGCTAAAACACGAACAGTGAGCTCGATTGAACACAAGGTACATGATGGATGGATAAAATAAAACGTTGATTGTGGGTATGGTATGGAAGTGATGCGGCCTTGGGTCGGGCCAAGTTGTTGGGTCAGTGGCCTGGGTCGACCATAACCAGAGAGTGAGGCCTTGGGTCGGGCCAAATTGGTGCAGGGCGAGGCCTGGGTCGGGCCAAATAGGTATGTTGAGGCCTCGGGTCGGGCCAACAGGTAGGCCGAGGCCTGGGTCGGGCCATTGGTAGGGCGAGGCCTCGGGTCGGGCCAACAGGTAGGGCGAGGCCTGGGTCGGGCCGACAGGTAGGCCGAGGCCTTGGGTCGGGCCAATTGGTAGGCCGAGGCCTTGGGTCGGGCCAAATAGGTAGGCCGAGGCCTTGGGTCGGGCCAAATAGGTAGGTTGAGGCCTTGGTCGGGTCAGGAGGCCTTGGTCGGGCCAATTGGTAGTAGGCGAGGCCTTGGGCCGGGCCAACAGGTAGGCCGAGGCCTGGGTCGGGCCAAATGGTAGAGGCGAGGCCTAGGGTCGGGCCAATAGGTAGGGCGAGGCCTTGGGTCGGGCCAACAGGTAGGCCGAGGCCTGGGTCGGGCCAAATAGGTAGGTCGAGGCCTTGGGTCGGGCCAAATAGGTAGGGCGAGGCCTTGGGTCGGGCCAAATAGGTAGGTTGAGGCCTTAGGTCGGGCCGGACCAGTGAACAAATGTTGTGTAGCAAAGGTGGACAGAGGCGATATTGGTGAAAAAGAGGCAAGGAGTAAGGAACGGCAAAGAATGGGGTGAAAGTTGGGTATCAAACCGACGTCGATTCTGCATGACCGATATCGGTTAAGGGACCGATACCGGTTTCCTAGGGCAAAAAGGAAACCGACATCGGTTAAGGTCGAAAAACCTATAAAAAGAAAAATACGGCCTGTCATTGTCACTTTTGTTATTTGTAATCCAAAATTGACTTGTCTGACGTGGAGAGTTGATTTGTAGGGGTATTGAGTGAGGTGGAGCTATTTGATTGGCGGAGAGAGTTGATAGTGGGCCCGAATAGTTGAGGAGGCAGCAGGTGATTGGCCGGGGACCCAGCAGATCAGGATTGGAGCCATGGCACAGGCAGGAGGAGCTGGAGGAGCTGGACCAGCTGGACCACCACCACCCATCCCACCACGACGACGTGTCGTCGTACCGGTAGGTTCTAAACTCTTTAATTTGGTGATTTGGTTGAGTTATGTTGTTTTTGGGATTTGGGTAGGAATTGGTATTTTGTAGGAAATAATGGGTAAATGGAGGTAATTCGAGAAAGGGAGAGGGTAGATAGGTTAGATAGGCTAAGGCGGCTAGGTGTGTAAAATTTGGGGGTGTTTGGGTGGGTAGATGGGTAAAAATAGGTGAAAATGGTTTTGGGGGCGCGCATGGGGTTCGGCTCTGGGCAGAGACAAAGTGACCGATGTCGGTCAACAGGCGACCGCATCGGTCACAAAAACGGTAAGATTGTGTTTGAGCGAAACCGTGTCGGTCTCGCATCGGCCAGTGGGGTCGGTGGGGGGGGTCGGGGGGATTGTGGGTTGGGTGGTTGAGTGGGTGGGTTGGGTTGTCTTGGTTTGGTTTAGGGTGGGGGTTGGATTGGGTTGGTTTAGGGTGTAGGTTGGGGGTTTAGGGACGAGGTTTTGTGGGTTGGGTGGTTGAATGGGTTGGGTTGAGTTGGGTGGTTGAGTGGGTGGGTTGGGTTGGGTTGGTTTAGGGTGTGGGTTGGGGGGTTTAGGGGCTAGGTTTTTGTGGGTTGGGTGGTGAATGGGTTGGGTTGAGTTGGTTGGGGTGGGTGGAGTTAGTTGTGTAGGGTTTAGGGTTTAGGGTCTAGGTTTTTGTGGGTAATGGGTTGGAGTGGGTTGGGCTGGGTTGAGTGGGTTGGGGTGGTTTAATTGTGGGTTGGGTGGGTGGGTGGGTTGGGTTGAGTTGGGTGGGGTGGGGGTTGAGTTGGGTTGGTAGGGTGGGTTTGAATGGTTTGGGTTGAGTTGGTCTGGGGTGTTGTGAGGTTGGGTGGTTTATGGGTTTAGGGTTAGGTTTTTGTGGGTTGGGTGATTGAGTGGGTCAGTGTAGGGTTTAGGGTTTAGGGTCTAGGTGTGAAGGTGGGTTGGGATGGGATTGGGTTTAGAGTTTGGGGTGGAGAAAGGTGAGGTGTGGGTTTAGATTTTGGGTGTTACAAAAGGGGGTTTAGATGGTAAAGTAGGTGTTATAATAAAGAGTGGGTCTAAGAATGTGGGTTGGTTTTGCAGCACGCGACCAGTTGACGATGCGTGATAGGATGCCTCCACTATTGAGTCGGATGAGGCCACACATATCTGCGGCGCATTGGGCCATCATGCGCGAGGTGGGACTTGGCGGGGTCCAGAGGTACAGAGCGATAGACAGAGATCACAGCCTGATGGTCGCCCTCATCGAGAGATGGGATCCGGCGGCCAATGTGTTCCATCTGCCGACCGGGGAGATGACGGTCACATTAGAGGATGTGTATCGCATCCTGCGGCTACCGATCGAGGGAGAGGCCGTTTTCCAGGTAGATTCAGAGACTGCCATGGATAGCATACTGCAGGTTTTTGGGGATGCAGCCGCGCTTCTGACATATCATAGCGCGAGCATTGGATATGGTGACATGTACCGCGCACACAGACATGAGACACGGCTTGCCGTGTTGATGATGATAGGGGTCACCCGCTTCGCCTCCCGATTCGAGAGGGAGGCCGCTCCCACGGGCATTGATGGGGGTGCACGGAGATGGTGGAGGAGCACACTGTTTTGCATGGGCACCAGCAGTATCTCGGTGCAATTATACAGGAGTTATGGGGCTATCGCCGAGGAGGCGATTTGGTATTTGTTCTACATTTTGTTGATCGTTGGGCATACGAGCACATCGTATGCATCAGCCAGAGGGCTACCCCCCAAAGAGCCTGTGGCCACAGTGTGTCATGTACCGATATGGATTTGAGAGAGGTGGTTGGGGTCGTGGGCCAGCCACGAGTAGTTGTTGCAGTCGGGATGTGGCCTACTATGACATATGTTAGAGGGCCTTACAAGCAGAGACATTATATGGAGACCCTACAGAGGTCACCACCGGGCAGAGGAGCCTCACAGATACTGCGCCCGATCCAAAGATACATTCCGGATAGCAGGACGAGGCCGGGAGAGTACGAGCGGATACCCTTAGAGAGGGCACGCAGCAGATGGGGCTGCCACAGGACGAGCCACCTCCCTTCCCTCAAGACAGAGGGATGATGTAGAGGCCCCACCTAGCCAGCCACCACCTTGGGATCCAGACCAGGTAGTGAGAGAGGCCAGCAGATGATGGTGTGGATGATGCCGGGTGCACGGGGCATACACGGTGGTCCTGGTGGGTCGGGCAGAGAGTGGCGAGGATAGTAGCCCGCGCGCAGACTTGACGCAATGCGGTCATAGCATCGCAGAGAGATCAGCTCCGGGGTAAAAGCATTATTACAGGATAGCTTGGTCGCCGCACAGCACGTATAGGGGTCCTACAGGGGCAGCTAGCCCAGCTCAGTACGAGCACAGTAAAGACCACCACCAAAGAAGACAAATGCCAAAGTGCAGAGTGTGTGTGTACAGCAAAGTAGCAAAGCAAAGCAAAAGAAGACAATTACAAAGCCCCCAGATACCACCACGGCCACAGTGCAGTATTGTGCACACAAAGACTCCACTAGCAAAGACCACAGCCCACAAAGCGCAGTACAAGCCTGGGGATATTGGTGTTAGGTGCCAGGGGACCAGCCCCAGTTCCTTCAGTGGCGCGAGATCGTTATATGGAGGTTAGAGCAGAGGCCCGTTATTATCAGGATATTCTTGATAGTAGCGGAGTCGAGTATCAGGTGTATGCAACAGATAGGCGTAGACCTCGCATGCCCAGAGATCTCGTGGGAGGGCAGCTACTGGCTGGCGTGTCCGTGACGGGCAGGAGGCGAGAGGCACCACAGGGACCAGTGGGGAGAGGTGCCGAGGGCGGTGGGGAGAGCTGATAGATCCCCGACATGGTTTTGTATAGGGACATGGGCACCGGTCTGCGAACCGGTTGTATTGATAGAGGCCTGCGTGCCTACACTTATTCATTGTTTGGATTCATTTATTTATTATATACCGGCCTGCGAGCCGAGTACGGGTTGTATATTTGATACCGGCCTGCGAGCCGAGTATATTTTTGACATGAGAGACCGGCCTGCGAGCCGAGTCGAGATTTTTGGTAGGTATTGCGGCCTGCGTGCCGGCTTTGGTATATTATGAGATCACAGAGGCCCCGATGTAGGGCACATTGTATTTTTGAAAACTGGTATATATATATAGATGATGTTTTGATCCACATGCTGTGTTTAAAATGTGTTGAAATATGTGGTTAATGGTTGGTAATATATAGAATGTGTGATGAGTTTAATTGACATGTTGATAGATAGATGATGCTGATGTTTTTGTTTGTTTGTGCGTATATATGAATGTCAGGTTATGTGATAAATTGGTGGTTTTGTGACAAATGTGATATATGTAATCGATGAGTTGGATCTAAATGATGTATAGATTGATAGTTTTTGGTAATCGTATGATGGTTTGTTTATTTATAAAATAAATGATGTTGATGAAATTGTAATGCTATGTGTGGTGGATGAACAAAATGTGGTAAATTGTGTTGTTTATGCAGGCAAAGAGGCGGGCGCGACAAAAATTTAGAGGAGAAATGAAGAAAAGAACCCTGTTTCAAAAAGGAAGGTGTGTAACCGATATCGGTTAGGGAACCGATATCGGTAGTCATAGACCGATATCGGTTAACTAACCGATACCGGTTATTTAGGTATGAGCTTTTCTAAAAATAGAAAAGCTAGGGTGGCAACTTAAGTTTTAATTTTAGAGCCATGCAAGAGGTTAAATACGCGAACGCGACGCTTTTTGACGACTGAGACAGGATTTGCATGAGAGATTTGGGTGAGAAGGAGAAAAGAGACAAGGAAAGTAAATGTGATCCGAGGTTCAGAAGGCAGAAAGACAAAGTTGAAAAGGGTGGTGATCATGGCAGAACGAGGAGAAGCATCCAGCAGGCAAGGACAGGAGGGAAGACAAGGGCCACCTCAAGCTGCTGCAACCCAAGAGGTATCATTTTGTTTGTGATTTAACTACTGCATGTTTTGTGAATAAGATGGGGGAGAGTAGGTGGGTAGATATGAGAAAGAAAACATGATAACAAGGGTTGCAGTGAGGTAAGTGTTACAGGTAGGCAATCGGGGTTTTGTGTATGTTTGCATGTATAAAAAGGAATAAACGAGCAAATTATTGTCGTAGGTGGTTGTTTTTAGGGAAGGTGTATATAATTGACAGTGACCGGTAGCGGTTAGGGAGAACCGGTATCGGTTACTCAACCGATATCGGTTATGTATAACCGGTACCGGTTACTGGAGAAATTTCCAGAATGTTTGAAAAAGACTCTAATGGATTGAATGGTTGTTTGTCGTTTTTGGCGTATGCAGGCAGAGACAGGGTTGAGGATGAATGATAGCGTGCCAGCGCTGTTGTCGCGAATCCGAGCGGATGTAACACCAGCGGAATGGACATTGATAAATCGTTTGGGGTTAAGTGGAATCCGTTATTATTCACGAATCGCACGTAACCATGGTATGTTACAAAGCTGATTGAGAGATGGAATCCCGAGACAAATACCTTCTATCCGCCAACAGTGAAATGACAAGAACTTTGGAAGATGTGTTTGATTTTGAGACTCCCTATTACAGAGAACCAGCTTTATCGTGCACTACCTAATGCGGCACTGGGAGCGATAACAGCAGATTTGGTCCATATGCACGAGACTTAACACAATGAGGTTTGTCATTCACATATGGGGTAATGTATGCAAAGACACCCCGAGGAGACAAGGTTAGCAAAGTGATTTTATTGATGGCGGTAGGGTATTATATGCTACGAGGGCGGAAGGGGGAAGATTTCCAAAGGCATTGATGTGTGTTATTTGGGAGATGATAGAAAGGAATGTGACTTTTGCATGGGCACCTGCATATTTGGCGGAGCTATACAGGGGTTTATGGGCTTGTAGGCGAAATCACAGAACGACACTGGATAGTTCATACTTATTACACTGTTGGGCCTATGAGCACATTGTTTGTGTGCGACCAATAGGCCGATCCATCCAGGTAGGAGAGACCGGAGTACAGAGGCTGGGATTCCGACGATGGGTCCAGACAGAACAGGAGGCAAGATCTCAGGCCGTGCCGGGTGACATTGAGTATTACAGGCAGGTATGGGAGAGGGTGACGGTTGCGGATATCTGTTGGAGGCCCTACGGGAACTATATGGTAACCGAGAACATAGCTGAGGAGTTGAGAGGTGTAGAGCGATTGAGGTGGATCGCGGGGCACAGGCCAGGTGAATATGAGAGGATTCCGATAGATCGCGTGCGGCGACAATTTGGATTTGTGCAGGACATACCACAGGCTTATAGACCATATATGAGGATCGATGCCGAGGCAGCATTCTCACCACCCCGGCCAACACCTCCAGAAGGGCCCGAGGAGATAGCAGCCGATCGCAGGTAATGGATGCAGGAATGACAGAGGCCTATAGATTATGGTGGGTAGCAGAACTGCGAGGTGTACGTGAGCGCCCTGACATAGCGGTGATCACAGCAGAGAGGGATCGTCTGCAGCGTTTGGTTCAGCAGCTCCAAACGCAGGTGAATGAGACAAGAGGATTGTTAGTGGTTGCGGAGTCACGGGCGGCGAGACTAGAGGCTGGAGTTCTCCATGCGCGAGGGCGTATTCATATGTTACAGGAGAGATTGGCAGATCAGTGGGCGGTACCAATAGCCGCGGTACCTTTGAGGACAGAGAGGCCCGGCGAGAGGGGTCGACGATCACGATCATCACCTAGTTCGGGATGAGTTGTGATGGTCTGAGTACATGTTAGCGAGGTATAAGAATAAATAAGGATGCCGACCTGCGTGTCGATGATAGAGAAGATGTATTTGTTTAACATCTAAATAAAACTGAATATGTATGTTGATTTGAGTTATAATAATAAGAATGTTTGTGTTGTGGTTTTTGGTGTTTTGAAAAAGGATAAAAGAGAAATGTGATTAAATAGAAATACACAAAAATATTTATATTTACCACACATGATAGGTTATGATAGGGGATGGTCGAGCTAACCTTGGGAGATGCCATGTCTCCGAAGTGCTGCCTACATAGCCCATTGCACAAAGCAAGGAGGGGCCTCAGACCGATGTAGTTCTCCCTTAGGATCAGGGAGAGGCGAATTTAGGCAATTTGGTATGGTTTAGGCAATTGGTCGTTTGGTAAAAATTTGATGTTGGTAGGGTAATGTTGTTGGTGTAGGTATAGGTAAAGCAAAGGTTAGCATACCCAAGTAGTAGGGAATAGTGTCCTGATTAAGATCAACACACAATTCTAGATGCGAGGCAAAGCGGAAAGAGTGCTCCGTAGGTGAAAAGAGCTAAACAAACCACACAACGTAGAACGAGCCTGAAGCCCTAAGTGCCGTGCACTGACGAGAAGTCCATAGTTGAAAAGAGTTGTATGATCACAATATATCAGGTGTACGTTACGTCCCTTGAGTTGAAACAAATGGTGAGGTGATGTGGATGATATAGCGGAGGTACAAAGAACTTGTTATAACGAAAGAGAACCTACCCTAAATAGACAAGTCCATGACCCAAAAAGTTCTTTTGAATGAGGCTTTTATTTTATTGAATGTAGACTGATCGATGCGGGAAGTCTACAAGGGATATTGATTGTTTTATTCTTGAGGTCTTCACGAAGCTGATCAATGCGAGAAGCTTCTGATAAAGGCTGACTGTGTATAGCTGTCCTTCGGGGGAGCAGTCTATTTATAGTAGCAGAGATGATTTTAGTGCATAGCTGTCCTTCAGGGGAGCAGTCTATTTATATAGAAGCAGAAGAATATTTTGGCATATGTCCTTCAGTGAACAATACTATTCTTCGAGGAATAGAGCAGTCTATATTTAATTGTAGATGACTAGATGTTCTTTTGGCGTGAAACATCTAGTTTAGTAGGAAGTTTGACTCAAGAAAATCCCTTAAGAATGTGGCTTATTTTAATACTTTGAAGTCATGGACTAGACTAAAAAAGGGGAAGGCATTATCAAGGGGAGGTGCGAAGTGATTTTGATTTTATGCGGAGATATAGAAAACAAAGTGTATGTAGCGGTAAATGAGCTCAAGGGACGAGCAGTAGGTAGATAAGAGGTGATATAACACTAGTTTCAACAGTAGAATGGTCGAAGATGTAAGGCATTAAGGGGTTCAGGCTCAGGTTTACCATTAAGCGAAGCTAAACGATAAGTGCCTGATCCATAGGTGTGAGTGATTATATAAGGCCCAATCCAATTGGGAGCAAATTTTCCACGTTTGCTCTTTTCTAGTTTGGTGACATGTTGATTCTCTTTGAGGACAAGATCACCAACCTTAAAGGTACGCTCATGAAGTCGCTTATCATAAGCACGCTTGATGCGTTTTTGATAGATTTGAAGGTGATCGAGAGCTGTAAGACGTCGTTCAAGAAGCTCCATTGGGCTAACCGCTCTTGGCGGAAATCATCGTTGGTGAGAATATCCTGAAGAGATATTCTAAGGGAGGGTATTTGTATTTCGAGAGGTAAAACAGCCTCGGTACCATATACCAAAGAAAAAGGTGTGGCATTAGTGGAGGTACGAATGCTAGTACGATAAGCCCAAAGGGCAAAGGGAATGTGATCGTGCCAATTTCTTCCAGATTCATTGACGACTTTCATGAGGATTTTGGTTAGAGTTTTATTAGAAGATTCAGCCTGACCATTGGCCTGCGGATAGTAAGGTGATGAGAAGCTAAGTTTGATACCAAAGTTGTCACAAAGGTCTTGCAACAACTTGTTTTTGAAAGATTTACCATTATCGGTTATTAGGCGATGAGGAATACCAAAACGACAGATAATGTGATGGTTAATGAATTCGACAATTTTTTCTTTTTTGATTGAAATGAGTGGAATAGCCTCCACCCATTTTGTATAATATTCGGTCGCTGTGATTATCCAACGGTGACGTTGTGAAGAGGTCGGGTGAATCTCACCAATAAGGTCTAAACCCCATTGTGAGAAAGGCCAAAGATCACGAGCGACTTGTAGCGGGTGGCTAGGAGTATGTTGAAGATTGGCATGTTGTTGACACATGACACAAAGGCGCTTAACATATTCGTAGCAGGCCTTATTATGAGAGTAGGCCAATAATATCCTAGGCGAAGGATTCGTTTAGCCACGGCAAGACCACTAAAATGTCCACCACAAATACCGTCATGGACCTGTTGGATGGTATGAGTGGCCTCCATGCCAGTTAGACAGCGAAGGAGGATACCATCAAAGCCACGTTTATAGAGGAGTCCCCCCATGACAACATAACGTGAAACACTTTTAAGAAAAGCACGTTTGCCATTACTAGTAAGGTCAGGTGGGAGGGCAGAGATTGTAAGGTAGTCGTGAAATTGGTGGTACCAGGTATCCTGTGAATTAGTAGACACAGTATTTATCATACAAACTACCGGGGTTGAATAGGATGGGGCAAAAAGTTGTTGGACCACGACGAATAATTCAGAGTCAGTTGGCAAGCGGGAATTTGCGAGGCTAGGCAAGCCATAGTATCCGCAAATTTGTTAGTGGAGCGGGGAATGGTTTGTATAGAATAGTGGGTAAATAAAGCTAGAAGTGATTCCACGTAGTGTTTGTATTTTTGAAGTTCCTCGTTTTTGCATTGGTAGACGCCCATAACTTGATTGACTACCAATTGAGAGTCGCCAAAAATGTTGATAGATTTGATACCTAAGTGTAATGCAACTTGGAGACCCAGAACAAGGGCCTCGTATTCCGCTGTATTATTAGTGCAAGGGAAATCAAGTCGGAATGAAAGAGGCATAGGTTCAGTGTTGAGAGGAATGAGAACAACGCCGGCTCCTCCTCCGCCGCACCGGCATTTAGATCCATCAAGAAGAGGGTCATTAGGTACGACTCTCTCCGTGAGGGAAAGAGTAGCGATGAGTTCGGGAAATGTGAAATTGGTAAATTGTTCCCCTGCAGACAGAGCGTCCGCAAGTTGGTCTGCGATGGTTTGTCCTTTGATTGATTTCTGGTGGATAAACTCAAGATCGAGGTCGGCGAGAAGCATGAGCCATCTAGCAATGCGTTGGTTCAGATGAGGTTTGGCGTACATGTAATGGATGGGGTCTCGTGATTGGTGATGACGAAAGTCTTGTGATTTAGAAGGTAGTGTCGGAGTTTGGTGGCAACGAATGATAGGGCAAGGCACAATTTTTCTACATGTGTGTACCTAGTCTCATAGTCCACCAAAGTACGACTTATATAATAAACGGCTTGTTCGTGATTCTCGAGTCACGATGTGCAAGCATGGCTCCTACAACGTGGGTCGGTGGCGGAAAGGTAAAGGTAGAAAGGGCGGTTGTCTTGGGGTGGGATAAGCACGGGTGGTCAGAAGAGATAAGATTTGAGAGCTTCAAGGCTTGGTGACATTCTTCGCTCCATTGGAAAGCAATATCCTTTTTAAGGAGGTGATGGAAAGGTTGACACCGATCCGAGAGTTGGGAGATGAAACGTCGGATAGATGGAGCTTACCTTGTAAACTACGCAATTGTTTGAGATTTTGGGTGGGGGCATTTCTAGGATAGCTTTGACTTTCGATGGATCGACCTCAATGCCACGCAAAGAGACAATAAAGCCAAGAAGTTTTCCTAAAGAACACCAAAAACACATTTCTTCGGTTCAAGGCGGACGTAATATTGTAATAAAGCGATCAAAATAATGGTTAAAACATCGAGATGTTCACTACGATGTTTAGACTTGCCGAGAAGATCGTCGACATAGTCTTCAAGGATAGTGTGCATAATGTCATGAAAAATGTAGGTCATAGCCCACTGATAGGTAGCACCAGCATTCTTAAGGCCAAATGGCATGACACGATAACAAAAGGTTCCCCAAGGAGTTATGAAGGCAGTCTTGTGTTGATCGGCAGGGGCAACCAAAATTTGGTTATATCCTGAAAAGCCATCCATGAGAGAAAGCATTTCATGACCCGCAGTGAGATCAACAAGTTGATCAATACTTGGGAGGGGGAAGTCATCCTTAGGGCAAGCGAGGTTAAGATCCCGGAAATCCGTGCATATCCGAAGTCCCCCCGTCGCTTTCGTGACAGGTACGATGTTAGAAATCCATTGAGGATAGTCAATAGGCAGAATGAAGGAAACAGAAAGGAGTCGTTGGAGTTCCTCTTTGACCAAGAGAGCAATGCGTGGATGCATTTTTCTCAATTTCTGTTTGACTGGTTTGGAATCGGGGTTTAGGGTGATGTTATGGACGGCAATGGTAGGATCAATTCCTGGCATGTCAGCGTAAGACCATGCGAACGCTTGGTTGCGAGCACAGAGAAAGGTAGTAAAGGCGGCTTGTTCTGATGTGTTAAGGGATTGTCCAATCTTCACTATGTGAGGATCTTCCTCCGTGTGGATGTTGATTTCTATAGTAGATTCATTCAGCATAGTTTGGGTTTCAGATGGTAGGGCGCGTTGAATATAAGAATCATCCGCGCCCAGGTAAGTGAGTATGGAGTCGTCATCCTGGCATTCAACAACATTAATCAAAGGTGAATCCTCTTCGATCATGTCTGGATACAGAAGGGGAAGAGAAGATGGGTCCTCATTATCGCGTTGATAAGTGAGAGGACCTATGAAGATAGCATTTATGAAAAAAAAAAGTTAGGAGGGATAGATTCAGGGTCCATCGATTCTGTGGGTGATGATGGCAAAGTAGGTGATGATGTTTCGGTAGGGGCAACGTCTTCCTCTTCCAGGATACAGCTGACAGGAGGTGTCTCTTGTGTAGGTGTTTCGGAAAAACCGAGACCACTGCGATCATTATGTTTGCGTGTGGTGATGGGGATGAGAGTATGTCGGCCTTGTTCGTAAAGGCCAAAACCAAAGCCTTTCCACGCACAGCGAGTCAAGAAGGTGAGGGCGAAATGACGATTTGTCAAGTATTGAAAATCGGATTGGAAGGGAACCACACCAAGAGGAGGTTCAGGGGTAATGGAGGATGTGTCAACACCCCCATACGTTAGGTTAGTGCGACAATGGGGTGGTCCGTAAGAGATTACCTCCCCCACGCGACGGTCGTAGGTGGGATGTGCATGTAATTGTCCGTACTCCTGCGGGGTAGGGAAAGAACTAACGTTATATAGCGGTACTCCCCAGCGTGAGGCGATGAAAACATCTACTAAGGGGTCGGAGGTTGGGATGTTAGCAAATGCGGGAAGAGAAGTGGTTTGTGCGACGGTAGTTTCATACCAAGGCGTAGGTGTAGTTGAGGTGGATGGTTGAGGTACATTTGAAGAGGATGGTTGGGTTGAATGTATGGGTGTCTTAATTGGTATAAGCACATCATTTGGGCGATATAGCATATTGCAAGTTTTGAAGGGGGGAGGATCAGCTTTTACAGTGTAGGACTTCCCCTCGTACTCAAATTTTATGCATCGATGTAATGTTGAGGGAACGCATCCCATGGCTCGGATCCAAGGACGACCCAAAGAATATATTATATGGAATTCTCCTTCAAGGACATAGAAGAGTTCGGGTAAAGTACGTGGTCCTACGCGAATGTTGAGGATCACGGTGCCTAAGGTAGAAGTAATAGCGTCATTGAATGATCGCAACATGATGGGGTTGGCACACATGCAACTAGAAGGGATGTTCATTTGTTGGAAGGCTTTTGAAGAGATGATGTTTAGGCTAGCGCCCCGTCAATCATAACCCGACGTACTCGAATGTCTCGGACGTAAGCGGAAATGAAAAGGGCAGGGTCAGGGTCTTCTGCACCAAAGTCGATAATTTCATCTTCCGAGAAACTAACCGCAGCGGCTTGTTGTTTTGAGACAGAAGTGGTGGGGGAGATGGATTGTTTGGTGAGAGAAGCAACGTGATTGGGTGTTAGAATGGAGGCAACGGGCAGGGTTTCGTTGGGTAAAACCTCTATCCCTTGAAGGATCTCAACGAGAGCTTGTCGATGAGATTCAGAAGTCTGAATGAGATCATATAGTGTCATTTTTACGGGCGATTGATGAAGTTGTTTGATCATGGTTCGGTGGGCAACTCCATTAGAGACGGGATAGGCGGGTCCGCGAATAACCACTTTAGGGGTGGTGTAATCGGGATTGTTGAAGGAGAAATAGATGCATGGGTGTGTTTTCTTTCGCTTTCCCATTGTTTTTTCTCTCTCGAGCAAGCGACACTAATCATATTAATCTCGTAGACCTGAGATGAGGAAGATGGTTGGGATAATTCATGGTCTTCAAGAGGTGGGGTTGTAATAATGATAGATCTTGGTGAGGCGGGGATAGATGATATAGTAGAGGGAATTGACGCTAGCGGTCTCTCCCTTCGTAAGTTGTCTTTCTTAATCTTTCTATCCGGGAGAGGTGACTGACGAAGGATGGTTTTTAGAGCTTTGCATTCCTCCACATCATGTCCTGGTGTGCGGTGATAAGCGCAGATTTTAGACTCATCGTAATCCATAGGCCGGGGCTTAGACGGGTCATAAGGTCTAAGTGGAGGTAGGGAGATGGTCGCATTCTCCACCAACATAGCAAGGATTTTGGCGTAAGATCCTTTGAGTGGGTCAAAATCGGAAGAGGATGAGGGTATTGATTGTGTGGGTTGTGGTAATGTTTGGGCGTGTTTAGTTCGTATGGGTGGTGGTTTAGCCAAGGGGTGCTGACACATGTTTTTCACTAAACGTGGTTTCTTTGACACAGAAGTTACGTTCGGCTGGTTAGATGATGAGGCTACAGACGGCGTGGTAACGGGAAACAACCACGGAGAAAGGGGAGTGACAGAAAATAAATCTTTTGATGATGGGATTGGTTTAGGGTTGATAGGTGGACCGGATACGCGGGGTAACGATGTTGTTATCCCCTTTGATCGCTGTATAGGTGTAGAAGGCGTAGGTCGTTTTGAAGAAAACGAAGGAGGTATGATATATTGATGTAAGGTGGAGGGATGAGGTCCCAATATGGAAGGCGGGTGTGACGATGAGGGTTTTGATTGTGATAGAGGCACGGATTGCGTTCGTCTCCTAGGTGGCGGGGCGGGTTTATTTTTGGATAAATCGAGTCGCTTAGGCGGGTGTGTTAGACTGGGCATTGGCGAGGTCCCAAGCGTAGGGGAAGATTTGGCTAAGTTAATAGAAGTGGAAGGGGCATTTGGTAGAGGTGAGGGGGGTGAAGGTGAGAACATGGGCATTTTAAGCTTTTGTAGGCACTTCGGGTATATGGTGGAGGCATCAGGATTGGTTGTTTGCATTTGAGTAGAATACGGCGTACTCAAACGTTCCCATAGGGCTCGTCTATCGTCTGGAGACTGACAGTCCTCTCGTGTGAATAGGAACTTTGGTATGGAAGAAAGGTGGGTTGTGATTCCAGTCCACTGTGGGAGTGATACAGGGGGTAGATGAGGCACTGTATCAATAGATGTTAAGAGGTCGACGGGTTGTTGAAAAGATTTAGGTGATGAGGGACTAATAGGCAGAAGGGCATGTTGGAGGGGGTCTGTCATGGCTAAAGAATTTAATGATGTCGGTGCGAGAGATTTCTCCTCTAAGGATGTCAAAAGGAGTGGCGTACCTTCCTCTTGTGCGGCAAGAGTGGTAGAAGGAGACGTCTGGGAAATGGATAGATTAGACAACATCCGCTCGCAATCTTGTAGGGATGTGGTGTAAGAAGACTCATTGATGGGAAGGGAAGCCTGGGCAGTTAACTCTTCTATGGGTAAAGGAACGATTTCGCTTTGGCTTGATGGTGGTAAAGGAGGTTCGGGCTCCTTTGTTAGTGAAGAGTCTAGATTCAAAATTTTCTCAATAGAGGCTTTTGGCTGGGTATCGAATACTGCATGGATCTCATGAACACTCTCCTCGGCTAAGATATCCTGGTTGACGTTACTGCTGGACGAGTGATTCGGGAATGGCTTGTTGAAAATTTTCAAATTTCGGTTAGCAGGTGCGTTAGGATTATCAAGGGCTATATCCCCCGCATCAACCATTTCCTGCACTATGTTTTTCAACATCTTGCAGTTTTCATGACTGTGTCCCTTCACGCGGTGGAAGTTACAAAAGTCATTTTCTTTGTACCAGGAAGGTATGGCGCGAGTGGAATCAAACCCAGAATGAGGTTTAACAGGAGGTAAGGTAATGGCTCCGGCTTTGAGCAATTTCTCCAATATCACACCATATGTTTCTCCCAAGGGAGTGTAGTTGACGGGCTCGGCTTTGTATTTATAGGTGGTTTTTGGTGGAGTATTGGACGGTGGTTGGGATTTGACCATCACCGCGTGGACAGCTCCTTTTGATTTAGAAGAGGTGGACGCGTGAGGAGTGGTGGTATTTGGTTTATTGGTAGAATCAGGATTTCGGAAAGTGGAGTTCTTGTTGCGCAACCGCAATTTCTCTTCCTCTAAGGCTCGAATTTCTAATTTTCGAGCCATAGTAAAGGCCTCATCGAATGTACGGAAAGTTTGAATTTGGAGGGTAGGGGAGATGTGCTTAGCACAAGCCCGCGTAAAGAGTTCGATAAGTTCGGTTTGAGGCAAGGCATACGTAAGTTGGTTGATAAGGCCCCGCCATCGTCCAACGAAATCTGCGATAGATTCGTCTTCGAATTGTCGGATGGCATAAAGGTCGGTGATAGATACTTTCTTAGCAATGTTAATGGAGAAATGATCCAAGAAAGATTGGGCTAGTTGGTTAAAAGAGAAGATCGAGTGCTGGGTTAAAGCACTGTACCACTCCAAGGCGGGTCCTGATAAGGACATAGGGAAGGTGCGGAGTAACAAGGCGTCATTATGGGCAATCAAATAACAAGCATGTCTAAATGATCGCAAATGTTGTTGAGGATCCTCTTTACTATTAAAACGAGTAAATTTCGGCAACTCCCATTGAGGAGGATACGAATGAAGGGGGACAGAAGGGTGAATGGGCTCCCGACAAACTTGTTCGTATGTCAAGGCGCTACGACTTCCCGAAACCGAAGCCTCCAAATTTTGCATTTTGTCCATCATTTGTTTGATGAAATCAGTGGTTGGATGAGATGATGGTGCACCAGAATAGGGATGTCCCATATAAGGTGTTGAGGTTACTGGATATGTATATGGGAATGAAAAGGTAGGCGGAGCTTGAGAAGGAAAGCTCGTGTGGATAGGTGGCAGAGAGCAAGTCATGAATGGAGCAGTCTGCAAAAGAGATGAGGTAGGGGCAGTTGGTGGTAACGAAACGTGGGGTCCAAGATTAACAAAAGGAAAGCTAATCGGGGTCGTATGAACCTCTGCCGCTGTCGGATTGGGAGATGGGGCTAGAGATGCAGGAAGCAAGGCGGTATTATCAGGAGGAGTGGGAGCTAAATGAGCAGCTATACCGATAGGCATACCTACAAGGGAGCTGACCATCAGGTGTACGGTCAGGGGTATGAGACAAATAGTATTGTACAGCGCTGGAATTAGCATCCAGAAACTTGGCAAAGTCCTTATCTCCCACAGGGATTTTAGGAACTTCACTGGTATCAGTAGGATTCCCCATAGAAGGTGAAGGGGGTGATTCAGGCAAAGAAACAGAGCAAGCGTGTGAAACCATGGCGGCGGCTTGTTTTCGAGTGATAACAACCATGGACAAGAACACACAGGAAAGTTTTAATCTATCAAGAACAAAAACAAACCCAGAATGATGAATTTGGCAAGTTGCTGGTTTGTCAGGGGCTGAGAGAGACAGTAACCGATATCGGTTTACTAACCGGTGTCGGTCACAGGGAAACGACGTCGGTCCTTTAACCGATGCCGGTGTCAAAAATCTAGGATAAGAAGATACAAAGGGGCTGCTAATTTGATTTTTAGCAACGTTGAGTATTTTTATCAACTTATTGATCACAGAAGACAGAGTATGACAGAGAAAACAGAACAGCAAACAAGCAAGATGCACACGCAAATCCAGAGATTAACCCTAGGGTTAATTTTAATTATTGTGGACTTATGCCTTTAGACGTAGAATGATGTCAGAATCCTAAACAAGAGACTTAGAGGAAATGTCAAGTTGTTTTGGCTTATAAGGTTACCTCAATCGGGCGGAGGAATACCGTGGAAAAGGGGGGATGTTTGAGCTGTTGTGTTAATTGTGAAGTGATTCGGTATGTGTTGTGCAGTGAAACTAAGGTTAATTTCCTGTCAATACCGTGGATATCACCCCCACGTGTACGACCTATTACTTAATCTATGTTCACTAGAATTGAAAACAACAAGCAGAATGCAATGCATGTGTTTTAAAACCCAAATCGAAAGTGATATTCGATGAAGCAAAAGAGATGACTTTTACTAATGCAAATGCCAGAAAGCAAACAAGTTCTTTTACGAATAATAAAATACCTCGTGAATATTTTAGAAGAAGAAAACAGCAAATATGCTCCTATAATGAAAGCAAGCAAGAAATAAAGAAAAACCCAAAATGGGTCCCACCTAAGCGTGCCAAAATGTTTCACTGGAAATGCTTCATTCCTTATAGAAACAGATAAGGTTAGGGTTAGGAGGAATACCCGTAGAATGTTGAGATGATGTGCGCATCGTAGAGAAAGATCAGCCGATCGCGAAGAACTCCTTTTTGTCTTGGAAGGACTACCGCAAATAAGAACACAAGACCACAAGATTTTGATTAGATAATAAATGAGGGAATCGCCTGGGGCCAGAAATATGAAACTTCCTTTCGAAGGTGGTCGGTTCCCTCGCCGATATGAGTTAACACAAAATACTGTAAAATATCAATTAAATTGCTTGGCTGAACTGGGTAGGGGAAAGGCTGTTTTTCCTGGTTTTTGATCAAAGGAACCGATGCCGGTTACCTATAACCGATGGCGGTTACTGATAACCGATACCGGTGGGTTCTAGGATCTTCTGGGCTGGTTGTGGAGTTTGTAATGGCTGATTTTTGGATAGTTTTTGGGAAATGGGATGGTTAGAAACAAAAGAATGATGAAGTTAGAGGCAATGGTACGTTGGATAATGGATCAAACGGATTTGGGAGGATTGCAATTCCAAAAGCATAAGAAATGTTATAATGGAGGACATGCAAGATGTAACTTACTGGTTTTTGACGAAGATGCCAGTTGATCTCCTTGGCTGCCAACTCTTCTGGTTTCTTCACTCGTCTCTGCTTGGTCAAGTGAAGTTCTGGACTCTGCTAATCGCTTTGGACTCTCCTTTGATTCAAAAATCCTTCGACTGATCTCCCAAAATGAAATTCCGATCCGTTGTTTTGGTTTGGGAAGCCCATTTACAGGGAACCGATGGCGGTTACGTAACCGACGGCGGTCGAGTAGGAACCGGCATCGGTAAGGAAAAAGTAGGCTATTTTTAGTAAAATAGCCCGCCTTCCCTGTTTTTCTCCCGAGAGATCAGTTGCGGGCTTGGTCAAGTGGCTAGAAGGTCGGCTTTGGGTGCGAGTAAGGAGGTATTAGTTATGGATGTGAGTCTAGACCAAGTCACAGGTCTTAATTAGGTTAGTTTAGGGTTAGGGCTAGGTCATGATGAGGTGGCAAAGTGAGGTGGCGGGTAAGGTGATGTGGATTTATCAATTACAAGGTAATTAATAAATAATTGTGTAAAGTTTAGGTAGGAGAAACAAAGCTGTTCTACTACACGAAATACCTTGAGGGGCTACGATAGCCTTAAAGCCACATCGATAGGAACTATAATACTACCGGTCACCTTAGGACCTAAAACAATCTGTTGAGTTTTATATTATAGATTGGGAAACTAACTATAATATGATCCTCGTGCCGGCCACAGATACATCGAATGAAGGCAATCCCTTCCACAATATTTCAAGAAGTAAGATTCTGCATCTCGGGAAAGGTATTTGTAGCCAAAGGTGATCCAAAGCCGTTTGACGTACACCTAGCTGATTTAAAGAAAAGACCAGGTATACACTCAGAATTCAAACTTCCAACAAACCAACTTAACAAACCCTCTGACCCAAAGCCAGAGGAAAAGTTGATACCTACGACGGATCTTGAAACTACCAACATAGCCAAAACAATTCCAACCCCTAAAGGTAAAACTAAAGAAATAGTATCATTAGGGACTACTGCAAAGATCGTTGAGTTGATAGAACAAGATTCACCAATGTTCTTACCATTCGATTCAGTAGGTATCAGATTTTCCCTAGGTGTTGGTTCCTTGCCAGCAGAAGATCTCTGTATGGTAGAAGTAGAGTGTGCAAACACAGCAGATACACCTACATCCATACTCCCGGCTAAGTATTGGACTCTCCATTTCGATGGAGCTAAATGCCGTTATGGAGCGGGGGCAGGTATAATTCTTACCTCGCCCGAAGAGAAGGTCCTCCCATTCTCTTTTAAATTAAACTTTGAATGTACAAACAACGGCGCTGAGTACGAAGCCCTCCTCCTTGGCCTTACCTTAGCCAAAAGAATTGGTATTGATAATATCAGAGTTTTAGGAGACTCGCAATTAGTGGCAAACCAAGTTTCAGAGGTATATGAAACTAAAGCCGAACACTTGCAACTTTACAAAAACATGCTGTATTAGATTTAAGCAAGGCATTCAACTTCATATCCATTGAAGCAATCCCGCGAGAAAAAAATCTTCTCGCCGATTCAATAGCAACCTCAGCATCACGTTTTACTCCAAACAATGAGCTAGAAGATACTCATTTTACAATATCCATTCGAAACGAACCATTGATAAAAACAATGATAGATCCTCTTTCAAACGGAAGTGAATCTACCATCCTAGACCATGTTGGAAACGATGCGGCTACTTTGGATTACTTAAATGCCTTTGCAGCACTACATCTCTCCTATCACACGCTAGATTTATCCCTGATCCCGCATTCATCTTCCTACTTCGGAAATCCTGTAATGAATCTTCCCTCACAAAAAGAACCTAATATATACGTGGTGGAAAACGGGGATGATATAGATCTACCTCCGGCACCACCTGAGTTCGAAGAGGGTAATGCCTCTTTAATTGAAGAAACAATCGATGTCAATATCGGAACGGAAGATGAACCAAGAATTTTAAAGTTAGGTTCTTCGTTAACCCCAGAGGAAGTGGAAATACATACTCAGGTTCTCAAAGAACATCAAAAGGCATTTGCATTTAATTACAAAGAGATGACAGGAGTCGCACCCCACATTGCGGTACACAACCTCGTCACTAGATCAGATGCAAAGCCAATTAAACAAAAATCAAGACCCATGAAGCCCAAAGTAGCCCTCATGGTAAAAGAGGAGGTAATAAAACTCCTTCAGGTAGGATTCATCAAGCCAGTTGACTACTCCCAATGGGTATCCAACATCGTTCCCGTTCTCAAAAAGAATGGAAAGATACGCATCTGCATAGATTTTCGAGATATCAACAAAGCTTGCCCTAAGGATGACTTCCCATTACCATCCATAGACGTTATTGTTGATGCAACAGCAGGTTTTGAACTCTTGTCTCTCATGGATGGATTCTCGGGATACAATCAAATCAAAATATCCGAGCAAGATCAAGCTAAAACCATGTTTATAACTCCTTGGGAACCTATTGCTACGCTGTTATGCCATTCGGTCTCAAGAACGCCGGTGCTACATACCAGCGGGCCATGACATACATATTTCACGATTTAATCCATAAAATCATGGAATCCTACGTAGATGACTTGTTGGCTAAGGCCAAGAAGCGTTGTGACCATCCTGAAGTACTCCGCATCATCCTTTCACGCCTAATAGAATATGGAGTTACCCTAAACCCAGAGAAATGCGTCTTCGGTGTAACAGGAGGAAAGCTCCTAGGTTACATCATATCGTCACGAGGGATCGATGTTGATCCAGCCAAAATTCGGGCTGTCCTCGAAATGGTCCCACCCTCGAATGAATCTGGAATCAGATCATTTCTCGGAAAGTTGGGTGCAATCCGGAGATTTATCCCAGATCTAAGCTTCGCCGTTCATCCAATCAACAATTTACTCAAGAAGGACTATAGCATTGATTGGACTGAAGATTGCAATGAAGCTTTTGATGCAGTCAAGCGTTTCCTGCTATCACCGCCTACGCTAATGCCACCAAAGCTAGATCGCCCTTTAATTTTGTACTCACGGGCTACCGATGTTTCGTTAGCTTGCATGCTAGCCCAAGAAGACGATGACAAGAGAGAGCGTGTGATTTATTTCATTAGCCGAACATTACTCGACTACGAAACGCGCTATACACAAGCAGAGCGAGAATGTCTTGCCATAGTCTTTGCTACTAAACGCCTAAGACACTACATGCTAAATCAAGAGACAAGGGTCATAGTAAAGACGGACCATTTACGGACTTTTCTCACACAAGGGTCCTTGTCCAAAAAAGCTGGACGTTTTATAACCTTAATGGGAGAGTTCGAATTAACTTTTGTAAACCAAAAGTCAGTTAAAGGGAAAATCATCGCAGATTGGTTAGCTGATAACCCGCTAGACGGAGGTGACTTAGTAGACTTAGACTTTCCAGATGAGTGCGTATACTACGTCGAAACCCGACCTGCTATATCTGAGTGCCCTTGGTACGCTGATATCATCAGCTATATCATGGACCATAGGTATCCAGAAGGAGCTACACCTCAACAAAGAAGACGGTTACGCATTATCGTAGCTAAATACGTCATTATAGAGCAGGTGCTCTATCGGAAAGCATTCGATGGAATGCTCTTAAGGTGTGTTGACACAGAAGAGTCCAAGAGGATTCTCCATGAATCCCATAGCGGTATATGTGGAGGCCACTTCGGTGGCCATGCCACTGCTCGAAAAATACATCGAATGGGCTATTTCTGGCCCACTCTAGAACATGACACAATAGAGTTTGTACGCAGGTGTCATAAATGTCAGGAGTTCTCTCATGAGATCCACATGCCGGCACAAGCTTTGCAACCGATCGCTACTCCGTGGCCCTTTTCTACATGGGGCCTGGACTTGATAGGGAAATTCTCTCCCTCGTCCACAGACGGCCACAATTTTATAATCACGGCCACTGAATATTTCACTAAATGGGTAGAGGCTATGCCTCTTACAACCGCACTACACGGTTAAAGTAATCGCTAAGTTCATTTTGAACCAAATCATTTGCAGGTACGGTATCCCGCAAATCATTATCTCAGATAATGGAACTTCTTTCAAAAACGAAGAAGTTCGTGAGCTATGCAGTAAGTTCAAAATAAGCCATCATACGGCTTCCTTATATTATCCCCAAGCCAATGGGCAGGCTGAAGCAACAAACAAGACGTTGAAAGCCATTCTCCTTAAAACGGTAAAAGAAAACAAACGGGATTGGCATTTAAAGTTATATCCGGCCTTGTGGGCCCACCGAACCTCGATAAGAATGCCAACAGGAGCAACTCCTTTCTCATTGGTATTTGGGTCAGAAGCAGTTCTCCCACTTGAAGTTGAAATCCCCAGTCTCCGCATTTCACTACAAGGGATTTTAGATGAAGATGCTTACAAAGAAGCACGTCTTTCCCAACTAGAAAGCCTAGATGAAACTAGGTTAGATGCTGAACAACGACATAGAGTCTATGCCGACCGGATGTGCCGGCAGTACAACAAGAAGGTCTATGAACGTGACATATACGAAGGTGACCTAGTTCTAAGGTTAGACAGCCGGATCGACAAGAAGACCGGCGAAGGAAGGAAATTCCGGCCCAAATGGTTGGGCCCGTACCGAGTCACAAAGGACTACGGAAATGGTGCATACCTCTTATGCACGCTAGAAGGTGAGGAGTTTGGCGAAACAGTCAATTCTCTCCACCTCAAGCGTTTCTACGCGTAAGCAGCTAACGCTACCTATATAACTATCTACATTGCATTTTCATACAAATTAGGATCATTTTGTCCACTTGTTCTTACACAAATTGTGATCAAGGAATCTATTCTCAAAGCAATTTTTTCAAACTCGTGATGTTTCTGGCATAAAGTTCTTTAATCATACTTCTCCATCTTCGATATCATCAATCAACTCAGAATCTTTTATCAAACAAAATCAGACATGACGAAGTCCTAACGGTAACCATACCAAGATCTGCAAGTTCGTTCTCACTTTGATTTCTTCTTAGGATAGGTGTCTTGCCTATGGTCTGTTCTAGAAGCTTCATGGTGTCGCATCTATCCCATATACACATCTCTTTGAAAAAAAAGCATATACTGACATTTTACTCAAATAGACAAGTCAAGAAGTGATTAAACAGAAAATTTTATTTTTACACATTTCCTTGCCCCACCAACCTTCGGTGATGAGCTTGCGTCTCTTACTAGTGACGTAGGGTTGGGAAAGGATGGAAATGCCCTTACTCGCCTATGCCTTGCCCACGGTGATAAACCCATGTTTCTTACAGGTAGCATGGGGCAAAGTGTAGGGGGTCCTCTAAACAAAGTAAATGTTAAAAGGTCATAAACAATCAATTCAAACTTTGAGTCAATAACGAATGAATCAGATGTTCAAAAATTCCAAGAGAGTTAAAAATCCTAAAAACCCAGATTTTGTCTACTATGTGGCCATCTACGGGTCTAAGTCTGGATAAACCGCAAAGCAAGTTGCATCCAAAACTATGAAGTCATTCAGGTAGAATAAAGCTTGTAGTTTTCATTTGGTTCCACCAAAGCTTCGTCTGTCTTTCACCACTATCACTTCACCATATTCCATAACTTGCGCCCTTCTTGGCTCTTGGTGATGAGCCCTCGCATCCTACTAGTTGCGTGGAGTTAGGAGTGGGGCAAGTTAATCTATTCATCATACTGATTATTTTCATCACTTTGCCAAAACAAATCATGAGGTATCCAAATTGCTCACAGAAACTAAGATTTAAGATCACAATATATCTACAATATCATGTATCAGCATCATGAAACACAAAAAGAAAGCAAACATTTGCATCATCTGTTTTCCATTGCATACATTCTAGAAAGCATATGAAACATACATCGTAGTATACAAAAAAACTGGAAACAGAAAGTAGAATACAAATGACAAGTTTTGATCCAAAACCGACGCATATATATAAATAATCAAAGTTTATATACAATGCCATCATGCACTAGGCATGGTCAAAACGCTCAAAGAGCCCGTAATACACAAAAGAATCTAAATACAAATACAGAAAGCCAAGTGGCCTCTCAACCCCTGCGCGATCCCGCTGAAGGTGCGCGCCCTCGCCTAGGACTCCGGCTACGCTGGCGCTCTGAATGGACGGAGGGCTCGGGGTCCCTAGGGGCAGTCGTAGTCTCGCCATGAGAGCGGCTCCTCATAAGACGCTCGGCTGTCCTATAGCCTGCCAACTCTGTACGGAGAGTTGACACCATCTTGGCCACATGCCAAATGGGAGCGAAGACGTCAGTGTGCCTGCCGGCTGCTGAGGGCTCCCGGCATCCACAGATAACTCCGCACGGGTCTTATCCATAGGGATCATCAGAGAATCGACGCAAACCCTACGGATTAGATCCCGCCACTCATCAACAGTCTCTGCAAAGCAAAGAAAGAAAAATGAATTAGGAACTAGGCAAGAGGTTAAAGTGTACACAATACAAATATAAGGAGAGTTAACATTCAAAGACAAATCCTAAAACAAACAAGCATTGAAAGGAGGAGAGGATAACTTACTCGGATCACCAGGCCTCCAAGATGGGTCGCCAGGGCCAGCACCTGCTGCTGATGCCGCTGCTGACTGAGGGGCTGCTCCTGTGGTAGGGGCAACATGGCGCCCCACAACGGACTCATCGTCTCCACCATGGCCTCGGGAGAGTGGCTCCTCAGAAGCCACGGTCTCTCTCTCTGCACTCTGCTCCTCCCTCTCTGCCCGCAGAATGTCCTGAGTATCATGCCACTCAGGATCGCTCTCGTCCGTCTGCTCCTCTGACCCTCCCTCTGTGTGCTCCTCAGAATCGGAGTCAATATCTATGGGGTCGTCACTGCTATGAGCAGGACCTGCAGCAATCTGAAGTAATGGTGCCTGAGGCGCACCAGCTCTCCCTCTGGCCCGAACTATCCCCCTGGCTGTAATAGGAATGCCAGGGGTAACCACTGTCCAACCACGGCCTCTAGGCCCCCCTCTAGCCTCTCGGACTGATCTATAAACAGGTGCTACTGGAGGAAGCATAGCCGCGTATGGGAGGCCAAACTGCTGAGGAACCCTGCTGAAGGGATGTACCTCTACCCGTCCCACACGGTCGATAAGCTGCCCTGTGATGGAGCAGGAGACCAATGTCGTGGTCTCCTCTCCCCATATACCGGCCATAAGCTGGTACGGTGTAGCCTCCATGTCTGCCGTGGTAAGGGTGGCTACTGGCTGGTGAGGTGCTCTGAGCACTGACATACGACCATCGGGCTGCCCTCACCGCCCCGGGATCTGCCACCTCCACGCCTCTGCCATACGGAATGAAGCGCTCATACACCCAACTCATGACTAGAGTGGGGTGGCTCGGGGCTGTCCCTGCAATCGGACCACCCTGTATAAGTCATGGTAGGTGGTCCCCAAAATGTCCACGCCCCAGGCGTATTTCCGGCCATGTCCCTCTATCTGTGCAATGATGGGGCCCCAACAGTATAATAAGGTGTCCCCTCCCTTGTCCCCGATGAGTCTCGAGGCAAGGATCCCCATAATAGCCTGTCGAAAGATAGGGATGGGCAAAGAAGGAATGGATCTGACTCGCACTCCCTTCTTCGGCCCCGTAGAAATGGCTGCATCCCCCATATAACCAGCCCACTGAGCTATCTGTGCCCTGGAACCAGCTGTCTCCAGTTTAAGTCTCCTCCCGATGATCGGGACCCCCAGGATGCGGTAAACATCCTCCAAAGTGATGGTCCACTCACCACGGACCCCTGGCAGTCGGAAGGTGTTCCGATCTGCATCCCAATATGAAAATAGGTCACAAAGAATGTGACTGGATGGAGCAACGTGGGGCACACGTGATATACGCAATATGCCGGCCCTCTGCAATGTGTCCTCCTCATCTGCTGAGAGGGCATCCAATACCCCGGGCAGCCAGTCGCACTCTCTCTCCCGGCTCCATCTAATGTACTCCTCTTTTGCCTGCATACGCCCAAAAACACACAAAGAAGAGTAAGTTAGTATCTAAACAATATCAAGAGAAGCATAAAAACACGTACAAATGCTAAAAATACAAGTACAAGCTTTCAAAATAGGTTCTTTTGCATTCTGTTCAGAACCGCCGCCCTGAGCAGGGGGCGGTTTTGTAACCGCCGCCTTAAAGACGGCGGTCTCGTGACCGCCGCCCTGTACAGGGCGGCGGTCGTGTAACCGCCGCCCTGTCCAGGGCGGCGGTCGCGGTCCGGAAACCCGCGCGGGTTTTTGGGCTTAAAAAGCCCAAAAAATGCAAAAAATGACTATTTTAATCAAAAATGGGGCCTACCCAGTAGGCGCCCCCCCTAGATGGACCCTTTAAACCAAACATTTTCGAAAATAACCCCCCCATTGCAAAGAATTTAACATTTCAAATCAGAAGGGGGAAAAACACAAAATTGAAGAAAACCAACCTATGATCTCGCAGGTGGCATTCCACACGTGGAGGCATGATCTCTATCTCACTGTGGACGTTTTGACTCTACTCGCGTGAGAAACCATCACCGTGGGTCCCAGAGCTCAAAATCTATCAAGTCGACTCGCGCAAATGAATAGGAAAATGGGCCCACTTTCATATATATATCCTTCTGTTTCGTTTTAAAATGGCTTTTTCGCAGGTTCGGAGCGTTGACGGAGGTAAGTTTCTATCCTCGCACTAATGGTACGTCCTCTTCCCCTATTATTTTAGCGTTTATTTTCCAAATTATTGTATCTATCTGCACTTGAGTTCTCTTTTCATTTTGCAGGTGGTGGGAATTTTGGATGACGTCATTTCGACACACACGGACGTATAAGGTATAACTTCTAACTTCCCATTTCGGGATGCCATATTTCGGACCCACCGTTTTATGCCTCTTTATGGCTAAAACGCTTCTCCGAGGGGGCAATATGTACGTACCCAAAATTGTAAGGTACTGTACTGCAGAACGGTGTAATAAGTGCCCCAATGATGATACAGGTCTCTTCGCAAGGTGTTCGGGATCCAGAAAAGCTTTACGGACATGCGTTAACATCCCGCATGCCCCGCTTAGCCACCGCGTGCTTTGTTTTCCCTATTTTTCCCTCTTTTCTTGGCTTTTTGGTCTTCAGTGACGAAACCGCCGCCCTGAAGGGTGGCGGTCTCGTGACCGCCGCCCTAAACAGGGCGGCGGTCCTGTAACCGCCGCCCTGAGCAGGGCGGCGGTCCTGTGCGCATTTTCCAGAATGCTCTTTTGACGTGACCCGCGTGAAATATCACGACTCACCAACTTTTCTTGCCAACTTAAGCATGCATTAATGTTTTTGGTCCCCTGGAATAGTGTTTTTCTTTTGTTTAATGTTTAGGAGTTTAGTTTGGATTTGATTTTTGGATGTTTGGATTCCTATAAATGCATGGTTTGTGCACATGCAAAGGGCTCTGAATTTTTCTCCAAAGTTTGCTTTTGAATTTCTTATTCAAATGATTTTAGTTTTCCTTTGCTTAGGATTCTTAGTTTTCTCATTGAGTGCTTTGGTTAGTTTTGTATTGCAGCTGGTAAGCCACATATCCAACTTGTGCAAGTGCAAACATTATTTGGGCCACCATTTTCACTCCAATTTTCATGTTTTCAGTGCTATGGTCCTTTTAGTTTGCTTAGGATTGGTAGCATAGTTTGTTGCAGGTTTGTTTTAGCTTTGTGTTACTGTTGGTAAGCCACAGATCCAACTTGTGCAGACAGCATTATTGTTTTGGAGTAGAATAGTCTAGGCAGCCATTAAAGTTGCAGGTTTTGCTCTTCATACAGACTAGTCTCAGGTTCTGGACGCTCTTTGTTGCATGATTCGCAGTAGACCCCGCTAGGAATTGCATAGGCCAAGCTCTGTACTCTTGCGCTATCCCTCTCCTATCTACATTCTATTCATCTGCATTCGAAGGTGGTCCATTGATCCAAATATCTATTCTGTTGATGCAAGCATTCCATCCTTTTACGGATTCACGTGAGCACAAAGAATGAAGAGATCATACTGAGGGGACAAGAACACACACACCGTCGGATTCGCCACTGTTCTGCGAAATCCAGGTTTCATCTTTCAAAGTTTTAGTTAGAACTTATCAAATAAAGTAGTTAATCGCTTTATTACGGTTATTTCCATTCTCGATATTGCCAGGGAAGTTGTGGGGATTGATAGTTTCTGAGAAACTATGATTCATTCCTCACTTCTAAGGTAGGATCGAGAATCTCACAAATAGATTAGTTATTTCGTTGTTTAGAATAGATATACAAAATTGCACAGACAAATAGCTACACTCGGCTATTTTGTTTGTTTTACGTTATTAGTTTAGTTGTCAATTCTAAATATTTTAGATAGCTGCTTTCTTATAAATTGCCAGAAAATACAAAAAAGGAATTATATATGCTAGAAGTGTACTTAGATTTTACTTTATTATAGTTTGTTTCATTACTGCTTTTGCATGACAATTACGGGACCTAGGGAACCCAGGGAATACATTTTCGAGCCAATTGTGCCCCAACCCAATACCATAGTAGCAATAACTGACATTGACCAAAACCTTAGGATACAAGTCTTCCAAACAACAACAGACTTCCAACAGATCAGGACACAGTTGAGAGGGTTAAACATCGAAGACGACCAAGCACATCTGTTTTGGTCAAATCAGCCAAACTATAGATTACCCTAGAAAATACTCACATGACTGTAGAAGGGCTCGAAAGAGAACAAACATTTGGGTGTGATCCTTTAGTTCCACAGCCAGACGCTGGAGACACCCTAGTAGATATAGATACCAGCTTAAGAATCCAAGTTGCGAGAACGCCTGTAAGGTATTCTGAGAAGATCGCACAACTGTTGGTTCTAAACATAGAAGCTGAAAAAGCTTACGACTATCTGGATACTAGGGATCAGAACTTGATCTCCCGTATGACCATAACGGGACCGCAACAACCAAGAATCTATGGTTGTGATCCACAGATCCCACAGCCTAACGAATCCATAAGAGAATTAGACATAGACACTGGCCTACGTAAATTAGTATTTCAGTCTACTCCGATTCCACCTCTCATCATTCAACAGTTATCCCTACTAGATACAACAGCTAACGAAGCTAGAGAATTTTGGACTAGGCCAGAGAATCGTCCATAGAGTTGACCATATTCACCATATGACCCTATCAGGAGAAATACACGAAACCATCCCGGGTCATTTTCCACGTATCCCACAACCCATAGATCGAATCACGCCAGAGCTCGATATTGATTGGAGCCTTCGAGCAGTCATCCTCGCTGATCGATCTATCACACCAGTCCAAGTTAGAAGGGCCTTCTTTGCCTTAGATTCACAAATACCATTAGTGCGTGTCGAAGACATTAGACTGCCTAACTAGTTTGCCTGCACATTCTACCCACACCGGCTGTCTCGGCACGACCTCGGGAGGTCGGGTACGCAGAAGAGTTACTTGTTGATTCTCAAGCTCACCTGTCACTTTTCCGACGTACATTCACCTCTCATAATCAATTATTTTCCATCCCTGCTATTCTTTGTGTCACTTACAGTACAGTTTATCTAGTATACGCTAACTCATATGGTGTTGACTCATAGTCAAGCCTATGCTCTCTTGCTTCACGCTAGCCTTCAACTTGATTCCACCTAGCCTATCACCCCTTCTATCTTATCACCCATGGATTCAACACATCCTATCACCATTAATACTTGTGATGAGGAGTTCACAAGATTTCTTGACTAGAACTCCACCTCCCTCCGATACTACCTTTCTTATTCTTCTACCCGAGATTCCTTAGGTCAATTAGTATATGACATGCGCATATCTATCCCTCCTTCTCTCACCCCCACCTCTGCATTAGCTAGCACCAGCTCATCGCTACCTTCATCCACTTTACCATGTGTGGTGTTTAAGATAGGTCTCATCACCGCTATAACTATGGCATTTATGTCATCTATCACACCATGCGACATCATTTTTCCCCTTGAAATACACTTTAAGTATAGCTCATCTACACCCTCTACCTCACATATACCTATTATATTGCAACTACCTCTGGTGTTGGCAACTTACAACCCTTTCCAAAACCTCATCCTTTCTATCCCGTAGACTTTACCCCTAATCACCACTAGAGTTTTTATGACTACCCCACCCACTTACAAATACTACTAACAAAATCTCACCTCATCTATCACTTATTCGGCTATGTTCCACCTACATCTATTCCTATTATGTAGTTCTCATACTCAGCACCACCATACACTATCATTCCACCCACCTCATACTTTCAACATCAACCCCCTTTTTCTGTAGGGGGCACCCATTCATCACAACCTACCAACGACCTCATTAAGATGATGATGGAAGATGTAGACCTTACAAGAATTTGTTTCTAGCTCCCATAATTATTTAGCTTATGATGAAATCTTTAACGATCCTATCCATCCATATATTCCAATTCAACCCTACCATGTGTATTAGGAAATGCCTAAATGCAATCGCTTAATAGTAATGAAGAACCAAAACAACACTTATGGTCATTCAAATATGGGTGCTACCTAATCTCCCACAATGAGGCTTTGCTCCTATGAACCTTCCCAATGTCCTTGACAGGACCAACATTGGATTGGTATAGTGGAATACCTAGACATTCCATTTATTCCTTTAATCAAGTATCCCAATATTTCTTAGACCATTTTTCAATCAATGTTATCAAGAAAGTCACCATGACCGATCTCTATTCATCTTGGCAAGATGAAGACAAATCTATCGTAGATTGTTTTGTCCTTTGGCGAGAGTCTTATCAACCAATTAATGTTTTAGCTACCTCAAAATGAAGTTATTGATTATTTCACTAGAGCTTGTGCTAGACACATCTCACAAACTCTATAGGTACAAACCTTTCAATCCATTGATGAAGTGTTCACCATGGCACGAAAGCTGGAAATTTGTGCCACCGAAGGAAAGAAAATCCAATTACAAAACAAGAACACCCCATTCTAATCGAACGACTCTTCTTCATCTTTAAAACCTCAAAATAAGTATTCATAGGTGAAAGGATCTATCAATGTGGTAGTCCTCAAGGTGGTTCCATCTCATCCTTCTAATCAAGCCCAACCTTTTTCCAATCTTTCCCTATTCGGGCCTTTTAGCTCTAACTGGGAGTAGAAGTACACTTCAACTAGATAGCCCTATTCTTCAGTCTTGGAAAATCTTCTTAAAGCTAGAGCCATTAACTTCCTCCCATAAAACCTCATACAGGTTTCAATCATGCACATCCTATGAATGCATGGTATAAAGAACACAACTACTATAATTACCATTGTGTTAAAGGTCATAGTGGCGAATCGCATAACTTTTAAAAACATTGTCAATATATGATAGATAATAGAGACCTTATCATGGACAACCCAAACACACTAGAAAATAAAAATTAGCACATCTTTAAAAATTAGTTCCCTAACCATAAACCATCATCTAATAAAAATAGTGAACCTTCATCTAGTGACAACAATGTTCGTGAAGTCCATACGATTTTTGATATCGTACCAGTCGTTCCTCAAATCCCACCTATTTCATCTATTGAGGAAATTTTGGCATGAGCTCCTCTACCCATAGAGGAGCATACCTCTTCTACTACTTCACCCATATAGGAGTCCCCTCATCTTCCACTTCTCTTATGGAGGAACCCACACTTTCTACCAATGTCATTTCATTATCTACCTATTAACCTACCGAACAGTCAAAAGTTTTAATTCTCCCATCCACAAGAGAATCATCATCACCTTCTCCTCCACTAAGGGAGAAGTCTACCTTACCCCATTTACCATCTCTCCTACCCACGAGATATTCTTTAGACATGCCACTACTGTTGGGGGAAGTTCTCCCAAACATCCTAGGACCCCATTGACATGATCTCAACTCTGTTACCTATAGAGTCTAAGCTAGCCAATTCCCTATCTCATAGACATATTTTACAGGGATTGCCACCAAACCAACTCCATCTTCTTCTTCAATAGTCCCATTTTCATGGCTGGATGATCACTTGGATTATGTTGATAATTCCATGCTTTGGGGACGTCTTCGGCTCCCCTTTTTGACCCAAATGCAAATGTTTCTGAGGATACTTCCATGATCTACCCAAAGGTATTTTTAGAAACCAAATCAACACTAACCATGCCAATTGAAATAGATTATTCTTCATCATCCCTACCTACATCCAAACCTCTACCCATAACTAAAACCATTCCCAAACCTAAAAACCTACCCACACCTATCTCCTCACTCGTATCTAGACCCATCACTACTTTAGGTATCCTGGTGACATAAGCCTTACTCACCCACATTTCAAATTAGAATTAGCCACATATTCCCAAGCCCACACCAACATTATCCCTTTGCCTAAAAGGAAAACCCAACCCTCTAGACCGCATACACCTTTGGTCTCACCTACCACACCAATTTCACCTTCCCCACTTCGTCCATCCTACACCCCATCCATCAACCTTGATCAACAGTCTCCTACCCAAGGTGAGTCAAAAGCTAATTAACCTACTGATACATCATGAGCCTTAATTACACCTCATTCACCCAAAACCAAGCACCCTCACCCTCACCTATGCACTTATTACTACCTATACCTCCACCGATTACTATAACCCCAACTTTACCACCATCCACCCAACCTCTACCAACCATTTCCACCACAATTAATTTGTCCCCATGGGTATCCCGTCCTCTTCCACCATATTATTTCCCTTCCACATCATGTACCCTTGTGTCACCTTTACCCAAGAAGGTGAAACCCAAAGATAGAACCCACTACTCTCTAATAAGGTAGTTAAACCAACAAAACATTCCATCGTTAGCTCTTATACCACATCTTTACCTAAGAAAATGCCATTAAAACCTAAGACAATACCACTTACCAAACCAATGGGACAACCCATTCACCCTCCTATAAAGCCTCTTCCCTTAGGATCATCCACACCTTTACCTAAACCCACACTTAATTCCCATTGTGATCCATTAGCAAGGTCCTTTACCAAAATTTTAACCAACCTCTTAGAGACTTCTATCATCACATTACCACTACTTCAACCTTACAATCCTTTTAAACCCAAACCAAAAGGGTTTGATGAAACCAAGTTTTGTGCCTATCATCATGTGCTAGGACATGATCTAGAAAATTGTAAGGCTGTAAAGACCGTTCTTCTTGAACTTTGTCCCCCTAAACAAAACTTCGATGATGATGATCTTATTAATGAGAACCGTTTTCCACCTTCACCTGTCAACACACATTATCATCCCTTACTTCTTCAATGACCTGCATCTCCACCCACAAAACCCTTTTTTCCACCTCCAAAATTTGAGATCAACATGTTCCGTATCAAAGAGCTAGCCAAACCTTCACCTAAATGTCGGTGCGCCCTATTCATTTCATAAGTCTCTTATCCACCACTAGGTTTTTTTCCCTCATGTTGTTATAACTTTCATGGCACACCCTATTAATCTACCTCCCTCATATTAACATGATTCACGTTACCACCCATGCCCAAAAAGACAAAGGAAAAGAAAAAGAAAATAGCCCATCAACCAACACTCGCCTAATTTACCATCTGCACCCGTGCCCAAAATCACCATTCAAGGACCTAAATGCCCTATCTTTTATGGGGTCACCCATCATACAATTATAAAAAAATTACATCAGTACCCTCTAAAGATGACTTTTTATGATCTCATCCAAACTTTTGAATCTCATAGACAAGCCCTTATAGAGGTTTTGCAATCCATTTAAGTTTTACCCAATGACCCCACACTAGTGGCCTCCATTATCACCCCTCACCATGTGGCCTCACTTACCAAATCATATCCTTATTATATCCCCATTCCCACTCCTCAAGTCACCACCCTCAACTTCTTTGATGAGGAGATTATACCTCTTGAGTCATATGACCTTGATCCTACCCTTTTCATTTCCATATATATCGATAACATACGCTTATGATGTGTCATGATCGATGGTGGTGCTAGCATTAACATCATCTCCTCTCGATGCATACAATCAAATGTGCATCCCTTCTAATTATATGCATAGTAACCCTTGATTATGTTGTGGTCCTTCAATGACACCATCACTTCCCTTGACACCATTATCCTTCACATTTGCGTAGGCCCTCGCACTATCCTAGAACTATTGTACATCTTAGATGGAGAGTTCTAGTATAACCTATTATCCAACAGACCTTGGATTCATAACATGGGTTGTTTCCCTTAAAATTTACACCGCCATGTAAAATTTTAACATGAACGACATAACTATACCATCCCCACCGACCTATCGCCATTCAAAACTTATAACATGTTGTACCGACCCAACGATGTACTTATACCAGTCAAGGCATTTTCCACTACCCCCACTTCTCCTTCACCCACAAGCCCATCCACCAATGTTGCCACCACCTCTCCCACATCTAACTCTTCTATTCCTACTGTTACTGCAGCCTCTGTAGCTAACCCATCTACTTTCCAACCAACCGATACCCCTCCTGCCCAATCATCTAATGAATCATCTATCCCCGCTACCCACATATCGACTACTAATCCCTTAGAAGGTGTTTTTCAATGCCTCACTGCGGGGAGTACCTCTTATACAATATCGACACATTCCTCACTCCATAAGAGTATTGAAACCTACACCAAGTACCCTCACTATGAATCTTTGCATAGGTGAGGTTTTACCTTATGGTCCTCCCCACCTTCACACTAACCTAACATATGGGGGACTTGACACTACCACCTACTCACCCAAACCTCCATCCCAAAAAAAAAAGAGAACCATTTTCATCTAACCTCCAATCCCTTACTAGCAATTTTTTCACCCACACTTTCCTTCATCACTTTGCGCATGGAAAGGGTTTGGCTTGGTTTTTATGAACAAGGCTATCATACCATCATTTCTTATACCACTCATAAGCAAAATGATTGTACTAGCTTTAGATTTACCACACTACCTTCCAATAAGGCCCGCGTCGACCTCATTGAGGAAGACAAACCTTCTCCATCCCATTCACCAACGTCACCACCTTCACCCATGGAGTCCATAGATCATGAATCTATTCCTCCTAATTATTATTTTTCGTAAACATGATTTCCTTGGAACATCTTATTTATCAACGCGATGACAAGGCTCCCTCTTCTCTTCCCTTCCTGTATCCTGACATGATCAATGAAAATACACCTTCTATTAATTTCATTCAATGTCAAGACAATGAGTCTATACTCACCTACCTTGGTACATAAGATTCTTATATTCATCGGTTGTTACCTTCTGAGATGTAAACTATGTTGAACAAATCGACTATCAATATCAACATTAATACTCAGGATGACCTGCACATTATAAAGATAGGCCAATCTTTAGATGTTGCTAAATAGGAAGCTTTTACTTCTTTCCTCCGGGACCATAGCAATGCTTTTTCTTGGTCCTATGCTGATATGCTTGGTATTGACCCAAAAATTGTGGTCCACAATATCGTAACCATTCCTAATGCCAAACCCATAAAACAAAAGTTGTAGAAAATGCATCCTTGCATTGCTCTTCTAGTCAAAGAATAACTTCACCTTCTCTCAGTTTCCTTAATCCTACTCATCGACTATCCACACTAGATTTATAATATCATTCCTATAAAAAAATGACAGGGGAGCTCTGCATTTGCATGATTTCTATGACCTAAACTTAGCAATCCCAAAGATGATTTTCCTCTACTAGGAATTGACCAACTGGTTGATCTCACCACCAGCCATGAGATGCTATCACTCATGGATGGTTTCTCAAGTTATAATAAAATATTACTCACTCCATAAGATCAACACAAAACTACCTTCATCACTCCTTAGGGGACCTTTTTACTATCGAGTCATGACTTTTGGCCTTAAAAACACTTTGGTTCTACATATCAACGATCTAGACTTATATCTTCCATAAGATCATGCATCGCATATTAGAAGATTACATAGATTAACTTATTATGAAATCCAAACATTGGGACGAATACACGATAATCCTTAAGGTCATCTTTGATCGCCTTCTCCAATATTATGTTTTCCTTCAACCTTAGAAGTGTCTCTTCATGATGATTTCAGGAAAACTCCTTGGTTTCATTTTTATTCGCATGACATAGAAGTCGATCTTGATAAAGTAAAGACTATTCTAGAAATTTCCCCGCCTATAATCTCTATCAACTTGAAGCTTGCAAGGTAAGTTGCGATCTATTTGTCATTTTATCTCATAAATTTCTGCCTGCTACCAACCATTTCATCATCTCCTCAAAAAGGACGTCTCCTTCAAATGGGATGATGAATGTTGCAAAGCCTTTGATGCCTTAAAATAGTACATTCTCTAACCTACGGTGCTCATTCCTCCTAAAGATGACCAACCATTTTACCTATATATTTCTGATATTGATCATTCCCTGGGTTCCATGCTCACTCATCGTGATGAGTAACATAGATAACAAGTGGTTTATTACATAAGTCATACCCTTTTGGACTATGAAACAAGATACACCCATGCCAAAAAAACTCGCTTAGCCTTAGTTTTTGTCACCACCAAGCTTCTTAATTACCTGATCAACCAAAAAACCTTTGTCATCACCAATATTGACCCCTTACATTACATGCATGCCAAACCCGACCAACATCAATGTGCTACACTGGCTCATGCTTCTTGTAGAACTTGACCTTGAATTCATCCATCAAAATTTTGTCAAAGGCTAGGCCATTGCTGACCAACTCGTAGATGCACATCTTTCTAGAAATCAACTCTCTAACTTTGATTTCCTTGACGAATCCATTTCTACCCTCTCTTTGGATGATACCACTTACCAGATGACCTTATTCTTTGATGGTTAAAAATTTTAGGGTGGAGGTGGTGCAGGTGTTATCCTCATTACTCTTGATGGTGAACCTATGTCGTTATCTTTCAAACTATATTTTGAGTGCACTAACGACATCACCGAATATGAAGCACTCGTATTATGCCTTCAAACCGCCATATCCCTAGATGTTAAATCAATTAATATATTTGGTGATTCCCAACTAGTTGTAAATCAATTCAATGGTATATACCAGTGTTATAATGAAATACTAAAAAGTAAAAATGTCATGTCGACATATTTTTGACTACCTTTGACCGTTACGAAATTCAAACCACCCCACGTTCTACCAATAAATTTATAGATACCATGGCCTACTTGGCTTCTCAAATACCCACATCGCATGCTAACTCCAAAATATTTGTCACAATACAAAGGTTATAATTACCCTCTTATTTACCTCATGAGATCCACTTTGTCAATACCATTGCACCGATCCATGTGACCTTCAAGATATAATCGGTTTGTAGACCGCCTTTCCCTTTCCATTCTACCTCTTGATCTCACTTGTAATGGACAACGTTCCTTTCTTAAAAGTGTATCTCACTATGTCATCATGGGTGGTCTCTTTTATTAGCGCGGCTTTGACGATATTCTCTTACGATGCCTTACAAGTTCTGAAATTCCCTACACCATCATGGAAGTTCATGACGGATTTGTGGAGGCCACTTTATTGGTTTAGCTATCACTAAATGCATTCTTCACCTTGGCTATTACTGGCCAACCCTAAACTGTGACTGTTGTGACTATGTCAAATGTTGTGTGAAATTCTAGCAACATGCTAATATTCATCACACACATAATCATTCCTTACAGGTCGCACGAGACTGTTTCACACATAATGTTTCCATTCTTAGAATAGAGTTGCTTCTATCCTTTCATTCTCTTGAGAAATAGATAAGGGTTAGGGCTAGGAGGAATACCTGTTGGGTGTTGGGAGGGTGTGCGCGTACCATAGAGAGAGATCAGATTGATTGTGAAGAACTCCTTTTTGTCTGGGAAGGACTACCTGTGAATAAGAATGCAAGACCACCAGATTATAGTTAGACAATAAATGAGGGAACTGCCTTGGGCCCAGGAAATATTAGACTTCCTTTCGAAGGTGGTCAGTTCCCCTTTTAATACGAATTAACACAAATGCTAACAAAGAAGTTATTGTGAAATCACAATTTAGTTACCTCGTTAAAAGGCAATTGAGGAAAGGCTGGTTTTGGTTTGAGTCACAGTGACCGATGCCGGTCAATGTATAACCGGTACCGGTTGCTGATAACCGATATCGGTAGGGGCAGTGATTTAGGGGCTTTCAATGAAGGTTGGCTGTAAGGTGGTTATGGTGTTTATAAGGTTGGTAAATGATTAGGGGTAGGCAATAGGGTGATGGAGAAGACTCAGAGAGTGTGGGAGCTATTCTTGGGGCAATGTAAGGGTAGAGGAATGAAAGTTAGATGTAGGGTGCTATCGGGTAGTAGATCTAGGAGTGAGCTTATAATTACTATGAATCAGAAGTTCAAGAAATGGTATTTAAAAACGTACAAGACACCACTTACTAGTTCCTGATGAAGATACAGGTTCAAGGACTGTGATGATGAAGGCAAGGCTCAGGTGGGATGATCCGACAATCAAAAGTGAGCTATCTTCTCTCCCAATGCTTGGACGAGTGTCACTGTGCTCTAGTTACTCAGTTGCAGTCTTGGGCTCGATGTCCTTCTCTGCAAACTCTTCTCTTTCCTTCACTTGTCTCTGCTCTGCCAAGTGAATTCCGGATCTTTCAAATGAATTCCAATCCTTTGTTTTTGGTTGGGGGAGGTCATTTACAGGGAACCGATGGTGGTTATGTAACCAATGGCGGTCGAGTAGGAACCGATGTCGGTTAAGTCAAAGTGGGCTATTTTTAGTAAAATAGCCAACTTTCCCTCCTTTTCTCCCAAGGGATTAGTTGTGGGCTTGGTCAAGTCATTATTAGGTTGGTTTTGGTGTGGGTGAGGAGTAATTAGTCATGGGTGTGGATGTAGACCAAGTTATAGGTCTTAATTAGGTTAGTTTAGGGTTAGGGCTAGGTCATGATGAGGTGGTGAAATGAGGTGGCAGGTTTGGAGATGTGGATTTATTAATTATAAGGTAATTAATAAATAATTGTGTAAGGTTTAAGTGGTGAGGTTAGGTTGTGAAATGAGATGCGGGGCATAGGGTGTCGTAAGACACAAATTTGGTGTCTACATTAGCCCCTTGTTGTCATGTAGCTTGTCTTGTAAAGCTGCACTGACAATAATAAGAAGTGGTTACTCCCATTAAGGGTATAGGTAATCCCCCTCAAATCTATCACAGATTGAGGTGACGTGAAATCAGGGATAGGGTTGATAAAGGGTGAATGATGATGAGATGATGGTAAGATGGTGGGGTAAGTTCAAGGAAGCAGACACACGTTGAAATGTAGTAGTGTGACCAGGGTACATGATTTGAAGAGAAAACAAGAAATTCATAGGCAAAGGTCGATAGTTTATCCAAACAAGGGTGATATAATCCTGGTATCCAAGGCATAGGAAGTAGCTCCAAGGGATATAACGGGTAAGGTACAGAACATTTAGGTATGTTCAGTGACCAAATGGTTGGTTTGGTTGAGATAAATGTCACGGTCTCGGTCTAGGAAAAGTTGGTCGGTTGATCAATTCAAGTATCCTAATCATGCTAAAAACACGAACAGGTGAGCGCGATTGAACAAAAAGCTACATGATGGGTGGATAAAATCGTAATTTGTGGGTCTTGGTCGAGGTACTTAATTGGTGCGGCCTTGGGTCGGGCCAACTGATTGGTGAGGGCCTTGGGTCGGGCTGATTGGTTGGGTGCGGCCTTGGGTTGGGCCTGATTGATTAGTTGTGGCCGTGGGTCCAGCCTGATTGGTTGGGTGCGGCCTTGGGTCGGGGATTGGTTGGTTGGTTGCTTTGCAGCCTGATTGGTTGGTTGCGGCCGTGGGTCGGGCCATTGGTTGGTTGGTGGGTCGGGCCGGATTGGTTGGTGCGGGCTTGGGTCGGGATTGAAGTTGGTTGTGGCTTGGGGGTAGTGGGTCGAGCCGATTGGAGATTGCTAGATAAAAGTGGGTTAGGTGAAGGAAGTAGGTAGCGATATCGGTTATTGCGCCGATATCGGTTACAAGACCGATACCGGGTCGGGCAATTGGTTGGTTATAGGTCAAAAGCTTAAAAAGGGTACGGCATGATTATGGTTGGAATTTGCGAGCCTTGGGTCATGCCGGTGTGAAGTTTTTGTTGAGTTTTGGGTGAGCACTAGTTGAAGTGGAGGAGTGAGTGATTAGTAGACCAAATTCGGGCGTGATTGGTGATGAGGAAAAGTGAGGAGATTGAGGGGTGTAGAGTGATTAAGGTGGAGCGGGTTAAGGAGTGAGTATGAGAGGATTCCTCTAGATCATGTGCGGTGATAATTTGGATTTGTTTAGGATATACCCATGGCTTATAGACCATACATGAGGATCGATGCCGAGGCATCATTCTCACCTCCCCGGCCGACACCTCTAGAAGGACCAGAAGAGATAGCAGCCGATCACAGGGTAATGGATGCAGGAGCGACAGAGGCTTATAGATTATGGTGGGTAGCAGAGCTGCGAGGTTCACGTGAGAGGGCCGATCATCTGACATAACTGTGATTATAGCAGAGAGAGATCACTTGCAGGGTTTAGTTCACCAGCTTCAAACGTAGGTGAATGAGACAATAGGATTGTTAGTGGTTGCGCAGTCACGAGTGGAGAGACTAGAGGAAAGATTCCTCCATGCGAGAGGGCATATTCATATGTTACAGGAGAGATTGGTGGATCAATGGGAGGAACCAATAGCAGTGGCACCTTTGAGGATGGAGAGGCTAGGTGAGTGGCGTCGAAGATCACAATCATCACCTAGTTTGGGATGAGGCGCAAGGGTCTAAGTGAATTTCATAGGGGTAGAAGAATAAATAAGGATGCCGACTTGCGCGTCGATGATAGAGAAGATGTATTTGTTTAACATCTAAATAAAACTAAATATGTATGTTGATTTGAGTTATGATAATAATAAGAATGTTTGTGTTTTGAATGTTTTTTTTGATAAAGGACCAAGGTGAGTGTTATCAATATAAATATGTGAAATCATTTATATTTTAACAACACATGATAGGTTATGGTAGGGGATGGTCGAGCTAACCTTCGGAGACCCCATGTCTCCTAAGTGCTACCTATATAGCCCATTGCACAAAGCAAGGAGGGGCCTCAGACCGATGTAGTTCTCCCTTAGGACCAGGGAGAGGTGAATTCAGGTAATTTGGTTGTGGTTAGGCAATTTGTTGGTTGGTAAAAATATTGATATTGGTAGGGTAATGTTGTTGGTGTTGGTAAGGTATTGGCGGTATTAGTGTAGGTATAGGTGAAGCGAAGGTTAGCTTACCCAAGTATTAGGGAACCGTGTCCTGATTAAGGTCAACACATAATCCTAGATTCGGGTAAAAGAGGGAAAAGTGTCCCATAGTTGGAAAGAGCTAAACAAACCACGTATTATCGGAGGATGAACTTGAATCCCTAGGTACCTTGCATAGGCGAGAATTCGATAGGTGAAAAGAGTTGTATAATCACAATATATCGGATATACGTCACGTCCCTTGAGTTTTGTGGTTTTGAAGAATGGTGAGATGAGGTGGATGGTATAGCTGGGGTGCAGAGAACTTGTTATAAAGTGATTATTCTGACGAAAGAGAACCAAACCAAAATAGACAAGTCCATGACTCAAAAGTGCTTTTGAATACTGCTTTTATTTTTCTGGATATAGACTGATCGATGTGGGAAGTCCATATGGGATATGCATTTTGTTGTTCTTGAGCTCTTCACAAAGCTGATCAATGCGAGAAGCTTCTGATAAAGGCTGACTTTGTATAGCTGTCCTTCAAGGGAGCAGTCTATTTATAGTAGTAGATGTGGCTTTTGTGTATAGCTGTCCTTCGGGGGAGCAGTCTACTTATAATAGTAGATGTGGCTTTGCACATAGTTGTCCTTCAAGGGAGCAGTCTATGTATAACTTTGAGGTCTAGATGTCCATTTGGCATGAAGCATCTAGTTTTGTAGGAAGTTTGACTCAAGAATATCCCATAATTGTATAATTGAGAACGTGTTATTTTGATACTTTTAAGTCATGGACCAGACTAAAAAGGGGGAGGCATCTTTAAGAGGAGGTGATGACCAAACCATGTGAGCTTGATTCTATTTTGAGATGCATGAAACAAAGTGTATGAGGTGGTAAATGAGCTCAAGGGATGAGCGCAAGGTAGATAAAAAGTGATATAACACTAAATTCAACTAGTAGAATGGTCGGAGATGCAAGGCATTAAGGGGTTCAGGCTCAGGCTTACCATTAAGTGAAGCTAAATGATAAGTGCCTGATCCGTAAGTGTGAGTGATAATATAAGGCCCAATCCAATTTGGAGCAAATTTTCCACGTTTTCTCTTCTCTAGTTTGGTTACATGTTGATTCTCTTTGAGGACAAGATCACCAACCTTAAAGGTACGCTCATGAAGTCACTTATCATAAGCATGCTTGATGCACTTTTGATAGATTTGAAGGTGGTTAAGAGCTGTAAGACGACACTTGTCAAGAAGCTCCAATTGGGCTAATCACTCTTGGCGGAAATCATCATTGGTGAGAATATCCTGGAGAGATATTCTTAGGGAGGGTATTTGTATTTCGAGAGGCAAGACAGCCTCGGTACCATATACCAAAGAAAATGGTGTGGCATTAGTGGAGGTACGAATGCTAGTATGATAAGCCCAAAGGGCAAAGGGGATGTGATCAGGCCAATTGCTTCCAGAATCGTTAACGACTTTCATGAGAATTTTGGTTAGGGTTTTGTTAGAAGATTCGGCTTGACCATTTGCTTATGGATAGTAAGGTGATGAGAAACTAAGTTTGATACCAAAGTTGTCACAAAGGTCTTGTAATAACTTATTTTTGAAATATTTTCCATTATCTGTTATCAGGCGATGAGGAACACCAAAATGACAGATAATGTGATGGTTAATGAATTCTATGATTTTTTCTTTTTTGGTTGAAATGAGTGGAATGGCCTCCACCCATTTAGTGTAATATTGGTTGCTGTGATTATCCAATGGTGACATTGCGAAGAGGGTGGGTGAATCTCACCAATAAGGTCTAAACCCCATTGTGAGAAAGGCCAAAGATCTCGTGTGACCTATAGTGGATGGCTAGGAGTATGTTGAAGGTTGGCATGTTGTTGACACATAATACAACGCTTAACATATTCGTAGTAGTCATTATTAAGAGTAGGCCAATAATAGCCTAGGCGAAGGATCCATTTGGCCATGGCAAGGCCACTAAAATGTCCACCACAAATGTCATCATGGACTTGTTGGATGGTATAGGTGACCTCCGCGTCGGTTAGACATCGAAGGAGGATGCCATCAAAGCCACGTTTATAGAGGAGTCCCCCCATGATGACATAACGAGAAACACTTTTAAGAAAAGCACGTTTGCCGTTACTAGTAAGGTCAGGTGGGAGAATAGAGGTTGTAAGGTAGTCATGAAATTGGTGATACCAGGTATCTTGTGAATTAGCAGATACATTATTTACCATAATAATAACAGTGGGATTTGAGTAAGATGGGGCAAAGAGTTGTTGGACCAAGACAAATATGTCAGAGTCAGTTGGTGAGGCAGGAATTTGTGAGGCCAAGCAAGCCATAGTATCCGTAAATTTATTAGTTGAGCGGGGAATGGTTTGGATAGAATAATGAGTAAATAAGGTCAAAAGTGAGTCCACGTAATGTTTGTACTTTTGAAGTTCCTCATTTTTACATTGGTAGATGCCCGTAACTTGATTGACTACCAGTTGAGAGTCGCTGAAAATGTTAATAGATTTTACACCTAAGTGTAACATAACCTGGAGACCCAAAACAAGGGCCTCGTATTCCGCTATATTATTAGTGCAGGGGAAATCAAGCCAGAATGAAAGAGGCATAGGTTCAACGTCTAGAGGAATGAGAACAATGCTAGCCCCTCTGCCGCACCGGCATTTAGATCCATCAAAGAAGAGGGTCATTGGATACGACTCCTCACTGAGTGAAAGAGTGATGATGAGTTTGTCAGGGAAAGTAAAATTGGTAAATTGTTCCCCAGGTAAAGGGGCTTCCACGAGTTGGTCTGTGATAGTTTGTCCTTTGAATAATTTCTAGTGTACAAACTCAAGGTCGAGGTCGGCGAGGAGCATAAGCCATCGGGTGATGCATTGGTTTAGATGAGGTTTGGTGTACATATAATGGATGGGGTCCATGCATTGGTGATGAAAAAGTTTTGTGATTCAGGAGGTAGTGTCGGAGTTTGGTGGCCACGAATGATAGGGCTAGGCACAACTTTTCTACATGTGTATACCTAGTCTCGTAATCCACAAGAGTATGACTTATGTAATAAACGGCTTGTTCTCGATGCTGAAGTCACGATGTGCGAGCATGGCTCCTACAACATGGTCGGTGGTGGAAAGGTAAAGGTAGAAAGGGTGATCATCCTGAGGTGGGATAAGCACGGGTGGCTGCAAGAGATAGGCTTTAAGAGCCTCAAAGGCTTGGTGGCACTCTTCACTCCATTAAAAGACAATGTCCTTTTTAAGGAGATGATGGAAAGGTTGACATCGATCCAAGAGTTGTGAGATGAAACGCCGGATAGATTGGAGTTTTCCCTGCAAACTACGCAATTGTTTGAGGTTAGTGGGTGGGGGCATTTCTAGGATAGCTTTGACTTTAGCTGGATCGACCTCGATGCCATGCAAAGAGACAATAAAACCAAGGAGTTTTCCTGAAAGGACACCAAAGACACATTTCTTTGGTTGAAGATGAACACAGTATTGTAACAGGTGATCAAAAATAATGGTTAAAACATCGAGATGTTCACTGTGATGTTTAGATTTTCCAAGAAGATCATCGACATAATCCTCAAGGATAGTGTGCATAATGTCATGAAAAATGTAAGTCATAGCCTGCTGATAGGTCACACCAGCATTCTTAAGGCCAAATGGCATGACACGATAGCAGAAGGTTCCCCAAGGAGTTATGAAGGTGGTTTTATGTTGATCGGCTGGGGCTACCAAAATTTGATTGTATCCCGAGAAGCCATCCATGAGAGAAAGCATCTCATGGCCACAGTGAGATCAACAAGTTGATCAATACTTGGTAGGGGGAAGTCATCCTTTGGGCAAGCAAGGTTAAGGTCCTAGAAATCCATACATATCCGAAGTCCCCCGTTGCTTTAGTAACAGGTATGATGTTAGAAATCCATTGAGGATAGTCAATAGGTAAGATGAAGGAAACAGAAAGGAGTCATTGAAGCTCTTCTTTGACCAAGAGGGAAATGCATGGATGTATTTTACTTAGTTTCTGTTTAACTAGTTTGGAGTCAAGTTTTAAGGTAATGTTATGGACAGCAATGTCAGGATCGATTCTTGGCATGTCAGCATAGGACCAAGTGAAAGCTTGGTTGCGGGCATGGAGGAAGGTAGTGAAGGTAGTTTGTTCTGATGTGTTAAGAGATTGTCCGATCTTCACAATGTGAGGATCATCCTCTATGTGGATGTTGATTTCTATAGTTGACTCATTCAACATGGTTTGAGTTTCAGATGGTAAGGTGCGTTGAATATAAGAGTCATCCGCACCAAGATAAGTGAGGATGGAGTCGTCATCCTGGCACTCAACAACATTAATTGAAGGTGAGTCTTCTTCAATCATGTCTGGATATAGAAGGGGAAGAGAAGATGGGTCTTCATTATCACGTTGATAAGTGAGAGGACCCAGGAAGATAGCATTTATGAAAAAAAAGTTAGGAGGGATAGATTCGGGTCTATCGACTCTGTGGGTGACGATGGCAAAATGGGTGATGATGGTTCGGAAGGGGTGACTTCGTCATCTTCCTGGATACAATGGCTATGCAGTGTCATCGATGTAGGTGGTTCAGAGAATCCAAGACCACGACAATCTTTGTGTTTGCATGTAGTCATGGGAATGATCGTATGTCGGCCTTGTTCATAAAGACCGAAACCGAAGCCCTTCCAAGCACAACGCGTCAGGAAGGTGAGGGTGAAAAACGACAATTAGTTAGATATTGAAAATCAGATTGGAAGGGAACCACACCAAGGGGAGGTTTAGGGGTGATAGAGGATGTATCGACACCCCCATATGTTAGGTTGGTGTGGCAATTAGGTGGTCCGTAGGGGATTACTTCCCCCACACGACAGTCGTAGGTAGGATGTGCATGTAACTGTCCGTACTCTGTGGGGTATGGAAAGTGCTAACATTATATAGGTGATACTCCCCCAGCGTAAGGCATTGAAAAACATCTACCAAAGGATCTAAGGTTGGGATGTTGTTCACGGGAAGGAAGTGGTATTTGCGGCGGCGGTTTCATTGGTTGAAGGTGTAGGTGTGGCTAAGGTGGATGGTGGAGGTGTGGTCGAAGTAGATGGTTGGGTTAGATGAATGGGTGCCTTGACTGGTACAAGCACATCATTAGGGTGATATAACATATTGCAGGTTTTGAAGGGGGGAGTGTCAGCTTTTACAGTGTAGGACTTCCCCTCATACTTGAATTTTATGCATCTATGTAAGGTGGAGGGAACGCATCCCATAGCCTAGATCCAAGGGCGGCCTAACAACATGTTGTATTGGAATTCTCCCTCAAGGACATAGAAGAGTTCAGGTAAAGTATGTGGCCCTACATGAATGTTAAGGATCACGGTGCCTAAGGTAGAAGTAATAGCATCATTGAATGAACGCAACATGGTGGGGTTGGCACACATGTAGCTAGAAGGAATATTCATTTGTTGGAAGGCTTTGGAAGAGATGATGTTTAAGCTAGCACCCCGTCGATCATAACACGACATACTTGGATGTCCCGGATGTAAGCCGAGATGAAAAGAGTGGGGTCAGGATCTTCTGCACCAAAGTCGACAATTTCGTCTTCGGAGAAACTGACAGCAGCGGCTTGCTGTACGGGGATGGAAGTGGTAGATTGTTTGGTGAGAGAAGCAACGTGGTTGGGTGTTAAGATGGAGGTAACGGGAAAGGTTTCGTTAGGTAGGACCTCTATCCCTTGAAGGATTTCAACGAGAGCTTGTCGATGAGATTCAGAGGTTTGAATGAGATCATACAGTGTCATTTTTATAGGTGATTGGTGAAGTTGTTTGATCATGGTACGGTGGGAAACTCCATCAGAGATGGGGTAGGTAGGTCCATGAATAACCACTTTAGGTGGTGGTGTGATCGGGATGGCGGACGGAGGAAGAGAGGCTGCAGGTGTGCTTTCTTTAGCTTTCCCATTATTTTTCTGCCCTCGAGTAGCAATACTAATCATGTTGATCTCGTGAACACGAGAGGAGGAAGATGGTAGGGATAAGTCATTGTCTTCGAGAGGTGGGGTTGCAATAATGATAGATTTTGGTGAGGTGGGGACAGGTGGTATAGGAGAGGGGATTGAAGCTAAAGGTTTTTCCCTTCGTAAGTTGTCTTTCTTAACCTTTCTATCTGAGAGAGGTAACTGACAAAGGATGGCTTTCAAAGATTTGCATCCCTCTACATCATGTCCTGGTGTGTGGTGGTAAGCGTAGATTTTAGACTCATCATAACCTATAGGTTGAGGTTTAGATGGATCATAGGGTCTAAGTGGGGGTAGGGAAATGGTCGCATTCTCTACCAACATATCAAGGATCTTGGCGTAAGATCCTTTGAGTGGGTCAAAGTCAAACGAAGATGAGGCTATTGATTGGGTGGGTTTTGGTAATGGTTGGGTATGGTTGGTTCGAATGGGTGGTGGTTTAGACAAGGGGTTTCGATAATTGGATTTAACTAAATGTGGCTTCGTCGGCGCAGAAGTTATGTTTAGCTGGTTAGATGATGAGGCCACAGATGGCATGGTGGCAGGAAATAACCACGGAGAAAGAGGAGTGTCAGCAAACAAATCCTTTGATGATGGATTTTGTTTAGGGTTTGATAGGTGGATAGAATACTTGGGGTGACGGTGTTAATACACCCATGGATCTATGTATGGGGTGCAGAAGTGTAGAGTCGTTTTAAAGAAAAAGCAGGAGGTATGATGAATTGAGGAAAGGTGGAGGGGTGAGGTCCCAATATAGAAGGTAGGTGTGATAGCGAGGGTTTTAGTTGTGACAGAGGCATAGATTGAACTTGAGGAGATTGGGTTTGTCTCCTAGGTGGATGGACGCTTTATTTTTGGATAAATCTAACCATTTAGGTGGGTGTGTTAGGTTGGGTATTGGTGAAGTTCCAAGCGTAGGGGAAGGTTTGGTTAGGTTAATAGAGGTGGATGAGGTATTTGGTAGAGATGAGGGGGGTGAAGATGAGGACATAGGAATTTTGAGCTTTTGTAAACACCTCGGGTATATGGTAGAGGTGTCTGGATCGGTCATCTACATTTGAGTAGAGCATGGTGTACTCAAACACTCCCATAGGACTCGTCTATCTTCTGAGGGATGACAATCTTCACGTGTGAATAGGAACTTTGATATGGAAGAGAGGTGGGTTGTGATTCCGGTCCACTGTGGGTGTGATACAGGGGGTAAATGAGGCACTGTATCAATGGGTGTTAAGAGGTCAACCGGTCGCTGAAAAGATTTAGGCGATGAAGAACTAATAGGTAGGAGGGCATGTTTGAGGGGATCCATCATGATTAAAGAATTTGGTGATGTCGGTTCGAGAGGTTTCTCTTCTAAGGATGATAGAAATAGTGGCGAGCCTTCTTCTTTTATAGCAAGAGTGATGGAAGGAGATGTTTGGGAAATAGATAAGTTAGATAACATCCGCTCACAATCTTGCAGGGATGTGGTGTAAGAAGACTCATTCATGAGAAGAGAACTCTGGGTGGTTAATTCCTTTATGGGTAAAGGAATGGCAAGATTATCATTTTGTCTTGATGGTGGTGAAGGGGGTGCGGCTCCCTGCGTTAGTGAAGAGGCTTGATTCAGAATTTCCTTGATAGAAGCTTTTGGTTGGGAGTTGAAAACCGCATGGATTTCATGAACACTCTCCTCGGCTAAGATATCTTGGTTTATGTTACTGTTAGATGAGTGGTTTGGGAATGGTTTGTTGAAGATTTTCAAATTTCAGTTAGCAGGGGCATTAGGATTATCGAGGGTTATATCCCCTGCATCAACCATTTCCTGCACTATGTTTTTCAACATCTTGCAGTTTTTCGGAACTGTGTCCCTTCACGCGATGGAAGTTACAGAAGTCATTTTCTTTATACCAAGAAGGTATAGTGCGGGTGGAATCAAACCCAGAGTGAGGTTTAACAGGAGGCAAGGTGATAGCTCCTGCTTTGAGTAATTTGTCCAAAATCATACCATAAGTTTCTCCCAAGGGAGTGTAATTGATGGGCTCGGCTTTATACTTATAGGTGGTTTTTGGTGGGGTACTAGACGGTGCTTGGGATTTGACCATTACCACGTGTACAAATCCTTTTGATTTCGAAGCAGTCGATGCATGAGAATTGGTGGTGTTGGGTTTGTTGGTGGAGTCTTGGGTTTGAAAATTAGGGTTTTTGTTGCGCACCTGCAATTTCTCTTCCTCTAAGGCTCAAATCTCTAGTTTGAGCCATAGTAAAGGTCTCATCAAAAGGTGGAAAGTTTGAATTTGGAGGGTGGGAGAAATGTTCTTAAGCGCAGGCCCACGTAAATATTTTGATGAGTCTGCCTGAGGTAAGGCATAAGTGAGTTGGTTGATGAGGCCCGCCATCGTCCAAAAAATGTGATAGATTCATCTTCAAATTGTCGGATGGCATAGAGGTCGGTGATGGATACTTTCTTGGAAATATTAATGGAGAAATGATCCAAGAAATATTGGGCTAATTGATTAAAAGAGAAGATTGAGTGTTAGGTTAAAACACCGTACCACTCCAAGGTGGGTCTGATAAGGACATGGGACATGCGGGGAAAGGCATCGTCATGAGCAATCGGATAGTAGGCTTGTCTAAATGATCACAAGTGTTGTTGAGGATCCTCCTTACTATTAAAACGAGTAAATTTTGGTAATTCCCATTGAAGAGGATATGAATGAAGGGGGACAGAACGATGAATAGGCTCCTGAAAAACTTGATCATATGTCGGGTGCTACGGCTTCTGAAATGAAGTCTCCAAATTTTGCATCTTGTCCATCATTTGTTTGATTAAATCAGTGGTTGGGTAAGATGATGGTGCGGTTGTTGTACATGGAGGTAGATTGGGCCAAGAGCCACTACTAGACAATGGTGGGGTTAAATGTTGATAAGGTATTGATGATGAATATGTTGAGGCGACCGAATAGGGATGTCCTATATAAGATGTTGAAGCCACTGGATAAGTGTGTGGAAATGAAAAGGTGGGCGGAGCTTGAGAAGGAAAGCTCGTGTGGATAGGTGGCAGAGAGCAAGTTATGAAAGGGCAGTCTGCGAGAGAGACGAGGTAGGAGCAGTCAGCGGTAATGATATGTGGGGCCCCAGATTAACCAAAGGAAAGCCAATCTGTGCCGTATGAACCCCCGAAGCCACTGAGTTGGGAGACGGGGCTAAGGATGAAGAAGGTAAGGCGGAGTTATTAGGTGGGGAAGGAGCTAAGTGAGCAGCTATACTAATAGGCATACCAACGAGAAGTTGACCATCAGGTGTATGGTCAGGGGTATGGGACAAATAGTACTATACGGTGCTAGGATTAGCATCCAAAAATTTGGCAAAGTCCTTATCTCCTACAGGGATCTTGGGAACATCACTGGTGTCGGTAGGATTCCCCATAGGATGTGAAGGGGGTGATTCAGGAAAAGGCACGGAACAGGCATGTGAAACCATGGCTGTGGCTTGTTTCGAGTGATAACAACCATGGACAAGAGTACACAACAAGGATTCAATCTATTAGGAACAGAAACAGCAACAAAATGTTAGAATTGGTAGGTTGCTGGTTTGTCGGGAACTGTGAAAAATAGTAACCGATATCGGTCGAATAACCGATGTCGGTCAGACTGTAGCCGGCGTCGGTCAGTTAACCGATGTCGGTAGAATAGGACCAGTGTCGGTCACTGTGAAAGCAAAGAGAAGATGTAAGAAGCTACTGGTTTGGGATTAACAATGCTTAGTATACCCACAAAACTATTCTGAAGTGATCACTGAAACAGTGTATGACAGAGAAACAAAACTAAAAACAAGCAAGATGCACAAGCAAATCAAGAGACTAACCCTAGGATTAGTTTTAATTATTGTGGGCTTATGCCTTAGACACAAGATGATGTCAATCCTAAACAAAATACCTAAGGGAAATGTCAAGTTTGTTTTGGCTTATAAGGTTACCTCAATCGGGCGGAGGAATACCGCGGAAAAGGGGGATGTTTGAGCTGTTGTGTTGATTATGATGTGATTTGGTATGTGTTGTGCAGTGAAAGTAAGATTAATTTCTTGTCAATACCATGGATATCACCCCCACGTGTATGACCTGTTACTTAATCTATGTTCACTAGAATTAAAAACAACAAGCAAACATGTGATGCACGTGTTTTAAACCCAAATCGAAAATGATATTCGATGAAGCAAAGGAGATGACTTTCACTAAAGAAAAGATGAGGAAGAAAGACAAATTCTTTTACCAAAATAACAAAATATCTTGTGAATATTTAGAAGAAGAAAATAGCAAGTGTGCTCCCTATATTAAAGCAAGCAAGAAAGAAAGAAACCCGAGAAGGGTCCCACCAGGCGTGCCAAAATGTTTCACATAGAATGTTTCCATTCTTAGAATAGAGTTTCTTCTATCCTTTCATTCTCTTGAGAAATAGATAAAGGTTAGGGCTAGGAGGAATACCTGTTGGGTGTTGGGAGGGTGTGCGCGTACCGTAGAGAGAGATCAGATCGATTGTGAAGAACTCCTTTTTGTCTGGGAAGGACTACCTGTGAATAAGAATGCAAGACCACCAGATTATAGTTAGACAATAAATGAGGGAACTGCCTTGGGCCCAGGAAATATTAGACTTCCTTTTGAAGGTGGTCAGTTCCCCTTTTAATATGAATTAACACAAATGCTAACAAAGAAGTTATTGCAAAATCACAATTTAGTTACCTCGTTAAAAGGTAATTGAGGAAAGGTTAGTTTTGGTTTGAGTCACAGTGACCGATGCCGGTCAATGTATAACCGGTACCGGTTGTTGATAACCGATATCGGTAGGGGCAGTGATTTAGGGGCTTTCAATGAAGGTTGGCTGTAAGGTGGTTATGGTGTTTATAAGGTTGGTAAATGATTAGGGGTAGGCAATAGGGTGATGGAGAAGACTCAGAGAGTGTGGGAGCTGTTCTTGGGGCAATGTAAGGGTAGAGGAATGAAAGTTAGATGTAGGGTGCTATCGGGTAGTAGATCTAGGAGTGAGCTTATAATTACTATGAATCAGAAGTTCAAGAAATGGTATTTAAAAACATACAAGACACCACTTACTAGTTCCTGATGAAGATACAGGTTCAAATACTGTGATGACGAAGGCAAGGCTCAGGTGGGATGATCCGACAATCAAAAGTGAGCTATCTTCTCTCCCAATGCTTAGACGAGTGTCACCGTGCTCTAGTTACTCGGTTTTAGTCTTTGGCTCGATTTCCTTCTCTGTAAACTCTTCTCTTTCCTTCACTTGTCTCTACTTTGCCAAGTGAATTCCAAATCTTTCAAATGAATTCCGATCCTTTGTTTTTGGTTGGGGAGGTCATTTATAGGGAACCGATGGCGGTTAAGTAACCGACGGCGGTCGAGTAGGAACAGATGTCGATTAAGTCAAAGTGGGCTATGTTTAGTAAAATATCCAACTTTCTCTCCTTTTCTCCCAAGGGATTAGTTGTGGGCTTGGTCAAGTCATTATTAGGTTGGTTTTGGTGCGGGTGAGGAGTAATTAGTCATGGGTGTGGATGTAGAGCAAGTTATAGGTCTTAATTAGGTTAGTTTAGGGTTAGGGCTAGGTCATGATGAGGTGGCAAAATGAGGTAGCAGGTTTGGAGATGTGGATTTATTAATTATAAGGTAATTAATAAATAATTGTGTAAGGTTTAGGTGGTGAGGTTAGGTTGCAAAATGAGATGCGGGGCACAGGGTGTCATAAGACACAAACGGGTGTCTACAGAGACCTTTGGCCTTTCTCTCAATGGGGTTTGGATCTTGTCGGAGAGATCAATCCTCATTCTTCACAACACCATCAATGGATTATAAATGCTATTGAATACTACACTAAATGGGTAGAATCCATTCCCCTCATTTCTTAAAAATCCAAGAAAATATTTTAATTCATCAACCATCACATCATTTGTCGCTTTGGTGTCCCTCATCATCTCATCATTGATAAAGGAAAGAAATTAAAAAAAAACCCTATGAAATATGTGCAATGATTTTGGAATTCAACTCAGTTTCTCATCACCTTATTACCCACAAACAAATGGCCAATCATAAGCAACCAATAAAACCTTGAATAAAATTCTTATGAGAGTAGTTGACGATACTAGGAAGGATTGGCATACTCACATTTCCTTCTCCTTATGGGCCTACCACACTAGTATTCACACTTCAACCTGCTTCCACACATTTCTCTATGGTCTATGGTACCGAGGCTATCTTTCCTCTCGAAGTTCCGATTTTGTATCTCCATATCTCACTATAGGACATGCTCAACGATGATGCCTTAAGGGGATGGTCCATGTACATATCTCCATATCTTAGGCTCACATTATGGAACCTTACCTCTGTCACCCCCTCTCCAAACACCTTCAACATCAGCTCTTATGAAGCCTATGAAGAAATAGAAAAACTTGCATCCCCACTATGGTAAATCGCAAGATCTTGTACACATCCTCTAGGGTGACTGTGATCCCATCTATCGATAGATGAAATGTGTTGGTTGCTAAATCTCATCTGTCGATGATTGTGACCATCAAGCTCAGCTCCCAAAAAATGTGCCTATATCATCTAACCCCAATAAGGCTGAAATTTGTAACATGATGCCACTCCTCTGCTGTCACACTCCCTCGTATAACTAATAATAGAGGTGGTACTATGTCTCTCATCTGCAACTCTTCCCTAGCTTGCACCCAACAAACTACACCATTATTAAATCTTTACCATAGCTAACATATCACTTACCCAACTAACCTATTCCTGAAATTATTATTATTTATTTCCCGTAACCCTAACAACCTACCCCTTTCCCCCATCCCACTTTCACACCCCTCAACTTGTATCATATATACCTTTTACCCTACCTATTCTCAACACACTTACATTTATACCTCACTACCTTGCTTTCTCTTTAACTCCCACCATAACCCTATCTCGATCCATTTTCCTCAAAATCCAACCTACATTTATACCTCATGAATATCAATGGTCACCTACTATTTTATCGATGTTGGATATAGATGAATGACGTCGGCCACTCTTGACCGACGTCAATCATTTGTCACACAAACTAAACCTACAAAACCCTCCCCCATTTATCCAAATTTAACCATACCACGGCTTAAATACGTACCCTATCCTACCCAAATCTCCCTTATCTCTCTCTTTACCACTATTTAACTCACATTGGACTTCCCACCCTTCCTATTTCATCACTTTTACTTCCAAATTCAAATTTAATTCCTACCCAAAACCATTTCTACCCAAACTAATTTCTACAAATTATTTCAACTAACAGCAGAGACATGGATCAAATCTTACCTCGTCTCGGTTCCGTTGGCATGGCGGTACATCTAGCTACTGCACCAAAGTGGCCCACCCAAGCCCTCTCCTGCCTCTTCCATGCCACAATCCACCCCTCACCTTCAACAAATCAAACTTAACAACACCACTCTCATGGACCCATATCCTAGCTCCTCTCCCAACTCATAATCTCCACCTCATCCCTGGTACAATGCCTTGTCCTTCTCTCTCAAAAATTGCTACAAGGTCAAATGGCTCTGTCATTTTCTCAAAAGTCACAACACAACAATGATTCCATAAAATATCGAATTTTTATTTAATAACCCAAACTTACCTGACCGACATTTGTCCTATTTTTTCCCTAGTCAACTAACATCGGTCACCCTATAACCAACATCGGTCACCCTTAAAGCTATTTTCCCTTTCTAAGATTCCTTTTACTTGCAACCATTAGTGTCCACACACCTTTCATCATCCGGAAACCTATGGAACCATACCTACAAGCCCACACTACCCTTACATTTCCTTAATTACATCTTGGGATTTGTTATTTTACCTATACCTTGGCCTTACCTATGTCATGACCTATTTTCTTGAACCCGACCTATTTAGTGTGACCATTAACCTTATGTATTAGTTATACCTTGTGATGTTGTTATCCAAAATGAGCCCCCTATTTATTTTGGCTAACTTGCCTTCATTCTTTCCTTCATTGTGCTTCAATATAAAATTTTACACATTTCAAGCACTCAAAGGTTTCTAGAAATAGCTTCATCAGATAGGATTTTTCTTCCCCTTTCCAGAAAGGTAAAATTTTCCTCCTAACTCCTTGTAATTTTTGAGTTATGGCTTAGTGGAATTTTTGGGGAAATTTTCCCTAAACAGGCCCGCGGCCAATGAGAAACCAAAGACGTGGCAAGGTGGAGTGGCAGGTGTTGGGGGATGTTGGAGTTTTTGGTGCTTTGGTAAAAATTCACAGAGGAATAAGTTCACCCGTGGGCCCGCGGAAGGAGGAAAATATGTTGGCTAAGGCCCGCCGAGCAATGAGGTGGCGCCACGTGTCCTGTCAGTGGCGGGAGTTGGGGCGGCGGAAGGATTTGGTGAAATTTTCCAAAGTTGCAAAAGGTGCAAAGGCATGCATTGAACCCATGGCCCCATTGATTAATCAAATGGCACCACGTGGCCACATCAAAGTGGCGAGAGGTCGGGCCCACGGAGGTAAATTGGGAAATTTTCCCAATGAAAATTTAAAAGGCGCAAAGGGTAGAAAATGATCCTGAGGCCCGCAGATCAGCCAGAGGGTGACACATGGTAGTGGAGTGGTGGGGTGTGGAGAATTTTGGGAATTTTTCCCAAATTCAAAAAAGGGGAAAATTTTCAAGTTTTGGCCCGCCAACCCAAATTTTTCCCTAAAATTGCCATTTTTCCCTAAATCTTCAGAGGGGCATAACTTTTGATCCCAAGCTCAGATTTTCATGTTATTTATATCATTGGAAATATGGTGAAATTCTCCACATGATGGAATATTCAATTTTGAGTTTTTATTAAGATTTATAGATAAAAATGGGAAAACATCCTTGGCATGCAAGAACACAGAAAATGACTCTAACCACCAAAATTAATGAAGTATGGGCCTCTGTTTTGCTTTGTAAAGCAATGTACTTCAAAGTATGGGATTTTTCATGGAAACCCATCATTTTTAGGCCAATTAGATGAATCTTGTTGGTGGTTGAAGTTCCAAATCAATTTTCCCACATTTTCTCCTTTCTTCCATTCTGCTCAATGGTTAAAAGCTAGTTTTGGCTCATTTGTAACAAGTTGTTCATCATTCTTCTCTACCTCTCCCTTATTTTCTTCCCCAGGGTCAAAATGGAGTTTGAACCTCTTCTCCTACTCTGTAATAGCATTTTTTTCCTCTTACCCATGAAATGATGTTTTGTGCAAACTTCTAGAGCAATAAAAATGTGTTTTGTTATGCATTTGTCCATCCTTGCTCGTTTTTGTGTTTTCTTCTTGCATCTCTTCATTACTGTATTTATGTATGTTTGAATGTTCATTTTAGGTTTTGAGCTATGTTCATGGAGTTTTGGAACATTTTTTTGTGTGAAATCCATCCTTGGTTTTGTGATGTACTTGTCCATCCTTCCCATTGCTCACCTCTTCTTGTTCCATGGTAGTTCGATAGATGTTCAACAATCACCATTTTAGTGTAGTCTCTATTTTCCCTCTTTTCTCTCTCTCTTTGTCTCCTTGGCATAGTTAGATTAGGATTAGATTAGCTTACCTGAACTGGAATAGCTTGTGGCAGGTAGTTTAGGAAGAGGAACTAGCCTTCTCTGGAGAGCTTTCCCCATTTGCAAAGGTCCCACACTTTGGGAAAGCTCAATGTTGTGCATTCACACCAAATGACATTGTCTTAGAAAATCTGATCCATAGTTCATTTTGGGGGTGTTGTGAATTTGTACTAACAATTTTGGCATGCCGGTGGGACCTTAGAGGTCTTCCACTTTATTTTTGACAAGTTGGTGTGTTTCTATTAAGGATTCATCCTTTTGATGCATATTAAAAGCACATATGGTGACTCCATCTGGTAAATAACTCATTCTCTAAGTTGTAGACCCTATTTCCATTCATTTTCCATTCATTCTTCTTTCCATCTCTTCCATCTTCTTTCATTCCATGAAGTTGTGCAATCATGACTTCATTTCCATCATGGAATTCACATTTACAATAGTAGCAATATATTCCACCTCCAACATGTTTTTCAAATCCTCCAGATCAGCATTTTGATCAAATTCAAAATCAGTATGCATATCCATATGAGTAATGCCAAAATTAGTTTGGCTATGAAGCACATCAAGCACAAGGATACGCATATGATGAGGGAAGTCAAGAAGAAAGTGCAGATTTGTTGGAGAAAATCCAAAAAATGGAGGTTGGCATGGTGCAATCAAGGGCTCAAGCACAAATGAAGGAATTTTAGATTGGTTTCAGAGCACCCTATCCATGGGGAGGCCCTTTTCCAAGACATTACAGCCCTCAGGAGAAGCTAGACTTCATGATTGAGATGTTACCCCAACTTACACAATGGACATTGGAGATAGAGACCTATAAACTTCATGTTGAGAAAACTTTTCAATGGGTAAGTTCTTTGGAAATAATTATATTAGTGCTCCATTATTAATCATTATTATTTGTTAGGTCTGTTATTATATTTGTTTATATGTGAAGTTGTTAATAAACAACATACGTGAATAGGAGTTTGGTGAGAGAATTAAGGAGTGTTATTATATCAGATTCCTATTTTATAGGAATGACTTATTCCTATATATTTGTAAGAGTTCTCGTTTGAATAATTGAGTGAAGAATATTATTCTGTGATATAATATATTGAAGTTCTATAACTGTGTATTCATTGTATAATCTGGTTGTGTGCTTACATTTGGTACCAGAGCGACGTTAAATCTGTGGAAATCAAAAATATGGATTGATTTTGGTCATGTCGTGGATCTGGATTCAAATATCAGCCACATTACCTCAAGTTTGCATCGTTCATGAGCTCTCTGTGTCGTTGCATCTGAGAACGGAATAAATCTGTGGCACGGTGACAGTGGCATGGTTGATGCCAGAAGGGTCTGAAATTCTTAATCGTGGCAGAGGCTTGTTGATATCGACCATGCACTATGAACGTCTGACCATATCATTTTAACAGTCTGTACGACAGTCACTATCATCTATCAGCCTGTCATTGAGAAATAAGGTTTGACTGCTCCAAATCACGTTATGTAGCATATGGTACAGGTCTGCCTTGCACAATTGATGATTCATCGGTGTTTGAGAAAGTTAAGGAGGCAACGTATCTCCTACATGTGAAGGTGCATTCTGCCAGTTTTGACAGTCGATCCACTTGTCTTGCCTCTCACGCACTTATTGATAATGAAGCCCGATAACTGCTGTTAGGCGTTATCCAACCTATACAAAACTTTGATTGGTCGATATCTTCTGGTGTTTGGACATCACAATTAGAAGTTTGCATTTCTTAATACTTGTGCGCTCATGTCAGATCAACATCGGTGGCTTTGATGCAGTTCCTGCAGATTCTTGTTTTGACAGAAACTTCTAAATTCAGTTGATTTAGCACGTTTGGCTCTTGATCCATGCAAATCCGAGCTCCTGCCGACTTCTATGCACCATTTTTTTCTCCAAGTTTGAAACGTGTCTCCATATTTCCATGCGCAGATATGCCACGTATGTTGTTGCTGTCAAATTACCTTCAGATTCATTACATAGTCCGTGTAATTTGATTTTATTTGTCCATATGTAATTTGTCTTTTATTTCATTGTCTCTCTATGTTTGTAAAGTGTCATAACTGAATACTTTAGGTTATTTGATAATGTGTCATGTATGTCCATCAAGATTTGGTATAATATTATAATATTATAATATGTACCATAGTTATAATATTATTTTTTGTGTGTCACTCAATGTTTGTTTTGAGTCGAGTCTATGAGTGTCTACTCAGTCAAGTCAAAATTAATATATTTTTCATCATTGTATCGTCAAAATATGTTTAGGTGATTTTAGGATTTTTTTATCGAAAGTAATCAAAAGAATCAAAGTTGTTATCATTTTTTCAAGTTATTATTGTCTTGTCAAACGTCAAAAGTGTTGTTAGAAGTTTTTATTTTTATTTTTCTCCATCTCACAATGGAAGTCCCTCTAGAAAAATTCAATGGGCTCAATTTTCATACTTGGAAAGTGAAGATCCAGATGCAGCTGATGAATAAAAATCTCTGGCGGATAGTCGATGGAAAAGAACCTAAACCTACAGATCTGACCAAATTGGTAGAATGGGAAACGAGAGATGATAAAGCCAAAGCCATTATTGGTCTTGCTCTCTCAGATACTGAGCTACACTATGTTGATCTCGAGAAATCGTCTCATGAAATGTGGGAAAACTTGAACAAAACCTTTGGTGCTAAAGCAGTGAACGCAAAATTTTCTCTCAAATTGCAGTTGTTCAAGTTAAAAATGGGTGAAGGAACTACAATGTCCAGTCATATTAATGATTTACGGTCTCTTCTCCGACAGCTAGCAGAAGTAAAAGCTCCTGTAGACGATGAAGATGCAAAAGCTATTCTGTTAAATAGTTTGCCTCCCAAATACAGTAATATTGTCTTCACACTTGGTCAGATGCCTTCCAACTCATTGGAAGATATGATATCAGCTCTTCTAGCTGAGGAAAAAAGGACTAAAGAAGATGTAGAAGAAGAAACTGCATTGTACCTAAAAAAGAAGTACAAGAATTTCTCCAAAAATAAGGAGGAAATTGAATGTTTTTACTGCAAGAGAAAGGGGCATAAAACTCCATTTTGTAAAAAACGAGCTCGTGATCTTCTAAATGGAACAATCAAAATGGAAGAAGCAAATATGGGCATAGACGATGAATCTGATTATGAGGAAGAACAAGTAAATGAAGACAGTGGCTCTGAAGACTTCTTGTTCTGAGCATGAAACCGGAGGCAGGAGGCATCGGAGGTTGGAGGTCATTCAGCGACCTCTCGTCAGTTGCCAACGACGGGGCCGCATATCAGCTTTGGTGACATGTGTGTGTGCAGTTTGATTTTAGTGCTTCCAGTGTGGTGTGCCTCAGTTTGCAGTGATCCTATTTTCAATAAGTGGAAATTTCACATTGAGGGGGGGAACATGATCCAATGTTCCATTTCCAGTATGTCAGCTTTCTCTATGTATGTATGAGCAACAGATTTCAGTAGGATTTCCTATGTTATTCCCTGCAGTGAGATAGTGATGAGAGTTGTTGATACTACTGCATCATCATGATATCGTGGTTGTTAGTTATCCAGAAAAACTATCCAGAGGTTGTTGGTACTGTCCTCAAAAACCATCTGTTGTGTGGTTGTTGGTTAACCACTTGGAAAACCATCCAGAGGTTGTTGGTATTGTCCTTGAAACCATCCAGATCATGAGCATGCTACGTAGCGGCACGTTGCAGTACAAAGGCAGGTTTTTCCCATGTTCGCACTAAGGGGGGGAATGTTAGGAAATAATTATATTAGTGCTCCATTATTAATCATTATTATTTGTTAGGTCTGTTATTATATTTGTTTATATGTGAAGTTGTTAATAAACAACTCACGTGAATAGGAGTTTGGTGAGAGAATTAAGGAGTGTTGTTATATCAGATTCCTATTTTATAGGAATGACTTATTCCTATATATTTGTAAGAGTTCTCGTTTGAATAATTGAGTGAAGAATATTATTCTGTGATATAATATATTGAAGTTCTATAACTGTGTATTCATTGTATAATCTGGTTGTGTGCTTACAAGTTCTACACCATCATCCGGTTTTCTCTTTCCATTCCTCAAGAAACACCATCACATTTTGAATGCCAAATTCCAAATATAGCCCATGTTTCCCCAAGTGTTGATTCCATTTCTCCATCCCCTAGTCTTCCACCCCATCTCAATTCTTCTGTCCTTTTCCCTTCCAAACAGCCACTCCCTACAAAGAAACAAAATTTTCTATCTCCTCCAACACCACAAAAAATTGCAAAATCAATTGAGTTACAACCCACCCCTCCTCTTGCATTCCCAAATCCATGTTGGGAAGATAAAAATCAGAATGTCAGTCAAGGAAAATAGAAGCAAGAAGAAGAGCCAAACAAGGATGAAAAGATTAAAAGTTTGTTGAATTTGGCTCTTAAATTTGGGATTACAAAAATCCCCTTGATGGTGAAACCAATAGAGGAGGTTAGAGTTGAAGAATGAGTGGTGGCCAAGGCTGATTTTGTTGCAGCAGAAGAAGAGAAAAAAGAAGAAGCAGATCAACAATCAATTTTCTCATAATGTAGTGTCCATGTTGGCACTCTACTTGAAGGAAATTCTGGTCTAATTCAAGTTGCACAATCAGCCATGGAAAGAAGCTCTGAAGAAGATCTTGCAATCCCAACTTATCCTGTAGAGCAACAGATTGAAGAGTTTGACTTGAAAAACTTCATGCTATAGGAAGAGTTCAATCAAGACCAAGATTTTCTTCAAATAACGAGAGGAAGGAGAATCTGCTCCAAATCCAAAAGGAGGAGCACATTCCAGTTATGGGGAGAAAAGTGTAGATCCAAAGGCTTTGAGCACAAAGCGAGGATATAGGAGAACCTTTGATTATTCTTTCTACTTCATCTCTCTCGAGTTCTAGTGCTTAAGAAGAGTTTGATCTCTCAAAATCAATGTTAGAGGATAAAATAAACCATGGTGATCAAGTTGCAAATCAAGAGAACACCATGGGAGAGGTTGAACATTTGCAGTAGGACAACAATGAGGCAGTTTACTTATCTGATTTGGATAAATGTTTTGATGAAGAAGAATTAGTTGAAATCACACCATCTTCTCCTTCATCATCCATCTTCGAAACACAAGAACCTACTATCATGGAGGAGAAATTTCATTTGTAGTAGCCTGCATCTTATAATAGCTCTTTAGAATCAAGATTGGAAGATTTAAATCTTCCATGTTCTTCATTGGAGGAAGAGAAAGGGCAGAAAAGTTCTACCATTACTTCCACACCATCCATTCAAGAAGGTCTACAAGAAGATTCCATTTTTGGAATGGAAAATCAGATTTATGGGCATATCAAATGGATCAGACCTTTCCCAATCAGGTATTTGGCTTCATTGGAGCCAAAGGAGAAGCCACAACCAGTCATGCTTGCCTCTAAGCATGAGGATGATATGTAAAGTTCTAAGGATCAGTTTCCATACCTCTTCAATCCAAATGTAGAGCAACTAAAAGAGGTATTGGATTTGTTTTCAGTTGACACCTTGCTAATTTGGGTAGAAGACCAGCTTCTTGTTGATTTTCCACTCATCTTAGCAGCCATACTCAGCTCCAAATCATTTACATGGCTGCCAATTTTGAAGAAAGGAAGCTATTTTACACAACCAATTGTAGGGTTTGTTTAGCTCACCTTTGCTTCCAGTTAGAGTAGAGTAGGTAGGTTTTATTTTAGTAGAAGAAGTTCTTGTGCACACTCTACATGTTCCATTTGGAGCATGTATGATTTTTAGTTTTGTACATAGTTTTGGTATTGTTGTATTGCTCTTGCACAGTCCATTTCAGTGGCATTTTGGTGAAGATCAACTCCAAGTTCAGTGGGTTTCCAAGTAGCTCAGAGGTCAGATTTTCATAGTTCAGATCAAAATCAGTTCATCAGGCTTGACTCCATGCCCAATGGATGCTTCAAAGGCCACTGATCATTCATCTAGCAGGTAGATGACCCTTGAGAGTCACCAAAATTGTTATCCAAAATGAGCCCCCTACTTATTTTGGCTAACTTTCCTTCATTCTTTCCTTCCTTGTGCTTCAATATCAAATTTTACACATTTTAGGAACTCAAAGGTTTCTAGAAATAGCTTCATCAGATAGGATTTTTCTTCCCCTTTCTAGAAAGGTAAAATTTTCCTCCTAACTCCTTGTAATTTTCGAGTTATGGCTCAGCTGGAGTTTTTGGGGAAATTTTCCCTAGACAAGCCCATGGCCAATGAGAAACCGACACATGGCAAGGATGAGTGGCAGGTGTTGGGGGTATGTTGGAGTTTTTTGTCACTTTGGTGAAAAGGTATAGAGGAATAAGTTAACTTGCGGGCCCGCGGAAGAAGGAAAATATGTTGGCTAAGGCCCGCCGAGCAATGAGGTAGCGCTACATGTCCTGTTAACAGCAGTTGGGGAGGTGGAAGGATCTCGAAATTTTTTCCCAAAGTTGCAAAAGGTGTAAAGGTGTACATTAGATCCATGGCCCCATAAATTAATCAAATGTTGCCACGTGGCCACATTAGCGGTGGAGGTCGAGATCCGCGGAGTTAAATTGCAAAATTTTCCCAATGAAAATTTAAAAGGTGTAAAGGGCAGAAAATGATCCTGAGGCACACCGATCACCCAAACGGTGACATGTAGTAGTGGACCAAAGTAGGGTGCGAGAGAATTTTTTGGAATTTTTCCCAAATTCAAAAAATGGGAAAATTTTCAAGTTTTGGCCTGACCCAAATTTTCCCTAAAATTGCCATTTTTTCCCTAAATCTTCGAGAGGGCATAACTTTTGATCCCGAGCTCATATTTTTGCGTTATTTATATCATTGGAAAGATGGTGAAATTATCCAAATGATGGAATATTAAATTTTGATTTTGATTGAGATTTGTGAGAGAAAAATGGGAAAAAATCCTTGGCATGCAAGAACACAAAAATCGATTCCAACCACCAAAATTAATGAAGTATGGGCCTCTGTTTTGCTCTATAAAGCAATGTACTTAGAAGTATGGGATTTTTCATAGAAACCCATCATTTTGTAGGAAAATTAGATGAATCTTGTCAGTGGTTGACTATATAAATCAATTTTCTCGTGTTTTCTCCTTTCTTCCATTTTGCTCGATGGTTAAAAGCTAGTTTTGGCTCATTTATAACAAGTTATTCATCATTCTTCTCTGCCTCTCCCTTATTTTCTTCCCCAGGGTCAAAAATGGAGTTTGAACCTCTTCCCTACTCTATAATGGCATTTTTCCTATTACCCATTAAATGATGTTTTGTACAAACTTCTAGAGCAATAAAAACATGTTTTGTGATGCATTTGTCCATCCTTGCTCGTTTTTGCTTGTTTTCTTCTTTCCTCTCTTCATTGTAGGTATTTTTGCATGTTTGAATGTTCATTGTAGGTTTTGGAGCTATGTTCATGGAGTTTTGGAACATTTTTTGTGTGAAATCCATCCTTGGTTTTGTGATGCACTTTTCTATCCTTCCCATTGCTCACCTCTTCTTGTTCCATGATAGTTTTGATAGATGTTTAGAATTTTCCTTCTCTAGTGTATCACTGTTTTAGTGTAAGCTCTATTTTTCCCTCTTTTCTCTCTCTCTATCTCCTTGGCATAGTTAGATTAGGATTACATTAGCTTACCTACAATAGAATAGCTTGTGGCAAGTAGTTTAGGAAGAGGAACCAACCTTCTCTAGATAGCTTTCCCCATTTGAAAAGGTCCCACACTTTGGGAAAGTGTTTCACCTTTTCTTAGATTGTTTCTTTGAATCGTTGACAAAATAGATAGGGTAAGCTGGCGTAGGAGGAATACCTATTCAAATGTTTGTTGATGGGTTATTGTGCGCGTATGACTTCTGAATTCACAGCTGACCGTGATAGCTTCCTTTTGGCTAGGAGGAACTACCTATAATGAAAGCAAGACCATCAGAAAGAATTAAAACATATATGCAGTGAACTGCCTAGCGTGAGCTAGATCCGGGAATTGTGGTACTTTATAGATGGCTGTCAGTCCACTGTTTTAAATAAATTAATTCTGAAAACAAGGTGAATCCTATTATTATTTTAAAATGATTTAGGTATCTCACTTAAAACATAATAAGAAAATAGATCTAATCTAACATACTAAGCTAGAATAGAATCCGCAGATCAAATGGTTGGTTCTAGGTTCTACAGGTCTGATAAAGGTCTTGGATAGGTCACCGGTGAATGAGGGTGAGATGAAATTAGGTGGGTAGGTCTCTGTTCTAGGATGTGTAGGCAAATATAGAGACCGGTGTCGGTCAGGGGTGACTGATCGTGGTTAGGTATAATATCTTGACCAGTTATTATGAGATTTGGAAACATCACAGAATAGGGTTTTGGCCTCCTTTGTGATTGCACAAAGGACTTTGGTTGGTCGAGATGAGGTATTGGGTGGCTGGAGTGGGCTTTTGCGAGGTTTTGATGGGTATATGGAGGTGAAAATGTCAGAGAAGGTCAATAAGGAGAAAGATAAACAATAGGTGATAAAACAATGATGAAATGAAATAACTAGGAAAGTATGATATTGTACTTACTTGGATTTCATTCCTGAAGGCTTGTGTGTGATGGATGGAGGTTCCGGTGATGGATTTGAAGGCTACAAGTGATTACCAACTGAAGAAAAGCTTTTGCATGGGCTGCATGCACACTCCTCTTTTGCTTGGATAATTCAGAAGGTGGTTGGGATGGCTGTGCAGGAGAAGATGCTCAATCTCCTTCCTTGGATGTGAGTTCTTGCTGGAATTGGCTCTCTGAAGATGCGTTATCTTTGAGCTCTCATTCTTGCTCATCAACTTTCTCCCAATGTTTTCCAACCTTGAGAATAAGGTAGTTCAAGAGTTAAAAAGGGGTAACCAATGATGGTCCGGCTTAACCGGCGGTGGTTAGGGGAAACCGACGTCGGTCAAGGTGAGATTTTCTAGGTTTACCAAACTAAGGGGATATCCTCCTAATTTCCTTAGATCTCATGTCGTTATCCCATGGATTAGACCGGAAGCTTCTATGAGCATGCAATAATGTCATTAGAGGGAGTGTAGGCATTGATTTTTAGGGTTTGGGTAAGTCTTAGTTAGTTATGGTAACTTGCTAAGAATAGGTCTTAAGGTGAGTCAGCTTGATGAGGTGTCTAAGTGAACTATATGTGTAGATATTATTTAGATAAGATATTTAAATAATAAATATAATGAGGGTAAAGAATTAATTTAATTAAATTAATACTAGTGTGGTGAAGGGGGTTATGGCTAGGTGAAAGTGATGAAGGGTACTTATATGTCAAAGGACGAAGGGGGAGTGTGACCTAACTTTAGTGTCTACATTTTGCTACTTTTGTTGTGTAGATTGTATTGGTAAACTATGCTAACAAAAATAAGGTTTGGTTAGCCCATGTGAGGGTGAAGGTGATCCCCCTCAAACTAAGAAAAGATGAAGCATCCAGCTAAAGCGGTGAGTGGTTTGATAAAAGGTAAATGTGAAGGAAAGGTAAACATGTTTAGGGAAGAGGGTGAAAGGTCTACTCGGGAAATCTAGGTAATGGGTCAAGGTCAAAGGTAGCAACAGTCAAATGCATGCACACGTATAAACTGTAGCATGCTACCGGGTTGAAGAGTAGGCAAACTCTACATCATCTAAGGTCGATAGGTTTATCCAAACAAGGGTGAAGTGAATCCAGTATCCAAGGTATAGGATAAGGTCAGGAAACACAATGTAGGTTAGGTGCATGAATGTTTAGGTATGTTCTAGTACACCAAAGGTAGGGTCAGGATAAACGGTCATGGAAATAGGCTAGGTAAGGTCATTAGGTCAATCAACACAGGTAACAATGTCATAAGGTATAACAAACACATGAGGTCAAAGGTCACTAGCGATGGTCTAGGTCCAAATATCGAGATCACGGCATGGGTAAGGCTGAGGTAGGGGTAAAATAACAAAGTGTCAACAATAGACACACGAAGGTTGAAGAAGGTGGAGGGCCAGAGGTGAAGGAAAAGTGGTTCAAGTAGGTGTAGGGATGGAAAAAGAAAAGGGAGGTAAGGAAAATGAGGTAAAATGAGGGGGTAATGAGTACGCAGGGTAACCAACATCGGTCGTAATGAACCGATGATGGTGTAGGGTAACCAATGGTGGTAGTCTAGGGAAAGCAGAATGGCAAAGTGGTTAAGGGTTAAACGATGTCGATCTGGGGGTAGGGACTAAAAGGGGATAAACCACATTTGAAAATTCATTTGTGCATGTGGAAAAGTAGAAAAGGAAAAGAAGAGAGAAAAGAGGAAAAGGACAAGAGAGTATAGCAGAGAGCTTGGTTGGTGAGCCACATAGGTGAGAGTGGGTGAGTGGGAGGTGGGGCCATGAGAACAGGTGGCATGATTCATGTGGCTGAGGAGTGGTTGTGTAGTTGAGGATGGTAGATGTTGGAGAGGGGTTGGGTGGTCTAACCGTTACAACGGCTGGATATACCGCCATGACATCGCAGAAGGATGAGGTAAGCTCTACACCGTTACTTAATGATTTGATTAATTAAGTAGGGTAAAATATGGGTTGTAAGAAAATGTGGGGGAAGTTTTGAATTTAGGATTGGGAGATAAATTGGATATAATTAGGGTGGGGGAGGTTGGAATGTAGGTCAATAGGAGTGGGAAGGGAAGTAGGGAAGGTGTAAGTAGGTTTGGTTGGGTAGTTGGGTTGATTTGGTCAAAATGAAAAAAATATAGTCAGGGGTTTTGGCATTGTTCATTATCACAGTGACCGGTGGTGGTCCCTGTAGGCCGACGTCGGTCATGTAGAAGTGGGAATGGTCACGACACATGTGACTGATAGTAGTTAAAGGCTACCGGTGATGGTTATGGGTAACCAGAGTCAGTGTGAAAATAAGGAAATGGGGCTAGAAATAGGCAAAAATGGGTTAGGCAGTGGAAACAAATGGTCAATGGGTAGGGTAAGATATGTAAAGGTGTGGTTTAAGAGAGAGGGGATGGGTTGTGGTTGGGTTGGTTAAGGATTAGGGTAGAGGGGTGTCAAGAAGAATAGGTGGTTGGGGGTGAACACAAGGTAATGTGGAACAAGCATACTAATATATAGTGTTGGTTGGATGCAGGCCGGGATGAGCTACGGATGAGGGATCGGGAGCCGCTTATATTGCTAGAGCTACATGGATAGGTGAATTTCGAGGAGTGGAGCCACATTGATGATGTCATCCTGATTGGGATCTTCCGTTATGGGCACGTTGTGAGAGAGCAGAGTTTGATGGTCATACTCATCAAGAGATGGGATTCGGTGACTAACACCTTCCACTTGCCGATAGGGGAGATGACCATCACCCTGGAGGATATATATAGGATATTGAGACTACCGATTAGTGGAGACCAAGTGTACTCAGTGACATCCGAGGTCATGATGGGGTGTATAGATGAGGTATTTGGAGAGAGAGCAGGTGAGTTGTGTTACCATAGCACCAACCTAAGTTTACAAAGAGGTATGGTTGATAGTGTTGATGATGGAGGTGATCGGTTGCTACGCATTGCAGATTTAGAGGGTGGGAGATTCCCACGTTGCTGATGGGTGTCCTTTGGGACATGATGATTGATCATACCAGTTTTCTTGGGCACCAGCTTTCTTGGTGCAATTATATAGAGAGTTGTGGGCCTATAGACAATTGCAGAGATATAGTCTGTGTTGCACTTTCCTTCTACACTGTTGGGATTATGAGCACATTGCATGTGTGTGACTATCTGAGCCTACCCTAGGTAGATGCATTTGAGTTAGGATTCATTCAAGTTGGTTTTAGGTGATGGGTGCTGAAGGGTAGTGTAAAGAGAGCTTGGGCTACATACGACATAGCATATTATAGACAAAGACTAGAGAGCCTATCCAGTGTGGATATAGTCTGGAGACCCTATGTGACCTATCCCTCTTACAAAGGGATGTATACAGAGCTAGAGGAGCTAAAGTTCTGAGAGAGGTGGATAGAGGAACGCCATGCTTTAGGAAGCACGAGATGATACATGTCAACCAAGTGAGGTGATAGTTTTGTTTCTGTAGGATGTGCCCCCACCCTTCCCACGATATAGGAGAGATGAGGTGGAGAGAAATTTTCTCCACCCCATCCAACAGAGTCGACAAGGGAGGAGGAGGAGCCCATGGACCATAGCATAGATGATGTAGGGGTGACAGTAGCATACAGACTAGTGGTGGGCCGTATAGATTTAGGGTCGCAAGGATAGCTAGGGGCGGGCGGGCCATAGTAGTGCAGTCGAGAGGCCAAAGCCACAGATATAGGTAGAGAGGTGAGAGCCTCAGGTATAGGTATATGAGGAGGAGCCCGAGCTGCAGATACTAGTAGATGGTGTGATGAGACCACTACAGACAGTCTCCAGTGAGCAGACACAGTCGCGCATGTATAGTGCTGAGAGTGTAGGTGGCCGGTGAGCCCGAAGGAGAGAGCAGAGGACATCGAGCAGTGCATGGGGGTCAACATTAGATCGTTGGGCCATCTAGTGGTAGATGAGGGATAGTATGTCACCTATTTTTGTATTTTTGGATTTTGGATGTATACTGACCTGCAAGCCAAAGAGATATTGTATGTATTTTTTGTTCATGATACCGGCCTGTGAGCCAAAGACATTTTTTTATTGGATAGCAGCTTATGAGCTGATGATGATATTGTATGTATTTTTTGTTAATGATACTAGCCTATGAGCTGAAGAAATTTTTATATTGGATAGCGGCCTACGAGTCGATGATGATTATTTTGGAGATACACATTTATGTGATACAGATGTACATTGTATTGATACACACATGTATATATGAGGAGATAGATGATATTCAGGTGATGCTTGTTGTGATGTGTATGAGTTTTACTTTATTACTATATGGTAGAGTCAGGTCATAGGCATGGATCGAGTCAGGTCGGTTTAGGCATGGATTGAGTCAGGTTGGTTTAGGCATGGATGGAGTCAGGTCGGTTTAGGCATGGATCGAGTCAGGTTGGTTTAGGCATGGATTGAGTCAGGTTGGTTTAGGCATGGATTGAGTCAGGTGATAGGCATGGATGTTTATTTCGGTATTTTGGTAACAAATGGCAATGTAAATGCATGAGATAGTGTAAAATGTGGAAAATGTTGGTTATGTATGAAAATGTGAAATAATATAAGTGGTAAAAGCTATGTGGTATATGGTTTAGATGTCGAGGTTTTGATATGAACAAGAAATTAGGTAAAGGTGGGGAAATGGTTAGGGTAAAGAGTGGTCAAGCTAACCTTCTAGGGCCCCATGCCCTGGAAGTGCTTGCCTACATAGTCCTAGCGAAAAGGGACCTCAGACCGATGTAGTTCTCCCATAAGCTAGGGAAGAATATGATAAGATCAAAGAATAGGTAGGGTAGTTGATAGTTAGGTTGGGTTCAAGGTCATAAGTATGATGAGGTCAAGATCGATTAAGTGAGGTGGAATATAGGTAGATAGGTATGGGTGATTTTAGGTCGTAGGTATAATTAGGTAGAGGGCATTGACGTTGGGGTTTGAGAATAGGTAGATAGGTAAAGGTGATTTGAGGTTGATGAAGGTGGGATAAGAGGGGGCAAGAAAGCCACCCAATTGGCAAGGATCAAAACGTATGAAACACATCTTTAGAGAGGCCAATGAACGTAAGACCGAAAGACATTACATGATTGATTACTCTAAGAGTGACGAATAGTCACAAAATCACCAAATGTTGTAGGTGTAGCAGGTCCCTTGAGGTAGTATGAGGTGAAAAGACAATGGGTAATGAGGTGCAGCTTATTGGGTCATAAAATGGGAAGTAGAATGCCTTGGGCAATAGAGCCAAGATCACAATAGGCAAGTCCATGACGAAAAAGCTTATTTTCTTTTCTTTGCTCTTTTTATTTATTTATATTTAGATAGACTGATTGATGTGGGAAGTCTATATGGGATGAATACATGGCTCCTTGAGGTCTTCATGAAGCTGATCGATGCGGGAAGCTTCTGAATTTTGATTTTTAAGAACATAGTCTTCTCTTTGGAAAAACTATGTAGAGATTTGTGAGATTTTATAGCCGTCCTTCGAGGGAGTTGTTTACTTATAGCGATAATTGAAGGCAGAAGATTTCCTTTTAAGGGATTCATCTTTTATATTGGAAGTTTGACTCAAGGAGTGGATCCCTTATTTTAGAAGAGTTCCTTCTGAGGGATTCATCTTGTTTGTTTTGTTTTTGGCTTTTAAGTCATGGAAAAGACTATAACGAAGCATTTGGTTCTTGTTGAGAAGGCAAAGGTGAATGACCATGGGATCTCATCTAAAAAGAGACAAAAAGTATCCATGAGAATCATGCCATGTGAAGAGCCATGGTGCACATATTTAAGAACAGGAAAAAGGGTGACGGGTAATCACATGATCCTTGTTTAGTCATTAGAGATAAGGTATGGAAAAGGTAAATGGTACTCAAGGGATGAGCATGAACTAGATAAATAGTGATGTAGGACTTGAGGTCAACAGTAGAATGGTCGAATATGTAATGTGTTAAGGGGATTAGGTTTGAGTTTACCCTCAAACAAGGACAAGCGATAGGAACACGATCCATAGGTATGAGTTACAATATATGATCCAAGCCAATTAGAAGCAAATTTGCCCCATTTGCTTTTCTCTTCTTTGGTTACGTGTTGATTTTATTTCAAAACAAGGTCACCAACTTGGAAGGTACATTCATGAACACGTTTATCATAGAAGCGTTTGATGTGTTTTTGATAGACTTGGAGGTGATCAGAGCATTAAGGCAGCGTTCATCTAATAACTCTAGTTGTGCTAAGCGATCCTGATGAAAGTCATCATTAGTAAGCATGTCATGGAGAGAAATGTGGAGTGAGGGGATCTAGACTTTGAGAGGCAAAACAGCCTCGGTACCATAGACCAGTGAAAAGGGTGTAGCCACAAGTGGCAGTGCAAATACTAGTATGGTATGCCCATAGAGAAAAAGGAATGTGCATATGCCAATCCTTCCCAGTATCGTCAACCACTTTCATGAGAATTTTATTGAGGGTTTTGTTAGTGGATTCATCTTGGCCATTGGTTTGTGGGTAATAAGGTGAGGAGAAACTAAGTTGAATGCCAAAGGCGTCATGAAAGTTTTTTGCGGTGTTTTTTTTAAATTGTTTTCCATTGTCGGTGATGAGGCGATGATGGACACGAAGTGACAAATGATTTGATGGTTAATAAACTCACATATTTTCTTATCTTTTGTAGAGATAAATGTTATGGCTTCTACCCATTTTGTGTAGTATTTGGTAGCAATTATGATCCATTAATGGTGTTGGGAAGAATGAGGATTGATTTCTTTGACAAGATCACAACCCCATTGAGAGAAGGGCCAAAGGTCACGAGTGACCTGTAAGGCATGACTGGGTGTATGATGAAGGTTGGAATGTTGTTGAAATTTCACACAATGTTTGACATAGTTGCAACAATCATGATTAAGGGTCGGCCAGTAATAGCCTAGGTGAAGAATATGCTTAGCAATAGTAAGGCCATTGAAGTGACCTCCACATATGCCATCGTGAACTTCTTTAATGGTATAGGGGATTTCAGAGCTAGTGAGGCATCATAAGAGAATACCGTCAAATGCTCATTTATAGAGAAGGCTACCCATGATGACATAACAAGAGGCCTTTTTGAGAAAGACATGTTGTCCATTATCTGTGAGATTAGGAGGCAATATAGAAAGGGAAAGGTAATTCGCAAGCTTCTTATACCAAAGATCGTGTGTGTTCAGTGAGGTAGTTTGGATGAGGTTAATACAACAAGATTGATAAGAAGGTCTCGGTATGCATTTTATGGTAACAAAGATGTCTGAATCATCAGGAAAAGTGGGTAATTGAGAAGCGAGGAAGGCCATGGTATCCATGAATTTATGGTGCTTGATGCGGAGCGGTTTGAATTTTATAGCGATCAAAGGTAGTCAACATGATGCCGACATAGCATTTGTATTCTTGAATTATTTCATTATGAAACTAATAAATACCATTGACTTGGTTTACTACCAGTTGAGAATCACCAAAGATATTAATGGAATTAACATCTAAGGCATAGGAAGTCATGAGACCCAATATGAGTGCTTTGTATTCGACAATATTGTTGGTGCATTAGAAGTCAAGTTCAAATGATAAGGGCATGGGTTAACCCTCAAGAGAAATTAGTATAATTCCTACACCACCCCCATTCTAACATTGGAACCATCGAAGAATTAGGACATTTGGTAAGGGTCGTCATCCAAAGAGAGGTGAGCAATGGATTCATTAGGGAAATCAAATTTCAAGGGTTGGTCCCTGGCAATAGGTGCGTCAGCCAATTGGTCGGTGATATCCTGGCCCTTAATGGAATTTTGGTGGATGAATTCAAGGTCAAGATCAGCTAAAAGCATAAGCCATCATGCAGTGCATTGATTTTGATAAGGTTTAGTGTACATGATGTGTAAAGGGTTGGTGTTGGTCACAACATAGGTTTTTGGTTGAGTAGGTAATGGCAGAGTTTGGTGGCAATGAAAACTAAGGCTAAGCATAGTTTTTCAAGGTGAGTGTATCGGGTTTTGTAGTCTAGAAGGGTATGGCATATATAATAAACCACCTGATCCCTATGTTGTGCATTATGATGAGCGAACATGGCTCCCAAAGAGTGATTGGTAGCTGATATGTATAGGTAAAAAGGTTGGTCATATTTAGGTGGGATAAGTACGGGTGGTTGGAGAAGGTATTGTTTTAAGGCCTCAAAAGCTTTGTGGTAGTCATCATCCCATTTGAAAGAGACGTCCTTCCTAAGCTAGATGATGAAATGGTTGACAATGGTCAGAGAGTTGGGAAATAAATTGGTGAATGGACTACAATTTACCTTGTAGGCTATGGAGTTGTTTGAGGTTCATGGGTGGAGGAATTTCAGAATGGCCTTGAATTTTAGTGGGTCAACTTCTATACCATGTAAGGAAATGATAAATCCCTGAGGAGATTTCGAGACACAATTTTTAGGCTAAAGGCGGATGCAATATTTAATGAGGTAGTCAAATATGGTTTTGAGGAAAACAAGGTGCTCGGTGCAGCATTTAGATTTAGCCAAGAGATCATCCACGTAATCTTCCAATATGCAATGCATGATATCATGGAATATGTAAGTCATAACACACTAATATGTAGCACTAGTTTTTAAGGCCAAAAGGAATGACTCAATAGCAGGAGGTCCCCAAGGGGTAATGAATGTGGTCTTGTGCTGATCCTCTGGGGCAAGAAAAATTTGGTTATAACCCAAGAAACCATCATTGAGCGAGAGAATTTCATGACCTGTAGTAAGATCTACCAGTTGATCAATACCAGGCAAGAAAAAATCATCTTTCGGGAAGGCGAGGTTGAGGTCACGAAAGTCCATGCAAATGTGGAGTCCCCCTATTGCTTTAGTGATAGGGACAATGTTAGAAATCTAATGAGGATAATCAATGGGTAAGATGAAGGAAACCGAAAGAAGGAGCTGAAGTTCTTCTTTGACGAGAAGAGAAATGCAAGGGTGCATTTTCCTCAGCTTTTGTTTGATAGGTTTGGCATCGGGAATGGTTACGATATTATGGACCACTATGGTGGGGTAAATACTAGGCATGTTGATGTAAGACCAAGTGAAAGTGTGGTTATGATCTCGGAGAAAAGAAGTGAGGGCTTCCTATTCAGCGGCATCTAAATATTGTCTGATCTTTAGGATGTGTGGGTCATCCTAAGTATGAATGTTGATCTCGATAGTTGATTCATTCAACATGGTTTGTGTCTCAGAGGGTAATGACCGATGAATATATGAGTCTTCTGCACCAAGGTAGGTGAGTATGGATTCATCATCCTGACATTGAATGATGTTAATGGTCGGTGTGTCATCGTCGATCATCTCAGGATATAGGAATGGAAGGGTGGAAGGGGCCTCGCCTTTGCGTTGATAAGTTAGAGGCCCCAAGGAAATGGTGTTTATGACAAAAAAAATTTAGGAGGGATAGATTCGGGATCCATCGACTCTGTCGTGAGGGGGGTGATGAAGGTGGAGAAGGGCTAGGGTTCTTAATGAATTCAATGCAGGCCTATTTGATAGAAGGTTCAGGGAAGCCGATACCACTACATTCATTATGTTTGCGAGTGGTACATGGAATAACGGTATGGTGACCCTTTTTGTAAAAGCCAAAACCAAAACCCTTCCATGCACAGTAGTGTAGGAAGGTGTGGGTGAAATGGTGATTGATAAGTGATTGGAAGTCAGCACAAAATGGGCGGGGTTGTGAAGGTGGTTAAGGTGTGTTAGTGGTAGTATCAAGTCCCCCATAGGTGAGACTAGTATGAAGATGAGGAGGACCATAAAGGAGGTATTCTCCTATACAATGATCATAACGAGGGTATTGGTCAAGGCTTCCATACTCATGTGGAGTAATGAATGTGTTGACACTATATAGGTGGTACTCCCTAGAGTGAGGCATTGAAAAACACCTTCGAGGATCATTGGTTGGTATGTGGGTAGCTGGTATGCATGATGTGTCGAAGTCGATGTGGAGGTGGTGTTAACAGATTGGGAAACTAATGGGTCAGCCATGGAGGTTATAAGATTGGTAGGCATGAAGGAGGTACGTGTGCATGAAAGTAATGGCCATATTGGTAGGTGTGGGTGTAGGTGTAGGTGAAGCGGTATTGGTTGTTGAAGTAGATGGCTTGACCGATATGAGTACGTCGTTGGGTCGGTAAAGCATGTTGCATGTTTTGAAAGGTGATGGGTCAGCTGGAATGGTATAAGTGTCTCCTTCGTGTTCAAAGTTTACACAACGATGCAAAGTGGAAGGAATGCAACCCATGACATGGATCCAGGTCTACCAAGAAACAAGTTATATTAGAATTCCCCCTTCAAAACATAAAATAATTCTAGAATAGTGCGGGGCCCCATGTAAACGTGAAGGATGGTAGTGCCTAGTGTGGATGTGATAGCATCATTTAACGAAACAAAACATGATTTGGATGTTTGTGCATGCAATTATCAGTATGCACATTTGACAAAATTCATGGGATGAAATGATGTTAATGCTAGTGCCTCCATCAATCATCACACGGCATACCCATATGTCATCAATGTGTATAAAGATGAAGAGGGTTGGTTTCGGGTCATCATTTTGGTATGGTGCGATCTATTCCTCTGAGAAGCTAAGGGAGGCCACTTGATGAACAAGGTGAGGTAAGGATGAAGGTGGTAATTTGGTGAGAGAGGCTACATGATGGGGTGTGATAATGGATGCTATGGGTGTAGGGTCATTGGGTAAAACCTCGATAGATTGAAGAACCTCCATGAGGGCTTGCTGATGGGATTCCGAGGTTTGGATGAGGTCATATAAGGAAATTTTGAGGGGTGATTGGTGTAATTTTTTAAGCATGGTGCGATGTGTGACACCATTAGAAATGGGGTATGTGGGGCTGTTGATAGTTATCTTAGGTATAGGTGCAGATGGTATGTTAGGTATAGGATTGTTTGGTGGGTCAACTACCTTTTTTGTACCTTTCTGCGCACGTGTAGTAACGTGTACCATGTTTATTTGAAGGAATTTTTCAAAGGGAGAGGGTGTAGGGTAAGTGGTATAATGACATGAAGGGAAAAAACCTATGGGAGGAGAAAAGCCTTGTGAGGTCAGTTGGGCACAATGAAATTTGGGTGGTGGCATGGCAAGTTCTCTGATGCGAACCATGTTAATTTCAAATTTTGTGTGTGGTTTTGGGAGCTGTGAGGGTGGAGGTTGTGGTTATTGAGTATGTAGTGTGGGAATGGGGGTAGGTGAAGCAAGATCCTCATCAAGAAGGTCATCGTCATCAAAGTTGGTTTTAGGTGGACACAATTGGAGAAGGACAGTTTTCAAAGCCTTATAGTTCTCCACATCATGCCCTGGCACATGATGGTATGCAAAATTTTGGTATCATCAAACCCTTTTGGCTTGGGTTTGAGGGGGTCATAAGGTCGAAGTGGCGGTAATGTAATAATAGATGTCTCGAGGAGGTTGGTTAAAATCTTGGCATAGGATCCTGCTAGTGGATCACAATGGGAAGTGAATGTGGGTTTGGGCGTAGGTGTGATCGGCTATCTGGGAATTATTTTTGGAAGTGTAGGAACAGGTCGAACTATGGGTTTAGGTGCCGGTGTGGTTTGAGGTATCGGTCAGGTTCGTTTACGTATGGGTACAATAGATGGATGGGTAGGAAGGTGTGGTTTTGGTTTGACTATGTTATTGGAGGGTAGTGGGGTTTTATTTTTGAGGTACACTTTCTTGGGTAAAGTTGATGTGGGCATACTGAGGTTTAGATGGAAAAGCAAATGGAGGAAGAGGGTGAGTTACCCATGGGGATAATGGGGGTGCTATGAAGGTAGATGATGTAGGTCATGCTTGGGGTGTGAGGGACAATGACTGAAGTGTAGTAGGTAGTGAAGCAATGGCTGAAGGTATCGGAGGTATTGGTGGTAAAGAGAATACAGGTGCGGGTATGAGTTGTGTTGTGTGACTAGGTAGGTTAGAGATTTGTGAGGCAGGAATGGGTGATTGTGGTATTGGGTTATGAACGGGTGAGGGGTGCTTGACCATGTTAGGCAGCTGAGGTCTTAAGGTAGACGGGACAAGTGTGGGTGTGATTGGTGTGGTAAGGGTATGAGGTTGATGAGTTTTTATTTAGCTTGGGTGTCAGAGTAGGTGTGGTTTTGGAGGATGTAGCTAAATCCAGTTTAATAGGTGGATGAGTAAGGCTGGTGGTCGGGGTAACCCCTAAAGTGGTAATAGGTTTAGTGGAGGTAAATATTGTGGGTATGGGTTTGGGTTTAGGCATAGGTCGGGTTATGGGTAAGGGTGTGGTGTGAGTGCTAATGGGTATCGTAGAAGGGGTTGCAACAGTAGTGGTTGTATGTGGTTTAACGGGTGGAAATGTGCTTGGGTAGATAGTGGAGGTGTCATCGAGGGATCTCTGCATTTGTGTTGAGACAGGGAGTAAGAGGCACCCCCATAACAAGGCTCTATCCACATACTCTAAGTGATCAGCCAAACATGAGAATGGCATGTTTGTGGGTGGAGCTGGTGAAGACCTAATGGGAATTCCCATAAAATGAATCTTGGAGATGGGGAATCAGCTAGTTTCAGCTTCCGTGGGTAAGAGAGCTGAAAGTAGGTCTGTTGGATGTCGAGTAGCGGATGGAGAATGCTCACCAAGAGGCAAGGCTATCCCTACTGGGTCTATGATGGGTGGAATGGATGATGGGAGTTCCTCTATGAGGGGAGGAATGGATAGGTGCTCCTTTATGGGTGGAGGAGATAACAAGTGCTCCTCTGTAGGTGGAGGAGATAATGGGTGCTCCTCTGTGGGTGGAGGAGATAATGGGTGCTCCACTATGGGTGGAGGAGTTATGGTAGGTAAAGGTTTGCTAAGTGGAGAAGCTAGGGGTGAGAGGGTCTCAATGTCAAAAAAAGACTCCTCTATAGGAGATGAAGGGTGTTCCTTTATTGGTGAAGGAATAGTGATGGTTGGTTCAGACATGGAAGGAGGGTGTTGAGCTAGGATTTCCTCTATGGAAGGAATGTGAGGTAATTGAGATGTGGCAGGTACCTCGTTAAAGATTACGTGAACCTCATGGGTATGGGTATCGTGAGTGGATGTCTCACTAGTTTGATTGGATGAAGGGGCATGATTGGGAAATGGTTTTTTAAAGATTTGTAGATTTTGGTTAGGGGCAGCGTTAGGATTATCCACAGTCAACTCACCTTTCTCGAGCATTTCTTGGACAATATTCTTAAAAAGTGATGCAATTACCATCACTATGACCCTTTACATGGTGATAGTTGAAATATTGTTCCTTATACCATGTGGGCATGGAGCGAGCAGGGTCGAAACCAGTGTGTGGTTTTATGGGTGGAAGGGTGATGGCAACTTTGATCAGCTTTTCTAAAAAGAAGAGTAAGTTCCCCAAATTGGGGTATATTTTCATAGCTCTTGTATGAATCGAAAAGCACATACAGGTGATAGATTAGATGAGGCGTGGCTTGATTGGATGGATGAGAAAGGTCGACCTTGAGTACCACTACGTTAGAAGTAACTTTAGCCTTTAAATAATTGGTTGGGGGTTTAGAAGAAGAAGAGGTTTCATTTGAATTGAATGCTGAATTCTTATTTTGTAATTGGATTTTCTTCTCTTCGATGGCCCGAATCTCTAACTTTCGTGCCATAGTGAATGACTCATTGAATATTCGAGAGTTTGGACCTACAAAATCGGGGACATATGTATGGTGCAAGCTCGAGTGAAGAGCTCAATGAGTTCATTTTTGGTAGTTGAAAGGTAAGGTGATTGATCAGTGCCGCACCAATGAGCGACAAAATCTGCGATAGATTCATCCTTATCTTGACGTGTGGAATATAGATCAGTCATGGTAACTTTCTTGGTGATTTTGATGGAAAAATGATCCAAGAAATCTTGGGCTACGTAATTAAATGAAAATATGGAGTGTTTGGTAACCCACTATACCGAGTCTAGTGCGAGTCCGGTGAGGGACAGGGAAAAGTTCTCAAAAGTAAGGAATCATGATGAGAAATCAAATAACACCCATGTTTAAACGAGCGCAAATGCTGTTGTGGGTCTTCCTTACTATTGAAATGATTGAATTTCAAAATTTCCCAATTCACAAGGTATGAATGGATGGGAATGGATGGGTGAATAGGATCATTGCTAATCTCATCATAAGTGAGAGTTTTACGGGAGCCAAAACCAATGCCTCTAGTGTTTGCATCTTGTCCATCATCAATTTAATTAGGTCATTGGTGGGCTATGATGATTGGATGCCTCCTATAGCATGAGGAGGTTGGTTTTGGGTGTATAATGGGTGGGGCATTCCAGTGTATGGGGCTGCCATGTAAGGTGGCGGAGAAGAAGGAAAAGAAATAGGGGGTACATACCCAAAATGAATGATAGATGAAACAAGTGGTTGTTGGTAGTATGTATATGGGGGAGGAAGGGTCATGGTAACCCTAGTGGCAATAGGGGCTAATGATTGTGGAATAGAAAGGATGACATTTTGAAAAGGGGTAGGGGTCACTAACACTGGAGGTGGGAATGTAGCAATAGGTATATGTGAGACATGAGGGATGGATGAGGTTGTGTTTGGGGTAATCGATGAGGATATGGTAGATGTAATGGGTGCTACATGGGTAACAGACATGGTAGTCATAACGGGTATAGGACCTAACTGTGAAACAACGGGGATAAGGTGGATGCAGGTAGCACGGAGCCAGATGGGGCTGATGTGGAAGTGGGTGTGAGAGTTAGGGGGATGGATATGGGAATTTCGTATATCAACTGACCGAGGCATCTCAAGTGGATGAATGGGAGAGGTAAAATTACAAGGCAACAGGGTTTTGGTCAAGGAGTCATGCAAACTCCTCATCTCCGGTAGTGATATTGGTAGGCTGGATGGGATCCATGGCTGGTGATAGAATAGAGGGTGGTGAAGGACTAGGGGGAGTAGTTGGTGACTGGCATGGAACATGAGGGTGTTCGCTTGTCTTCGGGTTAGTACCATGTGAACTAGTACTGATCGAGGTGCTGGTTCTCTGTAAATAATATAGAGAATAGCTAGAAATAGGTGAATCTGGTGATAAAAAAAATGGATGAAGTGACAAATGGTGAGTGGAATGTGAAACAGGTTAACCGATGCCGGTTAGGCAAAACTGATGTCGGTTAAGGGTAACCACTATCGGTTACTGTGGAAAATAGATAGTGAGTAAATAGTGAAGCAGAAGGGGAAATCTGACAAGTATGCCAAATTTGGGAATATGTAAAACGTCAATGGAAAAAGTGACAGTGATAGAGACTATGGGAAGTGGAAGAAAGTGAAGTGAAATGGTCCTTTTGAATAGGTTAGCAAAAGGACCTAGAACCGACGGCGGTTGGGTGTAACCGATGGTGATCAGATGTAACCAATGATGGTCACTATGAAATTGAAACATGATGAGAAAAAGTGGTTGTGAATTATAATTTGATGTGGCTAGAAGTCGAGAATGATGAATATGTGGTCCTGGGCACACTCGGGCGAAGTCATAATACACCGACTATGAATGGGAGTATGCAAGGAAAGAAAAAAATAATGATTGAAAGCTCTTACCTCTAAATGCAAATCAAACAGAACACTAAGAAATAACATTCCTAGAGTGCCTATTCTATTACGTTTGTTTAGCTTATGCTATTTAGGGGTGACACATTAATTGTGAAGTAGAGTTTTTGGTTAGGATGGTTTCCTACAAAGAATGAGATCTAAAGGGTGAGGTTTTAGGTTTGTTATGGTGGGGGTGGGCTACGCTCTAAAGTATGACTCGCTGAGTAGTGATGTAGGTGCCCACTATGCCGTGATCGTGTGATCACCTATAGCTTCTTCTAGGTAAGATGTTGTTTAAGAATGTATATATTTGAATTTTTGTGCAGATTTGTAAGACTCGGAGAAAGAGAAAAGGATAGAAGTGCTTTTTTATGATTTGTTTGTCAACCATCAACTAGTAATGACATCCAGTGTATAGGTTGCCCTCAATTAATGTGAGCTAATGCAGTAAATCAAATTGAAATGCACTTATTTTGAACCCAAATCAAAAGTATGATATTCGATGACAAAAATAGATGAATAGGAAGAGGGATGCTCTTTCACTAAAATGCAGAAAACATGAAGAGACGATTCCTTTTAAATACACCAAAATAAAAGTTTCCTTTAGAGAAAATAGAAAGAAGGAGTGGATTACCAGGGAAGAAAATTAGTGTGTACACTTTTAGAAGGGAAACAAACACACAATTTTTTTCTAGGAATGAATGAAATGCAAGGAACCCGGATGGGTCCCACCGGGTGTGCCAAAATGTTTCATATTTTTCTTAGATTGTTTCTTTGAATAATTGATGAAAAAGATAGGGTAACGAGCATAGGAGGAATACCTATTCAAACTTTGGTTGATGGGTTATTGCACACATATGACTTCTAAATCCACGATTGACCGTGAGAGCTTCCATTTAGCTAGGAGGAACTACCTGTAATGAAAGTAAGACAACCAGAAAGAATTAAAACATATAGGCAGTGAACTACCTAGTGTGAGCTAGATTCAGGAAGTGTGGTACTTCCTAGATGGCTGTCAGTCCACTATTTTAAACAAATTAATTCTGAAAACAAGGTAAATCCTATTATTATTTTAAAATGATTTAGGTATCTCACTTAAAACACAATAAGAAAATAGATCTAATCTAACAGGCTAAGCTAGAATAGAATCCATAGGTCAAATGGTTGGTTTTGGGTTCTACAGGTCTGATAAAGGTCTCGAGATAGGTCATCGGTGAATGAGGGTGAGATTAAATTAGGTAGGTAGGGCTCTGTTATAGGTTGTGTAGGCAAATATAGAGACTGGTGTTAGTCAAGGGTGACCAACTGCGGTTAGGTATAACCAACGCGCGATTCTTGTGAGATTTGGAAATGTCACAGAACAGGGTTTTGGCCTCCTTTGTGATTACACAAAGGACTTTGGTTGGTCGAGATGAGGTATTGGGTGGCTAGAGTGGGATTTTATGAGGTTTTGATGGGTATATGGAGGTGAAAATGTCAAAGAAGGTCAATAAGGAGAAAGATAAACAATAGGTGATAAAACAATGATGAAATGAAATAACCAAGAAAGTATGATATACTTACTTGGAGTTTGTTCTGAAGGCTTGTGTGTGATGGATGGAGGTGTTGGTGATGGATTTGAAGGATGCAAGTGATTACCAACTAAAGAAAATCATCTACATGGGTTGCATACACACTCCTCTTTTGCTTGGATAATTCAGAAGGTGGTTGGGATGGATGTGCAGGAGAAGATGCTCAATCTCCTTCCTTAGATGTGAGTTCTTGTTGGAATTGGCTCTCTGAAGATGTGTTATCTTTGAGTTCTCATTCTTGCTCATAAAATTTCTCCAAATGTTTTCCAACCTTGAGAATAAGGTAGTTCAAGAGTTAAAAAGGGGTAACCGACGGCGGTCCTAGCTTAACCGGTAGTGGTTAGGGGAAACCGACGTCGGTCAAGGTGGGATTTTCTAGGTTTACCAAACTTAGGGGAGATCCTCCTGATTTCCTTGGATCTCATGTCATTATCCCACGGATTAGACTGGGAGCTTCTGTGAGCATGCGGGAATGTGGTTAGAGGGAGTGTAGGCATTGATTTTTAGGGTTTGGGTAAGTCTTAGTTAGTTATGGTAACTTGCTAAGAATAGGTCTTAAGGTGAGTTATCTTGATGAGGTGTCTAAGTGAACTATATGTGTAGATATTATTTAGATAAGATATTTAAATAATAAATATAGTGAGGGTAAAGCATTAATTTAATTAAATTAATAATAGTGTAGTGAAGGGGGCCATGGCTAGGTGAAAGTGATGAAGGGTACTTATATGTCAAAGGATGAGGGGGAGCGTGACCTAATGTTAGTGTCTACAAAATCTCAATGTTGTGCATTCACACCAAATGACATTTCCTTAGAAAATATGATCCATAGGTCATTTTGGGGTGCTATGAATTTGCACTAATGATAAGTTACCCACGTTGTTTTAGCCTAACATACATACCTTGCCTATTACCATGTCGTTTATCCCGATCCAAAACTTTGGTGTACCGGAACATACCTAAACATTTCGTACCTAACCTATGTTTTATTTCCGGACCATATCCTATACCTTGGATACCTGAATCACTTCACCCTTGTTTGGATAAACCTATCGACCTTAGATGATGTAGATTTTGTAAGCTCTTCAACTTGGTACCACATTGCAATCTATACATGTGTGTGCATTTGATTTTCATTTCCCATTACCCGATTTTGGACCTTGGCCTATTACCTATTACCCGAGTTGACCACTACCCTTCCCCACCTACCTTCACTTCCACCAACTACACATTTATCAACCCACTCAATGATTTCGTATTACACCTCATCAGTGACTATTTTGAGGGGGATCACCTTCACCCACACATGGGAAACCACTTTTTGCTTTTGTTAGCATCACTTAGCAATACAAGCTATGCGACAAAAAGGGGAAAAAAGTAGACACCAAATTTAGGTCACACTCCCCTTTACCCACATGTATATTAATTTAATTACCCATAATTAAATTAGTACCCATGCTCGCAATATTCATTATTTAATTACCTTAATTAAAACTAATTTCCACATCACCTATACACCTCATCCAACCACCTCTTCTAGACACCTCATCACAAACCTATTCTTTGCATATTTCCCTTTTACTAGGACTCAACATTCACTCACCATTACTAACTAAGAATTATTCCTACCTACCTTAATTAACAAAGAATTATTTCAACCCTAAAATCACATGCCTATTCTTCCTCTAACCACATTCCTACTTATCTAAGCACACCATTCTCGTATTGATCCGAGAGAATAAAAAGAGCCAGCCAGAAAGATGATCAAGATCTATCATCTTTAGTAAACCTAGGATTTCCTACCTTAACTGATGTTGGTCAACCCTAGACTAATGTCGGTCACCATAAACCATCGTCGGTTACCATATATTCACTTTGGTAACCTTGTTTGAGAGGTTGGAAAAATTATTCAATTCTTGGAGAAGAGATATCTGCATGCGCAAGCATGCACCGAGAATACTCTGTACATCTAAACACCCTGAACCAAGAACCAAGCAATCGATATAAAAGGAAATCATTCATGATGAACATTCTTGAAAGTACTACCATAGCATGAAGAAACCATTTTCACAAATCAATTTTTCTCATCCTCCATCCATTCAGTCTTCTTTCTAAAGTAAGTACACTCTAATCTGCAACATTCTATAGTTATTTAGAATCAATCTCTTTATCTCTTTTGAGTTAGTTTATGGTTTCCTGTGCACCCCACCATCCCCATATTCCTTCAATCCATTTATCCAACCACCCACAATCCCTTTTATCTCCTCAATATTTAACACTAGACACTCCTGAGCATTCCCATCACCCTTGCTAACCTAAACATTCCCCTCCCATTCTTTGTGTAGTCACGAAGACTCTCCAAAACCCAATTTATTGAGTTTATACCATCCCACCTTAACCATCATCGGTTCCCTCTTAACCATCATTGGTCATACCTCACCGACGTCGGTCTCTATGACTAGTAATTTTGTGTATGACTGTGACTTAATACCTTTCACCAACACACCCAAACTCACCCAAAACTTGATCTTGACATATTCCAATACCTCGACCACCTACCCAGCTTCTAGATCTGATCATAACCTAGCTTATTAGATTATATTTTCTTATTGTACTTGAATGAGATACCTAAATCATATCAACTATAGTAGGATTTTATTTATTTATGCTATCTCTTGCATTAAGTTGTATTAAATATTAAATATGGTTTAACTCTCTTTTGTGGTCTTGTTTTTTATTTCAGGTAGTTCCTCCTAGCCAAAAGGAAGCTCCCATAGTCAACATTTGATCAAGAAGTCAGAATGCACGTACAACCTCCAACCGACCATCGCAACAGGTATTCCTCCTTGGCCCATCACCTTATCTATTTCGTCAAATCCATAAAGAAAATGGTGAAACACCACTATCTTTCAAACTAAATTTTGATTGTACTAACAATATCACCAAATATGAAGCAATTGTTTTAGGTATTCAAATTTGAGTTATCAACCTTATAGGAAACATTGAAACTGACCCATGTGACCTTTGGTATAAGTAGTTTGTTGACTACCTTTCCCTTTCAATTTTACCTCCAGATATTACTCACAATGGACAATGAGCCTTTCTCAAAAGTGTCTCTCGTTATTTCATCATGGGTGGTCTTCTCTATAAATGTGGATTTGACGGTATCCTCTTACGATGCCTTACAAGTTTTGAAATTCCATACACCATCAAGGAAGTTCACGACATGATTTGTTGGGGTTACTTTATTGGCTTATCTATCGCTAAGCACATCCTTTTCTTAGGCTATTACTAGACAACCCTAAACCATGATAGTTATGAATATGTCAGTCATTATGTGAAGTGTCAACAACATGATAATCTTCATCACACCCCTAGTCATGCCTTACAGGTCACATGAGACCTTTTTCCTTTTTCTCAATGGGGTTTAGATCTCGTCGAAGAGATCAATCCTCATTCTTCCGAATGTCATCAATGGATTATTACCGCTACCAAATATTACACTAAATGGGTATAACCCGTACTTCTTATTTATATAAAATCCTAGAAAATCTATGAATTCATCAACCATCACATCATTTTTCACTTTGGTGTTCCTCACCGCCTCATCATTGATAACAGAAAACAATTCAAAAACAAAACCCTATGGAAACTTTGTGATGCCTTTGACATTCAACTCATTTTTCTTCACCTTATTATCCTCAAATAAATGGCCAAGCTGAATTGAATAACAAAAATCTAAATAAAATTCTTATGAAAGTGGTTAACGATACTAGTAAGGATTCACACACACACATTCCTTTTACCTTATGGGATTATCGCACTAGTATCCGTACCTCAACTACTACCACAAATTTCTCTATGGTCTACGGTAAAGAGGTTGTCTTGCTTCTCAAAGTCCAAATTACATCTCTTCGTATCTCACTCAAAGATATTCTCAATGATGATGATTTTCACCATGATTGTTTGGCACAACTTGAGTTATTAGATGAACATTGTCTAAATTCTCTCGATCACCTCCAAATATACCAAAAATGTATCAAACATGCCTACATTAAATGTTTCTAAGAATAAATTTTCTAGGTCGGTGACCTCATCTTAAAGGAAAATAAACATGTAACAAAAGTGGAGAAAAGTAAATAGGGCAAGTTTTCTCCTAATTGGATTGGACCCTATATCGTTACTCATGCCTATAGATCGGGTTCTTATCATTTATCTTCACTCAAAGCTAAACCCAAACCTGAACCCCTCAATTCCTTACATCTCTGACCATTCTATTGTTGAATCAAGTCATGTATCACCTTCTGTATATTAAATTCTCATCCCTTGAGCAACATTCACCTACCACTTACCTATTTTAAGGATCAATGACTAAACAAGAATTGTGTGATTACCCATCACCTTCTAGCCTTATCTTCAATATGAGTACCACAAATCTACTCATATCATGATTCTCATGGATAATTTTTTTCCTTTTAAAGATTAAATCCCATTTTCATTCATCACTTAAAACCTTTCTTTCATAGCTAACCCTTGTGTGCTATGGGTTTTTCTTCATAAAAGAAACCTATACTTATCTATAGTCTTTTCCATGACCTACAAGTCCAAAAATAATTCAAAAGTAATATATGGGATTTTCAAATTCAAAATCCTTGAGTCAAAATTCTAGCAAAAATATGACTCCCTCAAAAGGACATCTATCTTTCTATCTTGCTACTATAAATAGACTGCTCCCTCGAAGGACAACTATACAAAGCTAGCCATACTATACATAGTCTATCAAAAAAGAAGACTATTTATGCAAAAATAAAATAAAATATTCTACGAATCTTCTCACATCAATCATCTTCATGAATACCTCAAGAATATATTCTATTCATCCCACATAGACTTCCTACATTGATCATTCTATAAAAAAAAAAAAAAAAACAAAAAGATATATTTTTTTGTCATGGACTTGCTTGTAATGAAATTAATAGTATAATTCAGATTATGAGCAGCAATATAACACCAATTAACAAATATTTTAGAATAATGATCTCAATATGCAATTGTAATAGCTTTTCCACTTTTAGGGGCAACCTCCAAACCATATAATAAGACTCAAATGCTCAAATGATAATGAACTACTACCTACAATCCTCTATATATACTATTCATATGTTATGGCCATCACACAGGCTGACCTATTAAGCATGAGAAAGTATAAATGATATAATAAAATGATATGGTAATCCATAATTTGGATACTCATATCCTAATACAAGTAATAGGTTAAGGGAATAGCATTCCCTTCCCCTTCAAACCAATGTTGTCCTCAACATTGAATAATCTTGGATGTTCTTTGTAGAAAACCTTCATCTTCCCAGGTGGCATCTTTTATGCTAAGATTATTCCACTTGATCAGATATTCCTTAATGTCCCTAGTTCTCAACCTCTTAGTATGTGTTTTTAGAATCTTCTCTGTCTCCAAAATGATTCTTCCTCCTCATCAAGTTCGGTAACTTTTTTGGGCTTCAAATTTCTATCCAATAACCTTCTTTAGGCATGAAACATGGAATCTTTGGGTGTATGTGTGAAGATGGAGGCAACTCTATTTTATAAGAAACACTTCCAATTTTCGTAGAACCCGATAAGGGCCATATTAATTAGGATCAAGTTTGTTGTCCTTTTTACATTGCTTTAGAGACATCTGTTTGTAAATTTGGAGACATACAAAACCCAATCACCAATTTCAAAATGTCTTCCACTACAATGTTTATCTACTTGTTGTTTCATCTTGTTTTGTGCTAATGCTAAATTCTCCTTCAAACTAGCCAAAACTTGTTGTTGATGTTGAATGTGTTCCTCAACATCTTTGACCTTAGTTTTCACCCTCAAGGAGGAAGTGATAGAAGGTGGATGGTAACCATATAATGCTAAAAATGGGGTCATTTGAGAAGAGGTATGAAAATATGTGTTATACCACCATTCTGCAAGTGGTAGCCATTTAATCCATCTTTCCTGCTTATCTGATACAAAACAACATAGATACCCCTCTAAGAATTTGTTGACCACTTCCATTTTCCCATCAGTTTGAGGATGATAAGATGAATTGTGAGCTAGCTAAGTACCCAAACATGAAAATAATTTCGTCAAAAATTACTTGTGAAAATAGGATCACGATCACTTACAATTATCTTTGGGGTTCCATGTAGCCTTTGAACTATCTCCAAAAAAATAGTTGCAACTATACTAGCTACAAATGGATGTGATAGGGCACAAAAATGGGCATATTTTGTGAGCCTATCCACAATCATGAAAATAACATTCTTACCCTCTGAACAAGGTAATCTAGTGATGAAATCCATGGAGACATCCTCCCATCTCGCGCAAGGAATTGGTAAGGGTTATAATAGACTGGTGTCTTAATTATTTCCCCTTTGTTTTGTTGGCACACTAAACACTCTGATACAAATTTTGTACATCCCCCTTGAGTCCTTTCCAAAATAATTCTCTTTTTATTCTATGATATGTCTTCAAAAACCCAGAGTGTCCTCTAATAGGCAAGGCATGTAGCTCTACAAGAATCTTATGCTTCAACTCAGAATCTTTACTCAAGTATAACCTATCCTTGTACCATAGGGCATTACCTTTCCACTCAATTTTTTTAGATGTCATAGATCCTTGCTTGATATTTTGTATTAGATATTGTGTATCCTTGTCTTGATCCCATTCCAATCTTGCTTCATCCACCCAATCAGCCATCAACATGGACATTCCACATAGTAAGGCATCTGCGGATGTATCCCTTCTGGACAATGCATCAGCTACTACATTTTCTTTACCCTTTTTGTATATGATTTCAAAATCATAACCCAACATTTTGTTACCCAATTTTGTTATTCCTTAGATGATAACTTAGTTCCAAAAAGTATTTAAGACTATCATGATTAGTTTTTACCTTGAAGTGTCTACCCATGAGATAGGTCCTCCATTGCTTGACCGCATGAAGAATAGCCATCATTTCTTTCTCATAGACCCATTTGAGTAGATATTTTCCTCTAAATTGGTGAATATAAAATGCAATTGGTCTTCCTTCTTGTAGTATAATTTCTCCCAATCCTGATCCTGAAGCGTCACATTCAATAATGAAGGTTTTTGAGAAGTTGGGAGTAGCCAAAACTGGGGTGCTACACAAGGATTCCTTCAGCTGCTCAAAGGATTTAGTGGCTAAGTTTGTCCAATGGAAGGCATCCTTATTTAGTAATGCAGTGAGTGGGGTTGTTATTCTACCATATCCTTGCACAAATCTTCTGTAGTACCCTGTTAGTCCTAGGAACCCACGAAGATTTTTGAGAGTTTTGGGTCTTGGCCATTCCACCATAGCTTTGATCTTTTGAGGATCAACTTTGACACCTTCATGGGATACAATGTGACCCAAGTACTCTACCTCTTGTACACCAAAATAACATTTAGATGGCTTTGCATAGAGATTATGTTTCTCCAAAACTTCCAACACTTTATTTACATGTTGTAAGTGTTCTTCCCATGTCTTACTGTAAATCAATATGTCATCAAAGAAAACTAATATAAATTTTCTTTAAAATGGCTTGAAAACGGTGTTCATCAAGCTTTGAAATGTTGAAGGCACATTTGTAATACCAAAAGGAATTACCAAAAACTCATAATGGCTCTCATGAGTCCTGAAAGCCATTTTATGAACATATTCCTCTTTTATTCTAATTTGATGGTACCCCAAACGAAGATCTAATTTTGTGAAATAAATAGCACCATGCAATTCATCAAGTAAATCATCAATTACTGGAATAAGAAACTTATCTTTGATGGTATATTTGTTGATTTATTGGTAATCTGGACACATCCTCCATGTTTCATCCTTCTTACATACCATGACCACTGGGGAAGAATAGGCACTCTGACTAGGCCTAATGATACCTGCCTTCAACATTTCTGAACCATTTTCTCGATCTCAATTTTTCGGGAATATAGATATCTATATGTTTTGATGTTAGGTGTTTAGCTCCCTAGGATCAATGAATGGAATGATCATGATCCCTAACTCGGTGGAAGTCACTTTGGAATTACATCAAGAACAAATGAGTGAGCATTAACAATCTTCTAAAGATTGGGTGGCATTGAAGACTCGTATTTTGTACTTCTATGCAAAATAACTTTGCTATAAATCCATCTACTCCTTTTCTCGAGAACCTTTACATCTCATGAGAGCTAATAATATGTGGAGACTTAGCTACCATCCCATTCAATTGTATTTTCCTTCCATCTGAATGAAATCACATGAACAATTCTTAGAAATTCATCTCTATAGTACCTAAGGTTGTGAGCCATTGGACACCCAAAAAAATATCTACTCCTCCCTAGAAATAGAAAACATAGGTGAGTCTAACATGTAGTCTCCCATGAAAATATTGATACTATGGCATTTTCCTATGCACTTGACCGTCCCACCATCCGCAATCATAACTTGCATTTCTGGAGATAGGTAAATAAAAAAATTGAGGTGGGTAGCTAACTTACTATTTATGAAGTTATGAGTACTCCCTTAGTCAATCAACACTATCACCTTCTTTTTTTTGAGATAGCCAATAACCTTGAGTGTTTGAGGAGTAATAATACCTAAAAATGCATGGAAATAAATTATCGGTTAGTGATCCTCTACTTCCTCTTCTACTGGTTCCTCAACCTCTCCTATAATTTTAACATCCTCATCATTCTCATTACCTCTATCAATATAGAAAAAATTCTTCTTAGCACATTTGTGTCCTGGTCCATATTTTCTATCACAATTAAAGCATAATCCTTTTTCTCTCTTTTATTCCATTTGTCGAGGATTCATTCTAATTGGCCTAGAAAATGAAGGGGAAGAGATACTATAGGTTTTGGTGTTAATTAAAGGTGGTTTCCTACTACAAATAACTTTTTCCTCTCGCTCGACGTGCCATGATAATAGAATTAGAAATATTGAGTGGATTAAAAATACGTACCTCATGATCAATGTGGTCCTTAAGACCCCAAGAAATAGGTCATTCAGATTCTCTTCTAGTATATTCTCCACCCTTAAGGATAGGTTCTGGAATCGATGCACATAATATTTGATTGATCCTATTTATCATAACTTTGCTAATTGACTAAAGTAGTTATCTGAAACACTGGAACTATAGTGCAATTGCAACTCCTCGGTAAAAACTATCCAAGTGACACCGAGACCATTCTTCTACCTCTGAGCACATAACCATTGATACCAAATGAATTGGTCTGGTTCAAGATATAGGGATGCCAAATTCACCTTTTTTCCTGATGGTGTTTAATGTAGCTCAAATAAGTTCTCTATTTGATTTATCTAATTTAAGGGATCTTTACCATCAAATTTTTGCATATCCACTTTCGGTAAAGCATGTTTCGTGGTTGAAAATAAGATGGATTCTGATTGGGCTAGAAAAGTGATCCAACATGGTTATTTTGTCCATAATTTTGAACTGAAGATCCTCCTTGGTTGATATGGGATGGATTTGGGCCATACTATTTACCCTTTACATGTTGCATGATATCATCCAACCAATGATTGATTTGGGCTATGTCTCCTTTAGAGGCCATCTCACATTGTACATTTTTTACACTCATACTCAAGTTGGCTCACCTTATGATCAATGAAGTAAACCCTAGTCTTTGAGGAATCTGTATTTACCCCTTCTGAATCCATCTCTTCAATCACTATCTCATTTTTATCTGGGGTTTTACCGGAGTAACTGGATTCTTTTTTGCTCTTGTGGAAAGCCCCGCCATGATATCAAACCTTAGGGTTTAGGGTTTTGATACAACATAGGTGAACAAGAAAAAACATAGAGAAGATAATAATACTATTTTTTTTGGAGATTTCTGAAAATGTAAATAACTTGAAAAATTCCACAATTTTCACCGTAGGAGCCATTTTATGAAAAACCCTAAATTTGTAACAACTTGTGCAAAATAAATTTAAAAAGTCTGAAATTTTCAAGGAACATTACTTGAAATGTTTTGCAAATCTATTAAAAATATCTCTTGCCAATTCACTCTCATTCAAAATATATTACGAAAAAAAAATTAGGGTTTTAGCCCTAATTTTGGCCCAGACATGCAGCTCGATACCACTTGTAATGAAATTACTAGTATAATTCAAATTATGAGCAACAATATGACACCAAATAAGATAATATTTTAGAATAATGATCTCAATATGAAATTGTAATAGCTTCGCCACTTCGAGGGGCAACCTCCAAACCATATAATAAGACTCACATGTTCAAATGATAATGAACTACTACCTACAATCCTCTATATATACTATTCATATGTTATGGCCATTACCCAAGCTGACTCGTTAAGCATGAGAAAGTATAAATGATATAAAAAAATGATATGGTAAGCCACAAGTTGGCTACTCATATCCTAATACAAGAAATAGGTTAAGGGCGTAGCATTCCCTTCCCCTTCAAACCAACATTTTTGTCAACATTGAATAATCCTGGATGTCACCGCAGTAAAACCTTCATCCTCCTAGGTGGCATCTTCTATGCTCAGATTCTTCCACTTGATCAGATATTCCTTAATATTACCCATCACCTTCCAGCCTTATCTTCAATATGATTACCACGAATCTACTCATATCTTGATTCTCGTGGATAATTTTTGTCCTTTTCAAAATGGAATCCCATTGTCATTCATCACTTAAAACCTCTCTTTCATAGCTAACCCCTGTGTGCTATGGTTTTTTCTTCATAAAAGAAACCTATACTTCTCTATAGTCTTTTCCATGACCTACAAGTCCAAAAAATAATTCAAAAGTAATATATGGGATTTTCAAATTCAAAATCCTTGACTCAAGCTTCTAGCAAAAATATGACTCCCTCAAAAAGTACATCTATCTTTCTATCTTTATGTTATAAATAGACTGCTCCCTTCAAGTAAAACTATACAAAGCCATCCATACTATATGTAGTCTATCCAAAAAGAAGACTATTTATGCAAAAATAAAATAAAAATATTTTGAAGCTTCCCACATCAATAAGCTTCATGAAGACCTCAAGGATATATTATATTCATCCCACATAGAATTCTTACATTGATCATCTATAAAACAAAATCAAAAAAGAAAAAGATATATTTTTTTGTCATGGACTTGCCTATTTTGATCTTGGGTATCTTGAAGAAGAGGCGTGTTGTCTTACACCAAGGTTATGAAAAAAACCTCTTTCACCTCACCGTCTATACTTTATAATATTCTACCTACTCAAGGGATGTGCTATAAATGTGACATTTTATGATCGTGTGACCTTCTTCACCCTTAGAATAGTCAATCATGCAATTCCTTAGGGTCTTACGCGTTCATAGCCCAATATTTAATATGCTAGAATCATAATGGTTCTTACCACTTAGGTGGAATTTTTTATCCTCTTACCATTCACCTCTTTTCTTAATTATTGATCCTCCTTCTCAGGACCAGACCTTTAAAACCTACATTTTGGGAATTTCTCTTCCACCAAAACCACCCATATCTATTCACCATAGAAAATAACCATGCCTATTCAAATTAGACTCAACCACGCCTATTCAACTTATACTTAACCATGCCTATTCAACCTTTTCTCAACCATGCCTAAATGACCTAGACTTAATCATGCCTAAAACCTACTAACCCATTCATCTCCCCTATCATATTATTCCTTAGATTATGGGAGAAATACATCAACCTGAGGCCCCTTTTCATCAGGGTTATGTAAGAAGCACTCCGAGTGCATGGGGCCCTTGGAGGTTAGCTCGGCCACTTTTACCCCTCACCAATTTTCCCCTTTACATTCACATTCTACCCTAGTTAGTTTCCATTCACACAAAACCTTGGAAATTAATATATCACAAAACACTAATTGACCCTACCCTTACACATTACTCTAATGGCCTTATAACTTCCCACCCGACCTCACCATCAATTGGGGAATATTTTTTCCCCTAATGTGGCCTTACCTATGGCCTTGCCTACCTCACCCAACCAACACTCACCTTTTGTGATATTCGAATTTGTGTACTTGTTATAACTTGTGATGATGCTACCTATGTTTTTCAGCCTAATGACCTTACCTTTCCTAATGTCGTGATGTTTATCCTAACCATACCTTTGGTACCTTGGAACACAACCTATTACCTTTCCTACACCTAGCCTAGTTGTGTTTTAGGACCATATCCTATACCTTGGATACCTGAACCACTTCAACCTCGTTTGGATAAACCTATTGACCTTTGATGATGTAGATTTTGCAATCTCTTCACCTTGGTTCATTATCATAATCTATAAATGTGTGTGTGTTAGAATGCCACTACCAATTAACTGACCAAAATCACCCTTATCTATAACCACCTTACCCTCATTTTCATCAATTATTCAGTTTTCAAACCACTCGCTAAATTTGTTTAACACCTCATCAATTCCTAGTTTGAGGGCGATCACCTCCACATATACTTGGGGCAACCTAATCTTCACTCATACCAGGGTAGGGACTTCTGTTTTTGTCGGTGTCACTTATCAATACAAGTTACGTGGAAAAAAGGAGAAAATGTAGACACCAAATTTGGGTCACACTCCCTTTAGTCCCCTTCAATTAATTAACATAACACATTTAGCTAATCATGACCCCTTCATCCCATATTAATATTCATTCTCACATTATTAAGTAATTTAATTAAGTTAATTTCATCCTCACACCTCCATCTCATCATTACATCTCACCCTGGACCCATTCTTGGGGCATTTAACTCACAATGACCAAGTCATCACTCTCAACACTGAGTCATCACTCCCAGTGCTGAGTCACCACTTGACCTAACTAACTAAGAATTCTTCTCAAACCTAATTGGACTTCTTCTATGACCTTCCTACCTTTTATAACAAGAACTCCACTTCCCTAAGTGGAATCAACTTGGAAAACATGCCAAATCTGGGAAGATCTTCCTATTTTTTGTAAAAGGGACTAATTCACCCTAACCGATGCGCCTACCTAACCACCATCGGTCACCTTATATACATTTTCAAAAATCTTTACATGGGTTGGTCATTTAGTTATTAGAGCCTTATTGCATTCAAGCGTGAATCTTCAATCCCTCCTACATCCATACAATGAACACACACAACCATAGTGCAAGACAAGCATCCTGGTTCTCCTTCTAGAGCATTGGAATACTCATGGGAGCACACATGTTGTATTTTTGTGGCAATGGACCTAGGCACCTATTATTTTATCAACCACTAAACAATTCTACTCACATGATCTGTAAAATACCCAATAAGTATTGTGATTTTATCATTTGTGCTTATTCAAGTATAGATCTTTCATTTCTTTTTGTATTTCATTCTTTCATTACCCATATATCACCTTCTTCCCACTAACTCACTATTCAACCATCCCAAGACTTTACACCCTTTCTAACCTCTTTTCAACATACTTGACTCGTATTAACAATATTACAACCTTATAAACACCCCCTTCACCATATGTGTAATCACATATAGGTTCAAACTCCCATTTTAACATTTGAACAAAATTTCCCCTACCAAAACTGGTTTGCCAACCAAAGGTGTCTATCTATGTAATACCCCGAAAGGACAAATAATAATTTAACAAGGTGTCATCTTTGAATAATCATGACATCAAGCGAAGAGGAACAAGTGTTTACAATAAAGGTTAAGAAAATAAGACAAAAGGAATGGTATGGTTATTAAGAAAATATATTGATATTTTGATTATCTAACTAAGGGTGTTGTTGATAATTAATTCCTTAAAATAATATTATCGTTACTAGCTTAAGCATGTAAGCACTAAGTCAATAAGTCTCATGAAGTATTGCAAACTAATTTTAGGTCAAAAGTTTCTGCTTCATGATATACATTACTGCAAATTAATGTTGGGCCATGATATCACAAAAGGCCTAGTCTATATATTTCTAAAACTATTATACACATTTGTGAAATAATGTATCATTGTGAAAACTTTATAGGGTAATGTTTTTAAATGTTAGAGCTGAGTAGAGAGATTCACTCAACCCATATTAATGATTAATCACTTTAGAGACTAATTGACATGGGCTTGTAAATTTTGGGTCGAGATGTTAATTTTGAGACCTTTGAATTATTGAAAATTGATTGTTTGATATTCAAGTAATCCTTTTAGGGTATTGGAGTTTGTTGAATAGTTATTTAATGACCGTAATATGGTAGAACCAAACCCTGCTATGTATAGTTTTGATAACTTAAAGGAGGTCATGTACCTTAAGAGACTTGCCAACATAAGTAAAGTTATTTATTGTAATCCATGGACTTTGGGAACAATGGGAAATTTAAATAAATCTTTTTAAGTCCATGCATGTTTTATAATGTTGGTCTTGTACCAAATTATAATTCATTCTCTCCAAAGGTTATTCAACCTAAGTTATCAAAACAATTAACTGATTTATTTGGTTAACTTAGTGGAAAAGGTAAATGAGGATTTAAACCAAAGTAATCCCGCTAATTTTAGAGGAGAGTTGGAGGGTGATGGTAGTTAGATGAGTCACTAGTGTGGTACTCCAGTAGTTAACATCATTAATTGTGCATTTAAAAATTATGGAAATACATAAAGCTCCCTAAGGAAGTGAACCACATGCAACTACTCCATTTGGTTTTGTTGTTGAAATTTTGGGGAAAAGCTCCACTTCTAGTAGTTGTGCATGGTGATCAAGCTATGAGTTCCTGTAGCTATTTTTAGAAGAGGAAGTTCACTTATATGGGAAAATTGATAGATGGGGATGTCATTCTTGATTTTTAAGGAGGGATGAATTGTTGGCTGGTTTGAGGTGGATGGTTTTGGAATCCATAGACTCTTTGTTGCTTGTAACACTCATTGGAGATAGATCTCTCAAAGGATTTAAGAATAGAATTCTCAGGAAAGAAACATTCCTTATCCCCTTTATCTTTTTATTTCATCACATATTATAGTAAATACATATTGTAATTATGTTTGAGATAAGGAAAAAGTGGGTACATGATATTTTGATGTTGTTGTTCTTATACTCTATTTTTTGTGAAATGAAATGGTAAATTATATGACTATAGAATATGGGTATCTAATACTTTTATCATTTATTTTTCTCAAATTGTGTTTACCTATTATGAATTTAAATGAGAAACTTTGTTGCATTTTTTTAAGGTGGATGACCCAGATAATAATGGGTTTCTTAACAAATATTATAATATTATGCAAAATCAAATTTGAGTGCATGGGTTTTCTTTGATGTGATCGAAATCTTGATGTATGGACTTGGTAAGATCTGATTCTTGATATTGGTGTTTATTTTATTTCACTTCTGGTATGTGCATACCAACTGTGGAAAAATAGAGGCATTTTTGGGTATGCACCAAGGTTGAGTTGGTGGTTTCTAGTTGGTGTTTCTATCTCAAGTATAGGATATTTAATATAATAATATCTTCCATTGATTTGGTTGATAGAGAGATAGGCTCTGCCATTATGACTTAGGTTTGTTGGTTTTATTTAACTCGACTACTTATTTTAATAGTTATGTGAATGGGTTGTCTCTTTCATCTTTGTAAATCAAACCTGGGTGTCAAACTTTCCTACTTTACTAGATTAGAATAAAGCCTTATTTATAGATAACACTTCGTGTTATCTTGGGTTGTTGTGTTAATCCCTAGAACTCTTTTGGGAGTTTTGAACATTTTATTGGGTATACTACTAGTTTTTTTGGACTTGAATTGAAATAAAATGCTAAGTGGTAAAACATGGGTTTTCTATTTACCATTCAGTCTTGTGAAGACTGTAAGTTCAATAGGAACATTCTTTCACCGAGGAATAAGGTGAGTGTAGTTTGTTCATTGTGATAAGATGTTGATAGTAACAAGCCCTAGGCTCACTTAGATCTAAAAGAATGTTGTCACCAACTTACTTGCTTAAGTTGCTTAATTTGTGAAGGTCTTGAACCTAACTCATCTTATGATTGGGTATGGAAAATATTTCCTTCCTCATTGGGAAGCTACTTGGGTTCGAGATATTAGATATTATATATATATATATATATATATATATATATATTACCAGATTTATACTAGGAAAAAGAGTGATTAGAGCTTGGCCTTGATGGGAATGAATATCAAAATGATATATTGTGCCTTTTTTTAGGAGAGGTTTAAAAGACTTATCAAAACAAGGGGTCTTGGTTGGTTGGCACCCTGGATATATTTGTTAAGTTATTGTTGATCCAATTGTAAGGTGCAACCATGGAACTAAAACTTAGTTTTGTTTCCATTTCTTTAAATTGATTTTTAATGAAGATTATTTTATTTGTATTATGTGGATCTTATGTAACTAAATGAATCTATGTTGAATGATAAAATCATGTGTATTACTTTCCCATTATAGAGGAGTAGTACATACTAGTCAATATGAAAACTCAAGAAGTTTAGAATTCTAGACATAAGTTCAATCAAGCTCACTGGTAGTGGTTGTGTTTTTGGAATTCTTATTACAACAGAATGTAGTAGGATATAACGAGAGGTGTAGTGTTGTATTAAGGAATACACAGTCTATATAAGTTGTGAAACAAAGTCTACATTGCCTTGTGTTTTGGATTCTTATTAGAGAAATATAGTAAGATATAATTCGAGATTTTGTATTATAATAAAGAATACACAAGACTGTTCAATTGAGAAATGAGGTTTATATTTAGTTCCTATAAGTTATTACGATACATATAAATTTGAGATGTATAAGTCTCATTCCTTCTTAGGATATTAATGGATAATTCAGGATATGTTGTTTTAGGAAGTTGTGACATATAAACTTCATGGAATTAAAGAAATAAGAATGCAACATTTAGACCAGATTTATTTGATGGATACTTTAGTATCGCTGAAACTGGTTGGTTTCATTTACATATCATGGATTACCTTGTGTTGTCAAGGTTAATACTTGTTTGAATTTCTAGAGCAACAACAATAGTTGCAACAACTTTTAGTTATGAATGAGATGATATAAATTCATTCCGCGATTGATAATATTTGATACTTCCATTTAATTTCTATGGAATTTGGTTGTATTTATATATAATAAAGTGGTATTGATTAGTTTAGATGGTCATTATTGGATATGAATATATATCTGGCTTTTACTTAACTTATTTATGTGAAGTGCTAATAAGACTCTGTCACTGAGGAATACTTAAGAAGGTAAAAGGAGTTGTACTAATAAGTGAAAATCAAGTTATTAGAGTTTGATGTTGTTTCATTACATGATTAAATTGTAGGAATGAGATTATTACTTTGTATATATTCATTCTAAGCATTTAATGACATAAATTGATAAATGGGATAAAGGACTTTTCTTGCTCATTTTAGTTTAATTGACCTTTCCTAAACATTATAGAAAGTGAATGAAGATAAGCAGGTGTAAAGTAAAGAAATGTCTTGGTTATCTAATAGAATCATATGCTTCTTTTAAAAGGATAAATTTACATTCAATTGTTGAATTGAGATATTCTTATTTATGTAAAGAAGTTATTTTTGTTTTTGAATAATGATTTTCTTGTGAAAATCTACTGAGTACATTTATGATATATTGTAACATGGTAAAGATTCCATATTTTGATCAATAAATACTTGCTTCATATCATTGAAAGATTGTTGATCCCTCTCTACAATCTTTGTAACAACTTCTACTAAGTTGTAGTAATATCAATATAGATATGGCTATATGCTTGTGATATTTTATGAAAATTGAATCATTGGATGATCATATTAGAGGGCTGTTATAACTCTTTGATTCAATAATATACTAACTACCTTATGGACTAGTTGAACCTAGTAATTTCAATGATTGAAATGGGAAGTTATAAATCAGTAATATAATTGATAGGTTAATGTAAATACATACGAACAAATTGTTGAAGTATTATTTTTAATCTAAACCGATTAACTTATGGGAAAAAAAAGTATTTTTGAAGAGAAGAGGTTGTGATTTCTTGCAAGTCAAGTTAAAGGTCTAATGCTTGGTAGATGAGAAATCATCTAGGTATGAATCTTGATGTATATGCATATGTATACACATTTATGGGAGTTTCTTCTAGTAAAGTTGAGTAACTATACTAGAGGTAAAATATGAGGATGAAACTCTAGATGATAAGGTAAAGTTCAATATATAAGGGTTAAGTCTTTATAACTTAATTGATGTTACTTTTGGCAGCACTTAAATATTTAAGGGAATTAAGCTTTATTACTACATAAAACTAACCCAACTCTCGTAACATGATGGGAAGCTCAACATAATACTGTAAATGAAATAATAAATAAGAATAGAACATGATGTTCTTTGATAAGTCATTCCATAAAGTGGAGAAATGAAGTATAAGATCTATCAGAGTACCATCATTTGAAATATGATGTGATGATTGTTAATGATGAAGTTTACTCCAACTAGAAAGGTGTAATGAAGAAAATTCATTATCAATCAGGATAAACTTAAATACTAAAAGGACCCCATGTGGTATGGGATGAAGTTGGTGAAGAACTTTATGGGAGACTAAACTCTTGAACACCAAACTTATATGAAACCTTGGGTATGATGCCTAATGCAAATGATGAAATAGTTGTTAGGAGCATGTAGATTGTGCTCACCATGAGTACTTATTATGAGATCCATGGCTAAATTTTGTATATATGCTCCTAAAATTAGTGATTTTAAATCAACCATGGTAAATATATGATGGTGTAGTCATATAAAGGATAACGATGATATGATATCTAGGAATGCATAGAATATATTTTTGGATGCCAAGGAAATTGGTATGAAGATCCAAGAAAAATGAATATACTGCCAAGATGATAGTAACCATGCAAATAAACCTAAGTTGGGTTTGGGAATTGTTGTAGAAGTCCTCAAGAGAATTGGGATTATTACTAAAACAAGAAACTTAAAATGAATAAGATTCATATATATATAAATTAGACCTGGCTAATATAAATGTTGAAGTAAAACTGAATAACATGATTCTAATGAATAGCAAAAGTGTTATTGAAAGGAGGATAATGGGAATGACTCTCGTATGTCCCTAATGATGAAGTATATGTAGCAAAGACACTTGATTACTTATAGGAGTAAAGAAAACATTAATGGTTATTACTCCTTGATAATGTGAGGCATTACTTTATTGATTGAATTTTTATCATAATAATAATAAGATTGGGAATTTAGATCTAAAGAGTGATCTACCTTATATCTGGAGCATGTATATGTAGAAATGAGTATTATCGGAACTACATTTGACCTATCATGATACTATGGTACATGAATCATATATGCTTCACTAAGAGATGAAGACATTAACTAGAAAAAAGCTCATGGAGGTTAATATGGACTTGTAACTTGTACAAGACTTTTAGTTTTTTACAACATCATTGATACAAATCCATATAACTAAACAAGTGATTAAGGTGAGAAGACAATTCAATGGCAATGGTTAGTGTTCCATCATGGAACCGAGCATGGCATACATGACTCATAAAACTTTCATGCAAGGTATTTTAACCGATTACATATGTCGAGATTTCACCATTATCTAAGTTGTGAGATTCACATGGATTTCATAGGTGGAACCCAAGTACACACTTAGGGGTTATCACTTATATATCATATCATGTTAAAGGAGAACAAAAGGATACATTTTATGTATGGATCGTAAAGAGCATCGAGGGAGAATGAGTAAAGTTCAGTATTCTCTCATACATCTACACATGGTTCATGATAGTTATGGAAATGGATTGCATTAAGACTCATGTTGGATTTAAATATATGGGTATTTAAATCAGCTACATGAGGTAATATTAAAAAAAATTTAAATCTCTAAGATTGAAGTGAAAAAGTGGATGTTACATTTTGGTATCAGAGCTGAAGGTTGCAGCTCTTGGGCCTAATGAGTCCTTATACGCTTAGTAAATTTTATAAATAAAATAAAAGGAAAGAAGGATGTACCATGGATAATGAACCATATCAAACTAAGCTTTGGTTTCAGGGGTAAAAGAGTTAGTTAATACTCTAAGATTCCTTCATGACACACTATACTTGGATAGATGGGAGAGCGGTGTAAGTGTGAATATGAGTAGCCAAGTAAAACAACTTAGGTGAATGATGATGATCATTAGAGTGTTACTTGATTGATCAAACTGTATTATGACAGAATTGGAGCATAAATCCAATATTAAAAGAAATCTACATAGGATAAAGGAAGTATATAGAGGAAGACTAACTGCTAAAATGGCAGTGACTAGAAAGGCCAATTGGGCCAGAATGAAAACTGCAATAAAATTCTAGCTTTATATAATAAAAGCATGCAAGAGCATTAGCTCTTCTTTATTTATAACTTTTAGAAAAGAGATAAGGGATGGGGAAAAGTTAGAAAGTGTGATCTTTCAGAATAAATCCTAGTAGTAAAGCCTGTCATAGATTATGGAAAAAGAAACAAGTCATCCTATCATAATAATGAAAGTTAAATAAGAACTTCTTGTTGCTAATCAAATACAAGATTAATGTAGTTGAGTTCTTTGTGTGAAGTGACTAACTGGAAACTAAGTTGGAATTTAGAATTTTTAATGGAAAATAATAAGAAAAATTACATGAACCATAACTCGGTGTTAGTTATCATGATATAGTCACTGATTGAACTCATTTCAGAAAAGAAGGAAATCTTTCGATAAGGTTGATTTACATATTTATAGACTATAGTATAGTTGCATGAGATTGTTTTTATAACAAGATGTAATGGTAAAGTGAATTGAAAATAGATTTAGGAAAATGCATCCTTATGATATCCTTACAGGTAAAAATAAATCTGTGTAGGATTCGTATGTGTTATGAATGGTGCAACCTTGATTGGTCATGACCAGATAAGATTTCTATGGCTCTAAAATTGGAGTTTAGTAGAAGTAAAGGATGTTTATGAGACTAACTATAGATGTAAGAGGTTTTTTTAAACTTGTACTGTGAATGTATAAAACTTTCACCCTCCAAATTGGATCGTATACCTTGTTAAGGTATAGAGTGATTATTTTACATTTTTATTGTATTATGACCTTAGTTCTTAAGCTTCTTAAGGGATGAAAGTAATAGGTGTAGATATTAATATGACTATATAACTATATTATCATTATTCGGATTGTTACCCTTGTGGCAGTGTGTGATTGTTGTATGACCACTCTATTGATGTACTACTTGGGTTATTATGGCCAAATAAGTCTAGCTAGTTTACTTAAGTATTATTGAGTAAACACTCTTCTGGAAGATTGAATGATAACTATGTTATTTACTTTTCTGAGATGTTATATAATCTTGAAATATCATACAAGGACATGGTACTCATTGTTATTGCATACTTTTCTAAAAATTTGATACCTTGAGTTGAATTTAAAGTGTAATAGGCCCAAATCATATTTCACGGTGAGACAACATTGCCAGGTTGGTAAAGTTTCAAACCTAGTAGGAATCTAGAGGTTGAAAAGTGTAACAAAGAATCTTAGGTATGTAACTTGATATTCATGATTCCATGGGAATATGTAAACTAACCTTCAAGGTTTTAAAGTCAAAAGTGTCCTTAAATTTAAGATTGTTATCAATATTATGTGCCTAAGATGGTAAATACAACTAGCCTAGTTGTAAAAGAATGGTAATTTAAAGCTAGCAAGAGTTACAAGATTGTGAAAGTAAAGTCTACTTAACTCAAGTCTCAGGTCTTTGAACTTTAAATATGGGAATCATTGAATTGGGGTGCCACATTATGGAATGTTTCATAAGGTTTTGCTGATCCTTTTAACAATGTGATTGTTGTGTAGGCACTCTGTCATTTATACTATTGTTACTTGATTACATTGATGAACTCATAACTTACGTTATGAGATGACTGGTTAATTATAGTATGTATCTTTGTCTGATGATATAGTGAAGTATATAAAATAGGGATGTTAGTCCATACTTTATGGAAAGTAAGGAAGTACATGCTCATATTATTATGATCAAGTATCGAATGTATGACCTTACTTGAAAGATTAGTCTTATTATGATGGAATTGTAATGAGAGGTAACTCACTATACAATGTTGTATTAATATTATACATGATTGTATAACAATTTAAGAATTATTTATCTTAACTAATTTCATGAGTTGTCGGTGTATATAACTCAAGGATATATAGATTGATATTCTGCTCTATTAAGGTATCGATGGACTAATATATTATAATTGTTAATGAATTTGTGATATTCAAACTTAAAGGAACTAGAATAATAAGATTACAGTTATTTAAGTATGGGCTTATATGACTGTAACATTATTATTCTAGCACCACTTGAGCTGATTGTGAACAATTATGTTGGATTGATTACTTAGGTTTATCTTGAGTAAATGCTTGTTGGGATCAAAATAGCGGTACCCTGATGCTTCAAACCAGAATTTCAAGAATATATTTTATATATATTACATAGTACTACATGGAATAATTAGTTGTAAAGATCAGAACTATGACATGTTTTTGATTGTGTGATTGATTTCTGATTTACCAACTATGAAAACCAGTAAATGCGAGCTTATGAGACATGAAATTACTAGTTTCAATGAAAATAATGATGATTTTTCTCAAATAGAAGTATATAATTTTGTACTTGATTGATTTAACTGAGGAAGCAATAATAAATCATTGGGACGATGATTCATTAAGGGGGAAGAATGTAATACCCCACAAGTACAAGTCAAGAATTTAACAAGATTTCATCTTCAACCGATCATGACATCAAGCGAAGAGGAACAAGTGTTTACAATAAAGGTTAAGAAAACAAGACAAAGGGAATGGTATGGTTATTAAGAAAATATATTGATCTTGTGATTATCTAACTAAGGGTGTTGTTGATAATTAATGCCTTAAAACAATATTATTGTTACTGGCTTAAGCTTGTAAGCACTAAGTCAATAAGTCTCACGAAGTATTGTGAATGACTTATGGGTCAAAAGTCTCTTATGATATACATTACTATAAATTAATCTTGGGCCATGATATCACATTAGGCCTGGTCTATATATTTCTAAAACTATTATACATATTTGTGAGATAATGTATCATTGTGATAGCCTTAGGGTAATGTGTTTTAAACATTAGAGTCGAGTGGAGAGACTCACTCAACCCATATTAATGATTAATCACTTTGGAGACTAATTGACATGGGCTTGTAAATTCTGGGTCGAGATGTTAATTTTGGGACCTTTGAATTATTGAAAATTGATTGTGTGATTTAAGGGAAATCCTTTAGGGTGTCGGAGTTTGTTGAATAGTGATTTAATGACCATAAAATGGTAGAACCAAACCCACTATGTATAGATCTTGATAACTTAAAGGAGGTCATATACCTTAAGAGAATTTGCCAACATAAGTAAAGTTATGTATTGTAATCCATGGACTTCGGGAACAATGGGCCATTTAAATAAATGTTTTTAAGGCCATGCATGTTTTATAACATTGGTCTTATACTAAATTATAATTCATTCTCTCCAAAGGTTATTCGACCTAAGTTATTGAAAGCAATTAAGTGATTGATATTTGGTTAATTTCATGGAAAAGGTAAATGAGGATTTAAACTGAAGTAATCCCGCCAATTTTGGAGGAGAGTTGGAGGGCGGTGGTAGTTGGATGAGTCACTGGTGTGGTACTCCAGTAGTTAACACCATTAATTGTGCATTTAAAAATTATGGAAATCGTAAAGCTCCTAAGGAAGTGAACCACGCATATAACTACTCCATTTTTTTTTTGTTTTTGAAATTTGGGGAAAAGCTCCACTTCTGGTAGTTGTGCATGGTGATCAAGCTATGAGTTCATGTAGCTATTTTTAGAAGAGGAAGTTCACTTATATGGGAAAATTGATAGATGAGGGACATCATTCTTGGCTTTTAAGGAGAGGATGAATTGTTGGCTGGTTGAGGTGGATGGTTTTGGAATCCATAAACTCTTTGTTGTTGTAACACTCACTGGAGATAGACTTCAAAGGATTTAGGAATCAAATTCTTCAGGAAAGAAATGTTCCTTATCCCCTTTATCTTTTTATTTCATCAGATATTAGAGTAAATACATATTGTAAATTTTGTTTGAGCTAAGGAAAAAGTGGGTACGTGATATTTTGATGTTGTTGTTCTTATACTCTATTTTTATGTGAAATGAAATGGTAAATTGTATGACTATAGAATTTGGGTATCTAATACTTTTATCATTTATTTTTCTCAAATCATGTTTACCTATTATGAATTTAAATGAGAAACTTTGTTGCATTTTTTTAAGGTGGCTGACCTAGATAATAATGGGTTTCTGTGCAAATATTATAATATTATGCAAAATCAAATTTGAGTGCATGGGTTTTCTTTGATGTGACCGAAATCTTGATGTATGGACCTAGTAAGAACTGATTCTTGATACTGGTGTTTATTTTCTTTCACTTGGTCTGTGCATACCAACTGTGGAAAAATAGAGGCATTTTGGGTATGCACCAAGGTTGAGTTGGTGGTTTCTAGTTGGTGTTTCTATCTTAGGTATAGGATATTTAATAGACTACTATCTTCCATTGATTTGGCTGATAGAGAGACAGGCTCTACCATTATGGCTTAGGTTCATTGGTTTTATTTAACTGGACTACTTATTTTTAATAGGTATGTGAATGGGTTGTCTCTGTCATCTTTGTAAATCAAACCTGGGTGTCAAACTTTCCTACTTTGCTAGATTAGGAATAAATCCTTGTTTATAGATAACACTTTGTGTTATCCTGGGTTGTTGTGTTAATCCCTAGAACTCTTTTGGGAGTTTTTGAACATTGTCTTGGGTCTACTACTGGTTTTGTTGGACTTGAATTGAAATAAAATGCTAAGTGGTAAAACATGGGTTTTTATTTACCATTCAGTCTTGTGAAGACTGTAAGTTCAATAGGAACATTCTTTCACCGAGGAATAAGGTGAGTGTAGTTTTTTCATTGTGATAAGATGTTGATAGTAACAAGCCTTAGGCTCACTCAGATCTAAAAGAATGCCATCACCACTTAATTTCTTAAGTTTCAAAAAGTTGTGCATTGAAAAATACTTGAAAGTGATTTTTTTTCTTAAGTTTGTGAAGGTCTGAACCTAACTCATCTTATGACCGGGTATGGAAAATATTTCCTTCCTCATTTGGGAAGCTACTTGTTCAGATATATTATATTATATATATATATATATATATCTGTTACCAGATTTATACTAGGGAAAAAGCGTGATTAGAGCTTGGCCTTGATGGGAACGACTAGCAAAATGATAGATTGTGCCTTGTTTTTAGGACATAGTTTAAAAGCCTTATTGAAACCAAGGGGTCTTGGTTGGTTGGCACCCTGGATATATATTTGTTAAGTTATTGTTGATCCAGTTGTAAGGTGTAACCATGGAACTAAAACTTAGTTTTGTTTCCATTTCTTTAAATCAATTTTAAGGAAGATTATTTTATTTGTATTATGTGGATCTTATGTAACTAAATGAATCTCATGTTGAATGATAAAATCATGTGTATTACTTTCCCATTATAGAGGAGTAGTACATACTAGTCAATATGAAAAACTGGGAAGTTTAGACTTCTATACATAAGTTCAATCAAGCTTGGTAGTGGCTGTGTTTTTAGAATTCTTATTACAATGGAATGTAGTAGGATATAATGGGAGGTGTAGTGTTGTATTAAGGAATACACAAGTCTATATAGTTGTGAAATGAAGTCTACATTGCCCTGTGTTTTTGGATTCTTATTGCAGTGAAATATAGTAAGATATAATTCAAGATGTTGTATTGTAATAAAGAATACACAAGACTATTCAATTGAGAAATGAGGTTTATATTTAGTTCCTATAAGTTATTATGACATATAAATTTGAGATGTATAAGTCTCATTCCTTCTTAGGATATTAACGGATAATTCAGGATATGTTGTTTTAGGAAGTTGTGACATATAAACTTCATGGAATTAAAGCAATAAGAATGTAAATGTTTAGACTGGATTTATTTGATGGATACTTTAGTATCGTTGAAACTGGTTGGTTTCATTTGTGTAGCATGGATTACCTTGTGTGTGTCCAAGGTTAATACTTGTTTGAATTGCTAGAGAAACAACAATAGTTGCAACAACTTTTAGTTATGAATGAGATGATATAGATACATACCATGATTTATAAGAGTTAAATACTTCCATTTAATTTCTATGGAATTTAGTTGTATATATTAATAAGTGGTATTGATTAGTAGATGGTCACTATTGGATTTGAATATATTTATCTAGATTTTCTTAACTTATTTATGTGAAGTGCTAATAAGACTCTTGTCATTGAGGAATACTTAAGAAGGTAAAAGGAGCTGTACTAATAATGTGAAAATCAAGTTATTAGAGTTTGATGTTGTTGCATTACATGATTAAATTGTAAGAATGAGATTATTATTGTATTGTATATATTCATTCTAACATTTAATGACATAAATTGATAAATGGGATAAAGGAATTTTCTTTCTCAGTTCAGTCAAATTGACCTTGCCTAACCATTGCAAGGAAAGTGAGTGAAGATAGTAGTGCATAAAGTAAAGAAATGCCTTGGTTATCTAATAGAATCATATGCTTCTTTTAAAAGGATAAAGTTGCAGTCAATTGTTGAATTGAGATATTCTTATTTATGTAAAGAAGTTATTTGTTGTTTTTGAATAATGATTTCTTGTGAAAATCTACTGAGTACATTTATGATACTTGGGGACATGGTAAAGATTCCATATTTTGATCAATAAATACTTGCTTCATATGTTGAAAGACTATTGATCCCTCTCTCGCAATTTCGTAACAACTTCTACTAAGTTGTAGTAATATTGGTATATATATGGCTATATGCTTGTGATATTTTATGAAAATTGAATCATTGGATGATCGTATTGGAGGGCTGTTATAACTCTTTGATTCAATAATATATTAACTACCTTATGGACTAGATTGAACCTAGTAATTTCAATGATTGAAATGGGAAGTTAAAAATCAGTAATATAACTGATAGGTTAATGGAATACATTATGGAGCAATGTTGAAGTATTATTTTTAATCTAAACCGATTAACTTATGGGAAATTAAAAGTAATGTTAGCAAGAGGTTGTGATTTCTCACAAGTCAAGTTAAAGGTCTAATACTTGGTAGATGAGAAATCATCTAGGTATGAATCTTGATGTATATGCATATGTATACACATTTATGGGAGTTTCTTCTAGTAAAGTTGAGTAACTATACTAGAGGTAAAATATGATGATGAAACTTTTGGATGATAAGGTAAAGTTCAACATATAAGGGTTAAGTCTTTAAAACTTAATTGATGTTCCTTTTGGGAAGCACTTAAACCTTTAAGGGAATTAAGTTGTATTTCTATGTAAAACTAACCCAACTCTCGTAACATGATGGAAGCTCAACATAATACTGTAAGATGAAATAATAAATAAGAATAGAAACATGGATGTTCTTTGATGCTTAAGTGAACTGTCATTCCATAAAATGGAGAAATGAAGTATAAGATCTATCAGAGTACCATCATTTGAAATATGATGTGATGATCATTAATGATGAAGTTTACTCCAACTAGCAAGGTGTAATGAAGACAATTCATTATCAATCAGGATAAACTTAAATACTAAAAGGACCCATAGGGTATGGGATGAAGTTGGTGAAGAAATTTATGGGAGACTAAACTCCTGAACACCAAACTTATATGAAACCTTGGGTATGATGCCTAATGCAAATGATGAAATAGTTTTTAGGAGCATGCAGATTGTGCTCACCGTGAGTACTTATTATGAGATCCATGGCTAAATTTTGGTATCTATGCTCCTAAAATTAGTGAGTTTAAATCAACCATGGTAAAGATATGATGGTGTAGTCATATAAAGGATAATGATGATCTGATATCTGGAATGCATAGAATATATTTTTGGATGCCAAGGAAATTGGTATGAGATCCAAGAAAAATGAATATACTACCAAGATGATAGTAACCATGCAAACAAACCTAAGTTGGGTTTGGGCATTGTTGTAGAAGTCCTCAAGAGAATTGGGATTACTACTAAAACAAGAAACTTAAAATGAATAAGATTATATATATATATATATATATATAAATTAGACCTAGCTAATATAAATTTTGAAGTAAACTGAATAACATGATTCTAATGAATAACAAAAGTGTTATTGAAAGGAGGATAATGGGAATGATCTGTATGTCCCTAATGATGAAGTAGTTATGTAGCTTGCATGATTGCTTATAGGAGTAAGAACAAAATTAATGGTTATTACTCCTTGATAATGTGAGGCATTATTTTATTTGATTGAATTTGTATCACTAATAATAGTAAGATTGGGAATTTAGATCTAAAGAGTGATCTATCTTATATCTGGAATAGATAGGTAGAAATGAGTATTATCAGAACTACATTTGACCTATCGTGATACTATGGGACAAGAGATTCACTAAGAGATGAAGAAATGGGAACTAGAACAACTTCATGGAGGTTAATCTGGACTTGTACCTTGTACAAGACTTGTAGCTATTTACATCATTTCTTTGTAAATCCATATAAATGAACAAGTGATTAAGGTGAGATGAGAAGATTCCAATGGAAAGTGTTTCATTATGGACCCGAGTATGGCATACATGACTCAGAAACCTTTCACAATGTAGTGTAACTGTTGATTACACTATCGAGATTTCACCATTATCTAAGCTGTGAGATGCTTGTGGATTTCATAGGTGGAACCTAGGTACACACTTAGGGTTTATCACTTATATATCATATCTGTTAAAGGAGAACCAAAGGGATAAATTTTATGTATGGCTCTAAAGAGCATTGAGGGAGAACGAGTAAAGTTCAGTATTCTCTCATACACCTACACATGGTTCATGATAGTTATTAGAAATGGATTGCATTAAGACTCATGTGGATATAAATATATGGGTATTTAAATCAGCTACATGAGGTAAGATTAAAAATAAATTAAAAAAATATATATATCTAAGATTGAAGTGACAAAAGTGGATGTTACAATCTATCTCCTATACCGACATCGATCGACCAACCGATACTGGTCTCTCGAGGCTGTCAAAGTCTCCTATAACAATGAGTTAACAAATTCCCCAAAACAACTCAAAACCTTGCCTAATGTCACGCAGATCTCACCTACAACCTCTTCTACACCTATAGACCCAAACCAACCCATTAATCATCCATATTTAATTCTAACCATTGCATGTTGAGTTAAATTAACTTGTTGTATGTTAATAGGAGATACCTAAATCTTATCAACTACAATAGGAACTATTATTTCTTAGATTAAATTATATTAAACATAGGATTGATATCCATTCGAGAATGCATCACACTTCCCAGTTCTAGCGTTGCTAGGTAGTCTTTTGAATCTTGCTATTTAATACTATTTGGTGGTTTTTTTGTTTCTTATATAGGTTGTTCCTCATTTTTAAAGGGAATCTCACACAATCAGCTTGGATCAAAAGTATACAATGCACACATTTTACCTTCCACCTTCACCTCATAGGTACCTTAAATATTTACCTTCTATCTGTTTCATCCTATAAAGCATAAAAATTATTGTTGAAACAATCACCTCAACTTAGAACTTCACTTCTAGATTCCTAGAAATGAGGGTGCTCTAAAATGTACGTATAACCAAATTACAGATGTAACTTCTATTTCCAAATTTCTATTGCCCATGTAAAGTTGAAACTACCAATTTCCAAGTCTACTTTCTAACCTAGGTGATTCAACCATTAACATGGAGCTTATTCAATCTTTCATCCACAATTTATGGCTCTAACCTCAGCTATAAAATAAACACATTTCTTTGTAAAATCATCCCTAGAGATTTGATCAAATTGTATCCAAATTTTTCCAATTTGACATCCACATCCTTGTGAAGAATATTCTCATAGCATCTGCAAATATCTTTAGATATTAATATAAAAGAGCATACACAATAAAATCTTCAAAAAGAAAAAAATATTAAATCTTCCATGATCTTATCTTGAGGTTTCCAAGAAGTCTATAGTGAAGACAAAATATGTGTTTTATTTATTTATCTTATGTGTCTATGAATTTCCTTGTTTAAAAATTCCTCAAAAATCATGTCATCAACATAAACCACAACAATCAACTCTGATTTTCACCTTCTATTCTGATGTATAAATTAATGTCAACAATAAATTTTTGAATCCCTTATTTTATAGATACTTGTCCAGTCTTGAGTGGTAGGCTATGGGGGATTGTTTCAATCCATGTAGATATTTCTTTAACATGCATACATAGTCATCATCATATGATAATATGAATCCTTATGGATGTTCAATGTAAAATTCATCTTCCATATTCCCATTCAAAAAGACATATTTAACATCCATTTTATAGAAATTATAGTTCTTATAATGAACAAAGGCCAATAACATCATAATGGCTTTTAAGCATGCAACAGGAGAAAAAAATTCTTCAAAATCAATACCTTCAACTTGTGCATAACCTTTGCATACTAACCTTTCTTTATTTCTTACTACTTTCCCATCTTCATTCAACTTGTTTCTAAATACCCACTTGGTTCCAATCACATTTTTGTCCTTATGTCTTTGAACAAGCTCCCAGTGTCTTATTCTTCTCTACCTAATCAAGATATTCTTCCATAGCTCTAATCAAAGTGATTGCATTATATTTCTCCAAAAATATTTTAGGATCATTTTTAGACAACAAAGATAGATTTGCATGTTCTTCTGCATCTACTAGCCTTCTTCTAGTTTGAAGTCCAAGATTTTTGTCACCTACAATCTGATTTTCTGAATCATTCTTTTGGAATGATTTGGATGGTGTTTTTGTTTCCTTTATCTCAACTTATTCCTTTTCATTTTCATCTTCCTTTTCATCTTCACTATTGTTTTATTTGAAATAATCAATTTCTTATACCCTTCTCTTTTTATACTTGATATATTTTACCTTCACATTTGCAATTTCAATTTTTTTGAATATTCTCAAATTGTAACACCTATAAGCCTAGCTCATTTAGGAATAACTAGGAAAAATACCTTCATCATATCTAGAATCAAACTTGTGTTATGTTGTGGATCATGTTTTCATGTGTGGAAGTGTTGAATATTGTACACTAAATATCTTGGACACTATCCATAATGATATTTCCAGGGTTTGGGGGCACAACCCCTGAGAAAAATTTTGGCCTAAAAAAATGTGACCAATATCTCAAGAAACGTGCTCTTATCATATAGGCAGGATTTTTGACCCATGGTTTAGGAATCCACGGTATTGTAAAACTACTTAAGCGATTGACTATTTATGTGGTTTTTGCATATGGTAGGGTTGATGTAACATTGTAGATATGTGTGAGTTCAAGTGTGAATTTTGTAGAGTTTTTTGAGCATAGCTCCAAACAGATATAGGTATTGTATTGAGAGAAGAGGTGGCTTGTAATAAAATCTGAGCAAGTGATTCTTAGTCGACGTAACCTTGATTAGGTGAACCATGTTAAATATTGTCTCTATGTTGTGTTCTTTTATTTTTTCTACACTTATATTTCAGATTTGTGTTATTATTCTACATATTAGTTTCTACTATCACTATTTTGAGTGGGATTGTTCCACATATTTTATCCCTTATTTCCTAACAATCGGTATCGAGCATAGTTTGGTTTGCTAAAGTGTCGAATCACCAGAAATTTTTAGCTTGAGTGGGAGCTATGGAAGATGATGGAAGATCAAGGGTTGATAAATTCAACGGGTAAAATTTTATTCTTTAGAAGATGTAGATGGAAGATTATCTTTATCAAAAGTATATTTATCAAGCACGACGAATGCGGAATGGGATTTCTTGGATAGGAAGGAACTTGGGACAATCTGATTGTGTCTTCAATCTTTATTATTATTTAATGTTTCAAAGGAGAATAATACCAAATAAATCACAGATGTATTAGGGAATTTATATGAAAAACCCTCTTCCTCTAACAAGATATTTTTAACGAAATAGTTGTTTAATACAAATATGTATGATAATAGTCTAGTAGAAAATCATTTGAATGATTTTAATATGGCCGTGAATATGCTATCTTCAGTTACAATATAATTTTATGGATAAGTTAGGTATTTATTAATTCTATGCTCTTTACCTAAGAATTGGAATAGATTCGTAATGGAGGTAAGAAAATTGGTTCCAGATAATTCGAGTTGAAGTTTGAGGATGTTGTAGGGGTGATTCTAAAAGAGGAAATGCAAAGAATTTTTTTGAGGAATATTCTACTTAGGGAATGATTTTATAGTGAAAAATAGAGGGAGACAAAAGAATAGAGGAAGTCTTGGAGAATAAAAAGATTAAGAAAGGTCAAAATCCAAAATCAAGATGGCATGTTGGCACTATGGAAAGTATGGGCATGTAAAGAAGGACTATTGGAAGATTCGGGATAAGAAGAAACAATAGGAAGAAAACAAGGAGGAAAATGTGGAAATGGGTAATGTATGTCGGGATGCTTTGATTATTTCTTTGCATAAAAATTTTTAAATCTTGGGTTTTATATTCGGGGCTTCTTTCCATGTAACTCCACATAGGCATTATTTTTTTATTATGTCCAAGGGGATTTTGGGAATGATATTATTAGCGATGATGAGCATTATAGAATAGTTGGAAAAGGTTCTATTCAGGTTAAGATACAGAATGGGAATACATAGTTATTGAAGGATGTCGGACATGTGCCTATATTAAGATGAAATTTGATATTGGTGGGCAGTTAAGAAGTGATGGTTTTACTATGATATTTACAATGGACTCTTGGAAGGTTACCAAGGGTGATCTTGTGGTGGTAAAATGTAATAAGGTTGGAACCTTGTATTCAACCACTGATAGTAGTAATGTTTGTAATCTTTTAGCTTCAGAAGAAAATACAACATTTTGGCACTATAGGCTCAGTCATATGAGACATAAGGGCATGGAGATCATAAAGAAGAATTTTCCTAGATATATAGAAATAGGTTTGGATTTATGTGAGAACTGTGTATATGGGAAACAAAAGCGTGTAAGGTTTCTCAAGTTTTGACCTATGAAGAAAGAGAATGAGCTAGAGATGGTACATTCGATGTTTGAAGGCCAACTCAAGTATCATCTCTTGGGGGTTCAAATTATTATGTTACTTCTATTAATGATGTAACAAGGAAATTTGGGTATATTGTCTTAGAAACAAATATGTTGTATTTGACACTTTTGTTAAGTGGAAAACCTTGGTAGAGAATGAAACATGTCTTAAGATAAAATGTCTCAAGTCGATTATGGAGAGGAGTATTTCCACAATGAGTTTGAGGATTATTTTTCCAAGAATGGAATCCATAGGAAAAAGAAGGTTTCAGGAAGTCCAAAATAGAATGGGGTGTCGAAAGGATGAACATGACAATAATGGAACATTTTTGGAGCATGAGGTTACATGTGGGGACTACTTTTTCTTTTTGGGTAGAAGTGGTGAGCACATATGTGTACTTGATAAACATAGGACCCCAAGTGCCTTGGATGGAGGCATACCTAAGGAGGATTGGTATGGTAATAAATTTGATTAATCATTTCTTAGATTCTTTGTATGTGAGGTGTTTGTTCATATTGACAAGGACAATAAGACCAAGCTAGAGGATAAATAAGAAAAATGCACTTTCATTGGTTATGGTGGTGATGATTTTGGATTTAAATTTTGGAGTACTAAGGATAAGAAAATCATTCGATTTAGGGATGTGGTCTTTAATGAGATAGTTATATATAAGCAACAGTTTTTAGAAAATAGGAAGAATCCAAGAAAGAATATGTAGTGGTAGAGGATCTTCTCGGATGGGAAAGTGACACATAAATCAATTCAGAATCTAATCAACAGGAACCCCAAAATCCTATATTGAGGAGGTATCCAGGGTAAGAAGAGAGCTTAATAATTTATCTCCTCTTTATTATTTATTACTCACTAAAATTGGATAGCTAGAGAGATTTGATGAAGCAATGTAGGTAGATGTCGGGAAGAGGTGGGAGAAAGTCATGAATGAGGAGCATCATTATCTCATGGAGAGTTAGACTTGGGATTTAATAAATCTATCTCGAAGGAAAAAGAGCATTTCAGAACAAGTGGGTGTACGAGTTAAAGGCAAAGGAGGAAATAAAATATATAAGGCCCAGTTAGTGGTCAAGGGGTTTACACAAAAAAATGGTATATATTTTGATGATATTTTTTCTCTTGTAGTAAAAATGACTTCTATTAGAACTATTCTTGGAATAGTGGAAAAAAATACTTGCACTTAGAGCCACTAGATATAAATACTCCATTTCTCCATGGTTATTTAGAGGAGGATCTATATATGCGGCAACCACGGGGCTATGAGGTCAAAGGTAAAGAGGAGATGGTGTGCAAACTGAAGAAGAGGTTGTATAGATTGAAACAAGCTCCACGTAAATGGTATAAGAAATTTGATAGCTTCATGATGGAGTAAGGTTATATTATATGTCATTCGACCCTTTGCGTATATACGAAGAAATTTTAGGATGGAAGTTATATTATCCTGTGTTTGTATGTGGATGACATGTTGGTTACATGAAAAAACATGCAGGAAATAAAAGTACTCAAGAAGAAGCTAAGTGACTCATTTGATATGAAGGATTTGAAGGCAACCAAACAAATCCTTAGTATGAGGATAGATAGGGATAAGAAGGAATGAAATTTGGAATTATATCGGGAAGAGTACATTAAGAAAGTCTTGGAGAGGTTTAATATGCAGGATATGTAGGATGCTAAACCGGTTAGGACTCCTTTGTCAAGTCATTTCAAGTTATCAAAGGATTTGTGTCCCAAGATAGAACAAGAGAGAAATCAGATATCCAAGGTACCTTACTCATTAACAGTTGGCAGTTTTATGTATGCCATAGTGTGCACTAGGCCTGATATTGCACATGTAGTGAGAACAATGAGTATATTTATGAGTGATCTAGGTAAAGATCAGCGACAAGTAGTAAAGTGGATCCTTCGATACTTGAGAGGGACCATGGGGACATGTTTTTATATAGTGGATCGACACCACTTTGCGTGGTTTTGTAGATTCGCATACGATAAGAGATGTAGACAATAGAAGGAGCACGACATGTTATATTTTCACTACAGTGTGAAAATAGTGAGCTAGATTTTCATAACTACGAGAAGATGGTGGCTTTGTCAACCATGAAGGTTAAGTATGTTGCTTCCAAAGAGGTAAGAAAAGAGATGATTTGGTTACATATACTACTTAGGAAGTAAGGTTAGATGCATAGTGATAGTCAGAGTGTTATACACCTAGCTAAGAAATCTATTTTCTACTCTAGGATGAAGCATATACAATTAAGGTACCATTTCATAAGGATAAATTTGGAGGAAGAGAAGTTGAAGATGCAAAAGATTCATACCAATCATAATCCTACAAACATGATGACCAAGGTGGTCACAAGGGATAAATTGAAGTTGTGTTCAATTTTGGTTGGTCTTCACAAATGACAGTGAAGGGTTGAGAATATTTCTCATAGGAAAACAAGTCTCCAAGTGCGAGATTGTTATGTTGTGGAGATTATTTTCATGTGTGGAAGTGTTGAAGACTATATAGTAAAATTACTATATACTATCCACATTTTCTCATCGGGGTTTAGGGGCATCCCTAAGAATTTTTTTATTCTCGAAAAATGTGCCCGATATCTCAAGAAATGTGTTATTCTCATATGTGAGGGATTTCGACCCATGGCTTTATGCGGAAGTTTTGGCCCATGGTTTTGGTACCCAATTTATTGTGAAACCGCTTAAGTAGTTGCCTATTTATGTGGTTTTTGTAAATGGTACAATTGATGTAACATTATAGATGTGTGTGAATTCAAGTGTGAATTTTGTAGATTTTGTTTAGCATAGCTCTAAACATATCTAGGTATTGTATTAAGAGAAGAGGTGGCTTGTAATAAAATATGAGCAAGAGATTCTTGGTGGACATAACCTAAATTGGGTGAACCATGTTAAATAATGTCTCTGTTTTGTGTTCTTTTGTTTTTATGTACTTATATTTTAGATACGTGTTATTATTCTGCATATTAGTTTCTACTATCGCAATTCGAGTGGGATTTGTAACATTCCCATTTTATGACTTTAGAAACAAGAGATTTTTTTTTATAATGTTCTCATTCTAAATTTCATAACTTAGAACACACATTCTTTATCAACCATTCATATAACAAATAACCATATGCAGTTGTAATGACTCGGTGTGCTACCGATCTATTCATTTCATGACTCGGTAAACTACCGATCTATTCATGTTTAACATTAAGTATCAAATACTTATCCGTATACTATGTATACTTAGTTCTCTTTCCCTATCTAGGGTATTGAGTGATCTTTCTAAGGAACCTATCTCGAATACTTGTTGCAGGTATTCATCGCATCATCACGAACCTTAGACTAGGTGACATAGGACAACACAACCAATAAATTGCGATACTTTGGCCAAAGATTTCTAACATACTGTATGTATTAATATTACTTGACGGCATACTCGTCAATCTAGAATACATCCTTCACCCCACTCTATTGTTACCTAGAATTTCCTTTTTCTTGATTCACGTCGGTCCACTTACCCGAGGTTTAACCCTAGTTCATGTTAACAACATGTGTTTTGATAAGGGAAGCTCACTAAAACTTAGGGTAAGTTGGCATATTGGGTCAGCCTAAATCAACCCCATGTGCCAAGGTATCTTGATTTTTAGAGTGCTACCCCATATCTTAAAATATGTTTCTAACTTGACCTAGAGAAATATTAAGATCAAGTCTAATTTATGTAGATCCGGATGATCAATGCCAAAGTGTGTTGTCATATGACAACTACATCATTGTATCCTCAAGAAGATCCTAATATTCTCGAAGGTACAACCCTGCAGTTGGCATGTGCCAGCATCCTGCTAAACATCCTCATCGAGATGTACATACCCCAAGGAATTTATTAATAATTTAATTGATTTGGATTATTCAAAATAGATTTTAGCAACTTTGCCTAACCCTAATCCAACACTCCTTAAGTTATTTTCTAACTTGATTCAATTAGCCCATTAATAATTTTGTTATATTCATTGCCACTTTTAATGTTCAAATACATAATTATCTATCAATTAAGCGTAACTGCATAGTGTTATAATATGTCTTATGTAAAAAGTACAATAACTTTTTAGAAAGTTCAATGCTAGAATATATCCAAAATAAAGTAGACTTCATAACAAATGAAGTCTGATAGATTGAATTCATGATACCAAACCTTTGTGGTTTATGAACATTTTGAAAGATGAAGAGTCTTTCACTATATGTAAGGCGTTAGGGTTTATTCTACCCAATGACCACATTTTTCAATGTATGTTCATCCTACTTTGTATAACTATGTTATATAGTTTAAATAACAAATATCATATTTTACAACTTTAAAAGTGCATCACAAGTAGGGAGATTGAACTAAATCCCTTGATCCAATATTTTTAAAATTTAGCCATTTAACATATAAATAATATGAAGATTAACAACAAGATAGAGCCCATCTCTTTCATACAAATACAAATAATTTACACAACCAATACAGGTAATCTCTCAAATTTCAATTAATCTTTATAACCATTACATTTACAAGACTTATGCACTTAGGTATACTACATAACAACTGTCTTAATTATAAAAGAATACTACTTTTCTTTTCCAAAACAATCTCAAGAACAAATCAGAGTTCTTCACAAGAATTAGACTTAAATCAGCCAATGCATCATATAAGTTTTTCCTTCTTTATCACTTACAAAGTCCATCTGAAAAAATTTCTAGCACGGGTCAGTTCAATGAACTGAGCATGATAAGCACTAAGCCTTAAAAAGAAGTGCATTCCAATAATTGTTCCATTAAAACAACTTTGCTTTAATGAGACAATTATTACATCAATAATCAATATATCAAAAGCAACGAAAAAGAAGTACATTATAAAAAAATGATTTCACTTCCAAGAAAAGGACAAAATATAGTCTACCATTTCATCTTTACAAGTAGATTCTAATTTATCCCATCAATTATCCTTAGACAAAAAAATATTATAACATCTCATTGTTCCCAATCCGTCATAAAATAAATCAACATTTATCTTTGCTTTAAGCTAAAGAAAAGTTTAGAGAATGGAACTCATATTAAGATTACTCATCCCTCTCCTAAACAAAAGAAGAAGAAGAACCATTACAACTCATGCCTATACACAACACATCCAAGAAACAAAACAGGTTCCAAATGTGATTTAACTGTTTCTTTCTAAAGACAACTACCTTAAAATTTAACAATTAAGATATTCATCCAAAAAAAAATCTCATCTAAATCTAAGAAGGAATAGAGAATCAGTCGATCTACTTATAAGTTTAAATCAAATTCCAAAAATGGAATTTAACTTTAAAGATCCGAAACAAGATTCAAAGATCAAGGTAGACTCATGGAGGAGTTATTCTCTACTCTAGATCATCCAAGAAGAGTCAAAATAGAAAGTTCAACCCAAGATCTATATAGTAAGAAGAAAGCACACTGCCATATTCTTTACACTTATTTACTTATAGAGAATACTAATTTCAACTTCATACTCGAGAATGGAATAAAACTTGTAGTCTTAAAACACAATCTATTTTAAAGGAACCAAGTTCCTTGCTTTTATTAAGACATAAGGTTTCCATTTAAATCTAAGAAGGAATAGAAAAATAACCATTCGAGAAAGCCAAGTAGGATCGGAAGCATCAAAAATATTAACAACTAAAATCCCATTATCCTTGTAAAATGTTTCCATTTAAATACCAAGAATATTCAAACAGCTCTAATTATTCTACTCTTTCAGATTTCCTTAACTAAGTAGTTAAATTATACGAGTTCTTATATTTTAACTATTACGAATTAAAATCCCAATCAAATACCAAAACCAAATAAAACTTGTCGAAAATACTACAACTCGAGCTCAACGGTACAAATTCCAAGCACGATACCATTCATAAGCTTCTCACATAGGTACACGACTACCCACGTAAATATTCATGGGTTTAGGGAACAACAATATCCCACCTAAGTTATATAAAAAACAAGAAAGCTCAACATACAAGAACTGATCCTACACATCAATCTTGTCACTTATATCCAAGCACCAGTACTAAATTTTATGTACGGTTTGAATTATAAAAATTTAACATGAGCTCGGATGTGCACACTGGTCTTAGTATGAGATAGTATGAATTATATATAACCAAAAATAGTTCATAAACAAAACAAGGAGTTTTATTTCCCTTATACAACGAAACATGAATTTACAGAGAGAGAGAGAGTTTAGAATCAAACAAACAATAAGACAAGAGTGTGGTGAATTTTTGAACATCGATTAACAACTCAAATTTCCACGAGTAAGGCCCCGAGTACGGGGCCACAAACATCTTCAATAATAGTTCCTAGTTACCCAAGATACCAACACTGGTTCAGCACAATAGTGACTCTAACATGATTCGTATGAAATGTGAAGTCTAGATACTAGCTCAAGTGGAACTAGGAGTTCCCACAGAGTACACAGTCCACACAAGTAACAAAATAGGAGTAATTTGTAGTTACTAATCTACAAAAAATTCCAAATTTCTAAAAGGTATATTATACATGATTACAAAGCCCAATATTATTTCTCAATGGGACTCAAGTTTTACCCAAAGTTCAAGCCCAAAAACGAGCCATAACATCCAAATACTATGTATTTTATAAACTGACAGAACTGTTTGGATTATCACAAGGAACTAAGATATAAACACCGAGCTTTATACAGGCTTTGACAATATTCATAGATACACAAGATTCCAACATGATTCGAACAACAAGAATTAGTTCTCAACAAACACAAATCAATAACTAATTTCCAAATCAAGGACAAGCTCAAAGTAAAGGTTCAACAACACACAAGCTCAACACAAGCTAAAAACAAACCCATATACATGCTCAAGTCCATGCCAAACGATCTTATCTAAATTTCCAATAGGATTCAATTTTCCCCAAAACACTGAACCAAAATAATAGAAATGATGGTTATCCTAACAGACCACTTCCATTTCCAGTCCAAATGAAAAGTCAAGAACAGAAAAATGTTTGCATGCATTTTTAAAGAACTATATATGGTAAGTTTCCCAACAGAACATCATTTACCAAGGATTCAGAAACCAATATAACAAGATTTAATAAACCCTTCAAACCATTAACCAGATAAAATAAGAATCCAATAATCTCAAAAGATTAGAATCGTTTTAATGAAACATTTATAAGAGAGAAAAATATCTTAAAGTTTAGAGCCTATCATGCCTGATGGCACTTCTGTGAAATTGAAAAGAACCTCTAGCTGAGCTCAAAACTTCTACTCTTCTCCACGATAAATCAAATAACAATGTTCTTTTTCCACAAGGCTTCCTATATATTCCATGAATTGAAAATAGGCTAAAACCTCAAAAATAGCCATCAAGTGTAGTTTTATTTTCTCGGTTGAAAAACCAGAGCACATGTAGAGTAAAAATTGTGAAGTATGCAAAGTGAAACAACCACATTCCAACCCGTTTGCATGCCTTCTAAGGTAGTTTGAGCATGAAAACCAAAAACAATTAATTCCATCAATTTTGAGTTTCCCACCTATCTTCCCTTGCCACCACCTTTCATGTTTAGCGATTGCTAAATCAATTTTAACAAGAAATTTCATTTTAGTGGAGTCTCCACCAACTTCACTAACCCCTGCCAAAGTTGGCAGTGCCTCCAAGCAATTAAAAACTTATCAACAAATTTAATGCCTTGGAACCTTCACCTACAATGTATGCGACCACCTGATTCCCAATTCAAACCCATTAGTTTAGGATAGATCATATTGCTTAGGCTAAACCTTAGGTAGATTGTAATATATACCTTAGGTTATAACCCAAACAAAAATGACCATGATAGGTCTTAGAACATAGACTAAGGTAGTTTCCACATAGGTTAGATCAATTTACAACACTATAGTTTTAGGCATTAGGTTAGATGATAATATAACCTTGTAGTATTAGGTGCTAGGTAAATTTTAGTAACCTAGAAACCTTTCCAAAACCCTTAGCACCGAGCTTAGGTTAGGATGCCAATCAACCAATCAAAGTAGAATAGGAAGCTTTAGGCTAGAGTAGGAATTTTATTAAATAACATAGTTTAGGTAGTAAATACTTTTACCTAGCTCAGGATTCCATTGGATAGTCCTTTTTAGGATCCTGGATCTTTTCCTATGTCATGAATAGGCTGAATTTTCTATTTACCTCAGCAATTTCTGACCATGGTCGATCTCAAAAACCCAATCATAACTTACAACTGAATGGAAACAAGTTTACACAAAAATAAAAGAGCTTGTAACCACAACATTCAGTCCAATATGTCTCTTAATTGATGGAATGTCAATTTATCATTCGTTCAATAGAGTAGATTTAAAACATTCCTTGGATCACTGAAATTGATCCAAGGAAGAGTTAGATTAATAGATAAGTTTACAACTCTTAACCAGATTGCAACTCTCCTATAAGAAATGAAAAATGGATTCAAAGAAGCCATCCCAATTTAGTCAAAGGATCTTAAGAGTAGAAGATGATTTATCCATATCAAGCATGATCTCCAAAATTAAAAAGAACATCCAAAATTAAAAAGAACATATCTTTATAAGGAAAAATCACATGTCAACACTTGAAATGTAAAGGAGTAAAATAACAACTATCTAGGGTGTTACAAGATTATTCCACATATTTTATTCCTTATTTCCTAACAATTTACCTAAGTCTTCATCATCTTTCTTGAAATAGAATTTTCTTCCAAATACTTTGAAGTGTTTGACTATTTTTGGTATTCCCTTACATAGTTTATATGGTGTCTTGTTGTTATTTACCCGATCTGTTGTCTATTTATAATATATACTAATATGATGACTACCTCTCTCCAAATTTTTTAGGATACTTTCAATTCATCTAGCATGGTTCTGGACATCTCTTTTATAGTTCTATTTTTCCTTTAAACAACTCTATTTTACTATGGAGTTATTGCAGAATGAATAATGTTTTTTTCATTCCATAACGTTCATAGTATTCTATAAATTCATTTGTGTTGGACAAAGTTTCATAGTTTTTTTCATTGATTCCAAGTTGTATTGATGGAAAAGGGTGTTTAAGTGGTATTGCATTCAATATGAGGTGTCATTCATCCGAGGAAGAGTAAAGGAAGATTGGTAGTGAAGTTTCTTGGTATCATGAAGTGTTGTTGTGGCATGGTATCTTGGTATATGCATGGTTAAAGAAAAAATGTATTATAAGTGAAATCTAAAGATGGTCAAAAATTTTATGGTGTCTAACATGATCATGGAGGTATTTCAGAGGTGTATCGGTGTCCACAAGGTGAAGAAGATGTCGGTTTCGAGTATGAAATGTGGTAATACAAGCCTAACTAGGCCTAATCCTAGACCCAATGCAAGAAGATGGTATGGTAACATGAGATATGGAGTAGATAATGTTAGTATGAACATGTGAAATGTGTTTTAATATTTCATATATTGTTTTGGATATGTCAAAGGCCATAATTCAATTATATGATGCATATTCAAGGTCCTTTAGAAGTAAGACATTGAAGACACAACAAGAATTCTTGGGAAATCCATGGTGCATGGAAATATTCAGAGGTGAGTAGGCATGAATGAGCATTTTATAACAAGTAGGAGGTCATCCCAAAGGTGTGTGCCAAGTTTTAGGTCAGGAGGTTGATGAAAAATCAATAAAAGTGGTTTTGAGCTCTCAAAATAGTTAATCCCAACTCAATAGGAAAGTTTGAATGCCCACCCACATGTGTGTCCTTTTCATGGAAGTATGATAATTTTATTGATATTAAGGAAGGTAGCTAAGAAGTTTTTTCAATAAGAATGAGGTCAAATCGATTTCATACTTTTATGAACCAATGTTAATAAGGAAAGTAGGTTTAAACCCTAGTTTTAGAGCAATAGGAAAAATATGATGAGTATGTCCATGAAATGACTTGCAAAATTTGGTATGAAGGTTTAGGGTTGTAGATAATTTATCACAGCTTATTTTGGTCGTAGTTGCATGCTCTAGGTCTATTGGTAAGCTATAATAAAACCATTGTTTTTGGATATTTGCATATATAGGCATGTGCTGTAGGTTTCATGGAGTAAAAAAATTATGGGAGCTATCATGGGATGTATGCTAAGTTCTCATGAAAATAATTGGACATTTTCAGTGCAAGAAATGTATGTAACAGGTCTTCCAAGTTGACCCTCGCCAAAGGCCTAAAGGGTCAAAACTAGACATGGAGGTCCAAGAAGTGTTTGGGTTTTTGTATGTTGTAGTAGTAATTTATGGGCATGAATAGTATTTTGAGGTTGTATATGACATGTTAGAATGATATCTTTGATCATATTAGGTTTGTTTTGGTATAATTCCTAATGGCCTAATCAACCCTATTAGGTTTGGCAAGAAGATGGTTGGAGCATGTATTCAAGTGTAATTTTTTGATTGTAAGCTATGGATGCAAGTTCTTGGAGTTATTGTTTAGGTCCTTGATGAAGTTTTATATAATTTGGTTTAGTGTGGAAGTGAAGTTAAAGGTGTTGGAGGTTGTTTAGCTCAAGACTACTTTTGATTCCTTACAAAGCATGTTTGGGTAGTTTGAGAGAAAAGAGTGTTTCATAGTGTTATGAACTAATTTGGATGTTTCTATGTGTTGCAAGAGGTTATTGATGATGATATATTTATGTTTGTATGTTATATGTTCTTTGAAATAGTATTTTGATGTGTGAACCATCTCAGTTTTGAGGATTGGTAATTAGGTTCTTAAGACCTAATTACATGTGCTTGCATGATGAAGATGGATGGAGAAGATGTTATTGAGATTTTTATGGAGTTAAAAGGATGCTGCTAAATTTTCCTAAGTTGATAGAGTCATGGTGTATTTTTCTCATGTGTTTGAATTTCTAATTCCAACCATTGGAATGAAGACCTTATCATTAGGCCTAGTTGTGCATGTCTGTGTGTAAGGCTAATGCCAACCTTTATACTCCCTCAAGGTGATTTATATGAATGTGTAATGGGTATTAACCTATTTTTTTATGACCAAATTTATGGTATTTTCCTACCTAGAGGTTTTTATGGGAAGAATAATGTATAAAGGTGAGATATATTTTCTCATTTGGGCTATAATAATGGATATGAGAGAGTGGTGAGCGAGATAGAGGAAGTGCATTAAGAGGTTAGGGGGATCTAGAGAAGATTTGAGAAGAGGCATGAGGATTTCATAAGGGTAGATAAGAATTTATTCAAGGTAATTAGACCTAATCAACACATTTTTGTGCATGTATAAACAAAGGAGAGAGAGTAGATTGAGAGGGGTTTGAGTAGAGAGATCTTACAAAGTGATCGCAATTAGTTATTAGAGCAACAAGTTCATTAAGTTATCTTCATATTCATGTGGATGAATTAGCACTTGGTCATCTTATGGGGTTTTATCCTTCTTATAGGGTTTGTGCCTTACAAAATAGGGGTTGGTGCTCCTTATGGGATTTCTTCCTCACTAAATATGTATGGGTTGGCGATCCTTGTGAAGTGGATGCTTCACTAAAAAAAATTCTTTGTGTTGAGTAGTATATGAAAATGTTCAATGTTTTTCTTCCCCTTGAGTGTTTCCCACTTTATTTATCATGTTTTCTCATTCTTATGTTCTTATGGATGATTGTTTCTTGATTAATAAGCTCACATTGGTTAATTAATGTTGAATGGATGCTTTGAATGATGTATGCAAGTTAAGATAACTAAAGTAAAAGTTTTAAAGGATTGATTCACCTCCCCACTTAGTCATTGTGCCTCCAAAAATTGGTATCATAGTGAGGTCATTATGAAGTAATTCTAACAACTTGGAGGAGATCCTTGAAGCACAAAAATGGGAAAATCATCGACATTGAAACAAAATTTATGTGTCGAAGAAAGAAAAAAAAGTTTTGGATTCCTTGTCCAAGGGATTGGAAGATAAGATCAGTTGCATGAATTTTGATCATGATTAGACCACTAAAGAGTTGGAATCTCAAGTTAGGCTAATTACAAAAGCACTAAAAGGAAAATAATAAGAATGTAACAAGTTCAAGTCTTAAGTTGAATCCATAAAAGCTAAATAAGAATATTGGATCATGTATAAATTTGATTTGAAGTCCTTGAAGATATATTTAGATAATACATCTAACAAGTTGAAGGGTTTTGAGCTATTTGAGAATAGTAGTGAGGTAGGCCCTAGTTCCATAAAGGGTCAAAATGAAGGTCACTATGATAAAAGGTCTACTTGAATATAGATTCAAAGTCTAATCCTATCAAGCAACCTAATGCAATGAGGTATGAAAAGTATTTTCATGGTTATTGTTATGCTTGTCATGAATTTGGTCATAGGGCAAGGGAATGTGAAAGAAGGTTCTCAAGGAATGAATATTCATGGAATTGTGAAAGCTCCATTCATGGATACTAATATGTATGTAGTGCATATGGTCATAAGGCTATGGATTTTAGTTATAACCTCAAATCATATCATTGAAAAGGTAAGGATAATTTTGTTTTCTATAATTATCGAATATTGGGCATGTAGTAATATTTTTCTTGATAGGTCATCTAGAAAGAATAAGAATGTTCAAGAAGGAAGAAAAGTCAAAAAGGTGTACACCAAAATATCTAAACCTGTGAGTGAAGTGAAAGATGATCCCAATCATGTTATGATAACAAAATTTGAAGACAAATAATAAAAATAATCAAGACAGCTAAGAAATATGATCATGAAGATCCAACTAAGGAGGATGAATCAAAGAAAATGGAGCATAACATGAAGTTTTAACATTAAAATTCATTTAATGAAGTTTAAGTTCAATCAAGAATATAGATGTGTTAGAAAAGACTAAGAAGGATGAAATCAGATATCAAGCCTAAATATGATACAAGTAAAAGAATATTATTATCTCTACTTGATAATGATCTCGTGGTTGAAGAAAATGATATGTTTTTGATAGGTTTCCAAACTATAGATGAAAATAAGGAGGAGGTTGTCATCAAGCCTAAAAAATCCAACCAAGAAGAGTAGGAGGATCTTAAAAGTTTGATAAGTTAGAGAAAAATAAGATGGAGATTTGGGACTCCCGAGTAGTTCATATTTTTCTAGTTCCCTAAGAAGCATGCGGTTTATTCATTAGGATTCATGAAGAAATTCATTAACAAATAGATGTTGGAAGAACAATGACTGATGTGGGGGTGAATCAGTCCTTTAAAATGTTTACTTTAGTTGTCTTAACTTGCATACATTATTCAAAGCATCCATACGAAACCCATTAAATAATCTAAGCATATTAATTATCTTAGCAAATCATAAAGCAATATATCAATCATCCACATAAGCATGAAACATGATAGAACACAAGAACACCATATTTAAGTTGGAAAACCTCAAGGGGAAGAAATCCCATTGAACCTCTGCATCTATTACTCTATATAAAGGACTCTCATGAATATTACATATCACAAGAGATTATTTTAGTGAGGTAACAACCCCAAGACGATAACCAACCCCTATTTTATTAGGGTACCAACCCTACAAGGATCACCAATATCTAGTTTAGCACAGCACCAAATCTATAGAGAGGCTACAACCCCCCCAAATAACAAAACACCAACTCAACCACCTGAAATGAAGATCACTTTAAGTCCTTATTGCTCCACCAATCGCTTATGATTACTTTGTGAGACCTCTTCACTAAAAAACCCTCTCAAACCTTGTATTCTCCTACTTCACTCAAAATTGCACCAATATGCGTTGGTTAGGTATAATGACCTTGAATCCATTCTTCTCTTCCCTTCTAAAATCCTTATGCCTCTTATTAGTCTACTATAGATCCCTCTTACCTCTTCACTCTCTTCCTTTAGTTCGCTTAAAACCTCTCTTATCACTACTAGCTCAAATGCACTACTACAACTTACCTTTATACATGTATAATCTCCTAAACCTATTTAGGTCAGAAAAGACCATTATAACCAAACAAGGTCGGTCATATATAACTTAAAAACACATTCTACACATTGATAAAAGGACCTTATAGGTCAGAAAAGACCAATATAACCAATCAATGTTTTTCATATATATAACTTAAAAACACATTCTACACATTCATAAAAAGACCTTATAGGTAGGCATAAGCTTTACAAACAAGAAAAATCTCAACACTTCTTAATTAGGCCTAAAAGAAAGTTATCTCTCCAATGGTCACAAATTTGAATTTCAAGGAACATAAAAATTCATCAAGTCTCCATCACCTCAGCACACATAAGAAACACCTCTAATATTCCTTCTCCATACATAAGACTAAACCTCTGCAACCTCCATTTTCATCATGAATCACACCACAATATAAGCTTCACCTATTAAGTATCAAGCACCTAAATATAAAGTCTTCAAGAACAATTTCATTATCATATTAAAATCACCTCACCAAGGTACATGTTGTATATAAATAGAAATGTCTCATCCTATACTACCTCAAAAACTCATAACATTCACCAAAAAAAGGCATAAAGATATATAACACTTGCATCTCGAAACTTCTTAAACCTATTTGCAGGACTCAATAACTAGTCTTGAGCTAAAAAAATTTCAACACCTCAAAATTCACTTCTAAGAACTACAATCACTTGGAACACTTCAAGGACATCTTGACACACCTCCAAAAGTAATCACAAGTATATGTCATATGAATAAATCCATACTTTCATACATGTTCCTAATACCTTATTTAATATCCTAATAGGGATGATTAGGCCATTATGGGTTAAGAAAAATAACACCTTATCTCGATCAAACAAAGAGATCCAACACATCATATAGTGTGGCGGATGTATTAGAGTTGTAGAGATATCAGACTAAATAATGATTACAAATAAAATCTAAAACATTTCATTCATATTCCATAATTTCTCCATAATACATTTACATATATATAGGACATAGAATTCATATATTTTAGGAGGTATCCTTAACTACTTCTCCCACAAATATCTCCCAACACACCAAATACATGAGTGGTTTATATAATAATTATATACAAATAAACTAATGGAGCACTAATAGTTTTCCTAACATCCCCCCCCTTAGTGCGAACATGGGGAAACCCTTCCTTATACTACAACATGCCACTTCATAACTCGCTCATGATTTAGATGGTTTCTATGACAATACCAATAACATGTGGATGGTTTTCCAAGTGGTTAATCAACAACCACACACATGATGGTTTCTAGGATAGTAATAAAAACCTCTTGATAGTTTTTCCATTAGATTACTAACAACCACAATATCATGATGTTGCAGTAGTATCATTGACTCTCATCACATTCTTCCTTTAGGATATTACATAGGAAATAACTCGCTTATCACAACACTAGAACAATAGAACATATACTGGAAATATTTCACATTACCACCTCTAAGAATCACAATGTTCTTAGTTATAACCACTGCTATCGATCACTGCCACTCGATCTCGAACAACATAGGAAACTACCACCGCTAATGGAAGATACCTTTGAATTAATAAATTTTTGGATAATAATGGAAATGGAACATTGGTGGCATGTTCCTCTCTTTAATGTGAAATTTCAACACACAAAAATGGAGAAGAAAATTGTATCTAAGTACATATTATTGCCATGATCTTGAAAGTTAGATCTTCCGCACATGATCACCATTACAAGTGAACGTATTCACAAGTGGAACATCTTCCAATTAAGTATGAAAATTACAGGATCACATCAGATGAGGATCACTGATAGTCATTTGTGCTCGAAAACAACTCTTATTCCAGCATCCAGAACCATACAAAATAGGAACACTGAAAAGAAACACATTAGAAAAATGAAAGAAAATACTCTCACCACAATAATGTAACCACAAAAATGTGGCCTCCTCATTGGTGGCTGACGATAGCTTATTGATCAACCTCCAACCTCCATCCTCTGATATCATGCTCGCTAGCTTAGAAAAAATTTCTTTTGAGGATCAATGGATGCCACGACATCGAATTTTATCAAAACGCGTCCATAAAGAATTTTTTAAATTTTGATACTTTTGACATGAACTAATGCTATTGACTAGATAACTATAAATTTGATGACAAAACCATGAAATTGAAAAAATTTCTTTTGACATTAAATAACCTTAAGAACACAACAAATAGATAACTCGATCGACTATGCCACTATGAAGATTACCTTAACATTGAATTTTGACTATTTTGCAATAACAAGATGTAAAATTAAGGCACAAACATTAATAATATGATATGAGTACTTCAATATTAAAGAAACTCTAATCACAATACTATGAATAAAATTTTATGTAGAAAAAGAAATGTACTAACTAAATAAAACCTCACTTATTAACACTTCCTAAAACCATGAGGTATACATGTTTTTTAATTTGGTGTAATTACAAAGTAGTTTTAGTGAAGGAAAGGACCTAAGATTAACATTTTGATGTGCCTATGTTGGAGAAATATCATGAGTAGTGCATTTTACTTAGAAATAATGTTTCTTGTGGATTGAGCTAATGTAATTCCTCAGCGAACAAAGGGTTTGAGCTATGTTGGATGGTGATGTTGTCTTGACGAGTGAGTTTTTAGTCTCTATGTCGAGTTATATCTACCCAAGTAGATACACACAAGATTGTAATGACATCCTTGGATCAGGAAAACATGTGGCATCAAAGATGAGTAATTTTGAATCAAGAATTCACATATCTATATTCTTCCACCATTCCAGATGAAGCATTTATTTACACAAAGATCTCTAAAAATCACATAAACATTCAATTAAAATTATAGAAATGCACAATGAATATATGACAAAAAAATAATGGACAAGTTTGCATTATACATTACTAAGGAGCCAAGTATGGTAGATATTTATAGAGCCATAACACAATAACAATCAATGATGTATATGTTGCATGAGGCGTAAGCATCAAAGATTCATCAAACTTGTCAAATCTAGCAAGCCCATGATGACCAAACCATAAGACTGCAATGTATAAAATGATATTACAAGCTCTCATCCACAAGGAAAAAAAAAAATTATAGTTTCCCTATAAACAATATTATTTCTCCATCATAAGAACAAGATTGGATCACTCTAATACTAGATGTGGAGGATGTATTAGAGTTTTAGAGATATCAGACTAAAAAAATTACGAATAAAATCTGAAACATTTCATTCATATTCCATATTTTATCCATAATACATTTACATATATATATGACATATAATTCATATATTTTAGGAGGCAACCTTAAATATTTCTCCTGCAAATATCTCCCAACACACCAAATACTTGAGCGATTAAAAATCACTAACAAATCATTGTTATATGTTGTTTTATATAAAAACCATATAGCACTATATAGTAACATAAATAACAATTATACACAAATAAAATAGTGAAGAACTAATAGTTTTCCTAACATATAGTACCTCCACCAACTATCCAAGCTCATATATATATGCTACAACATGCATTTCTATCAAGACACTCTCATACCACCATGACTAGTTTTGACCTCATAATACCATTATTAGTGAGCACACTTTGAATTCCTATTACAAAAATTCATGCGTAGAACCTATACCTAAATTTTCATTATCGTTTAGAACACATCCCAAGCTATCTCCCTAACTGAACTTTCATCATGAAACTTGCAACTCATCTCTATAACAACAAATCTTCACAAAACAAGTTTTTTTCTCTACCTTACCATCACAATTGGAGCATGTAAATGCCACCAACATGAGATCTGAAGAGTCCTCTACATCCCTAAACCTTCACATTAGCTTCCCCAAGTCATTACATGTCTATACACAACACATTTTCTCTATTTCTCTAGAACTAGGGTTTAGGGAGGGTTTTGACCTATTTAGCTTCTTAAAATTGTTCATAAATGTATGACGTCCATTTTACCTCATTCCACTTGAAAAAAGTTTATCTCCATGTAATAACATCCACCAAAGGCTTATATCCCCATATAAAGTACACATGTTTGAGTGAGCATCCAAACTTGTCTATTGAGTTGGGAATGGCAATTGGAGATCTTGATAGAGATCAAAATAGGTTCTCATGCTTTTCCTTCATCCTCCTATCCTAAAAATGGTCACACACCTCTGTAATAACCTCCTCCATTACTTTAAATTCTCATCCATACTTAGCTAGCTATGAAAATCACTATACATAATGGTATGCTCATGCTTTCCTTTCCTTGTCTTGTAGAAATTGTTTCTTAGGACCTTGATCATGCACTATGAACCTATACCATGACCTTATAGAAATTCTACACCTATTTAAAAATGTCACAATACTCCAAACATTATTGTACTAACCTGATTTTCCTCATACTTCAAAATATCACACCATCTACTTGTACTAGGCATAAGACTAGGTATATAATGACTTCCTTTAACACATGTCACACATAAAATTACATGTTACAAACTCATTAACACATTTGACACATCTATTTAAGAATGTTAGACATCATATACACTTCATACAATATCAATAGATCATACTCATTACCTATTAGCGAACTATGCACCAAAACATGCACTCTCACTTAGACACCATGACGCATCACCAATACAACACTCACCAATGCAACCAATCATGATACACACCTCATTTCACATCAATAAATCAATGATAATCATCATGATGAATCTTATTCCACCTATAAACCCTTTGACATTAGTGAAAAAAATACTAACACACCATCCAAAAGTAGAAGTATGTGTGTTCTCTGTAACAGATGTTTTTCATCTCTAGATTCATGTTGGACTCATTACTACTATGTATGGACTGTTATGAAGAATTGGTGTATGCTTGGGCTTGGAATTTTTTTTTGTTTCTATGTGGCTCTATTTATATGACTTCAAGTCATGTTATTATTGTTCAAGCCATGAGAAAGACTAAATGCGTAGTCAAGAATATATGAAGAAGGTGTTTTAACCCAAATAAGTAGGCAAGCTTGATAAGAGCATTAAAACACCTATAAATATGTATAAGAAGAATATTGAAGTCTCGGTGAATATATTATGTCAATATCATAAAGCTCAAACAATGTCTCTTAGTTATGATACATTACATAAATGTACATGTACTATGTTTCTCATATTGGAGACCTCATGGAGACTTCGCCAAGGCTCAAGGATCGAGAATCAGGTACGAAGATTCTTTCATACCATGAAGTTGTGTTTCTATGCCACTTTTAGTAAATTCATAAATAGATCATCAGACTATCCTTGAGAACAATGTTTTTCAACAATTTATGATAGATTAAAGGACCTATTTTATTCTATCTCATGAAGATGTAGATTGGTCCATTTGAGACCAATATGACCTTGTGTAATATGGGTAATATGAGATATCTATGAAGGAAAGAAAATTTTATTAATCGAAGGTGTATAGTAAACTCTTGTGTGAGAAGAACAATTAGAACATCAAAAGGTATGATTCATCCGAGTAGAGTATGGTAGAACATGGGTTTGTAAGTTATAGACAATGGTGTAAATAGAATGGAAATTTGTTGGTTTGTCACATTGAAACAAGGTTGAAAAAAATGTTTCATTCCTAGAAAAATCTTTATTTTTGGTGATAAGTTATGTTCTTGACATGATGGGTAAAAGCATGGTATAATGATGGATTCATAAGATTCTAGATAAAGTGTAATTTCCTACGGTATTGTTTGATAGCATTAAAAGAGTAATATTGTGCATATTTGATATTGAAAAATCATAGTAGATAGTTGAAGTACATCAAGTAGGTTTCTTGATGTTCTTGAAGGTAGATAAATATTTGACTTGATACTGTGACAATTTCCGAGAAGCAAATTGACTAGGCTCGAGTTTGAAGATGCATGTATTTCCAACATTGTCAAGTTGGTGTATGAAGATCAATATGATTTAGGACCTGGAAACATATTTAAGGATCTGTGAAAAAAATCTAGGAAAGAAATTCCTAAATTGATCATTCATCATGGCATCATGAGAGTACAAGTGAGAGAAGTGATTGTGTAAACTTAAGAGGGCTAAGATATGATGCTTTGACTTAGGTTACAAGGCTTGATAGTAGTCCTTTATCGGAAGATGTGGGCGGAAGTACATTGCATATTAAGTTTGGTATAATTATTGCTCCATGAGAAGAAATATGAGTTTTATAAGGTTCAAGTGTTATGTTTCAAAATTATGAAGGTCAAAGGAGGATTGCATGGTATTATGTGTTGTATAGTTATGTTTTATGCTCCATAAAATCATGTGAACAAGAAGTGAGAGGTTAACATGATTTTTATATGTTTAGAAGTCATGAAATGGTGTAATGACTTAGCTAGAGTCACTCATATGTATCAAATTGAAGAAGATAGGGTTCAGATGAGTTTAGTATGCATTTCTTCGTCAAAAGGAGGATGTCAAGGAGACATGGGGAAAAAAATTCTCCATAAGAAATTTTAGACTTAATCAAGGAGGTTTGTAGGTAGAAAATCAAAGAAGGATGCATCATCTTAGGAAGACATGGTCAAGGTATGAACATATTTTGTTATTGCCCCTTGAAGAGTTCACCGGTTGGTTGATTTTTTTGAATTTTTTGAATGTTTTGGAGTTTATGGTCGAGATGAAAGTAGTTGTGGTTGAAGAATGAGATAATGTTTCAGTATTTTAAGAAAGTGATCTAGTATGCATGGCTTGAGGGGCATATTTTTTCTCGAGTCTATAATGTTCTAAGTTATGGTTGAAGAAGATAGAAAAATATGTAATTATGAAGCCAAATTGAGGTGTGTATTTTCTCGAGAGGGAGCTATGTGAATGACTTATATACATGCCCTTGGATCATATGCTGAAAAAGGAGTTTAGAGAATGGTACAAACCAAGGGGGATATTACAAGTAAGTTTTTTTATGAATTTTTAATTTTTCATGTCAATGTTACATAGTATCCTTTTTCATGGAATTCAAAGGGGGAGAGTGTACTCAGAAACAAGAAAAGAGATTCCTAAATGTGTTTGCAAGTGTGGTTTCCACCAATGAAAAAGGGGGATATTTTTGGACAATGTGTCATCATTGTTGTCATTGATTTCAATTTTTATTGATGTAAAATGGTTTATTGGTGGCATATGAGTCAGTATGAGGTGTCATTCATCAAGAAGAGTGAATGTTTATTGGTATTAAAGTTTCTTGGTGTCATGAATTGTTTTTGTGGCATGATATCTTGGTATATGCATTTTCTTGATGCATGGTTCAGGCAAGCATGTATTGTAAGTGAAATCAAAAGATGGTTAAATGTTTCTATGGTGTCTAACTTGATTATGGAGGTGATTTAGAGGAGTATGAGTTTCCATAAGGTGAATAAAATGTTAGTTTTAGTATGACATGTAGTGATACAAGCCTAACTAGGCATAATCCTAGATTTAGTGCAAGCAGATGGTATGGTAACATGAGACATGGAGTAGAAAAGGTTAGTATGAGAATTTGAAATGTGTTTTGAGTTTGTATATATTTTTGGAAGATGTAAAAGGACATAATTCAAGTATATGATGCATATTCAAGGTCCTTTAGAAGAAAAACATTGAAGGAAAGGCAAGAATACATGGGGAAACTATGGTGCATGGAAAGTTTTAGAGGTAAGAAGTCATGGATGAGAATTGAATAAAATGGTGGAGGTCATAATTAAGGTGTGTGCCAAGTTTGAGGTTAGGAGATTAATGACAAAGAAATAAAGTTGTTTTGAGCTCTCCACCGAGCTCTCAAAATGGTCATTTCTAGCTTGATAGAAAAATTTTAATGCTCACCCACATGTGTGTGATTTGCATGGGAGTCCAAACATTGTGTGGATGTTAGGGAATGAAGATAAAAAGTTTTTTCATGAAGAATTAGGTCAAATGGACATCATACTTCTATGAACCATGTTAATAACTCAAGTGGGTTTAAACCCTCCTTAAACCCGAGTTTTAGAGTGATAGGAAAATGATGATGAGTATGGCCATGAAATGACTTGGGGAAGATGGTATGAAGGTTTGGGGTTATATATAATTCATCAGATCTTATTTTGGTGGTGGTCCCATGCTCCAGGTTTGTTGGTAAGCTATTAAAAAAACCTTGTTTTGTGGAGATTTTCATAAAGAGGCATGTGTTGCAGGTTTCATGGAGTGAAACTAATTATGACAGCTATCTTAGGATGTATAATAAGTGATCATGAAAATAATTGGATAGTTTCATTGTAATAAATGCGTGTAACATGTCTTCAAGTTAACTTACGTACTAAAGTCCTAAAATGTAAAAACTAGACATAGAGGTCTAAGAGGTGTTTAGTTGTTTTACATGTTATAGTAGTGATTTATGGGCATGAATAGTGTGTTGAGGTTTGATATTATGTGTTGTAACCCTTAGTTTGATTAGATGACGTGTCTTTTGGTTTAGCTCTTGATGGCCTAACTAACCCTATTAGGCTTGTCAAGAAAATGGGTGGAAAAAGTATGTTAGTGTGATTTTCTCGAGTGTAAGATATGTATGTGAGGGATTGGAGATGTTTTTCAAATACTTGATGAAGTGTTCCATCTTATGGTTGAGTGTGGAAGTGAATTTAAAGGTTTGAGAGGTTGTTTCACTCGATCACTTGGTTCTTGAGTCCTTATAGAAGGTTTGAGTAGTTTGAGAGAAGGGAGTGTTATAGAGTGTTGTACCTTGGTTTGGATGTTGATATGTGTTACATGAGGTGCATGATGATGAGAGATATGTTGATACACTATATGTGTTATGAAGTGGTGTTTTGATGTGTGAACCAACTTAGTTTTAAGGACCGGTAATTAGGTTCTTAAGAATTGATTAGAGGTTCTTGCATTTTGGAGTGAGTCATGGATAAGTTCTCTTTGTTATTATAGGCATGGATAATGTTCTAACATATTCCATCTCTTATAATATCCAAAATCATCTTAAATAGTTTCCTAATAATGATTTACCTTTCTTCCCTAGTATAATACGAACAAAATATGAATTTCATCTAAGTCTTTGTGATGTATCAAAGCCATAAATCCTTCCCTAGATTCCTCATATAAACTTTCCAAATCACCATTCCTAGTTTCATAAGTCAAGTTGTCACAAATTGTATTACTTTCCAAAATTATTAATTAAGGTATGTGACCCACAAGGTGGATCGTGCACTATAAAAATATGTTCAAGACTTGCATTATCCAATTATTTTCTCTTAACATTTGGTTTAAGGACTAGAATCTTCTTCATAAATACGCCATGTAATTTTTCTCCTAGATAAAGGTTGTGTAATTTTATATTCTTGATTCCCACCCCGCCCGCATCCTTTGGTCACAAAAAATTTCCCCATTTGGTAAGATAATTTTTCCTTTTTTCCTATTTCCTCTCCAAAGGAAATAAAATATTAGATTTTTTATTTGATGAATCACACCCATAGACTTGTGTTTGTAGCGGTGAGAAGAGTTGTACAATCATTGCATGAAACATTGAATTTATAAGGAATATCTTACCTTCCAAACTCAACCACTTAGTTTTCCATCCTAATAACCTTGCTTTGATTTTATGTATTAGGTTCTGTAAAAATTTAACTTTTCCTTCCTATTAAACAGAGGTACCCCTAAATATTTCTTAGGTAGAGTGCCAATTTTAATCTCCATAATATCAACAATTTTTCTTTGATGTTCCCATGGAACATTTACAAAAAGATATATGATTTATGTACACTTACCTTTTCGATCAATTCATATTCATAGGATTTAATTATATTATTCATCATCAATGATTATTTTACATTTGGATAACTAAAAATAAGAATATCTTCCATGGATTTTATATAAGTGTTAGGATGATCTATAACACATGCTTTGAAACATTGCAAGTATCCACTTTCCCTTACTTTTATGAGTATTATTCATAATAACTCCACCATAATAATGAATAGATAAGGTGATAGGGGATCCCCCTATTAAATTCCTCTTGAGTTTTGGAAAATTCCATCAAGGATCCCATTAACCAAGATAGAAAAAAAAAAAAGAATGTAACACACTATAATACCCATGAAACCCATTCCATGTTGAAATCAAAAGAAATCAACATCTTCTTAAGGATAGTCTAATTAAATCTATCATATTCCTTTTCAATATATATTTTAACCACTATCCTTGAGTTCTTCTCCATATTGAGGCTATACATAGAATTTTCTCAAGGTTATTTTTACCCCATATAAAATTTCCTTCCTTGAGACAAATCCCTCTTGTTATAGGAAACACGATTATTCAACCAATTTGAAATGCATTTTGACACAATTTTATACAATATTAAAGAGTGAGATAGGATGAAAGTCAACATATGATTATATATATGGCTTCAATGACTACAAATATAACATCAACATAAAATATATACCAAAATCATTTAAATAAGTCATATGGGAATCCATCTAGCCTAGGGATTTCTTCAAATTCATTTGCTAAATTACGAGTCTTCACTTCTTATTGGGAAAAGGATTCTAGAAATGAATCATTTTTCTCTGGTGTTATGATTTTAGGGAGAAGGAAAATAAATATTTCCTTTACCTCTTCATCATGCTCCTTTTTTAGACAAAAATCTTTGAAGAAATCCACCGCTGAAAATTTGATTTCCTCTGGATTTTCTATTACCTTGTTATTCATATTTTTAATTTTCCCAAATTGATTTACTTGTCTCCTTGTTACCATAGAATAATTAAAGAAGTTATTGTTCATATGTACCTCCTCAATCCATGATTCCCTTTATTTATTCTTACATAAGATATCTTCTTTGAGGTACACTTCATGAAGTCTATCCATCAACTATTTTTCTCCTACAATTTGTCATCTGTTAAATGAAAACATTGTGCCTCTTTATTAATATTTACCAAACTAGATTCTAGAGCCACTTTATCTTTAAATATATTCCTAAATTTTAAAAAACAAATAGAAATTTTCAAGTGTGCTTGTGTGTGTAGACACAAATTCATGCACTTTGGGTAATTATCTAGTCCTGATTACATACTACTATTTATATGATTCCTAAGTAATAAAATTACTAGTTAACCCATGTCTTTGGCCACCTTCCTTTGATTTTTGTTACCACTTTTGGTCTTACACCCTTACTTTCTCAATCTTCTTTTTTATACACTGAATTTTATCATCACGGACATTAGCACCCAACTAGGACACCAGTGTTAGGCACCCTCATCCCCTCTGGGAACCCCTAACCCATTTATACTTTACTCATACTTTTGGGTCCTTTCTAGCCATTTGAGCATCTTATATTTTTCGTAGTCAAAATTTTGGGGTGAATTATGAAATTCAAGAAAAGGAATCATATAAATATAAAGCTATGTGATCATAATAAAGGACCAAACACTAAGCATTAGATATCACCACCTAGTGTTGCATCCATATAGCACCTAAGAGATTCATTGCATCCATCTAACACCATTAAAGATATATTTGGGTGGAAAGTGCCCTATATGGAGATATGGTGATGGCCCCCAAGACCTATATAGTAGAGTCTAGGGGGTCTTGGATCTATATAGATAGGATAGATTCTATTCGGAGGGAGGATGAGCGCTCCCGAGGGTTCGATTCTATATGGATCGATTCTACCTATCATAATTTCTTATCTAGTTTTTGGTCCGTTGATGGGGTTGCCCTGGTCTACCCATATAGTTAGATAGGGATCCTCCCAAGTGATAAAGACATGGACACTTCCCAAATGTAAAGTGAAGTTCCCATTGATGGTATATTTGGTGTAAGTGAGCTCGAGATCAAATCTTTGGAATAAAATACAAGTGAGAAAAGAAGGGACACAAGGGCTGGTTATTATATATACACACTTCATAAAGGGAAGTCCATTCTATTCCATGTACACATCTATTACATTTATTTACATCTAGAATATTTTCTTGCTATCAAGTGAGACTTTCATAAGATCCACCTAGGGTATGATTCTAAACACACAAATAACTACATTGGTTCGAGATGTAGTGCAAAACGTAGTTGTAAGTTCAACATTGTGATAACTAAGGACAATCTAACCCCACATTATGCATATTGTTTTTAGTATTTGATGTCTATTTGAGAGTTTTATAGGTTCATATTTCATTGTAGGTTTCTAGCAGACCTCGAGAGATCTTGGTGTGACCTTAGAGTGACAAGAGGATACTAACAATGATCATATTGTGACCACCTAGACGAGGTTTTCTTAGATTTTCCATAGACCCGGGCACCCAAAAAAAGGGATAGGGTGCCCACGGGAACTGCTACCCTTCTCTAGGCACTCCATTCTAGCCTATCTCTCCAGATATACATTTTTCGTGGTCTCCATGTGATGCTCTTGTTGCTCTTTTCACCTAGTCAACACTTCGGTAAAGTTCAAAATTAATTACGAATCAGCTAAGTACCTCTTTCTCCTCCTTGTAATTAGGGTTTCATAATTTAGTTATTTATTTTCTTTAGTATTCATTTCCGTAAATAATTGCATATTTATTTACCGATACGATAACATCAAATTAGGAATTGTATCCACATTTATCTTAACCATTTTGGTGAACCCAAACTTGATCTTCAAGCTCTTAGGATCCTCATACCTCCATTGTTCTTATATTTCTAGGATTTATTCATCATGAGTATCTCAATCAATGATTTATTGTTTATCAATCCTTAATTAAGATATATAATCAAAATATCTTTCTCGCTACTTAGATTCCTACTCATATGCATCCAGATTCAGTATATCAAAAATTTGTTGAGGCATTTTCTCAACATATTGCTTTTTCTACCCAATCTTAATGCTGATATTTCTATTTTTGATAATGATCCACCCTTGCATATCATGATTCAAATTTACAATATGGGTATCAAGCATACTTTAATCTATAATGAATATGAACTCAACCTATAACCTATGTTAGTCCTTAAAAAGACTAGTCTTTCTTCACTAATGTTATTCCTTAGTGTCTTTCCATTTAGGCATATGATGGTTTTGTTCATCCATGTGTATGTCACATTACTCTACCTATCATTATAGGGCCAAAAACCCTTAACACAATTTTATTTTTCATTGACTTTCTAGTTTTGTATAACTATTTACTCGGTTGTCCATGGCTTCATGCCATGTAAGTAGTTCCTTCTATAGTACATCACTATGTTAAATTCCTACATGAGGGCATAGAATATACAATTCTTAGTGATCATGACCCATTCAAATATTGTGATCATGATCCCCATACTACAATTCCTACTCCATGCTCTGATACTACTAATGAACCACAACCCATGGATACTTCGGATCATTTACCACCACTTAAAGGTGTTATTTTCATTATAGATGCAAATCTTCTTCTACAAAGACTACCACATACGATTTCATTCTACCTACTTCACTATCACATGTGCATCCACCATTAGCATGCCCTCCCTTTATAGGTATGCTTTTCATGAATGATTCTTATTAGGAGAATATTCTATTCAATCCTACTTTTGATGAAAGTATATGCACATATGATGGCTTGGCTTGGCTAGGCTTTATGGTTGATGACATTTTTATTTCACCTTATATTCCTCATCTTTATCATGGTTTCATCCATATCATTTTTACTTATGGGATTCACGTTTTCACCTCATAGTGTTTCTTACGTGAGCTCCTCATGATGCTCTCCTTACACTTGGAAAGCCTTGTATTGAAAATATTAGCGGCACCTTAGATCTTGAGTGTGTTGACATTTCATTTCCTATGCCTTTCAACCATGCTTTCATTTGTAATTATTTGTTGATGTGAAATCAAAGCAACCCGGAATGGCCTGATTTTTTGTGGGGCATTCGATGTGATCTGCATAACATTAGACCATCTCTCAAGGTGTGGGACTTGCAAACCTGAGATGGACCTCCAGAGAAAGCTAGTTCTTGTTACTAAATTTCCTACCACAATATACTCAAATGCAGAAAAAACTAATCTATCCTAATCTAACCATTCCAAGGAACTACAGAGAAAGAGAGTGAAAGAGAGCCTACACTAAAGAGGTAATACACCAAAAAATTAAATAGGAAAGATCCTCTGCTAAGGGAGGATGAAATAGGGAAAATGGGACCGAGGGAGGTTAGGCAGATGTGATACAGACTCCGAGTTCAAATCCACTATTATAACTCCATGAAACATGACATTTTGCACTTGCAAACATGAAATACATGTGCGAGAAAATAGATTTGAAATGGATATGGATGGAGAAATAATAAAACAAAAGAAAGGGTTGAATAACACCACAAAATCATGAGTTTATTGCTCTAGAAGGTTTACAGACCATTACATTTGTGCTCAAAGGAACAAATATTATTTCCAGGAATAGGAGAAGGATTACAGCTCAAATGGAGTCGAGATTTTTTTTTTACATAGTTTCCCCACATCCTAGAATGTCTCTCCCTTCTCAAATGAGAAGTGTTTACAATATATAGAACGATGAAAACTAGAGAAAAAGAAGAGAAAATCAATTTTTACACCCACCTACCGAAAACATTCATTAAAGTGATCCCCAAAAGTCAAGGGCACCTCTGAAAATCCATTCCCTAATACACTCAAGTTTCTGGAAGAAGAAACAAGACCATACTGCATTAAATTTTGGTGGTTGGGATACCTGGAACTGCATTTTTCATGTTGGAGATGTTTTCCAATTTTGAACATGCCTAACCATGCTAAAAATTATATTTTATGCTTTCATAGCATAGAGGATGTTGATACCTCTGCAACGGTACCAAATTTGTTAAATTTTGAGCACTGGATCGAAAGTTATGCCCATTTGAATATTTGAATCGAATCCATACAAAAATGGTGAAAAAACAAGTTTTGCAAAATGGATCTGCGGGCCCAAAATTCACTTTTGCCCAAAAGCGTCCACAGGCCCAAAATTGAAATTGTGATTTTTGAACAAAAATTGCAAAATTTAAAAAGTCTCCCTTAGGCCCGCAATCCCGCAACCTTCTCATTTTCCATTTGGTGAACAAACCTCCTTAGGCTCCGAGCCCGCACTTGCAAAATTTCAAAAGTTTCCCCAAAGACCCACTTCCCCGCATGTGAAAAAGGCCTGAGATGTGGCTTCTATGGGAATTAGTGGATGTGGGCTTACTTTTATACTTTACGCCTTTTCAAAACAAAAGCCAAAAATTCAAACCGCCCGGTGACCCACCTTCCCGCTTTGACTTGAAACATGGCCACGTGTCCCTTTGCGGGCCTTAGGCTTTTTTCTTCATTTGGCACAAATATCCTCTACGGGCTCATGGGCATGCAATTGTAAACTATGCTTTTGTAAAAGTGCAAAGTGCCAAGATATCTCCCCAGCCCCATCAGTCCACAATCTTCCCCTTTGGCGAAAAGTCTTCCCTAGGCCCGCTGGCCCGCTTTTGGTAAAAAATCCTTCCAAGGCCCGTCGGCCCGTAATTTGCAAAATATGAGGAGTTAGAAGGAATTCTTTATATTTCTGGAAAGGGGAAGAAATTTCCTATCTGATGGAAATGCTTTCAGGGGACCTTAAGTGCTTAAAATATATAAAAATCTAGATTGAAGCACAAAAGGGGGGAAATGGTGTTAGTTGACCAAAAATAAGTGTGAGCTTATTTTAGTCAATAGATTCCTTTCTTGACTATTCAAAAAATATTACACTATGGTATGCACATGGTTTTCCACTACCCCTTTCACGACAAATAATACGTAATGGGCATGTAGGACTTTTCTCGTAATGGCTAACTATGTGATCAAACTAATACTATTGATTATCGTGTATCGCCACTTTACTTTTCAGCTTTGATCATGACCATGATGACCTCCTAGATGATGTTAATTGAACTCTTTATCATCACACGGTTTGGGGGATCACACCTATTCCCCCTAACATTAAAAAAGGTCTTTGTAGACACATCGAAAATTGTATCTATGCCCTCACTCGCCCACGTGCAAATATTTTAATTCAATCATCCTCCTCATCCAATAAAATGCCCATCCAATCCTTATTAATTAATTAAGATACATTAATTAATTAATCATTTAATATTTTACATGCCCAACTATCCCATCCACATTAATTCTTATTAGTTAATTAATTCCTATTAATTAATTAATACCCTCATCCATTTCCCCAACCAACCTTGCTATTTAGGAATATTTTACCCTGAACCCATTCCCTTACTTTTATATCTTTCATCCTATCTATTTTTATGCCCCAACTACCTTGGATTCATCCCCAAGTCATCTAGTCCTGCTAATATGATTTAAAGCATTTAGCTAATCCTTTAAAATCATAAAATCCCACCTTAAATCAAAACTCAATCTTCAAAGGAAAAATTTCCCGTGATCGACACCGACCCACTGGTCATCATCGACCTACTTTAAAACAAGAGTTTGCATTCCATTTAGTGAATAAGAGGGAATGCAATCACAAGAAATCACTCAGCAATAAACCCATCATATATCAATCAAAGTTTATTGTTGACTTCTAGAGCCTCGCAATAGCTACGAACATCCCATCTATCATCCACCATGTTTTGTGTCACTCATGATCTCCCTTTCATGAGATTTATTTATTTCATCAAGATTTCTATCAGGATTATCTTTGTCTTTTGCAGACTAATATTTTTCAGGTCCAAAGTGGCATTCAACCATCACTCATCGACCCTTAGTTCCATTTCCAAATATTTGGGTTGTCATATCTAGCTATTTCTTCTCATCCTTATCCCAATCTTGTTCACAGGTCATCTTCGATCCTCCCAGTTACCGTCGACTAGGCCCTTGTTCATCTAATAATATATACAAATTATCCTTTTTTTCCTTTTTTACCTACTTTATTTCCCTTCTCTTCCTTTGTAGATCCACTTACAGTAGCCACAGTTCTTTCTAGCTTTCGAGATCACATTAGAACTTTCTAGGTCTACATATTCCATCATCAGTCTAGATTCATCTTCCTGTGCCACCGCAACCTTCTGTGTAGATTCTAGGTTTTCATTAACCTAGACTAGGTAACTCTTATTTTGTAGTTATTGTCATCAAACTAGATTTAGATAATTTTTTCCATTTCCATATTTAGTGACAATTATTTTTCGCATGATTTTGTTTTCATATATTTTTAGGCCGACAAATAGGGGTTGACATATGCCAAGAAAGTCAATAGATTCTTGGAACCACTTAGTCGGGAAACCCCTACATTTATCTATCTAATCCAATCTATTTCAGTTCAGTAGATCTTTTTGCAAAGAATAATAATCCATCATTCAACACCTGTATCTAACATCAAGCATATGAGGTAATGTAAACCCTATATCCTTGGAAGGTTTTCATTATCCAAATAACTAGGAGAACTCTCCTAGTTATCTAGATAACTTATACTTTCATTCTGACTCTGATGTTTCACATTTCAGGTTGCACACACTCAAGCTTACTCACTTGGCACAATTTATGTGGCTCTAGTTCTTCTATAGGCCCGGTGTGCCTTACTTCCTGCTTGTATTCCCCTTCCTCTCGTATATCCGATATCTCCTTCCATTTCCCCTTTGCACCTTCCTCTTGCACACCCACTTTCTTTCCTATCCTGTCACGCACTCCTTGCACGTACCTTTGTAGAATTTCCTTCCAAAATGGCTAAGTCCTTGGCATTCCTCTTGTGCACTTGCTTAAACTTAGCTCCCTCGCGTACTAATTTTATTTCTACTTCCACATGCCCTCCCTTTGTTAAATGATCATGCCCCTTCCCCATAATTTTCCCCTATAAGTATTCTCCTATTCCTCTTGATGCACACCTCTGTGTGTGCTTTCCCTTTGTTTCCCTTTTGCGTCCCTATCCTTTTACTTCTACGCCTTGTGCCTTCTTTTGCACTAGTCACTATGCCACGTTATATGTCATACTTGAGTATGGTACATGTAACCTATCAAAACATGCCAATAAGGTACCAAATCTAGACAACCAACTAGTGCATGACACATGGCTGAAAAGATAAAACAAATCAATAGTTGGCTGATTTCCTTAGTCAATTAGCACACGACATGTGTCATTGCGTGTCAAAGTGACCTATAGACTTATGAAAATCATAACTTCTCTCTTCATGGTGCACAAATTCCTACGTGCCTAGTCTCATTTTAAATTTGCTGACATCAACTACACGTTGGAATTTTCAAAATCATATCTAGATGGGATTTTGTAGGGAAAAAATAGGGAAACATCTTTATGATCATCAATATACATATCTAATCAACCTCAACCACCAGATTTCATCAGATCTCACCTTCTTCCTTCTTCTACATGCCAAACAGACATGGGGAAGTGCATATGATAGCCTTGTAGGTGGATTTGTAGGAATTTATCACTTATTTGTCTATTGGTGGTTGAAGATTTGAATATGAGTTTCCCTCTCTTTCTCCTTTTCTTCTTTCCTAATTCTTCTATAAATAGCAGAGTTTTGCTTTGTAAAAACAATCCCTCTCTGTTGTAATGACACTATGCCAAAATGGTAGCTAACTTGCACAGTATCGACCTTGGCATGGTCTCTGCAATGTATTCTCACCTCCCATCTTGAATGTAACTTACTGTACATCCTTTAAGTAATAAAATCATGTTTTGTGGAACTCTTGTCTTCCATTTCTCATTTTCATTGCATCTCACCTCTCTATTTGCATTTTTTGGCATGTTGTGCATACTCTCATGCTTGCAATCACCATGTTCATGTGTTGTGCATGCTAGAAGGCCAAGCCTACATATTTATATGTGGCACGCTGCATCTACAATCTTCTCCCTTACCCTCTTTTTTTCCTTCGCCACTCATGGAGAGTGATCGACCCTTTCCCTAGTGCTATCACCTTCCTTAGCTTAGAATTTTCCATTTCGCACATCCTTATATCCCTGTTCCTTGGTACGTTTAGTCTAGGATTTTTTTCAGCATTAGGAATAGCAGTAGCGTTAGAGGTATGTAGAGGAACCGACCTTCTCTTGAAGATCCGTCCCAAGTGTGTAAGGTCCCACAACTTGGGGAAAATTCCATTATGGTCTCAAATAGATCGGCTCTTTTGGATCTGGATCCGAGATGTGGGGTGTAAGTTTGAATGACTAAGAATTTTTGGCACGCCCGGTGGGAAAAGAGTGAAGAGATTTACATCTTCATCTCAGTAATTTTGATGTGTTTTGCTAAGATCTATCCTTTGGAGGCATTTTTCAACACATCTGGTGACTCCACTAATCCAAACACACCCATTTTCTCATTCACAAACCAATCTCCCCTCTTTTCATTCATTTTTCCTTCTTCCATCATTCCACCTTCCTCTTTTTAAGTTGTGCAATCATGACTTCTTTCCCTTCATGGAATTCCCATTTGTAGCAACAGAGCTATTTTTCTCCATCCCCATAGTTCCAAAATCCTCCTCCAAATCAGTTTTATGAGCCCTATCATCCTGAATATGCATACAACCCACCTTTTTCTAACCAAAATGTTTATGAAGAATAGGTTTATTTAGATGATTGTGGTAACTCCTTGGCATAAGCTGAATTTGACATGCAAGTGCAAAATATGGATATGGACATGATGCGGTTTAGATTCAAGTGCTCCATAATGCCATATAAAGTTGGCTACAAGTTCCCTTGTCCATGGGGTGACCCTCTACCAAGATGGTTTAGTGCCCAAGTAGAAGCTACAATTTATCACCGAGATATTGCCCTATAATCTTGTTGGTCCAAAAATCTATCGGGTGGATAGATCTATGGATAGACAAGCCAACAGTGTGCAACACATAGCCCCTCTTTGAGTCAGCAAAGTGAAACTAGTTTATTGCTATTCTACCGGCGGGAATCATGACAAGTCTCACAATATTCTCGCATTCGGGGGGTTGGGATCTCATCCCAGTAGAGGTACTTACATTGTAAAAGAAGGGAAAGAAACGAGGTGGGGAGATAGGAAAGATCTAAAGGGAGAAAAGAAATGAATTCCAAAGTAGAAAGGTCAGAGGGTCTATGTTTTGGGCTGGTAGTAAACAGAGCTGAACCTACTTACATAGATGAATAAAGCAATACTAATGAATAAATTACAAAAAATTAGAGATAGATTAAATAGAATAAATGCATAATTCTGACATAAGAAAGATTTAAATGCTCATAACACAGATATTCAGCACAAAGTCTTAATATTTGTATTACTATTTTCTTCTGTTACAAAAATCTCAAAGTCTTTTCTTCTTACTTCTATTTTTCATCTGAAAAGTATCCATCCCTTGAATACAACAAGTATCCAAGTATATATAGAAGAAGGAGAAGAAAGAAGGCAAAAGGGAACCAACAACTAAATTACAAAATATCTAAAAGTCAATGTTGACTTTGGACAACTTGGTGGATGACAACATCCCATGGTGCAACATGGATGAGGTCATCGTTTGTACCAACATACTATTAGATATTTACAAAAAGATAAGCAAAGAGGAAGAGAGCTATTCATCGTCGTCTTACGGCCTGGAAGGGGTATATTGCTTCGTTGTTGTTTGGGAGAGGTGATGTCGAACTGAGTCCGATATTCCATGAAGTTACCGATCATGGGCTGAAGTTGACCACTGAGCAGGACCCTTCATATGATCACCGATGACCTCACAGGTCTCCCACTCATCTCTGAGTTTTTAGGGAGTTTGAAATATTCATTTCCTACCTCCATAAGGAACCCCAAAAAATCATGGAAATCCAGAAGGTTGTTGATGCATTCAGTGTCGAAAGTGGCTTCTGGCCCTAACCCTTGCAAGAGGATCTCTTTGAAGATCTGGATAGTTTCGTCTACCTTCCTCAAGGTGAAAGAAGGAGTAAGCAATCTTGGAGACATTCTCAAAATGATTTGTTCCATTTGATGCATTGCATCCAAGGCTTCCTCCTTGACTTTATCAATATTTTCTAGGATGAACTCCATCGAGTCAACCCAGTAATCCAACGCAGCAAGGATCTTGTTTTCTTTCAAGCAAGGATAAGACATTTTTTTATCTTCACTCATCTATATCATCGTATCCTATCTTCCTCCCCTAAGAATTTATCCTATCTTTCAATCACACTCTAGTATGGGTCTAGGTTCTATCATTCGGCTCCCCTTGTTTGTAAATTAGATATTGAACCTCTTAATGCATTGCACTTGCGACTATTCTATTGTTAGCATATATATCCATGAGTAGATAGTCATATCTTTAGATCTTTCCTCCATCATGAACCTCTTCCATCTATCACTATAATGATTTGGAATTATGTGGTCTACCATCACTTTCCTAGACATGACGTAAAATATGAGCACCATGACACTTTGTCCATAGCATTTTTATTATGGATAGGTTCTCCCTTTTTCAAGAACTCTATGATCATTACATCCATCACCCTCTCATTCACCTATTGGAGCCATGCAAAGGGTTCAAGGATGTCTCTTGTACATATTTATCCCCTCCTAAGTGGTCTACCTAGCTATACCCAGCTCTTCCCCATCAAAAAAGAAAAGAAAGTAAAAATTATGGATGCTCCTATCTCCTGTTATCTTATCCAAAAACATATTGATCCCTCAAGGATAGTTGTTCATTAAAAGCATAAAATAAGTATAGACTACTCCCCCAAAGGAAAGCTATCATGCATATCTTATCCTACCATCTAAATAACAATAGTAAAAATTCCAAAAGAAAAAAATTAGACCATACCCTCGAAGGATGGTTACTCTCTTATCATGGCAGCAAAGGCTTCCCACATTGATCAACCTTCTATTATCATAGGATCCTAAGAAAGACTCCCAAGTTGATCATATTTCTCATATACATTACATAATTCCTACATTGATCAGTTTGCATCTTCCCCTTTCCCAGAGCTAGGGCATAGTTCTAGGAACAACCACCTATGGAGATCCCTCTTCCCATGTACAAGTTACATCTCCAATTCCTTTGTTGTGTCGACATTAGCTTTATGATAATCTTTCATCCATATTTTACTCATGGATTTTGGTATAACTAACTATCATTGGTTATGTGTTAACACCTATTATTGGTTGTAAGTGAAATTCCTTTAGTGGTCCTCTATCTTGTTTACCTCCAATCCGGTTTGAGGCATGGTTTACATGTATCCTCCTTACTATGATTATGTATTGTTTTCTCATCAAGATCACCATTTATCAAGATTACATTCTTCCATATCAAATTTCAGTCCATATTTTCATGCCCTCTTCCTATCTATCAATCACTTATTTCTTCTCATCATTCTTCTTCTTCTTCGGCTTGGAGATCCTACTTAACCATCCTTATCACATGGAAATCTTACTTAAGACTCCCTCTTAAGGTTGATCTATCATCCACCCTTCCCCCATCTCATCATATTTCCTCCATCTTATTTCTCCCGCCCACCGGCATCATCATCTTCTCAAACCAGCCATTCCACCCCTATACACATTACACTCTTGTCTTTCTCCTTTAACATCATCACTTTCAGTTTTTGATCTTACTTAACCACTTATGCAGAATGGTGATCTTACTTAAGAGTCTCTCTTAGGAATGATTTGTCATTCTTCCTTTTCCCATCACTCTACATCCTCATCCTCCACATTTTGTCGTCATTCCCCATCATCACATTTCCTCACCTTTTCTTTATTCCTTGCACACACTATCTCCAACTTCCTTAGTCATCATCTCTATCATCCCTTGATTGGAAATATTACTTAAACACTTCCTTCGTAAAAAGCAGTCTCACTTAACGGTCCCCCTTAAGTTGAAATCATCATTCTAGAATTCTCCCTTGACTAATTATTCCTTCCATCTCGTTGATCGTTTCTTCCTCCTGGCTTCCCTTAATGACCACATTTTCTCCCTACCATATCCATTTCTCATCCTATCATATCACAAAGTGCATGTCCTATCTTCCTCTTATCGACATGTTCCTTTCCCCCATTTTCACCTTATTGATCCATAATCCTTCATATCGTTTATTACCATTATTTATATGTCTTGTTTCTTCATCTTTCTCTCATTCATTCTCATCCATTGCATCCTCTCCTCACCTTCATATTAACACAAATCATTATCCCTCATTTATTTACTCTTTCCACTTCATATTCTCATGTTTTCCCACATATCTACCCCCATTTTTACCCTCATTGTTGTCGATATTAGCCTAAAATTATTTCATTAGAATCTTTCATTTCCACGCTAATAATTATCAGTGGAATTCTCCTAAAATTCACTCATCCCCATTCTACACAACCTTGTTACCTCTCTTTGAACTTATTCTTTTCTTCTCCATTCCTTACTTCCTCTGTGCCCACTGATAATTATCGGGGACTTATCCTAATGTACCTTCATTAGAATTTATTCTTCCATTCATCATTTAGTTTTTCCCTATTCTAGCTTTTCCTCTTGTCCTTCCCTACCAATAATTATAGGTGGACTTCTCCTAACATCCCTCCCATTTGGCATTGTCTCTTCTATTCTTCCCAATATTTTTATTCACCGCCTCTCCATCTTTCATTCTTCCTTTGCAATTTCTTTATTGTCTTCATAATACAACCTTTTTATATTTTCTCACAATCCCTATATCCTCATCTCATGCATATTTTCATATTTTCCAGTCTATGTCATTCCTCCCCTCTAGCCTCTCTTTATGTTCCTAATACTACTCACTCTTCACTAAATATCTCATTCTAGGCTCCATTTCATCTACATCATTTTCTCTATTTCCTTCTCCTCCTTTTTACTCCTCTTATTGAATTTCCTTTGTATCATCTTAATCCCTTTTTTAATTCACATTTCCTTTTTACTTCCTCATTCATAACCTAGCTCTTGGGGTTATCCCATCCTTTTATCCTCTCCCCATCTCCATATTCTTGACCTTTGTTTTCATCACGCTATCCTAGGCCCTTTGATATTATCCTTATATCTACCTTCATTTCTTCCCATGGTATTTTTGTCTTCAAGGATACCATAACAACCATCACTTATCACCTTTTTCCTCGAAAGTGCCCACTTTACTTTTTTCTTGGCAAACGTTGATCATAATATTCCCCCCATTTCCATGAATCAAAATTTGTTCTACTTTCTTCTTCCAAAGTATTTTATTCTGAATCATGTATTCAAAATCATCTTTCCTCTCCCTCTTGGGGAATTTTATCTCACACTTCTATCCTATCTGCTCTTCATGTCCACATTTTTACCTTACTCGTTTACCCTTTGGGGCATTTTATTTACACAGTCATCTTCCAATTTTTCCTTTTCATGCCTCATACTGGGTCACCATTATTTTCATCCTTGTCCCTTTGGTGGATGTATTATTTTCACTCGATTCCTCACATATGAAGGATTTTTCATACCTTTTCACATTTAGTTGCACATACTTTGATGTTTTCCTATGACCCATTGGTCATTGAGTTTGCATCTATCTGCAGTGATCTTCACCCCCTTCTTGGTCCATAAAACATTGTCATCTATTTCTTTTGAGACCATAATTATCATCTACCGATGTGATATTGGAGTCACCACCATATTTTTCATTGTTCTTGAATCCTTTTTCCTAGGGAATCTTACATTGGTTATGTGTTTCATCCATATTTTCATCACCCACCCAATCTTTACCATTTATCTCTTTCAAACTCATGATCGATGTCCCTTAGCTCATCCATCCCAAGTTTGAGGGGGACCACTCAATCAATAATATTTTCATCATTTTTGTCTCGCAGCTTGCCCAACACAAACCACTCATCAAAAAGGGGCAAATGTAGACACCAATTTTTGGTATCATTCCTCCACGTTTTCTCTCCTTCAGCAGGCTTATCCATTCAAATCCCATTTCCCATCAACACTACATATTTAATCAATCTTAATTGATTAATCTATATTATGTGCTAATAATATCTTGATATTCCAATTAAGTCAAATCACCCCACTCAATCAAATCAAATCCAATCATCCAAATCATGAACCCCACTCAATCAAATCCAATCAAATCAATTATCTCACCTAATCACTCAAATCGTGTCCCCCACCATCCAAATCATGAACCCCACTCAATCAAATCAAATCTATTATCTCACCTAATCAGTCAAATCATGTCCCCCCCACTCACCTGACCAGGGTTACTTTATCAAACCTCGGTTACCTGATAACCCTTGATCTAACCCTATCTCTAGGCTATAAATACAGGCCTTCCCCCTCTTTCAAGAGGGGGAAGAAAGATAAGCAAGTGGAATTTTTTTAGTTTGAATTTTTAGGAATAAGAAAGTTTGAGGTCAAGGAAACCTTTTCCATTGTTAGAAGTTAGAGGTGAGGAGTGTTGGAGAAAGATTTGACATTGTTGGGGAAGCTTTGACATTTTTCATCATCTTGCCATCTTGATTCCCATTTCATCTCCATATCAAAGCACCAACTAAGTGCCCTCGTCATTCCATTTACTTGGCATATTACATTTCTCTACTTCTGCATGTTATCTATCACTCATCATTTATTTTTATCTTTTTGAACATGGGGGTTGACATCCTCCAAGGGATTTAATAGCCTCTTGGAATTAACATTATCCGAGTAGCTCCACATATATTTATCTAATCATATTTGTTTCATTTTTGCAGACATCATCACAGATCCATTTATTTGGCACCCGTAGATCTACATCCACATCCAAGGAAACTTAAGCCCTCCATACTTTTAGTTTACTATTGGATTCATTATTGGTGGATTCTCCTACACGAGAATGAGGTTTCTGTCCAAAATTTGTATTTTTACATTTGTTGATATTTTCTTAAAAAATGGGGTTATAAGTCCCCAATATTTCTAAGGAGAAACTAGAGTATTAAGTTGATTTAATCCAAAATAAATATATAAGGGTGAAAAAGAAGAAAGTTGTAAAAATGCACCCATACAAAGGAATAAGACCAGATATCAAAATTATACAATAACTTTGATATCTTCCCATTTGAATATGAAAGGAGAGGAAGGGATGGGATACCTTCCATAACCCCATGAATTATGGTTCCATTGTAGATGGACCTAGACCAATTTTACAAACAAGGAAATATAAGATAAGAGAGGATATTACTTCTAATATGTCCCCATATACCACAACTAATAACAACTAAATATAAGATAAGGAAGAACTGAAAATGTGCTAAAATGATAATAAAGAAAGGATAATCTCTCCCAAAAGATCTCTTAAAATATACAAGAAGATAAATTCCATGATGAAGGAGTAAATTACTTCATGCCCCATATAATGATTTTAAATGAGTGAAATAATCTTGAAATTGTGCCCAAAAAAATATGAATGTAGCTCAAACATGAAGCTACTAATAAATATTATGTTTCACGCCCCTTTGAGAAAAAACATATGGGAAGGTCAAGAATGTACCATATGGTCTTGAACAATATATATGGTTTTAGACATGGGATTTTTGTTTTGATTTATGTGATTGAATATGTTTCTAAGTTTATGTACCATGTTTGTACCTTTGTGTTCCCTTATAATTCTATTTGTTTCTCTGTAATTGTAAAGCTAAACCTAAATGGATTCCCCCTCTTTTGAGGCATCACAAAAATTATGTTAAGTATGTGGCTCAAAACAAATAGATGTTTTTATCGAAGGAGATGTTTTAAAATATATAGAAAATTATAGATTTATTAAGTGACAACCATCTAGAATACATGTACCTTTGAAAGTGAAGGTTTTTACAAATGGTGGAAACCATGGAACATAATAAAATAAATGATAAATAGGTATAAACCACATATATGATAAATAATTTGTGTTTGGAAAATAACAGTTAGTTTTGCACATGTTTGTAGTTACCGTATGGTTACTATGTCATAAGTGAGTAATAGTTTTTATTTTTGTATATATACTAGTATAACAATATATATGATGAATAGATAGTGTTTAGGAATATTGTTATTTATATGAAAGATTATAGTAGTTGTTATTAAAAAAATTCCTAACACTCCTCCCTATATATTTGTAACCTATGTTGCTGAAAAATATTACAAATGATTAGTGTTGTTTAATTATTCAAATATTTTATAGTACCATTATTTAATATCATAGCAATGTGTGATCCATGTATTAAATATCTAATGGATTTTTAAGGGGTTGTCATATTATGCATTTACTGTTGATGTTTAAAATTAATATATCTTTGTTTTTAGGAAGTTTAACAGTCATTACTATATGAATTACTTGATCTAGAAGGAAAATAGGACATGATTGATTTGTGACACACATAGAATATTTTTCCATTATTGTTTCATTCCTCTTGAATACCTTGTATTGGTTGGATGCCAAGAATAAAGGTTGACACATTGGGTTTGTAGTTTATTGGATGAAATATTATGTTACATGCAATTACTAGTTATGTCAAACAATGAGATGATTTTAAAATCCTAATTTTGTGGATGAATGTGTATTTTGTATTGTTACATACATATTAATACATTATTATTTCAATTCTGAAGATAAAAGTATAAGAGTGTGGGATACATCAAAATGTTTTGGGCATTGTGTATGTGTTTTTTTCATTGATGACAAGTAACATTCATGTAAAATGGAGTCTAGGTGGCATAGGTGATTGTATGAGGTGTCATCCATGAAATAAGATGAAGGGTGAGTGGTAGTGAAGAGATGAAGTGCCATGAATTTGTCATATAACATGGTTTCTAAGTTTAGTTGAATGGTGTTTGTGCATTGTTCAAGAAAATAGGTATTGAAGTATGAGATCCAAATGTTTTTAGAGGTGTCCACAAGTTATTACATGGCCATTGATATGTGTCAAGGGTGTCAGTAGGTCTGCAAGGTGATGATAAAGTTAGTTCATGCGAGTCATGTGGTGATACAAGCCACTCTAGGTCTTGTTCTTAACATATTGCAAGAAAGATGAGATGGTACCATGGAGTAAAAGGAAAATAAAGATGGTGCAAGCATGTAAGGTGTGTTTTTCAGGTTGCATGGCATGTGTGGAAGATGTCAAAGGTCACAATTCATAGGTATATTGCAAGTTCAAGGTCCTTTTGAAGAAAAGCATTGAAGACCGGGCTAGAAGACATGGGTAAGTCATAGTGTCTAGAAATTATGAATTATGTGCCAGTATAGATGAGTATTTTAGTACATCAAGGATATTTTTATAGTGATTTGGGTAAAATTTCAGGTCACAGGTCAAGGAAGGAAGAAATAAAATATGTTTTTAGTCCAATTGAGCTCTTAGAAATGTATTTTCTAGTTTGAATGTATATTTCAAATGCTCACCCACATGTGTGAGTTGTTCATGGGAGTATAATATTTTAAGATATGTTAGATAATGTATTTAATAAGTTTTAATAAGAAGAATGAGCTCATTTAGACCTCATACGTTTATAAACTTTTGTTAACAAGATAAACTTGTCAAAACACTTCTTAAAGCCCTAAGTTCAAAGCGATAGGATATAAATGCATGGTATGGTAATGAAATCGAATGTGAATACTTGTATGATGACTTGGGAATTTATAGGAATCCTCATAGATCATTTTAGTGGTGATTTCATGGTCCATGTCTCTTTGGTAAGTTGAAGAAAATATTATATTTTGAAGATATTTTTAGGTACAAGTGTGTGTTGAATAATTCGTGATGTGAAACCAATAATTATAAGTAACTTGGGATGTTTTATATATGTCAATGAAAATTTATAAGTAGGATTAGTGCAAGAAAAGGGAGAAAGCTTGGGTATTCCAAGTTGACCTACCGCTTTTGGTCTAGAATGTTAAAAACTAGTCATGGTGCTTTGAGATGGGTTTGATGGATTTTCATGGTGTATTAGTGTTTCATGAGTTTAGATAGAATATATAGGTTTAATATGATGTTATATATCTCTTGGTTTGATTTTAATAAGTTCTTTCATGTTGAAGACGTAATGACCTAATCAACCCTCTTAGGATTTCCAAGAAGTTGTGTTGAAATAAGTATCCTTGGTTGGTTTTATCCATATGACATATTCTTATGAATGTTTTCGGAAGTGTATTAGGACCCTGGTGATGTTTTATAAGTGTTGGTTGAGCATGGAAGTGTTATTTAAGGTGTTTGAGATAAGATTTCTCAACACAAGTTCTTGAGTCCTTGAATGCGGTTTGAGTTGTTTCGATATACAAGTGATAATGTATTTTATACCTTGAGTTGGTGAATGAAATGAGTTGTATTATATGCCTAATGATGTGATATTTATAGTGATATTCTACATGATCCTAGGTGAAGATTTTAGAGGTGTGAACTAACTTACTTTTGAAGACCTTCTTTTGAACAGTGTTAGCATGCTTAAGTGAGGTAAGAGAAAAGGAAGTTTTGAGGTATTATTATTTGTTTGATGATGTCTTATGGATATGAAGAATGAAATAGGATCATGTTACTTCACTATAGGTTCCCATGAAGTATTTATTAAAATAAAATCTATAAGAATTTGCTCCATCATGTAAAGTTGAAAATAGGTTCATGAAGATCTAGTTGGTGTTGTTTGCTTCTTGATAAGAGTCACGTCGAAGATGGAGGTTGTTGAGTTGGTTGAAAATTTTTATGGTACTGAGAGGTTATTTATAAAGTGTGTGAATATTTTTGAGTTATGGTGGAGATGTCTTATTCCCATATAGTTCATGATGTGATTGTTTGAGTGATAACTTGTGTTTTAGGACTAATTCCAGTGCATTTGTGTATTTATGCTCATGCGAAACTATATGGTCTCTTGATGTGATTTATATGAGAGTGTTAGTTATTTTTTTGTTAAAATGAGTGGAATTAATGGTATTATACCACCAATGGTCATTTATGGGGTGTGTCAAGTATAAAAGTGAAGTGTGTTGGCTCATTTGAGCTAGTATTGATGACAGGGTTATGAGTGAGCTAGAGAAAAGTGTTTGGAGTATTGTGAGGGGTCGGGAAAAGTTAGAGAATAGGTGAGAGGATGAACATGGCATAAAATAAAGTTTTCAAGGTCACTTGACCTTATCATCATATGAAGATGCATGTTTGAGAGAAGGAGAGAAAGTTGGTTAAGAAGGTATTGGGTGAGAGGATATTATAAATTGATCATAATCAGTTATTGGAGAAATGAGCATTTAGGTGATATTATTATTCATATGGGTAAGTTGGTTCTTGTTCATCTTAGGGTGATGTATCCTTCTTTTGGGGTTGGTGTTTTATGCCTCAACTTTTACCTACACCCCACTTTTTTTACTAAAAGAAAAAATTTGATTATTCATTCACAATGTCCTCCTTTATCCCTTCTTATATTAATATTAAAAATATATGGCGGTGGGAAATTTATTTAATTTAAAACTTTAGTTCAATATTATTCATGTTTAAAGTGGTTTCAAAACATTTTCATGTCAACATTAATATGTTTAGATGTTCACATTGATAGAAGATGTTATCACGAAAACTTTACGGATTGATGATAAAATTATATTAAATATGATGATTAAGTTTTAACTTAAATTAACTATTTTCAAGTTACAAGCTCTATTTTTAGTATATGTCTTCTTCTCGTGGTGACGATGTAAGAGTATCGGTAAGTGTTGTTGTTTTTACTTGTACTAATAGTGTATTGCGTGAAATTTAATATGGTCGTTTTAGTGATACTCTATTGGATGACAATTATGTTTGCATATCTGTATATTTTTGTGGTTTCTTAAAAATAAAATTGAGTATGAGTGTGTTCGGAAATAATGCTACATTCACCCCTTCATTGGTTATGGACTGTTCAAACAAATTCTAGTTATTTAAATCCTTCAATACATTGGTAATACAATAGTATTAAGGGACATGGGGATCAAATTATATTTGATATGAAATATTCCTATGGTGAGCAAGGTGATTAGCATATTTGAAGTGGTTAACTTGACCATATTGCTTGATTTAAAGAAGTGCTAAGTGGAATTATCAACCACAAACCAGAAATTTAGGACTGTGGGCATTAAAATAATATTTATGGCACCTAGTTCGAGGTACCTTGAGAATTGAATGCAAGCCTAAAATCTATCCTTTTCTATTCTTTTGTCGGTTTTAGTTGGTCATTTGATTTTTCTTCACCGCTATAGAAAAGATTTGTCAAAATATATTTGGAATTGTTTGGTTCCTCCATTTTTGGCATTTGCGTGCTCTCATAAAGCTCAAAATCGGGATCATTATACCTCTCAAGGTATGTTTAGTCCTAACTTGTTTTAAATTCTCATCTTTCTCAAGCTTTAAGACTTGTTTTGGACTGTATCAAGTTGATGATGGTTATATATTTGCATGTCTTAAGTTAAATATTCCTTCGTTAGATTTGTAATCTAGGTTTTAATGTTTCTAAGGTTATGTGGTTGTTACTCGTTTGGTAAAGATATAATGCTATCATTATTATTGTTTGTATTATTTTGGATCTTTTCTCTATTCATTTCAAAGAATGAAGTTTCTTTTTCGACATGTCAAAAATGAATGGAGGTAAAAGGATTTTATCAATTTTGATGTTGTGAAATAAACTCAATATTGTGCGTTTTATCAAAATTCCTATGGCTATAACATTGTTTGTTTTTAATAATCGGTGGAATGGTAACCGAGCCAAAAGTGGAGATAAAGTATTTCTAGGCATGGAATATTTTGAAAATATATTGTTTGTTACTCGTTTTATTTCAGTAGGTTTTTTTGAAAATGAATACGATTGGAAGATGATTTGGTTGATGTGAAACTCATTTTTTATTTTGATCTAGGTGAATGAAATTATTATAGGCTTTCAAATTTTTCTCTTGGGAAATTAGGTATCACATGAACTATATCATTCATTCTTGATAAATACTCATTTGATATATGTTTCTAAAGTCATTTTTTTATAAGGTCTTGTCTACTATGAATAGGGAAGTGTGATGTAAAATTGTTTCATTCTCAACATGTTTTTAAATTCTTCATGAAGTTTGAACTTATGGGTATTTCTCATTTAAGATGAATGGTGCAAACATATTTTTGTTTCATATGGAATATAGTAAAATTGGTGATATGATCGAGAGGCATATACATTCAATTCATTGATTGGTATAAATAATTGATCAGATGATTGGAAGTTATTTGGTCTATGTTTCACACATTTTGAGCAAGTTTTTAATCTGTTATGAGAAATCTATTTACAGTTAAAATTGTGATTTCTTAGTTGTAATTATTTGGTTTTAAATGCAAGATGACTTACGAAATGTTTACAATAATTATTAGACATTAATGATAGGCTCATCTTTGAAATATGTTTTAATTTTGAGTTACTTATGTGACACATGGTGGAAATGATAAATGGGTAGTGATGATCTAAATAAGTCAACAAGACTATTTTTTGATGGGAATGTTTAATCTATGGTTATATATATAGATGTTTAGAAAATATTAAACTCTATATTTTGATGTTGATTAATGTGGTCTAGAAAATTTAATGCAAATGATATGGTTATATGGATGATTTAGAATTAATGTTTTACTTTAATATTGTGGGTCCCCGCCTCTATATTTGTTTCTTATTATTATTTATCCATGTTAATTTATGATATGATTTTTAATCATTTATCATAAATTCAATCAATGATCTCTATCATTTGCTATTTTATTGATTAAGTGGCATTATTAAGAGATTATTTCTAAAGAGCCATTATAATATGATGAGATCGGTTATAACTATTTTATGGAGAAGAAAATAAAATAAGAAGAAGGGATATTTTACAAAAGGAGGAACATCAAGGTAATTTTCATTTGAGTTTAGTGCATTTTCATTCTATATTTTTAGTGAAAATATTCTGAATGAGGATTTGATTACAGGATTTTGATAACCTAAGTTTTAGGATTTGAGTGTAAACATTAGATACAATAGGTATATCCAGTTATATTATTATTATTATTCTAATTATCTAAATATTGATTTTCTGTGTCTAATCTATAATCTGATTGTAGAATTAAATATGTATATCCAAGGGACCAATAAAGGTTGTTTACACATATTTCTGAGCATTTGGGTTTATAATTTGCCATTTTGGCTTTGTATTGTCAGATCTTGAATAAATTTGATTTCAGTGACTTTGTGCTTCTCATTTGTAAATCAATTTCTCATCTTAATATGAAATTCATGTTGGTATCTTATGAATTTGTATTATTGTGTATATGTTATATATTAGGTTAGTTTCTTTTCACTCACATACAATTGTTTTTAAACAAAAATTTGGAATAAAGGAGTATATCTGAATTAAGTTTTAATTACTATATTGTATGGGAATGGTGTAAAAGGGTTAATTTATTGGGAGTCAAAAAGATTAATTCCATGCAAGCATTATTCATACAACTGAATATAATAGAAGTATAAAGGATGTTGCAAGCTTGTTTTCTTCCCTCCAAGAGGTTATCTAGTTCATAGATATCACTCTATCAGATAGGGTTGATAATATGTAGATTGTGGGTTTTGTTTCTTTGTTGTTCTTGTCTTTCTTGTTTGTGTGTCTTTTCTTTGTTTATTTCTTGTTTGTATATTCTTTCTTTTTCTAAATGAATTAAATGATATTCCTAGAATCTTAGGTTTGTTTTTTTATAAACTATTTAAGATATAAACTACCCTACACTTAGAATATTTTCTAAGTCCCTCATATGATTAAAGTTGGTTTGATTATGTCTTAACCTTTACGATAAGTAAAGTTTTTGATTTAGTTGTTGGTTAATTTTATGTCGATAAGAGGTGTCTCACTAAATTAGGGGTTGGTGTTCCTTGTGAATTTGGTTCTTCACTAAATTCATTTTTGTTATGTAATATATGAAAAGGTTCAATGGGTATTCTTCCCTATATCAATATCTATTCTTCTAATAATTGGTATCGGAGAAAGGTACTATTTAAGAAATTTTATTTTCAAGTACATTAATGGGAAAATCATCTGATGTTAAAACAATATTGATGTGTATAATAAATAAGAACAAAGTTTCATATTTATTTTTCTATAGTTTATAAGATTAGATCATTTTTATGGAGGTTGATCATGATTAGGCCATAAAAGTGTTGGAATATTAAGTTAAATCCTTGAAGGAAATGACTAGGAATTTAAGAAGCTCAAGTCTGAAGTAGAAAACCTAAAATACAAAGAAGAATATTTCCTTAGATATGAAATTTAGTTGAGATCCTTAAAATAGTAATTAGAGGAAGCATCTAGTAGCTTGAATACATATGAAAGGTTGGAAAAATATTTGATCCTCTAGATGATATATTGAACAATCACAGTTCGAGATAGTGACAAAACATGCTTAGGTTTTAAAGCAGATCACATGAGGAGTTGTGTAGATGAAAAGGAAGGAAAAAGTTCCCATGAAGATGTGGAAGACATGAAGAAGAAAAATTCAAGAATTTTTAACCTTGTTAGGAAACCAAAATAAATGGGGTATGGTTACTCTTTCAATGGTTATTATTATACATGTCATGAATTTGGTCATAGGGTAAGAGAATGTGAAAGAAGGTTCTTAAGGAAAAATTATTCATGGATTGGTGAACTCTCCTTCAAAGGTTAGTGTTTTTCATGTTGTGAATATGGCCATAATGATATGGATTATATTTGGAACATAATATCATATCATTCAAGAGGTAAGAATATTTTCTTGTGTTATAATTATCATAAACCAAGTCATATATCAAGATTTTGTCAATTTGAGTCCTCTATACTAAGAAATAAGTTTTATGCATCTAAGCAGGGTAAGAATGTTCAATTCAAGAAGGTGTTTGTCAAAGGTATACCAAATAGGGATCAAGTACATCCAAGGAAATCAAGAAGTCGATATTATAGAAATATTTAAAGAAGATTCAAGGACAGTCAAAATTTTCACAAAGAGTGATTATGGAAATGAAATAGAGGAAGGACCTAAACTAGTCAAAGAAATCCTAAAATCAGATCGTATAGATAAGGAAAAGAAGATCATCAAGATTCCTAAAATTGATCAATCAACAGGTCAAAAAGTAATTTTTCAATGTTTAAAAACAAATCATAAAATGAGTAGTATCATGAGTGTTTGAAAAATTCCAATCTATATAAAATAATGAGGATGTTATCATCATGCCTAAAAAATTCATCCAAGAAGTGTAAAAAGACCTCAAAGGATAACTACAATATAGATGAAAAGAAGGTGGAGAATTTGGGATCTTTTAATGATTTCATACTATTCTAGTTCCCTAAGAAGCATGGGGTGTCTTCACTAGGATTCTTGAAGACATTCATCAATGGGAGAAATAGTTAAGGTGTGTTCTCAACTAAATATTATTGTTAGTAGATCATGAGCTATGTTTTGTTCTTGATTTAGTAGGGTATACTTTTTATAGAAGTGTTTCATGGTGGTATGTTTTGTGTAAGATGTCAATAGTTTTTAGGTAAGATGAATAAGTATCACTCAAGGTTTATATTTATCAAGAAAGTAGACTTTCATCCTATATTTGTTCTATAAGGTTGGTTTAAAGGTCTATCACATTGCAATAAGGTATGCAATAAGGTTATATTTCTTTGAATGATGTAACAAGTATACGAAGGAACTATGGAATGTTTATAGGACCTAAAGAGAGTGATTTAAGACCTTATTCTATTCTATATTAGTATTTTTATTTTAACATAAATGAGGGTTATGATTCTACTCAAGTCTCGATTGCCTATGATTCTAAAATCATGATTTATAGAATTCTCATTAATTGTTGAAGAATGAAATGCTTCATATTCATGAAAATTATACTAGTGATGAAACTTGTAAGTACTATTATGTCTTGAGTAGTATGTAACATGGTTGCAGTGGTGTACCCATGGGTATGTTGTTTGTTACATAGTATTCTATCATAAGGTGCAATCATAATAGATTTATACAAGACCTTGACTATTTCATGGTCAAAGTGTACTTATGGATTAAAGGAATGTTATATTATCTTTTGGCATGAAGCCCTGGTTTAGTCAATAATTTTTTTTTTTCTCGAGAGGACAAAGACAAGCTCAAGAAACATGAATTTGGGCATGAACTAAAGAAAAATTTGATTCTCAAGGAGTTGATATTGAATAATTTGTTTCATGATTTCATAAAATTTTATTGTTTCTCCTTAAGAATCCAAAAGGTGGTAGAAAATTTTATGCATCAAAGAGGTGTCCTTAAAGGATTCATGTTAGTTTGAGAAAGCATGAGTTTACATCATGAGAAATAAAAACTAAATAAGAGGCATGATCATAAAATTGTATGGTGTCTTAGAAGTATTGCATGGGTGTATGATTCTAACAAGGTTCTTTAATATATTTATGGAAGATACTACATGGTAAGTTTTCTCTATGAGATAAATATGAGTTCTATAAGGTTTCAAAACTATGAAGGTCATAATGGAAAATTTGTTGACATTATCAAGGTATGCTCTATGTGTTTGATGATCATATTCATATCGGTATGAACTTTAATTTGAATATTGTAGAATGAGGTATAAATAAGTTTCTAAGAGTGTAAATAGAAGTAGTTCACAATTTTAGGTGGAGAAAATATGTTGCTCAATGTTATGCAAGTGTGAAGAAGATGATAGGAGGATGAGTATGCAAGGAGATAAATTACAATATGTAGACAATATAAAGGTATGAAGTAGGTCTGTAATCTCTCCATGATGTTAAATAAATAATTCCCATTATATGTTATGAAGGTATACCCTTGTTAAGGTAAGCTAGTAAGGTCGGTAGGTTCCATTGTGCATTAACTTGGTTAAGTTGATGTTTCTATTGGTTTAAAGATATTATCATCTGATATGACAAGTAAAGAATGGATGATACCTTTTATGTCCTTAAGAAGGTGTGTTCTTGAAGAAGTGATCAATAAAATTGGAAGTCACAAAGTTAAATTTAATAGTGTAAGATTGTTTTGTTCAAGGTGATTTGGTTTTTTAAGACCTAAGAAGTTTGGTTTTATTATAATAATTAGGTTTTTATCAAATAATATAAGTGGTAAATAATATGAATGTTTCTCAAATCTCATAGTTAGTGTCAAAACCAAGGTTATAAAATGTATCATCCCAAGGGGAGCTAGTTGGCTCCTAGAGAATCAAGAATATTTGAAGACATGATCCAAGGCGGGAGTCGAGTTCTAAAAAAGAAAAAAAGAGTTATGAGTTGATTGAAAATAATATCAAGTGTTTAGAGTAGAACATCTATAGGTGAGATTTAGTTGATGGAAAGGGATTTAAGGTAGTATGTGTTAACCATTGTGTGATCAATTGATTCTTGTATGCTAAGGACGATAAGAAAATGCAAAAGTCATACTACTATGTTTTCATGAAGGGATGTAGGTACATATTCTTGATGATTAAATAATTTAAGGATAGTTTGAATGGTGTTAAGGCCTTGTATATCTATGAATAATAAAGATGTGAGTTATATCAATAATATGTTCTCAAGTCTAGGATGTTTTAGTATTGTTAGTATGACAAACCGGATGTGTTTAAAGATGTTTGAAGATTAAAAATCGGGAGGCATGTTGATGGAGTAGGATTTGAAATAGATTAAGATTGCGTCATCTCGGGGGATTCATACATGATATAATCTTAGGGGATCTGTGTGGATGAGTTAATACCAGGATCATAGACCATCAACATTAGTTATTTTCAAGAATAAGAGTAGAAGCCAAGGATCTTGAAAGTAAGTAGTTGTGTATTATTTTCATAGTATCCTTTTTCACTATATTTAAATGGGTGAGAGTGTGCTCAAAATCATGAAAAAGATGTCTTGTAGGTGTTTTCTTATGTGGTCACCATCAATATTTATGAAGGTGGTTTCCATCAATGAAAAAAGGGGAGATTGTTGGGCATTATGATGTGTTGTTTGCATTGATGACAAGAACGATTGATGTCAAATGGATTATAGGTGGCATAGATGATTATATGAGGTGTCATAAATGAAATAAGCTGAAGGTTGTGTGGTATTGAAGAAATGAGGTTTCATGAAGTGCTCATGTAATATGGTGTCTAATTTTGAGTTGCGTAGTGGTTATCGTGCTTTGGTCAAGAAACTAGGCATTGAAGTGTGATATACAAAAGTTTTCAGAGGTTTCCATGAGGTCTTACATGTTCTGTGATATATTTAAAGGGTTTTAGTATGTCTACAAGGTGATGATCAAGTTAGTTCATGAGATATATGGTGAAACAATCCAATGTAGGTCTTGTTCTTAACCTAGTGTAGGTAGGATGAGATGGTAGCGTGGATTATGAGGTGAGGTAGAGAAAGATAGTGCAAGAATGTAAGGCATGTTTTTTAGTTTTTATGACATGTGTGGAAGATTTCAAAGGTCACAATTCAAATTTATTTTGTAAATTTAAGGTATTTTTGAAGATAAGCATTGAATATAAGGCTAGAAGATATGGGTAACTCATAGTGTGTCTGTATATTTTTAGGTATGAGAAAGTATAGATGATTGTTGAATTGCATCAAGGAGGTTGTTGTGGTACTTTGGGTCAAATTTTAGGTCACTTGGTAAAGAAGGAAGAAATAAAATATGTTTTTAGTCCTACCAAGCTCTTATAAATGTATTATCTAGTTAAAATTTATGTTTCAAATGCTCACCCGCATGTCCGAGTTATGGACAGGATTCTAATCTCTTGGGGAATGTTATGGAATGGAATTAAGAAGGTTTAGCAATAAGAATGTGCTCATAGGATGTTAGACATTTGTGAACCATTGTTAACAAGGTAAATAGGTAAAAACACTTACAATAACCCTAGGTCCATAGTGATAGGAAATAAATGCATGGTATGGTCATGAAATTTCATGGGAATACTTGAATGATGACTCGGACATGTAGAGGATTCCTCATAGGTGATTTTGGTTGGTGATTTCATGTTCCAAGTCTACAAGTAAGTTGAATAAAATATTCTACTTTGAATACATTTGTTGGTATAAGTTTGTGTTACATATTTCATGATGCAAAACAAATTTTTCCATTTACCTTAGTATCTATGCTATATTTCCATGAAAATTCTGAACATGTTTAGTGTAAGAAATGGGAGAAACATTTCTTTCAAATTAACCTACCACTTTTGGTCTAGAAGGTGCAACAATAGTCATGGTGGTTTGATGGATTTTCATGGTGTATCATTGTTTTATGATTTTGGAAAGAATGTTGAGGAATAATATGATGTGATGTAGCTCTTTTTTGATATGAATAAGTGATTTAATGTTGAAGACCTAATGGCCTAATCAACCCTCTTAGGATTACCAAGAAGGTGTGTTGAAACAGGTGTAATTGGTTAGTTTTATCCATATGAATTATCATTATGAATGCTTTATGAAGTGTATTAGGACCCTAGTTATGTGTTCCAAGTGTTTGTTAATCCTGAAAGTTTTATTTAAGGTGTTTGAGATCAAAATTATCAAGACATGTTTTTGATTCCTTGAAGCCGATTTGAGCTATTTTAGAATTTCAAGTGATAAGGTGCCTTGTGCCTTGATTTGGTGAATGCAATGAGTTTTTCACATTCATGGTGATGTGATATTTCCAATTATATATTTAATTATCCTTGGTAAAGAGTTTATAGGTGTGAACTATCTTGTTTCTTAATACCTACTTTTGAGAAGTGTTAGGATACTTAAGTGAGGTAAGATAAAAGTGGGGTTTGAAGTCTTATGTCTTGTTTGATTATGTCTTATGTATCTATAAAATGATATAGGATCATGTTAATTTAGTATAGATTCCAAAAATTCCTTATAATATGTTTTTCATAACAAGTTGATTGGTATTGTAAAGTGGAAATTAGGTTCTTGAAGTACTAGTAGGTGTTGTTTGATTCTTGGCAAGATTCATGTCAGAGATGGAGGTTACTAATTTGGTTGAGATTATTTCTGGTACTGAAAGGTTATTTTTAAGTGTGTGAATATTTTAGAGTCATGGTGGATATGTATTATTCCCTTGTATTTTATGGTGTGACCGTTGGAGTGATAACTTGCATTTTAGGCCTAATTATGGCGCATTAGTTTCTTTAGGCTCATGCTAACCTATATGGTATCTTGATATGATTTATATGATAGTTTTCATTATGTTTTTATGTTTACATGACATAAATCAATTATATTATCTAACATGTGGTCATTTATTGGGTTTATCAAGTATAAAATTGAAGTGTGTTGGCTCATTTGAGCTAGTGTTTATGATGGGGTTATGAGAAAGCTAGAGAGAAGTGTGTGGAGTTTTGTGAGCTGTAAAGAAAAGGTCATCAAATAGGATGAGAGGATGATCGAGTATAGAATAATGTTTTCAATGTCACTTTACCTAATCAACATATAATTATGAAAGTTTGAGTGAAGAAGGAGAGAAATATATTTAAGCAAGTAATGGGTGAGAGGAGATTATAAAGTGATCACAATCTGTCATTGGAGAAATAATTAATTAGGTGATATTCATCTTAGGTGGCTAAGTTGGTTCTTGGTCATCTTAGGGGGTTGTATCCTCCTTATGGGGTTAGTTCCTTATTAAAGTGGCGTTGTTGTTCCTTTTAGGATTCGTGCCCTACTAAACTAGGGGCTTGCGCTCCTTCGAAGTTGGTGATTCACTAAATTCCTTTGTGTTTTGTAATAAATGCAAAGGTTCAGTTGGTTTTCTTCCATTTTAGGGTTTCCCACTTTATATCTGGTGTTCATGTGTTCTCTCTCTTATTTCATGTACTTGTGCATAAATGTTACACACTTAATAATATCACATTGAATATGTATAATGAATAGTTGATTTGAATGATATATGTAAGCTATGGTAAATGAAGTAAAAAAATTGTAAGACTGATTCACCCCCTCTCGAGATCTATGCTTCCAACAATTGGTATCAGAGAAAGGTCCTTTTGAAGCAATTTTAACCGCTTAAAGGATATCCTTAAAGCACATCCATTGGAAAATTATCTGATATTGAAATAGTATTGATGTTTCTAAGAAAGAAGAACAAAGTTTCATAGTCCTTGGTCTATAGTTTGTAATATTAGATATTTTTATGGAGGTTGATCATGATCATGCCATCAAATTGTTGGAATATCAAGTTGAATATATCAAAGTAAAATAAGAATAATCTAAGAAACTAAAGTCTAAAGTAAAAGTCCTAAAACCCAAAGAATAATATTTCCTTAGATATGAAGTTGAGTTGAGATCCATAAATTATTAATTAGAGAAATAATCTAGGATGTTGAAGGCATATGAAAGGTTAGAAATGGTATCTAAGGTTCTAGATGATATATTAAATAATCAGAGGTTGGAAAGTGAAAAAAACATGCTTAGGTTTAAAATGAGATTGTATGAGAAGTTGTGTAGACGACAAGGTAGGACCAAGTTCCCATGAAGATGTGTAGGAGACTAAGAAGAAAAATTCAAGGTCTAACCCTATTACAAAACCAAACGTAATGAGGCACCATTACTATGTCAATGGTTATTGTTATACTTATCATGAATTTGGTCTTAGGGAAAGAGAATGTGAAAGAAGGTTCTCAAGGAACAAATATTCATATAATGGTCAAATATCCTTCAAATTTCATTATTTTCCATGCTTTGAATATTTTCATAAGGATATGGATTGTAGTTCAAACCTTATATCATATCATTTAAGAGAAAAAAAAGTGTCTTATGTTATAACTATCATAAACCAAGTCATATAGCAAGATTTTGACAATTTTAATCCTCCACACAAATCTAGAATTACTCGAGAATAACCTTCCCCAATCCATTCAAGATTTTACCGAAGTTGTGCTCTAAGTAGTGTACTGAGAAGGGGAAAATAATTTTTTAGCAGCGAATCCAAGTGTTTCCTAAATCAACATATGTTCCCAAGATCTGAAATGTTTAGTATTATCAAAGAAAGCATTAAACAATTGTGCTTTAAACTTGGAAAAAATCAGATTTTGGGTATTTTTAGGTCTTAATTGTGAGCCCAGTAGATCAAAACTCCAAAGGAGATGAGAAAGAAAATTCAAGTCGGATATAAGTTCAAGTATGGTTCAAGTAGATTCTAGCGGAAAATTTCAAGTGTTTAGATCAGTTTGGGATATCAAAGGTGACTCCATGCATAATAGATACATTCATGCTACCAATCAACCCCACCGAGTAGGAAGATGGCCTCGTGAGTCACCATATTATTATCCAATTTTTCCCCAAGAAAAATGGACAATAGGGAAAGATCAAACCCAAGTGTTCGATAGGGAATTCAAGGAAGAATCTAAGGTTTACATACATAATTACTTGTTTTGGGATCACCTACAATATTTCTAGGAAGGATTGGAATCATTCAAAAAAAAATTCTCTTCTAGGTTTCGAGAGGTTCAACGCTCAACTGGAGAGAGAAAATAGGCCCTGGGTCCCACAAAGGGAAAAAAATGGAAAAAATGGATAAGAGTTGAAAAATATCTCTTATGATGTCTTATTCGACTATTATAGTTCTAGGATCCATAAAAATCACAATTTATCGAGGAATTCCAAAGGGGGATCAAATTTAGAAGGAGGAGCCCAGATTGGCACGGCAAGCTAAAAGGAAAACTAAGGTCCATGCTTTGAGATGGTGTAGGTACCGAGCTAACTTAGTGGGTTGAACATGTAACACCCTGAACTATTGTTACTTCCTCCTGAGCATTCAAGTGTTGATATATGATTTCTTCTGTATAAGGACATGTTCCTTTGGGTTGTGAAGTCATGCTTGATATGGATTGTATCTCCTTTGCTCTTGAAGATCTTTGACTCAGCCTTGGATCAGTTGCATTGATCCAAGGAATGTTTTAAGCTTATTCAGGATGAACAAAATTTATGGACCTTACGAAAGTTACAAGGTCTGAATGAGTTTGAATGAACAATCCCAGAGTTTAACTCAGGCTGATCATGATAAATGAAATTTGGTTCCAGATATCGTAACATCAGGAAGGCCTAGACCTTAAGCCAGGTAAGATGTTCTTGGGTATACCGTAAGCTTAATTAGCAATGCCAGATAGGATCCTTTACAGGAATGTTTTACCCTGTTTGGCTCTAATACTGATTGGTCCTACTTGGGAGACCTAGACTGGATTCGTTAAGGTTAATAATCTTAACCTAAACTATAACCTATTGGTTAAATATTGCTAATCTAACCTAGCCCTAAACTATAAGCTTAATGCTCCTAAGAGTTAACTTCTTCTAGCGCTATGGATGTAAGACTAATGTCTTACCCTATGATCTAACCTATGTTTCTTACCTATCCTAACTAATGACAAGAATGGAGGGGGACCTATGAAGGGGCGTGAGTCATGGGCGGTGGTTTCCATGGCATTTATGAGGGGGATAAGGATTGAAGGACTTGGGATGCTGTCAGATTTGGTGGAGGTTGCAAACGGCTATATGACCTGACGTGGTAGTATCACCAAGTATGGGAATGTTTGTTTGTTTTCTTTTGGCGATCACCAACTTTGGCGGTCGGTGGCAATGGAGAATAGGCGGGAGGATGGGAGTTAATGCAATTAATGAACTTCGGTTCCCGAGCGCGGATTGCGTGGGAAGGCATGCAAATGGAATATTATTTGGTTGTTTGGTTTTCCATGCATTCCTTTTTTCACTGCTTGAGCACTGGTTCTTCGAACCAGTCATCTACTCTGTGTTGCATGGCAACTTTGAGAATTTCTAGCTTCCTTCTCTATCGGGGAAAGTTTATAAGGCATGAAGGTAACAATTTATTGTTGTTTAATCTATCGTGGAAGAAGAAGAGAAGGTGCGAGCACATTCAGAGGTCTTCTTCGGATTTTTAAGTGACACTATCAGGCATGATAGGCCCTAACTTTTAAAAATCTTTCTTTCCTTCAAATGCTTTCATTAAAACAACTCTATTCAGGTGATCTTTGCACAGTTGGTTTGAAGCAATGTATTGGGTTTCTTCTTTTCTTGTGGATTTAGGAATCCCTGGTTATGTGAAGACTCTGTTTAAATGTTTTGCGGTGTTTACTTTATGGATACAACTTCTGTTGAAGTCCTTGCAGTGTTTCCTTATGAACTAGACTTCTGTTGAAGTCCTTGCTGTGTTTATTTTATGGAATCGACTTCTGTTGAAGTCCTTGCTTGTGTTTACTTTATGGATTCATCTTCTGTTGAGGTGTTTGCTATGATTACTTATGAACTCGACTTCTGTTGAAGTCCTTGCTGTGTTTTCATATTCGTTTGACTTCTGTTGAAGTCCCGTTGTGTTTACATTTTGGATTGACTTCTGTTGAAGTCCTTGTTGTGAATACATAGGGATTCGACTTCGGTATATGTTGTTCCTTGCTTCTTGATCGACTGAGGTAATGGGTTCCTAACTGTACCATGTTAGACATTCTGCTGGGTGATTTCTTGATTGAGGATTGACATGAAAAGAAATTGTTGTGTCTTATTTGGTTGGTTTATTGATTATCGTTTGGTCGTATGAGCTCTTTTTGTTTCTTGATAGCTTCAGGTGAATATATAGATGGATTTAGAGGAAACTGTAATTCCTTCTATAGAGCTCAATGGTTTAGAGGCATGCATATGAAATATGTTGATTACAAGTCTGTACCTCTGCAGAAAAGGGTCTGGATGGTCAATGGTTATGGGTTCTGTAAGGAATGAAATATTTAGTTTAATTGTGTTTTCTTTATGATTTTACTTGGTTAATGGGAACACAGTCTGACTGGGAGAAATCTTGCTTTGGGGAAACTCTGTTCCCTAACATAGCGTATGGGAAATTTTAGATCTGCATGGATGGAAATCAGTTTTTATACTAGAATATGAATGACTTCATGATGTTTCTGTAGCGACCTTGAAATCTGTTAATAGAATTCATTTATTATCATTGGAAGTGCTATTTGTCTGGTATCCTTGAATGCAATAACAAATTATCCAATGTAGATAGTCAGTGTAACCTGTTGGTATGCAACGATAGCAGTTACCCTAACTCGTAGTCTAAAATGATTCGAGTCCTGGGTGAAGGATAGACTGTTTTAATTGGATCAGGATTGTGGTCTGATATTGGAACGTATGTGTCTTTCGTTTATATCAATCTGCGGTTTTGTTAATATGTAATTTCAAGACCCTAGAGATCGTAGGGTGACCTTTTAAATGGTTCTACCGGTTTGGGAACTAATGGTAAACTTGGGAGTTGATTTCTTGCTTTCTTTCTTCCCTAAATGAATTCAAGATTGATTGTATATGTTTTGCTCCTGGAAAGTTGGTACTGTCCTGAACTTGTTTGGAATGGAGATCTGAATGCCTCTGTTCTTTCTCTTAGATTGTAAAGTATATGTTGATATAGAGCTTTTTGAATAGGAAAATATTCTCTCCCTTGTCTGGAAATTATGTGTGCTCTTTTCTTTTGTATCTCTATGTGAACCCTACGGTACGGGCATAAGAAGAATAGATTGTTAAATTTGTAAAAAGAGACTGGTAAGTACTGACTCTTGACCGGAGTCTTCTTTCCTTACCAACGGTTATATTATTACCCTGGTTGAGTTATTCAGTTATCCACTTTTATAAAATAGTATTGTAGTATAAGTGGTATACTTATTATTGTCATTGAAATAATGCTATGAGTATAAAGGAATTCTCGTCTGTTGAACTTGCTGGAGGTTATAATCTGTCTTTGCTTGAATTGTTAAATGCACATTTGTCGGATACACGTACTGATAGGAATTCATTCTTGAATGGAGTAATTTTGTTGGATTATTACTGTCCTCGGTTTTCAGATGGATGGATATTGTGGTTTCATTTTGTTTCTTCTTTAGTCATATATATATATATATATATATATATATATATATATATATATAGGATGAATCATCTGAAAAATATTCATGTTTAACTGGCAGTTATAATATGAGTTATGTGTTAAAGTTATATTAGAATTGTAGAAAGATGATTAGCCTGATTCATGTTTAAGGATTTGAAGATTTGATTTCATTTGAACAGGTTGTTTAATGAGAACAATTGGTGGAATGTAATTGTTTTAAGAATTAGTGCTTATCATGCTCAGTTCACCGAACTGACCCGTGTTAGCAATTTTTGCAGATGGTCATCGTAAGTGGTAAAGGCACGTAGATCTGATATGATGCTCAGATTGTTTAATCTGGTTTTATGATGAATTCCAATTTGATTTCTCTATTTGTACTATATGAAGAAAGTTGTTCTTTTGCGTTGTTGAGTATTGTATCAAATATGCTGAAGTGCATAAATTGTAACTGTATGGTTTGGAAATAAATGAAAAGGGGAAATTGTTACTTATGTGGCTGCATTTTTAATTGATGGATTGATCTTCTTAGGTTCGATTGATTTTAAGTGCATTTTTATTATTTTATACCATAGAGTTATTTGGATTCTCTAAGTAGGCCTTGTAAAGATTATGTGACTGAATACTTCGTGAATGATTAGTAATTCTTTTATGTTATGAATAAGGCTAAATTGGAAATTAGTCCACTTGCCTTTCGAGAAGTTAAGGTTAAACTACACCTCAATAGGTAGCTGAAACGGGAAGAGTAATCTATTACTCCCTATCCATGATCTAAGTCAAGACAACGTAACTGATGATTTTAAATCACTATATCTTAATAACAATAAGTAAGATATATTTCAGTCTTGGGAACTGATATAAACTCATATGGGTATAGTTAGCATCCTTATGAGAGGACTTAGGGCTATTGCCCAATTACGTTGATTAAGATTATTGTGAACCAATGATCTCCTTGACGAGATCTCAAATCTTATTAAACTTCTCTCTGTGAAATGGATCTTAATTAAGTAAGGCAACTCAAAGGTGAGGAACCCAGGGGTTGGGAAAAGACTACCCAGATAGGAGAGTCTTAAAATTTAATTTCAACTCAACTTAAGTAACTCCTTGAAGTTATGTAAATCTTTCCGAGGTGGTTTGTAGGATGTCGACACATGTCAACTGCAGGGTTGTACCTTCGAGAAGATTAGGATCTTCACGAGGATACAATAATGTAGGTGACCTTTGGTGACACCCTTTGCATTGATCGTTAAGATTTACACCTTAAACTCGAACAAGTTTTTACTCTGGGACTGGTTAGGAACATGGTCATGTTATGAGGCTGCCCTTGGAGACTCAGGGTACCTTGACACACGTGGTTAATCAGGGCGACCCAGATGTCTTACCCTAGTCCTCGAGAGCATCCTTATAACGTTTGTCATGTTATTAATCCGTTCCTGAGTGAATGACTTGGGACAGGGGAGGCTGACAGAAGTCAGTATAAGACATTCTATTTAACATCGGAGTGGGGTGAAGGACGTATTCCAGATTGATGAGTATGCCATCAAGGAATATGAGACATGAACAGTATGTTTCAAATCTTTGGCCAAAGTATCGCAAGCTGCTGATTGCGTTGTCCTATGTCACCTAGTCTGAGGGATGTGATGCCGATGAATAATGGTAACAATTATTCAGATAGGTTCCTTGGATAGAGCATTCTGAAATCCCATATTAGGGAAGAGAACCACAAGAGTGAAGTGTTAAAATAAAAACGCCAACTCTATGATACTCATGAATAGATCGGTAGATCACCAAGTCATGGAATGAATAGATCGGTGGTACACCGAGTCATTACAGCTGCATATGGTTATCTGTTATAAGAATGATTGTTATGATCTGTGAGTTCTAAATTATGTATTTAGAACTAGAAAGCACTTATAAAAAAAAATTCTTGTTCTAATGTACTAAAATGGGAATGTTACATAACAAGCCAAGGAGAAATCAAGTGAGCCCATAGTGGATTAGAAGTAAGAGGACGTTTTGAGCTGGTCGCCAAGCCATGGAGTCGATCTCACATGGGTATGGCATAAGGGGATAGGTTGTTGAGTTAACTCATCGAGCTTGGAGGTTACATGTCGTAGAGGGAGGAATCCGGGCACATGGAATACATCGTGGCAAGTAGGGTGTATGATGCATGTGTGTTCAAGCCTACGTGCATCATCGGAGTTCAACAGTGAGTTAGTGGGAGTTGGTGTTGGGGATTCACATTGGGGATGCATGGTGGGTATATAACTTAGTCGATGGTGTAGATTTCACATTGGTTCCAAGCCCGAAAATCACATTAGGTAGTTAGTAGGAAAATAACTCAGCCATTGTAGGTTCAATGTGTTTGTGAGCATGTCGGAAACCTGTGTGGTTTGGTATCGTGGATGTAATTTAGGAATGTAGGATTATGGAGCACCTTAGTGGGCTGATGTAATATTGCACATGATTTTTGCACTTGACATACATTATCGAGTTATGCGGGAGTTAGAGGCATGTTGAAGGTGGAGTCAAAGGTGCCCGAGTATGGGACATGTTAGTGAGTGACTTGGTATAGGTTCAAAGTAGAAGCTACCCCTGAATTGCACAATTTAGGTGGTGATTCAAGGGTGAGCTATGAAGCAAGTAGGTGGGGAGTAGGTGGAGAAGACCTAAAAGTAACCCACACTAAAAATGTAATAACTCCCTCCAAAATTATCATAAACTTATAGTCATTGGAAAGAGGATTCAAATACATACAATATAAAATCATAAAAAATTATATTTTTGTGGGTTAGGTGGAAGAGAAATGGGGATGAAGTTTCATGATATTGAGGCCATACCAGTACTAAAAATGGAGTAAATGGAGGTATGGAGACCCATTTCTTCTCCCAAAAGCTAGATTACAATGGATCATGGGATTTGCAGGTCTCCCCATAAATTTTTAGATACCATGATGATTTTTTTGGGTGTTTTGGGTCATATTTCTATATCCTTCTCTCCTCTCTCATCTCATTTATTCCTATATATTGTAAAGTATGTCATTTTTACAAAAGTTGGAAATTTTTGGTGTTGCCCTCCCTCCTTCTCTATGAGGTAGTTTATGGAGCTCTAAGCCTCCATTTGTAATATTTATAATGGTAAATATTGCCTCTCCTTCTATAATTATGTATTGTGCATACTCTTGGAGTAATAAAAATTAGTGTTTGTGATTATTTCTCTATCCTTTCATTATTTATATTGATTTTTCTTTCCTTTATTCATGCTTATAGGTGTACTATGCATCCTATTTTCCTCATTGCATGCTTAGAGGTGGTTATGCTTAGTGAAATGGTGAATTTTATGTAATCATCATTTGTTATGGTTCTCCATACTCCCCATTCTTAGCTCTCTCTATTTTCAGGAATTAAGGATTGCCCAACACCCCTTTTCTAGTGCTATCAGCTCTAGAGTGTAGGATTTATCTCTTTTACCCTTTCTCCTTCTCCCTGGTCCCTTAGAAATGATAGGATATGATTATATAGTATATTTTCTTTCATTACATTTAGTTTTTGTAATATTTTAGTAAGAGGAATCCATCTTTCTCCAGAGGACCATCTCAAGTTTGCAATTCTTGTAGCTTGAGATATGGTCCAATGTTAGCAAAAAGTAGTGACTTATCATTTCCATATCCCAGGGTGATAATTTTTGTGATAACAAAAACTAAGTATGGTAGGTTAAATATTATATTTATGATATCAATGGTAGGGTGGTGAGATAGGTTTTTAATGGAAAAAGGGGGAACAAATGATACCCAATTTTTTGAAACAATTTATTAATAATCACTTAGGTAGCATGCTTTTCTAGAAATGTAGTGAAATGAAAATTAAGTAACAAAAATTATAATAAAAATATTTTCATTCATTGATACTAAATCAACACAAAAATTTCCAACACAATCTTCAGAACACTCAACACAAATGATCATGCAATATTTCTAACAAAATATTCATTGCCTTTACTTTCATATGCCAAAAATACACTCTAAGGCTAACAAAAATCACTCAACAAGATAGTTGCAGTAAGGATTTTATAACTATATCAAATATTGTAGAGTAAATGCTACAATAAAATATTGATTTAATGACCAAAAATACAACAACCAAGGATTGATCTAGTGTATTATATAAATGCAATGAAGATAGATATTGTAATAGAAGTTAGGATTCATTAATATTTATTCAACATACATGATACCAAAACACATAATGGAAAATAAAAGATAGGAATTTCATTTCAAATGCTCCATTCCTTAAAAGGGGACATAGATTAAATGTATTTAATGCTTTCCAATGGTTATATAGTGCAATCACCTTGGCACAAGGAGTCCAAAATTCAAAGTTTATATTATTTCTATTGAATAAAAAATAAAGATATAAAAATTTGTAAACATCTTTTCTCAACTTATAAAATACGAACTATCCCCACTTTTCATATGAGGACAAGCCCTCATATTTATAAAAAAAGTATATGAATTATTTTGTATCCCCGCTCAAAAAAAAATGATATGAAATAAATCCTAGAAGGTGCAACAATGAACTTATACTTTTCCGTAATGCAAGAGAATATCTTTGAACTAAAAATATTCATTTTTTCTCCTATTAACCTGATTATATTTTCAGTTGCAAATGCTGATATTTATGAAATATTCCTTTTTATGAGTCATTAATTTATTTTATATTTTTTTTTCATGTTTGTGCCCATGTGTAATCATAAATTATTTCTCCTTCGTTGTAACCTTTTTATTTTCCTTTTATGGAAAAAATTCATCAGAATCGCATAACTATGAAATTATCATTTGAACAACTTATTCCCTTCATGTGAAACTTCATTCAAACCAAAATATTACTCTTTGATTGACATCACCCCACTTTTATTTCTTTTGGATCATGCGCAGAACATTTGAATGGATTTTGCAATTGATATCAACATGACGTTTTGTAAAAGCTTTTCCAAAATCCAACACTCTATAAATCATGGCTTATTCACATAGATTTTCAATATTTTTCTAATATAAGGTTGAGTCCATTCTATTAAAGACTTATTGATACTTATTGTTAGTGAGAAAATTTGTCAATATGGAAAATTAGGTGTTTCCACCAATGTTCACTGGGATAGACCCTTTGCATTGAATGGTACAAATCCCATTATTGAATGTAACTAATATAATTCTAATCTAAATGTTTTGGGTGGCCAAATAAGTCGGGGATCACACAGGAACACTCCACTAAACTTGTGGAAATATTCTTATATAGGTTAAAAGGGAGGAAATAACATCAATTTAGGGAGAAAGAGGGGAATTAGGGAATGGAAATTAATTATGTGAGTAGGAAAATTGTAAATTTCCCACCCAGTAACCAAATAAGTTCAACATTCAATATAGAAGAAAAACAACCTTGTTATAGACATCAACACAAGATGAAACTCGTAAACACAAAGTTTCATAAATCTCCTTATCAAGAATAGAAGAAAAATCTTTTATCATTTATTGATATTCACAAAGTTTTATGATAAGAGATAAATAGAGGAAATACAAGGAAAGGGAAAAAGAATAAATGTAGCCTTTATTCCATGTGTAGTGATGAATACAAAGCTTCAATCAAGCTACAACAATTCACAATGCTACAGAGTAGAAATTATCAAAATCTGGATCCTTTGGAATGGAGAGGCCATCCCAATTTATGGTAATTTAGATTGACTATTCACCTACCCCCAAATGAATTTTCATATGTCTTTTGACAACTTAAGAATTTTCACATTCCTAGGAAAATATTAAGCCCCTTTTTATGAAATAAAGGATACTTATTACATTATAATCCTAAAGTCACTTTTTATTTACATTAAAGGAACTATGAAAAAGTGAAACTAGAATGAAGAATTATGACGAGGAAAGATAAATTAGGGGAAGAGAAGAGAGGGAAAGAAGAGAGAGAGAGACTTGAGAAGGGATTCCAATGAAGAAGAATTTTTTTTGGCGAAGTCTCACCGATCATTGCTAGATGATCGGATGAAACACACCAATGTAGTGAACTTTGAATCCTTGAATGTTTCACACAGTGATAAAATTCTTTGGGTGACACACAAACAACATGAACTAAGTGTTTAGAAACACTTTTGAATGATTCCTTTGGTGATTGTGAGTTTCACTCATGACAATCTCCTCGAAGAGATCAAGCTTGGGAAGAGATCTGCCATGACTCTCTATAATATTTTACCGATAAGAAAGATTTGATGAATTAAATTTTAGACACTAAATAATGATTACCATGAACTCCACCTCACATATGATACACTGAAAAACATAACCATCAAATTATTGTCTAAATACACTATTAATATCACTTGTACATATTGAGAAATCAAGTGATGAACACCGATGGGTACACTAATTTTGACTGTGAAGCAAACCCATTCTATGAACTTGAATTCCATAGATTATGAAATATTCCTTGTGCCTAAGAAGGGGACTTACTATTTTTAGTAAGTGGTAATTTACCCCTTTTCATTTTTGACCACTGAAATTGTCTTTCTAGATCACCTCAGTGCACACGTCTTCTGTCAAAACTGCTTTCTATGTAGACTTACCAAAAATATCAAGTGCCCTTGTAAAAGAATTATTATTTTTATAAAGTAAATTTATTGGCCTTTGTTTTCAAAGAAAATAATTTTATAATATAGATTTTTTCTCTTCAATGAACCTTTGAAATACCAGTCTACCTAGTGCCTTGAAATGAAGATTTTAAATTTAAAAAATTTTACCATGGGGAAACTAGGGTTACTTCACCTGTAAAAAAAACTGGGGCATGTTTGAGAAATATTCCACTTGGATTCTAACAATCTCTGAAAATGTGTATGATCACAAAAAATCCCATGTTAATCCATACACTCGGTCTTAAATTTATACAAAGATTTTTTTACTTTACTGCCACTCTTGAGTCATTCTCGGGTGAAGAACAAGCCTAGAGCCTTCAAAAATACATTTTTTCTTATTTTTATTCATCTGATCATGGTAAAATGGTATCAATGGGTAGAGTATGAAAATGGTGGAGGGAGATTTGATGGAAAATCGGCAGAGTTTTGGGAGCAGATGGAGAGATGGTGGGAGAATGAGTGAAAAAATGGCAAGTTCTACTTTTAAAGATTTTGAAAATGAAGAGAGGGTGGTGCACATTTTTGTGTTCCCACTATCCCTTTGGTTTTGGGACAATAGTTTCACAACAATTTACATAAGCCTGGTGTTTCCAAGTGTCGCATGTTTATTCGTTGAGCCAAGTGAAGGAGGGGGCTAAAAATAAGCACTGAAGGCCAAAAAGGAGTGGGTAAGATTTTTTTATCCCAATTGTCTCTTTTTTAGACACCTAAAATAATGCTTACACTTATCATTTCATCCCAATCAACCAATTGATGACATTTTGTTAATCAACCCTTCTTCGCTCCATTCTCGATGCCCATTCACGACACCTTCTTGGTTGTATTATTCCCATATTCAACTTGTTTGGCTAATATATCTCTTATTAGCTAAACATTCTCTTCCTTTGACCATTCAGAACCTCCCTATTTCTCTCTAGACCAATTCTATTGGCTTTATAGGCTATCTATTAGTCACAATTGGTTATCCAGACCCCTCCCAACTATCAATTAGTCTCTAATCACTTGCTAATCAAAGTTTAATTATCCTAAACCCTAGTTAACTAGTCTAAATCATGTTTATCCTAATTTAATATTAAAAAAATTTTGATCTTTAGTCCCACATGCACCCAAATTCCAAATTCTTCCAAACCAAAAACTATAAATACAAGGCTAAGCCTACCCATTCAACTTACACCTTCACACCTAGGATATCTTATTAACACTAAGAACACCTAGTTTTGGGATTCCATTTGTATTAGCTTTAAGCTATAAGACATTTGATCTTAAACTTACTCCCTTCATTGATCTTGAGCTAATAACCTCCATTTGCATCCATAATCCAAGTTTTGAGTAAATAGAGAGAACCATTGGCCTTGAAGCCATTAATGGTGAGACTCCATTCTTGAAAGCTTGAGAACCATAAAAACTAATCACACCTTTGATTGCTAAGTTGATCTTCTTAGGTTCAATGTTTAATTAAGTGATCTAAAGAGTAGAGAGTAGCTTTATCATGTTAGTTTAGATTTAATCTAGTTCATACAATGATAGATGTTAGTCTTGTTTATCTCTTATCATGATGGTTTAGTGTAGATTAGCTTCATACTTTGAGGTTATAGGTTTTAACTTCATTTCCATAACATATATAATTTATCCATGAACACACACTGTTGAAATGGGAAAACATTTATAAAAATGATCCCTAGTGTTGGGTATCAAAAGGATGGTTAAGTGTTGAAGTATACAGAGGAACATGCATGTGCGTAAAGGCTCTAGGATAAATGTGTGGATGAGTGAACTAGATGAGCATCTTTGGGTGATAGAATTTACACATAGGAGATGGAACAAATCATGCACGAGGATATCTATAGGATGGTAGAAGAACTTAGTGAATTTTTGTGTATTGAGCCAAATATTGTAATGGAGTGTGCAACACGCAAGGGGATTTTGTAGTCAAGAAAAAGTCTAGTTTTGAGGAAGGAACTTACAGTTTGAGCTTATGCATGGGAGATAATAATAGGATTAGATCGAGAGTTAATAATAGATAATCTATTATTAGGTGAAGCTTGCATGCTTCTTTAGTTTTGCTTGTAGTGACACATGGATATTTTGAGTATACAGCCTATTTTGAGAGTGCATCGGTGGTGAAGGGTAATTCCCACCCCTATATATGTATTGATTTGCAAATATTAGAGATGAATGTGTATGACTAAATTGTAATAGAGTTATGCTACTAGTATGATTTACACACATGACTCTAAGTTGGTATTTATGATGTATTCAACTTCTAGTTTGTGATGATTTAATATAATGGATCATTATAGATGGATATTGATTTTTGATGTCTCTGTTCATGGTTATTATATGTTGAATCTAATATTAATCCTTATGTGATATGTGTGTTATTTATTATGTGTGTTTCCAAATTGAGCTCATAGATCTGATTGTTAGAATGGAATATGCACTTTGAGTGTGGTTATTATGAACATGTATGTTAACACCTTGGTAAGACAAAGAATAAAGAGGGACCTAGTTCCTTTGTGTGCTTCAGTGAGCACTCAGATCTCTATGAGTGATGTGTCAAAGACTAATAAGGTTTGAGTGGGAAAATAAGACTACATTTTGGTTTCATTTTCAGGACCTCTTTCCAAATTTTTTACCATGACGTTTCATGATGATATCATTTTGGTTGACTCTTCGCAGCCATTAAAGATTGGGTAATTGATGAACAAGATTAGTTTACATGAAGATATGGTTCTAGACCTGATTTCAATGCACGTGGGTGGGTTGAAGAAAATATTTATCATGAGATTTATGAGATGTTATTTTTTTGTTTTTGAATAGAGTTGTATGCATATGCATTCAAGAAAAGATGGAGTTACAAAACAAGGATTTAGATGCGGGAAGACTATCGTGGATTCATTTTATGTAGATGAACATTGGACACATGTTGTAGATCATTGATCCGATATTGTGCATAGTTATACTTTGGATTACATTATGTCTACGTATTATTGTCTAGAATTTTTTGAGGTTTGATTTTTGCATGAGCCCAGAGGATATTAAATTCATGTTATTCCTTTGCCAATTAAGATCTTGAAGGTGGTGCTAAGTTTAGAGAACCTATTTATGGCTAGCTAAACATACCACCACTTATAGGGGTTAGAGCAGGTATGGTGAAATAATGCAGATATTACATCGAGAAAGGAAGAGAGAATAAATGTGGCTCAAGTATCTTGAAGCGTGGGAGATGGAATGGGTGAAGAAGCATGATATTACGAGTATGTGAAGTTCCAAAGGATGATGTCTCACAAATTATTTGAATCTTATGTGGAAGACATGGAGGAAAAGCATCAAGATATCCCCCACTTAGGAAATACCATTAGAGAATCCCCTCTACCTTCTTATGAGAGTGTGTTTGATGAGGAAAGATTGATGACTGCAAGCATGCATCTGATCCCACCTGGTGACCTAGCCCTTGTGCTTGGTGTTCGAGTTCTAGAAGTAACTATTGATAAACAGGTGAGTGTAGGTAATCTAGTAGCTTAAGGTAGATATCATTTCCAATTGAATATAGAAGTACATCAGAAACATATACATCTATGACATCACAAGTGACAACATCTCTACTATTTAGAGAACTGATTAGAGGATTATTTTCTAGTGCATCATTAAGAAAGAGTGTGGGCATACAAAACTTTGGAAACACGTTTGAAAGTACTAAAGCTTCACATAATGTGGGAGTTGAGTTTAGTACTACTATTGGGATGCAAGGAAGTACATCTACTGGTCTAAATTCCACTACTAGAGGTGGTTTAGGAAGATTATGAGGCTCGAGATCAGGTGGTTCTAGTGGTGGAGGAAATACTGGTTGGGGTTCTAGTTTTGGATCTATTGGAAAAGGTCCACACCCTCATTAGCTAAAGAAATTGGTTTATGATATGTCTCTCCGGTTTACAGATTATAAGGCTATTGATGATGTTATAGAGCATGTCAAAAATGAGAATTTTTACTATGCAATAAGGGAATCACTACTCTAGATAGGAAGGTGATTCAGTTTGTTATTACTCTTCAAGGACACATGCATAGGTGGTCTAAAATTTACAACCCACACAAGACTGTGGTGGATTATGATGTTTTCGCACTTTGAATTTTTAGTTGGGTTATATATCCTTGATTTTGAATAGAAAAGTATTAGTGTGCTTAAGTACATTAAACAGGATTATTAGAAAGTTTTTGTAAAATGACGTGTGTTTTAAAATTTTCTATCAAAGTTGTCTTATGAAATACGTATGAGTCATCATTCATAATGTTTTTTCGGTGGGTTTTGAATCCATTCGGAAGGGAGATATCTCATAAGACCTTTGTAGATCTCGTGCAAATCTTTGGAGGTAACTATGCATCCTGAGGAATTTGAGAGTGTGGACATTGGTGTAAGCCTATTTCTAGAAGTGTAGATTGCAGCAAATGTGAAACAGGTTGGAGAATATCTCTACTAATTCATATCAAGAGACGTTTAGTGGGATATGGTGTATATATTATGAGATTAAAGGGAACACTAAATATATTTTCCCTCTCAAGTCATTGTGCACCATGTTGCGGGACTATAATATTTGTCAATTAGACCATGATGCAAGTATATGTCCTCTTTTGCAGTTGCGCGAAACCGGAATAATGTGTCTATGTATTGTAAGATTTGTAAAACTCATACTCATAACACTATGGAATGTAGAGTGATTGATCATATAAATGAATCCATTGAAATTGGTGTGTGTCATAATAGTGTAGCAAGTGGATCTAAGGAATAATGAGAATAACATAATAAAGGGTGTAATAATGGGGATAACAAGAATAAAGGCTTTCATGGAGGATATAGAGGACGAGGTCACAATAGGAAAAGAAGAGGATTTCCTAGAGAAAATTGTTTTACTTGTGGATCCCTGATGAATAAATTATTTGACTTATTTATGTCATTCATACGATTGATAATTTTTCATTTACACATGATTCACACTAGTGTATGGGGATGCTTTATATGGTTATATCTTAGTGATTTTAATGTATTTTCCTTGTCTTTATTCATGCAACCCTTTAACCGTATAACTTCCTATTAATTACCTTTTTGAGTGAAATTTGGTAAACATGTGTAGAATAATAATGAACATTTACTACCAATTTTGGTGTGCGATCAAGGATCCCGATTATGAAGTCAATATGCAGTCATGGAGGACTTTTTCCATTAATAGGCCTATAAACATGGGTCTTATTTCTAATAAATTCTATAGGATTTTATGAACCTTAATCAAATAATGTTAGTGGAAGAAACTTTTTTTTCCTATCATTTTGGCAAGATATGTAACTGACTATGTATATATAGACATCTCCTTAAAGAACAATGTAGTAGTTGGATAATATTGATAATCTATAATATAGTTTGTATCAGCTTAGTATTTACTTTTGGATGCACCGAATATGTCACAAAAATTATTTGAATCAATATAAGTGGAGATCATTCTGAGTACCTCTTGTTTTTAATACCACCTCTATCTAAAGGAGAACAAGGGCCCAATCAAATGATGTGACTGGAGGTTGTTTACATTTTCACATGAATGTGGTTTTCTGATAAGTCATAATTTACTCAATTCCTCTACTCCAATTTCCATTTAGTATGTTTATTTCCTTTATCACAATTTCCATTCAAAGTGTATGTTTCCTTTAAATGCAATTTAAATTTAGAGTGTGTTGTTTTTATTATGTAAATTCAATTCAGAGTGTGTGTTATTTTAATTGAGTATATTAATTTAGTGTGTGCATTATAACTCTAGTAAAGTATTTCTAGTAGATGCATTTCATTATAATAATGTCATTTTTGTAGATTAGAATTAAGTTTCCATATATTAGTAGGAAACAAAGGAAGATCCAATAGGAAAAAACCCCCCAAAAAAAGACCCAACAACATAACTAGTTATACAGGGCTTTATTGTATATAAACTTGGACACACAACCCTGGTTTATAATGACACTAGAAGATAAAGCTATGAGTTAAATGATTGGAGATTACAAAAAACCATCATTTTTGGCACCATTTCTGGGAAAACCATAAGCATAATGCTCCAAATTTATCCACTTTACATGTTATGGGTGTTAATGGAGTTAATCTATGCAACTTGGTTGAATTCCTAGGCCTTGTTTACATAACCAACGTTTATGCATAGGCCACAAGATGAACAAGGGATATTTATACCACGCAACATAAAATGAATACATCTAAATAGAATACAAGTAGGGAAAACTAAAAGTGACATTGAATCTAATCCAATGCCTCAAATCCCTTCCGAACATTCTACATCATCTTATCTAGAACTAGAACAAAATTCCAAAATGGAAGACAACGGGAATAATGAGAACCAAACGTTGGATAGGACCATTACCTATCCCATTGTATTAGATGGAGATCAAGATGCACCTATGAAAAACATATCACCATCCATCCTCCTTATCTTTTATGAAATGTCTATAGAATACCCGTATCATTTTTTTTTGAATTCAAGGTGTTTTTCCGACATATGACTATAGAAAAGAAAATCAAAAACTCAAACTCTTTCTTTCCACTCTGAAAGACTCTACTATGAGGTGGTTTGGAATTGTCCCTTAACTCCATTCATTATTGGGAGGGCATGGAGACAAATTTTCTGGATAAATATCAAGACTAATACAGGGCAAGGGATAGGAAAGAAGATTTCTTCTAGAGAAATAAAAAAGAAGATGAAAATGTAGAGGATTATTTGGATAGATTTCTCTTTCTCCATCGTAGGAGTGGTTATGAGTTACATGCAGAAATCACTAAGAAAATTTTCCTTAAAGGAATTGATGAGGAAACTAAGGATTCCCTCCATCTTATGGGAGAAGTTGATGTGCATAATATTAGTATGAAACAAATCATTAAGCTATGTAGAAGTTACTCTAGAACATGAGGAGGAATAAGGAAATAAAAACATCCAAGCTTTCCGTAGGTACCTCGAGAACTTTTGGAGGAAATGGCTAACATGAAAACATAAATTTTTTCACAATTAAAATCAACCATAAATGGGCTTAAAGCCAAAAAAAGTACTGTAAAAGAACCTCTGGATATATTTTTCCCTTAATGCAGGAAAATACATCCCTTGAGTGAGTGTCCTTTGGATGTCACAAACATGTGTGTGATTTGTGATGTCGGTGATCAGGATATTAAGCATTGCACTTTCTTACCTTCATTGAAATTAGGATTGAATGATATCTCTCAAATTGATGCAGAGGGTAAATTTGTTCAAAGGCCAAATAATGAGGTTGTGTATGCTCCTTAGCCTACTCAAACTCCCGGAGGATGTCATGGCCTAGTCAGGATCCTCAGCCTACTTGGGGACAACCTGAGTGGACACCACCAAATTGGATGGTTTACCCACATCCACCACCATGGATGAATCCCTACAATCAGCAGGTTTTCCATCACCACCAATATAAATTTGTGGAAAAACCAATGTGGATACCTCAACAAAATTCTAATCAATACCAATAATGGGTACCTCAACAGAATTCTAATCAAAACCAAAAATGGGTATCTCAACATAATTTTAATTAATAGAGGAGGTTCCAAAGAACTATAACAAGATTTAATGGTGCCACCACAAAACTATCAACAACATGAGTAAGCAACATAAACACAACTTCCAGCCCATCCTATAGCAAACCCTAAAAATTAGAAGACAACTTCAATTAATTAAGCATGACAGAGTGATAAAATGCAGGTTAATACTATCAATAATTTGTGACTAAGGTTTGGGAAAACATTGAATCCTACTATTGTTATCACAGAAATACCTGTATACAATGAGAAAGAAGAGACACTTGAGGAAAATGAAGAAATTTTGCATGCTCTACAAACACAAGACACTAGGAACAGTCAAGGAAAGGATAAGAATGTTCATACAACTCATTTTATAGAATGATTACAGGAGACTCAAACTACGTAAGAAACAACACTAGTTCATGAGTTGAAAAATATGAACATAGAGGTCCCAATTCTGAGAGCGATAAGATAAATTCTTGAATTAAACCAGTCCATTAGAAACGAGTGTATAAAGACACTATGAAGGAATAGTAAAAACCCAAAAATAGTCAAGGTGGAAGGGGATTTAGCTGATCTTGTTGCTGGAAAACTTATTTCACCAAAATATGGGTATCCTGGGAATCAATATCTAACGTTTTTGTGGATCTTGGTGTTGCCATCAATGTTATAACAACAAATATGTTCAATCTGTTGTCCTTAATAGGATTATAACCTACCAATACCATTCTTCAATTAGCAGATCAATCCATTATTGTACCAGATGGTGTGATTGAGGATATAATGGTCATGGTTTAATCTGGGAGTATCTCTTTGATTTTATTATATTACAACCTAAACTGGGAAGTTGGGATATCCAGTCATCCTAGGAAGACCTTGGTTGGCTACTTTTGCTACATATATTGACTGTAGGTCAAGAAAAATGACCATTTTAAATGGGAAAAAATCAAAGAATATTTCATTATATCCTCCTACCCAACCCTATGTGTATGATTGTGAACATGTATGGGTAGATTATTCAGATACTAACTCTCTGAGTCCTTATTTGACCACCATTGCAGCAGTGAAAATCACATGACATAAATTGTTTAGTCATATACAATATCGATGAAGAGGACCCTATGGCTATGGAAATCAGCATGGAGGCTATGGAAATTAAAACTAAGGCTACAAAACCATTTGTTTTGAACACATCCAATACTATTACCTTGGTAAGTGACATTTCTAATGAATATTGTAAAGAAATATATGCTTATAATGCGGAATGTACAGTCATTGATTTCTATTGTCCTTTAACCAAGATTATATCTCTTGACAATGTAAATATATTTCACATGCTTTAGCCTTATGTTTTTCCCTTGAATTCTTGAATTACTGATGCAGAGCTCTCTATTTTAAAAGATACTAAGAAAGTAACTTTTGAGATACTAAAAGAGTTGACCATTGGTAATAACTTAGAGGTCAGCCAAGAGGCTAGGGTTTTAGAAAATTTGAGGAAAAATTCTAAGATTTCACTTGGGATTATACTGATATGAAGGGAATTCATCCAAGTATCTACACTCACCATATATACATTGAGGATGTTAAACCCATAAGATATTCACAAAGGATAATTAATCCAACACTTAAAGACATAATTAGAAACGAGATAGAGAAATTGCTAAAGGTAGGTTTCATTTATCCCATATCTCGATAGTCATTGGGTATCACCGTTATTTATAGTTCCCAAGAAAATGGTAAATGGATAATCTATGTAGACTATAGGTAACTTAATAAAGCCACTAAGAAAGACTACTTTCCCTACCATGTATTGATCGGAGTCGGAAAATTTCGTAGGTAATAAATATTTCTCCTTCTTGGATGGGTTTAGTGGGTATAACCAAATAAGTATTGCACCTGCTCACCAGGATAAAACCACCTTCACTTGTCCCCGGGTACATTTGCATATAGGGTCTTACCATTTGGGATTTGTAATGCACCTTCTATTTTGCAGAGAGAAGTTTTGGTCATTTTTATAGATCTTATAAATGAATGTGTTGAAGTTTACATGGATGAATTCACTGTCCACGGATCCACTTTTGATGAATATCTAAATAATATTGAAAAATAATTAAGTAGATGTGAGAAACATAAAATATCCTCGAGTCATGAAAAATGTTTGATTATGGTTGACCAGGGAATTGTCTTAGGTCATCATATTTATGCCAAAGGAATACAGTTCCACCCCAAAAATATTGTAGTAATCACTCAACTACCTACACTAACAAATCATAATGACATCAAGATTTTCATTGGACATGCAAGGTATTATATTCGATTCATCAAAGACTTTAGTAAAATTTCTACACCCATGTTTTCTTTTCTAACAAAATATTATATTTCCAAATGGCCTCCTCAATGTCAGTAGGCATTCAAGATTATCAAATAGAAGCTAACCACCACTCTAGTCTTGAGAGGATCTCGATTGGGGGCAACCTTTCCATATTCACATTGATGGATCCAATACATCCATGGGAGTTGTTCTTGGATAGAAAGATGAAGAAGATCAGATGTATGTTATTTATTTTATCAGAAATAATTTGACCCCTACAGAGAGAAACTACACCACTATGGAAAATGAATTTTTAGTTTTTGTTTACTCCCTGAATAAATTCAGACATTACATTACTAGGTACAAAATCTTTGTTTACATTGACCACTCAGCCATAAGATATTTGATGAATAAAATAGTTTTGGGGTCAGATTATTCGATGGTTACTCTTGTTACAAGAATTTAATTTGACCATTATTGATAAGTTAGGGAAAGCTAATGTTGTTTCTAATTTTCTTTCAAAATTTATTGTTTCAGGTGATGAAGAAGCAATCCAAGATCATTTTCCAGATGAACATTTTTTTAGTATCAACTCAACCTCCATGGTTTTTGATCTTGTAAATTATTTAACTACAGGGAATTTTCCTTCCTATTTTACTAACAAAGAGTGATGAAGATTAGTTAAAAATAGTGCAACATATAAGTGGTGTAATGGAATTTTATGCAATTTTTTTCCCGATATGGTTCTTCGCATGTTTGTTTGGCAGGATGATATATACGATAGAATATGAGCTTGTCATGATGAGCCTAGAGGAGGACATTACTCCATAAAAAGGACCATTCATAAGGTCCTTAGAGTTGGGTATTACTAGCCTTCTCATCACAAGTATGTCAAGAAGTATGTATGGAAGTGTGATGCATATCAAAGAATGGGGAAGCCCACACTATCCATGGAGATACCTCTCAAGCCTCATCTGGTCTTAGGACCATTTGAGAAATGGGTAATTAATTTTGTTGGGCCTTTTAATCCCCATCATTTGTGAAATAGTACATGTTGGTGTGCACCGAATACATCACGAAATGGGACGAGGTTCAAGCATTGGCATATCCCAATGAGGATGCTTTTGTTGAATTTCTATACAACTATATAATATTAAGAGTTGGTGCCCCTAGAGAAATTGTGTCTAATCCAGGACTTCAATTTGCGTGGCCCAACATGATTGAAGATTTTTGTAAATCTACCGAATCAAGGTCTATAAATAATCACCTTATCACCCCCAATCCAATGGGTAGGTGGAAGTCACCAACAAATAAATTGAGAACATTTTGACAAAAGTTGTCAATGAGGATAGAGAAAACTCGGTACCAAAACTCCAAAAGTGGTTTGGGCCTCCAATAGAACTTGAAAACCACTATAGGTTTCCCCTTATGAATTCGATGTATGGGAAGAAGCCATTATTACCCATTGAATTTGAATTACAAAATTGGAGGAAAATAATGGAATTTCGCATTGATTTGGGTGAAACACAACATGAGAGGGTCATACACCTAAACGAGCTAGATGAAATGTGGATGGAGGGAAAAAAATAAACTGAGATTCATCAACATCAAAGGAAAGTGTGGCATGATGCTCATATCAAATATAAGAAGTTAAATGAGGGAGATTGGGTCTTAATCTTTGACTTAAAGTATCAATAGTTCAAAGGTAGGTGGAGGACAAGATGATTGGGACCATACCGCATTCAAAAAGTGTTTGATAACATCTCTCAGGTGTGACTATTGCCAATTGATGGAGATAGAAGAAATCTTCTTGTTAATGGAAATAGACTAAGAATATATCAATGTCCTCTAGATAAGGAAACATTCAACAAATATATGTTGCTATGAGGAAATGGATTCATTGGAGGTGCTCGCTCCTCCCTGTCAGAGTAATTATTATTTTTAATTTAAATAAAGCAATATGATCATGCTTTGATATTCTTCCCTTAGATGTTTTATTTTTAATAACGAAGAAATATTCATTATTTGAATGAACACTAACCACATTTTATTCAAGATTATAGGATGTGGAAATATATGGATATCGGGCGGTGAGCATTCAAGGGTAAGTGAATTTTACTTCTTTATAGATATTTCCTTTTGAATAAATTCCCCATTATATGTACTTATCATGATTAAATCACTACCCAATGTCCAATGCATTTATTGGGAACATCATGTCAAATCTTATGATACAAAGTAGGGGTAATGATTCATAATTATCGAGGAAGCCGCATGTGTCGGGTTTCTCTAAAAGGATGGAATGTTTTATGGGAGGGATAGGTGGCATTACTATTCCTAGTGATTGGATATGTACCATACCATACATTAAAACTTATCACACATACTTGGTCCTGTCAACTTTTCACGCCGCTAAAATTTGCACCGACTACATAAAAATAAAATATTTTGGTGTATTTCATATTGTGACTAACTTATCTCTTCCTTCGTTACTCTGTGAATTTGAACACAATCTTGTCTCTATATTTTCCATTACATGGACTCATCTACACTATGGGAAAAAAAAATCTGAACCAATCTCTCTAGACCCATTGCTCTGAAATACTTCTATTTCCTAGGTATTTTATGATGTCAGTTGGTTGGATTTCATTAGGAAATTTGAAGGTTATTGATGAAAAATTAGTAGATGATTTCCTAGTAAATTTTGAGGCCACCTGTTCACACATTGGGGACAAGCGAGTAGAAATCAATAGTCATAATTTTTAGATTTATCTCATTTTTTAGATTTTTGTCTCAAAGTCATGACTAATGCTCCTCTTAAGGATCTGATTCCCTTATTTCATGAAGATGGTGAAGCTTTTCTAGAGGTTATCCTCACCTCCAATAGTGTTTAGAAAGGGATTAAGAGGGAAATTTTTCCTGGCATTTGGAAAGAGGTAGCTAAATGGGTCAACTGATACTTTATCTACGATGGAAAATCATTTGTTATTAGTGAGGATTCACTAAAAATTCTAATTAATTTAAGGCATGGCTACACAAACCCTACACTTAGGGTTAATTTACCTAAATATTTAGCTAATGCAATCATCAAAGTTGGGAAAAATATAAGAATGGGGTTGGTAAGGTAGCACCGAAATATCCCCAGCTTATTCAGTTTCTCTCCTTACATCAAGTTTTCTACATACCAAAGAGAAGGCTTGAATAGATAAGTGTGGGGAGAGTTCCAAACCAAGAAAACTCAAAAAGGGACCATCTTCCATTATTCAACCCAAGCTCGAGTCAACCTCTCGCCCTTCACAAGAGCATGTGGAGGAACCTCATAGTTTGGGAAAGCCATCTTCTACACCTCAAAATTATAAGAATAATAGCACTTCGCCACTTTTTTCTTCTATTTCATTAAGGCGAGATATAGTCTTGTACATTGCAAAAACCTAGAAGTTCCCATTCAGAATTTTTTTCTAATGATTTTGCTCCTATTCAGAAGATAAGGACTAGGTTGGTACCTTGACTATCCCTAATGACCAGTCTTAAGATGTCACATTTACCATAGTTATCCATGCCACACGTAACTATGATTTGCATGCATCTTTAGAAATAAAATTAGCGGCTCTAGAAATACCCTTTGTACTTGAAACTCAAACCCCAACTCCATAACCGGCAAAGTGATAAAGACTAGTGTCCATGTTTTAAATGAAGATTATGTAGCTAAGTATTACTTGAAATAAATTACCGCCTCAAGGAAAAATTAAAAGGTATGCAAGAAAAACAATTATCTTTGAAAATGACATTCACTCGAGAACAATAGAAATGGTTAGATAAATTACTACTTTACAGGTGTAAGTTAACAACCTTAAAAGACAAAAATATTTAGGCCTTAGAGTTTTGGCTGATTTCAATCAATTATCTCTTCAAAATAAAGAGTTAAAAAAGGAAAACAATAAATTGAAGGAATAGTTTGAGGCCAACACAAATGAGAAAAATAATTTACAATCTCTGTTGGAATCTATTTTTCCTTTGCCCTATAAACTCACGACCTATAGGAAACCCTCTTCTACCTATAGTATGTTTTTTCAGGAACAATTTTACTCTTGGAAATTACTGATATTGTGTAGTCAAGAAGCTTATGAAGCTCTTGATGGTAACACCTTTCTATCAATTGATAAAGACATTCCCTTGACATACAAAATCAGATATGTGAATTATACCTCCATTAAATGCTTGTACCCAATGTTCCTGACTTCTTTATTAACTTTTTTGTGGGATATTTTCAGTTAAAGGCCTTCCAGTCACTACTTAGGAATCAAATTGTGTGGGGTGAAAAAATGGACATTTTTAATCAAACAGCTCACACCATTGGGTTTTACATTAGGCCCACTCATCACAATGATGTGGCCATGAGAAAGAATTTTAGATCTCTTTATTATCAAGATTGTCTTGGGTAGAACACTATAAAAGTCCTATTGAAATGTGTGCAAAAGTTTGAGGACCATAGCCAATAACATTTTGGGGCAGAAAGGAAGGCTTGCGAAAGAAGGTGGGATACTTTGAGTTTAACTCTTGAAATGAAGAGAGGTTATTTCCCTCAAAATTTAAGTTGGATTATGAGACGAGGTGATGCCCTCATCACAATAATTAGACAATTATCATAAAAGAATGACAAGCAACACAGTGATGGATGGGTAGGACTACAAGTGAGACCACCTCTCCTCTTGAGTCCCACTACAACCTGGTAAAACAATATTGCACAGTCAAATGAGAGTTTCACAGCTTGGGTAGAAGTAATTTCAAACACTCAGGGATGTAAGGGAACTAGAAAACAATATGTCAATCAATTTGAGGAGTATGACATGGCTCAAGCAGCTTGGCCAAAGGGCGGACAAAGATGAGTTGCATTGGGACATGCAATAGGTAAAGTACATGGGAGATGATGAGTACATTATTTGGCTTATTTATGTCATTCATATGATTGATAATTTTTCATTTACACATGATTCACTAGTGCATGGGGATGCTTTATATGGTTATATCTTAGTGAGTTTAATGCATTTTCCTTGTCTTTGTTCATGTAACCCATTAACCATATAACTTCCTACTAATTTCCTTTATGAGTGAAATGTGGTAAACGTGTGCAGGATAATAATGAGAATTTACTACCAATTTTGGTGTGCATTCAAGGATCCTGAATCTAAAGTCGGTATGCATCATGTGGAGGAATATTTTCATTAACAAGCCTATAAACATGGGTCTTGTTTCTAGCAAGTTATGTAGGATTTTATGAACCTTAATCGAATATTGTTAGTGGAAAAACTGGTGCCTATCATTTTAGCATGATATGTAACAAACAATGTCTATATATAGACATCTCCTTGAAGAACAATGTAGTAGTTGGATAATATTGATAATCTACAATATAGTTTGTATTAGTTAGTATTTACTTTTCAGATGCACTAAATATGTCATAGAACTTCTTTGAATCAATATAAGTGGAGATCATTTTGAGTACCTCTTGTTGTTAAGATCACCTTTTTCCCAAGGGAGAGCAAGGGCCCACTCAATTGAGGTGACTCGAGGTTATTTATATTTTCACATAAATGTGGTTTTTCGATAAGTAATAATTTTCTTAATTCCTCTATTGTAATTTCCATTTACTATGTTTATTTCCTTTATCATAATTTCCATTCGAGTGTATGTTTCCTTTAAATGTAATTTCAATTCTGAGTGTGTTGTTTTAATTTTGCAAATTCAATTCAAAGTGTGTGTTATTTGAATTCAGTATATTAATTTAGTGTGTGCATTATAACTCTAGTAAATTATTTCCAGTAGATGCATTTCATTACAGTAATTTCATTTCTGTAGCTTAGCATTAAGTTTCCATAGATTAGTAGGAAACGAAGAAAGATCCAATAGGAAACCCCCCCAAAGAAATACCCAACAACATAACTGGTTATATAGGGCTTCATTGCATATAGCCTTAGACACACATCCCTAGTTTATAATGACACTAGTAGAAAAACATGTTAGTTAAATGATTGGAGAACACATCATAAATTTGAAGAATGTATAGACTTGTATGAGCATATGATAAAACAACACAAGAAAGACAAGGGAGCAGTTATGATTAAGATACAACATGCAGATGGTTATCAATGGATGTTGAAGGTTGGGATTAATTCTTAATTATAACTAGTGTTAGTTACCAAATGTGTTGAGGATGTGCATTCTCATGAACCCTCAAGTATAAACCAACTATAAAAAAGAAAGAAGTGATTAATTCCATGTACCACGATGTTGAACACTAGAAAGACGTTTACCTGTAAAACCATGGAAATTATTAGAAATCTAAAAGGAGAGATTCAAATCTTGAAGGAGTAGGTGCACGTGATGGAGTGAGCAAAGAAATTTGAAATCCCATAAAATAACATGGATGATGTAAAGTAGGTATGCCGAATATTGCGATAGGAGAGCATAATCCATCTTTTAAAAGAGTGGTTGAAAGAAAAAGTACCGTGTGCATGTAATGAGTGTGAGAGTAAGATATTTCATGTAAATATTCCTCCCCATAATCATGAGTATGATAAGGAAATTACATTGAATGTGGTCATAGATGGATGACTTCTGAGCAACATTATAATAGATACATGTGCAGAAGCTAATGTACTTGTTGATGTAAAATCACAAAGCACCTCGGATGTTGATCGATTTCTAGGTTGATCATGCTAGCATCCGGTGTGATTGCATAACATTGAATCCTTTCTCCAAGCATGGGACTTGTAGAATTGAGAAAGGAATCTCTAGAGAAGGTTGGTTCCTATTCCTCTGTTCGATGATGCACACAAAAATGTAGAGGGTTTATTCAAAACCTAATCTAATCTGCCAAGGAGACAAGGTAAGAAGATGCGTGGAAAATAAACCTAAGATAATGAGGTGATGCACCAAGGAATGAAGAACACTGTCTTGCTAATAAACATAGACCATTCAAATGTGATGCAAGATCATGCACAAATAACAAAACTTGTAGTGAAAGACCAGGAGGATGCAAATAAACACAAAGAGGGTTGAGAATCATCCACTGATATGCATTACTTGCTCCAAAGATTGATACAATACACTACGAATGCAAAAAGGTAGAGTCACATTACGTTTTAAATGGGAGGTTCGAACTCCACAAATTCGCCGATAGGAGAAGGGAGGAGCAAAACAGAAATGTTCGACCTTTTAAAGAAGCCCCTCCTTACAATATATAAGAAGAATGAGAGAGGGAAGAGAGAGGAAAGTTGAATCTACCACAACCACTTCTGGATTACATTTAACTCATCTCATTATGGTAGAAGTGGTGAATCCTAGCAAAATGGTGGGACCTGCCCAGCGTAAACGGTGAATTGTCCATTGCATTAAAGTTGGTTGTTGAAATGTCGCCTGCTTCTATTATTACGTGCGAGAGGTGTTTCTCAATTTTATCTCTCCAAACTAAACCAAAATGCAAGATTGACCTTGGAATCGTGTAGAGAATTTCACCACCTTTTCGTTGATATAAAGAACACACAAATCGAGCTCGGATCGAAAGATATGGCGATCTGAATATTTAGGGCACAAAAGAGGCCAAAACGGATTTTTGAATTTTTTCCCGCGCTCTGCCACTTGGATGACACGTGTCAAGCTCGATTGGCCATGCAATTCTCTCTCCTCCACCTTTCCGTGGGTTTCCCTTTGAAATTTTGACATTTTTATCACTTTGGGAAATTTTCCATTTTTTCCCCGCGCCCCGCCATTTGGGACACGTGGCATGCTTTGGTTGGTTGACAGGGGTGCGGGGGCATCTTTTACCTTTTAGTTTTTTTGGCCCAGACTTTTGCAAATTTTCCTAAGTCTTCCCTGGCTCCGAACTTCCCCCACCTTAGGACACGTGTCCTGCTCTGATTCATTGGTAGCTTTTCCGGGTCTTCGCGTCCCTCGCGTATTCTTGGCCCGGATGTCCCAAACCGTCTGGGAAAAATTTCTCCGATCCACCCGATTCGGGCTTCCCTGTCCCTCTTTGCGGTAAAGACACATGGCACATTTCCATTGGCTCTTGGTTCCTTCGGATTTTCGTGTCCCATGCGTCCTTTTGGCCCAAATGTCCCGGATGAAATTTTCTTGTTTCGGCCGAACCGGCCGGTTCGGTCCTTCGCAAACTTTTGTCCCAAGCTGTCCTGCATCCTTGGACAATTTTTTCCAAACTTTCCAAAATGGACTACCTTTACTCTCGCCCGCTTCACCTTTTCACATCCTTCACATCCTCACGGCCCGGATGTCCCTTTGTGCATGGATCGCTGGCGCCTTTCGGCCGATTCGTGATTTTACGTCCCAACTGTCCCAAGGACCTCTGGACTAGGACTTAGCTGATTTTCTTCATTTTTTCAGCTCCGAGCACTGGGGAATTTTTTACAACAGTTTGGTGACTCGGCAGGTCACCTACCTACTAGGTAGAAGATCAGTGGCCTTTTAACAATCCATTGGGCATGGAGTAATAACTCGAAACCAACCCGATTTCGATCCCGATCCCGACATCGCAACTCATCCTTTGAGAGCACCGAAGCTCAGAGAAATCTAACCTAGGAGTAACAAAACCTATGCCAAATCACTTAGGAAAGCGAAGCTAACTACAACAAGACAATGTGCATACGCACTTAGAGGAACTGCAAGCTAGGCTAATATTTACAAGGGTAAACCTTTTCCTTTTTTAGTAGCAATGTTTAAGATGGATTCCGTTAACTAGAATCGGGAGTTCTTCTCCATCCAATGCAGACAATTGGAAGGCATTACCACTTTTACATCTTGTTACCATGTAGGGGCCACTCCAAATGGCATCAAACCTGGAATGCCTTCCAGGTTTCACCCGATCTGCATCCCATTTCATAACTAGGTCCCCCTCCTGGAAGGTCCTTGCTCCTGCCTTCTTGTCAAACCATCTTTTTACTAAGGCACGATCCCTTTCAATCATCGAATCGCATGTTTTCTTATTTCTTCCAATTCCATCAACTCTGTGTACCTGGCCTCCATTGGTTTGAACTCAGACAACTCCAACTACTTCATGAGCTCCAATGCTAGAAATTCTAATGATATAGGCAATACCGCCTCTTTCCCATAGACCAATTTGTAGGGAGAACTACCTGTAGACCTCTTTGGTGTTATCCTGTCAGCCCATAATTCTGATTTTAGCTTGGTATGCCATGTCCTTTGGTTTTCATCCAAAGTTCTTTTGATGATCCTTAGAAAATTTTTGTTTGTGGACTCTGCTTGTCCATTACCCTGTGGGTAATAATTTGAAGAGGTGCTTAAATAGATTCCATTCTTGACAGCCCATTATGTAATCTTGGAACCTATGGATGCCAATGCATTATCTGATATGATAGTGGCTTGCACACCAAACCTAGTCACTATTTCTTCATAAAAGTCTAGTATGTTAGACTCACTTGCCTCTTTGAGCGCTACTGCTTCGGTCCACTTAGTGAAATAGTCCGTCACCATAAGAATCCACTTGTGGCCTTGACTCGAATTGGGATTGATGACTCCAATGAAGTCCAGTCCCCATTGCATGAATGGCTGATCTACTGAAATTGGATGAAGGGGCAGTGCTGCTAACCTTCCTTTTCCTATGAAGAATGCACATTTCTTGCACTTTCTTATCCATGTATAATTCATTGAACACTATGGACCAATAATACCCTACCTTCATTATCTTGAGAGTAGTTACTCGTGGGGCGAAATGGCCTCCTGCCTCTCCGTCATGGAACTCATGTAAGATCCTCTCAACTTGACCTGTTCCAATGCATGTTAATAGAACACCATGGATGTCTTTCTTGAACAAGATACCATTAATGAGAACATACGGGATAACTTGTAATCTAAAGTATCTCCTCTTTGCTTTTCTCATTTCTGGAGGGCATAGGCCTGTCTGTAGGAAGTGTATCATATTTTGATTCCAACAGGGAATGGGCACATCATCATTTTCCTATTCTTGACCATCATGTAGTACCAAGGCAGTCTCTTTTTCATCACTGCTTCAACTTGCCGACTCAAGGCTAGTTGTTCGCATAGTCCCTTCCCACGTACTAGTTTGGTGACCTTAATCTCGATGTCATATTCCATGACACGGGTTATCCATCCTGCACGTTTCTCATTCAGATCCTTGTTTAGAAGAAAGTCCTTGACTCCCACATGGGAGACCAATAATTGGATCTTGTTGTTTGAGACCAAATGTCCGAACTTCTTTAAGCTCTGATGACAAAGAAGGACATGTTTTTCAATGAAAGAGTACCTAGTTTTGTATTCCTCCAAGCTTTGATCAAGAAAGCAACTAGTTGTTCTAATCCTTCTTTGTTTTGTTGTGTCAAGATTGCGGAAATTGTGTCTCCACTACCAAAGGCATATAGCATGAAACCCTTGGAGAAGTCGGATTGGCGAGTGGGAGCTTGAGATATAGCCTCTTTTATTGCCTCAAAACTTTCCTTGCCTTTAGATGTCCACTTAAATGCCATGCTCTTTTTAACATCAACGTTATTGGCCTTACAAGAGCTGCAAAGTTTGGAACAAAAGTGTGGACAAAATTGATCCTTCCCAAGAAGCTTTGAAGAGCCTTCTTGTGACTTGGCAATGGCAATGCTCGAATTGCTTCAACTCTTTTTGGGTCAATCGTCAATCCCTCTTTTGAAACAATATGGCCTCAAGTTTTCCCTCGTGAGCCGGGAATATGCATTTTTGGGATTCAATGATACCCCAAATCTTCTACACTCTCAAATACCCGCCTCGGATGAAAGAGGTGATCCACTGCATTTTTGGAGAATACAGTGATGTCATCAAGATATATCAGAACTATTTTATTGATCAACCCCTTGAATGCCATATCCATTGCCCTTTGGAAAGTGGCTCCAGCATTTGATAGGCCAAATGGCATCTTCTTGTAGGCATATGTGCCCCATTTGGTGGTGAAAACCATCTTGAACTGGTCTTCTTCCTTCACCATAATCTGATTGTAGCCTGAGTAGCCATCAAGTAGTGAAAACCTCTCGGAGCCAGCCACAACTTGCAAGATTTGCTCTATAGAAGGGAGTGGGTAATGGTCCTTGAGAGAGGCTCTATTCAAGTCTTGAAGTCAACACACAATCTGATCTCTCCACTCTTCTTTCTGACTGGAACTAAGTTGGCAACCCAACTAGAATGCTTGATTGGAAATATGATCCTTGACTCAATCAGCTTGTCCAATTCTTTCCTCGTGAGAGGCTCCATGTGTGGATTGATTGGTCTTTGTTTCTGACTGACAGGCTTAGTATTTGGATGCAATTCGATGGTATGCTGAGCTAAGTTGGGATTGAAACCTTTCAAGTCTTCATAGCTCCAAGAAAACACGTCAGGGAACTCTTGACATAGTTGTATGAACTCATACCTTTCTTGTTCAGTTGTCATCTTTCCAATTTGCAATGGTTTGTTCTTTTCCACCAAGATGGATACTGAATCCTCTCTCTTGACTTGAATGTTTGCTTTCTCCTTCCTAAAATGATCATTGGGATTAAAAATGGACCCCAAAGTGATAAGTCCCTTGGGCAGCTTATTAGTTCTCAACTGTACCACTTGGTCACCATCTGCTATTCTAATTTTTCTTGATTCTTGGTGAGAACTTGGCTTCTTCTTGTAAGAAATGGATGATTTGCTGGTCATTTTCAAACACTTGCCAACCGGCATTGTTATCTAGACTTTGAAGGCCTCACAATAACATGGATGTTTGGTTGTACCTTGTCTTGTTGAATGCTTTCCACAATGTCAAAGGCTGCCCTACTTGCTGCAAGCCTGTCAGCAGCTTGATTCTCTTTCCTAGGAATGGATTTGATGCCAAAACCTTCAAAATCTTCCATGAGGTCCCACACCCTATTCTTGTAGCATTTGAGTAGATCATTCTTGGTAGCATGCTATCCCTTGACCTGATTTACAATCAATTCACTATCCCCAAAGACTTGCAAGTTCTTTATTTTCTTCTTGATTTCCCAATGCATCCCTTGCACCAAGGCTTCATATTCAGTAGTGTTATTGGAGCATGTAAACTGAAATCTAAAATCTGAATAGTACTTTACTCCTTGAGGTGAAATAAGCACGGCTCCACCTCTTGCACCTTGTCTACTCCTTGATCCATCAAAAAATAGCTGCCATACCTCATTGTCATCCTTGTGGTTTGGCTTGGTGATGCTAGGAATAGGTTGATTTTCTTCGTGTATACAATAGACCCTAGCTCAGATTCTTCTACTTCTTGATAAGGATAAAAAGCATGCATCTTGTTTTCCCATTCATCAAGAGTTAGATCCGGGATGCTTCTAATTTTAGTGTCACTTCATCGAGCTTGGGTGATCTTCTTGATCAAATGCTTTGAGAAATTCGCATTAATCGACTTGGAGTGTAAGGTTCAATATGGAAGTTTGCAATAGGTTCTGACATGATTGTGGCTTTGGTTCCATACCTTGTTCTAAACAGCATGTGTGACCAATCAGCAGACAAATATCCCCCAATCTTGGTTGTGAAGTCCCTTGACAAGCATAGGGCAAAGAGTGGTGGAAGGTCTATGACTGATACATCTTGTAAAACAACAACATTTGGACATGCATGCAAGGTAAGACTCAAGTTTTTAATCACTCCAACTGTTGCTACTACTGTCCCATCTAGCTGTACTACCCCTTTGGATATTGTTTCATATTGGAGCCCTAGCTGATCAGCTATTTGTTTAGGCATTACCGAGCTACTTGCCCCGGAGTCTATCATGCAATTGTGCACTAGCTGATTTCCAATGATTAATGAAACATAGAAAGGAGGGGGTTTCAACATTTTACCTTGCTGTCCTCCATGATTTCCCTCAGGCTGGGAAACATTTATGAGCACTTTTATTGCATTTGAACTTTTGATTCAAAGTTGGTCAGTCCTTCATGGTGGCTTGCAATGAGATCTCTTTGGCCTAGGATGGATAGGGATTCCCACATTGATATATTGACGTTTGTCTTCTTCATCTGATCAATGATACCGAATGGTGATGAAGGATCTCTTTGTTGTCCCTTGGTTTTCACATTCACTCCTTGCATGTGGTCAGCAACAACCGACATTTGAGCTGGCCTAGAGGTTGTTCTTGGCTGCCCTTGTGCATTTGAAATTGGATTTTGCTTGCTAATCATTTGTGGAACCATAGAAGGTTGTGGATTGGTTGGAGATAATGGATGTTCTTCACCCAAATTCCTCCTTTTTGACCTTGTGTTGGCTGTAACACCTTGAGAAACTGCCTGGTTCATGCCACAAAAATCCTCTGCTTGCCAATTTACCAATGTGGTGTCATTTGGGGCTGATTGCTGTTGGAATGTTTCTTGTTGTTGGTTGTTTCCTTGACTACCCTCACCCTCCACACCAGTAGTTGTCACCATTAATGCTTGATTCAAAGCACCATTGAAGCACATGGATTGGTTATGAGGCTCATTGCATGGAAAACACCAGTCATACTCCTGAGCAATGTTGTTTTGTGTTGGCACCAATGCCTTGGAGGCAGATATGGCATTTGGATTATAGGGCTGAAATGGTCTATTGGCAGGAGGCCTTGTTTGATTCATATTTGCAGCTGGATTAGGAGGCCTTTGTGGTTGGTATGGCTGTCTGTTAGGTTGAGCTTGGGGTTGATAAGAAGGTCTAAAACCTTGGGCCTGCTACCTTTTAAGAGTAACCAGCTCATTGCCTAGGTTTTGCAATTGCTTCATGACTTCTTGAAGCTCATTTGGGGCACTTGGAGATGAAGTGGAAGCTTCATTTGAACTCTAATTTCTAGGAGTGGGAGAAGGAGCCAAATTAGGTGCTTGATTGGTGTTTGGACTCTCTAAACTTGGAAATAATGGCATGGGAGGTCTAGGGGCTAGTTTTCCAGCTTGGATCAAACAATTTTCAGCCCTAATGGCAATGCTATAAGCCATAGGGATAGTTATGCCTCCCATGGACTGAATCAACATAGAAATATCAAAATTTAGAGCTTTGAGATAGTAGAGAAAAGCACCTTCTATTGTTGGCCTGACTGCCACTGGAATTCTCTCCCAAGTCTTTTGAAATATGAAGTTGAAATTGGTTAGCTACTCATTGGGAGCTCTCTTGATGGTTGTCAGCTGCTCCAAAAGAGACAAGTTGTATCCCTTTTCTCCAAATTGCTTGTGAAGTGCTATACACAGCTGATTCCAATTTGTGATAGAACCAGCTCCAAGGCTCCTAAACCATTGCAATGCTTTACCCTTGAATGAGGATGCCAGTAACTTGACAGCCACTTGTATCTCATTAATTTCATGAATTACACAAAGGTTGGCAATATCTTTAACATGATCACCTGGAGTAGTCTGATTTTCTCCAGTGAAGTATGGAATGTTCTTCAAGGCTGCAATAGGAATTGGATGTTGTGCATTGAGGGCAAGTGGGCTGCTGCATGTGAAGTTGACATAAGAGTTGTTTTGTGCCATTCTAACTGGTCTTAAAACCCTTGTTGGTGAATGAAAGGCCTACAGTGGAGGAGTTGAGAGAGTTCTGTTTGGTGAAGATGGAGACCTTTGAATCCTTCTTCCTCTTTGCCTTCTTCTTGGAGATAATTGCAAGTATTCAAATAACACTTCTTCTTCTCCAACTCTTGACCTTGTGGTGATTCTTTCATGAGTTTTCAGGCTGCCTTTGCTGCGCAACCAGTTGATTCTTCCTCTTGGAGTCACCGGATATGTAAATAATAGCTCTTTTTAAGCAAGAAAATTGCAGCATATGCACATCAACTTTGCTGCAATAAAAATGAGACCTCTAGTGTCCCACCGGGTGTGCCAAAACTGTTGATGCAAAATCACAGCACCCCTGGATGTTGATTAGATTTCTAGGTTGATCATGCTAGCATCTAGTGTGATTGCATAACATTGAATCCTTTCTCCAAGCATGGGACTTGTAGAATTGAGAAAGGAATCTCCAGAGAAGGCTGGTTCCTATTCCTCTGTTCAGATGCACATGAAAAATGCAGAGGGTTTATTCAAAACCTAATCTAATCTGCCAAGGAGACAGGGTAAGAAGATGCATGGAAAATAAACCTAAGCTAACAGAGGTGATGCACTGAGGAATGAAGAAAACCTGTCTTGCTAATAAACACGAGACCATTCAAATGTGATGCAAGATCATGCACGAGTATAACAAAACTTGTTGTGAAAGACTAGGAGGATGCAAATAAACACAGAGAGGGTTGAGAATCATCCACGAGATATGCATTACTCGCTCCAAAGATTGATACAATACACTAGAGAATGCCAAAAGGTAGAGTTGCATTACATATTTAAATGGGAGGTTTGAACTCCACAAATTCACCTGATAGGAGAAGAAGGGAGGAGCAAAACAGGAAATGTTCGACCTTTTTAAAGAAGCTCCTCCTTACAATATATAAGAAGAATGAGAGAGGGAAGAGAGAGGAAAGTTGAATCTACCACAACCACTTCTGGATTTCATTTAACTCATCTCATTATGGCAGAAGTGGTGAATCCTAGAAAAATGGCGGATCTGTCTAGCGAAATGGTGGCATGCATTGCATTAAAGCTGGTTGTTGAAATGTCGCCTGTCTATTATTACGTGCCAGAGGTGTTTCTCAATTTTATCTCTCCAAACTAGACCAAAATGCAAGATTGACCTTAGAATAGTGTAGATAATTTCACCAGATTTTCATTGATATAAAGAACACACAAATCGAGCTCTGGATCGAAAGATATGGCGATCTGAAGATTTAGGGCACAAAATAGGCCAAAACGGATTTTTGAATTTTTTCCCGTGCTCGCCACTTGGAAGACACGTGTCGAGCTCGATTGGCCGCACAAATCTCTCTCCTCTACCTTTCCGTGGGTTTCCCTTTAAAATTTTGACATTTTTATAACTTTGGGAAATTTTCCATTTTTCCCCGCGCCCCACCATTTGGGACACGTGGCATGCTTTGGTTAGTTGACAAGGGTGTAGGGGCATCTTTCACCTTTTTTTTGTTCCAGACTTTTGCAAATTTTCCTAAGTCTTCCCTGGCTCTAAAATTCCCCCGCCCTAGGACACGTGCCCTGCTCTGATTCGTTGGTGGCTTTTTCGGGTCCTCGTGTGCCTCGCGTATTCTTGGCCCAGATGTCCCAAACCGTCTGGGAAAAATTTCTCCGATCCACCCGATTCGGGCTCCTTGTCCCTCTTTACGGTGAAGACACGTGGCACATTTCCATTGGCTCTCGGCTCCTTTGGCTTTTTGTGTCCCACGCGTCCTTTTGGCCCAAATGTCCCAAACAAAAGTGTCTTGTTTCGGCCGAACCGACCGGTTCGCGTCCTTCACGCACTTTTGTCCCAACTGTCTCTTGATTGCTGGGAAATTTGTTTCAAACCACCCGAAATGGACTACCTTTGCTCTCGGCCACTTCACCTTTTCGCATCCTTCACGTCCTCACGGCCCAGATGTCCCTTTGTTGTGCGGACCGCTTTGGCAGCCTTTGGGCTGATTCGTGCTTTTACATCCCAACTATCCCAAGGACCTCCTAGACTAGGACTTAGCCAATTTTCTTCATTTTTTTGGCCCCAAGCCTAGGGGGGAATTTTTGACAACAGTACTCACACTAGATGATGGAATTAGATGGGAAGACCACCATTATAGCCTTCTTCAAATGTGTTATATATGGCAAATAGAACTAAGGCTAATCCTATTGGGGTATTAAATGATGTGACTATTATAGTTCAAGGAAACAATTTTATTAGGGATTTTGAAGTGTTGGAGTTAGTTGTACCATATAGTTTCCCAACATTACTTGGGCACCCCTGGTGTTATATGAATAATGCAAATTTTTACTTCAATTAGGGGTGATTTAGATTTGAAAACTAATAAGAGCATATTATTATACCATTGATAGATGTAAAGGCTTCCCTTATGTTGATCCTCTAAGTGAAGAATACTTGAAATGGATATATGTGCGTACGATCGAGACCCTAAGGTAATTGAGCCATCTAAGAAAGGAGTGATAAATTGGGATGATGATCATTTAGTTAGTGATATTACAAGTATTTATTATCGTAATTGGGTGTATGGAACATATCAAGTAGTTAGGCGAGAGGTTAAGAAAACATTTAATTGCATGATTAGGCCATGCATGGTTAAGTGCTTAAATTATAACCGGGTACCTCAGTACACTGGTGAAGGAAACCCTTATGTATTTCTATGTTCCATGGAATCCCAAAGTGGAAGGATTTTGGTGACAAAATAAATATGCTATTTTTGTGCTATGCAAGATGAAAACATGTTGGTGCGATACATATAGAAAAACCTATTAGAATGGCACAATGTGATAATCACCTTTTCTACTAGGTTTCTAAGGACAAATGTACCTTCATAGATATGTGAATTCCATGTGAAGTCCCATGCTTCACACCATGTTTGGGAATGTGAGATACTTTGGATGGAGGGGTAGGAGGCCTTACCACCATCATATGGGTATATAATTCTACGTAAGCCTAGGTGGTTGTGCATGTATGGTATGTCCATGTAGAATTAACAAGGGAAACAATTAATTGGTAGGATATGACCTCAAGTATGATTCATAATTTTCATTATTTTTCTACTAAAACTCTAGTCAATGAAGCACTACAGATATGAAGAGACTTACTTTTGGTGATAGTAAGAAGGCTAAGGAACTCATGTTCTATATGTTTGGAGATTTGGATTTAGAGGCACGCCTTGACCTTAAAGAGACTAAAGAAGAATAAATGGTATGCACCTGGGAAACAAAGGAAAAGGGTAAACTAGTGTGCATGAGATGATGATGATGATGATGATGATCATGATCATGAGGATAATAAAATGGATGTTAACTATTGGTTTCTCAAACGTGCACTCGTGTCTCAAATCTCAGAAGGCCCGAGGTGTTTAAGACTGCAATGGAACCATCCCCAAGTTGTGGGACCTTGTGAGCTTTAGATGGATCTCCAAAAAGGCCGGTGTCTCTATCTATCTCTCTGCTACCATACTCTAGTGCTTAAAGGAAAAAACTAAGCTAATGATGCCAAGGGACCAAGGAAAGAAGGATAACATGAAAGAAACTACGCTAAAATGGGATAGCACCAGAAAAGAGGGATGAACACTATCTATTCTGAGTGAGAATGACAAGAAATGTGTGAAAGGAGGATATACATGAATAGCATAGAAAAATACGCATTCACCGAGATCATTCTCATGGAACACAACCAAATATGGAACTACAGGGGACCTAAAGTAGCACAACCAACACACAACACAAAATAAAATGCAAGAAGAAGGAATGTAAAAATGTTATGACAGAGAATAATCACAAAACGATCATTCTATTACTTCCATAAATGCACAGAGCTGTTCAATGATGATGAAGGAGGATGATATCCACATGTAAGAGCCAAAATAGAAGTCTCAGAACTCAAAATATAGAAAATATGGAGTCTTTAGAAAAATGCACAAGGATACAAAGTGTCCAACATAAAAAATGATCCTTGCTCTTACATTTATAGATGAATCCATGGAGGAAGAAGGGAAAAGGAGGGAAAACTAGAATTTGAAACACAACCACCAACAAGAAGCATTTAATGTCTACAAATCCACTTAGAAATCTATGAAATACGCTTCCCCATGCCTATTTGATGTGTTGAAGACAAAGGAGGGCAGATCATACCAAATTGGGTGGTTGGAGCAATTAGATATGCTCATCAATGTTTAGAAATATGTTTTCCTATTTCTCACCTACCATATCCACCAAAATTTGAATTTTAAAATTCTGACATTGTAGTTGATGTCATTATCTCTTTGAAAAGTCCAAGAACATGCCAATATGAGCTCTATAGTAGAAGATATGGCTGTCAAAAGATGTCATAATCATTTGCGCACACAAAACACGTGGCGCGCATAGATTGGCTAAGATGATAGCCAATTATACAACTATTTTTCATTTCTAAAATGTGACAATCATTGATTTATTGCAAGGATTTGGTGCCCTGTTTACGTGCTTTGGTAGTCATCGGGGTGACACAATTAAGCATGTCAAAAGATGATCTGGCATAGAAGGGCATGAGGGAAGGGTGCACGAGAGAAAACAAAGGAAGGAATAGAGGAGCATGCTTAATACACACGGGGAGATGAGGAAAAATGGTGAGTAGAGAATGTATGGTCAAGGTACAACTATTACAAGGTAATGGGTGTGTTGTTCGAAGGGCTAAGGAATTAGTAGTAAGTGCGAGGCACACGGGATGGGAAGAAGCTATCTAGGAAGAAGGTGAATGTGTGGAAGGTGGGCATAAGGGATAAGTGGAAGGAGAAAAGGAAAGGGGCATGCATGTAAACTGTAACCAAGGGAATGTGCCAAGAGATATTGAGCGTGCGTAATTCTTCAATGAATAAGCTGTTATCAAAATAATGTCATACTTATTTTTAATAACCCCTTCTCCTTTTCCTTTGTTGGTACTTAAAATGAATTTTTGCATACTTCAAGGACTCAAAATTTTTTTGGTATGATTCCATCAAATAGAGAATTTTCTTACCTTTGAGTAAAGGTAAAAATTTCCTCCTAACTCATAATTTTTGAGTTATGGCTCGGTGGGGTTTGAGGGGAAATTTTCCAAAGCGGGCCCACTGCCCAATGAGAAGGTGTCATGTGTCGGAGTCGGAGCGATGGGTGTCGGGAAGATTTTGGAGTTTTGGGTGCTTTGGTCAAAAGGGCGCAAAGGCAAAATTTTTTTTTCGGGCCCGCGGAGGAGAAGGAAAAGAAATTGTTTGAGGTCTGTGCCTAGTTAGGATATGCCACATGTCTTGTCAGAAGTGGGAGTCGACAGTGGAAATATTTTTGATTTTTACCAAAACCAAAAAGCGCAAAGGGAAAAAATAGGAGTGCACCCCTGCCGAGTAATGTGAAGGCACCACGTGTCAAATCGGCGGGAGTCGGGACGGTAGAAGGATTTTGGAAAATTTTCCAAAGTGATGAAAAAGGTCAAAGGAAAAAGTTAAACCACATCTCCATGAAGAATGAGATGGTGCCACATTTCCACGTCGGTAGTGGAGGTCGGGCCCACGGAGGTAAATTGGGAAATTTTCCCAATGAAAAATTTAAAAGGAAAAGGACAAGTCTTCACCCGAAGATGAATTAGAAGTCGCCACGTGACTCAAAGTGGTGGACCCACTTTGAGTTTTTTGGGAAATTTTTAAAAATGCAAACGTCAAATTTTGCCCCATGGACTCATTTTAAAAATCTGATTTTACCGCCAAGTGTGCCCTAATTTCGTGCCTTAAATTTGTACCTAAATTTATGCACCGATTTTTCCTAAATCTTCACATGGGCATATCTTTCGATCTAGAGATCAAATTTGGGAAAAATTGGACTCGTTGGAAAGATCTTGATCTCCTCTATGCATTGGAGGCATAAAAACATCATTTTTTTACAATTTTTGATTGGGAAAAATCCATAAACATATTTCATTCCTTTAATATGAACCAAATTGCTTCAATGAGATGTTTTTTCTCAATCCACCATGGTTGCCTTCTCCCACACACCAGATAAGGATGAAGAATCAACTCGACTTGATTAGGAAAAACCTAAAAATGTATCCTCATGCCATTAATCCAAAATCAGATTGCTTTAAAAGCTGTGTTTCACCAAATTCATCATTTTTTCTCCAACACGCCAAAATAGAAGCAGAGGAGTCATTTTGATGGGTTTGTAGGGTGATTTGAAAGGATTAATGGCGGGTGGTTGAGCCTAGAGATCTGATTTGCTTCCTCCTCTATTTTCTCTCTCTTACTTCAGCTATAAATGCAAAGGATTCGATCCTTTGTTTTGTTAGATGTTTTTCTCTTACAAGCTCTCATTTTCTCCTTAGCAGGTGGATTTGAAGGAGTTTTAGACCTCTCATATAGGCTGCAGCACATATTTTTGCCTCCTTGCCATTGTAATGCATCATATTAAAAACTAGGAATGATAATGCATGCTCTGTGAATGATTTTTCAATCCTTTCATGTGTTATTATTATCTTCTAATCCTTCATTATATCTTGGCAATCTGTACATGTTTTGTGTTACATTCTTATGATCTGTGTTTATTTGCAAAATAGAAGTTCATCACTCCTTTGGTGTATCACCATTTTAGCTTAGTTTTGTTTCCTTTTGTATCTTTTAAATTTTTCTCCTTGGAATATAGAGTAGGATTTAGCATTGAACCTCTGTAAAATTCATGCATACACCTAAACAGAGGGGTAAGAACTAGCTTTCTCTAGAGATTTTTCTCACCTTCCAAGGTCCCACACCTTAGAGGAAACTCAATGTCGTGCATTCACACCAAATTGAACATCTGTCTATAGAAGATATGAGGGTCGATTTGAGGGTGCTGTGAATTTGCACTAACAGTTTTGGTACGCCCAGTGGGACCTTAGATTTCTTCATCTTTATTACAACAAAGTTGATGTGTAATTGTTGTAAATTCTTGCTTGTAAGAGCCTTGATTTGTACATCTGGTGACTCTAAAGGGATAGAATCGATTGGTTTCAGTGAGTCCTGAGCTTGAAGATTTATGATAAGGATCCAAACAAGGTCAAGGGCTAGAGAAGAGGGATTATCTAACTATCTGAAATTATCCCTAGAAAGAAGAGAAAGTGGAATAAGGATTCAAATGTATCCATTTCCACCAAACAAAACTCTATCAACTCCTCCACCTGGTAGACCTTTCATCCAATCAACAAGGGTTCTCAGGCCAATCATAATGGCACAACCCAATCCTTATGTCAAATTTACTAATAGTAGCCCACTTGCTCTCAATGCACAAAACCCAGTTCTAATTGCAGCATTGAAGAACATCCCATACTTTACTGGATAGATTCATACAACTCTTGGTGATCATGTCAAAGACATTGCTAATTTTTGTGCAATCCATGATATTGTTGAGATGGAAATTGCTGTCAAATTGTTGGCATCTTCATTCAAAGGGAAAGCCTTGCAATGGTTCAGGAGCCTTGAGGCAAACTCTATCCAAAATTGGAACCAATTGTGCATAGCCCTCCATAACCAATTTGGAGAGAAAAGGGACAACTTGTCTCTATTGGAGTAACTGATAACTATCTAGAGATCTCCCAATGAGCAACTAACAGACTTCAATTTCAGATTTCAAAGAACATGGAATAGAATCCCATTGGTAGTGAGGCCAATAGCTCAAGGTTTTTTCTTATACTTTCTCAAGGCTTTAAATTCTAACATTTCTATGTTGATCTAATCCATGGGAGGTGTAACTCTACCTGCAGCTTACAACATCGCCATTAGGGCTAAGAATTGTTTGATCCAAGCTGGTAAACTTGCACCTAGGCCTCCTATGCCCTTATATCTAGAGTTGGGAAGCCCAAGTACTAGTCAAGCACCTACTTTAGCTCCTATTCCCACCCCTAGAAACTAGAGTTCAAATGAAACTTCTACTTCATCCTCTAGTGCCTCAAATGAGCTCCAAGAAGTTATGAAACAATTACAAAATTTGGGCAATGAGCTGGTTATGCTCAAGAGACAGCAAGCTCAAAGTTTTAGGCCTTCTTATCAACCTCAAACTCAGCCTAATAGACAACCATATCAGCCTAATAGGCCACCCAACCCAACTACAAATCAAAATCAAGTAAGGCCTCCTGCCAATAGACCATTTCAGCCCTATAACCCCAATGTTGTATCTACCTCTAAAGCCTTAGTGCCAGTGTAAAATAATATAGCTCAAGAGTATGACTGGTGTTTCCCATGCAATGAACCTCACACCAATTTATGTGCTTCAATGGTGCTTTGAACCAATCCTTGATGGTGACAAGAACTCGGTGTAGAGAGTGAAGTGAGTGTTATCCAAAATGGTACCCACTCATTTTTGTGGCTAACTCCTTGTGTTCTTGCCTCTCTTGTGCCTCAGTCTACATTTTTGATTTTTAGGCACTCAAGGCTTTTTGGAAATGGCATTATCAAATAGAGCTCTCTCTCATCTTTCTAGAAAGGTAAAGGTTGCCTCCTAACTCCTTATATGTTTCAAATTATGGCTCAGCGGAATTTTTGGGGAAAATTTTCTAATTTGAGGCCAGCAGCCAATAGGAAGCTGCCACGTGGCAGAGGAGTTCGAGGGTCGGAGGCAAATTTGAATTTTTTCCAAAAGAGTATAAAAAGGTCGATTTTCAAAGGAAAATCCATGGAAAAGAGAAGGAGAGAGAATTCCAAAGTGAATCAGAGCTTTCCAAGTGGCATCCGACTAGCAGAGCACGGGGAATTTTTGAAAGATTTTCCAAAGACGAAAAAAAGGTAAAATTTGAAAATTTTTCCTGCCGATCCGTTTTTGGGCCATTTTTGCCCTAAATCTTCAAATGATCATATCTTTTGATCCAGAGCTTGGATTTTCACGTTCTTTATATCATTGGAAATCTGTTAAAATTGTATACATGATTCCATGGTCAATTTATAATTTTGGTTTAGTTTGAGAGAGAAAAATAAAAACGGTTAAGCACGTATCCATGGCCGAAATGACATTTCAACAACCAAATTTAATACGTAATGGGTCGCATTCTTCTCCAATATGGTCAAAAATTATAGGGTATGGGTTTGTAAGGTCCTCCATGCTATTTTAATGCATTTTCCATAAATAAGGAATGGGCTCCCACGATTTTTATGTTTTCTCTCTCCAGGCTCGACCCATACACCTTGTAAAAGCCAAATTTGGCTCATTTTTTCATGGTTGAACACTTTTTGGCATTGTAAACTTCTTCTTTCACCTCCAGCAAGTGATAGTTGTAAGAATTAGACCTTTTTCATAGTTTGTAATAGGTTTATACCTCTTTGATGGTGGAATGCAAGAGATTTTTACATGGAATTGATAGTGCAAACTCTGTGAATGCTTTCATCCTCTGTTTGTATTGTTTTACTTCATTTTAAGATCTCTAATTACATCTATCAGCTTGTGTATGTTTTCCTTGTTGCATTTCATGAATTTGTGTCTATTTACATGGAAAAAAATGTTTCACCACTCCTTTTGGTGCATCACCATCTTTAGTTTAGTTTCATTTTTGCATTTTTATCCCTGTCTCCTTGCAATTTAGAGTAGGATTAGGATCTGAACCTCTGTAGTTGTGCAAAATATAGATCTAAATCAGAGGATTTTGAGGAACCAGCCTCTAATCTGGAGATTCCTCTCTCATTTTCACAAGTCCCACACTTGGAGAGAGGTTTCCATGTTGTGCAATCACACTGGATGCCTAAAACATCAATTCAGAACCTTGATTTGCATCCAGGGGTGCTGCTGATTTGCAACAACAGTTTTGGCATGCCTGGTGGGACCTTAGAGGTCTCATTTTTATTGCAGCAAAGTTGATGTGCATCTTCTGCAATTTTCTTTCTTGAAAAGAGCTATAATTTGCATATCTGGCAACTCCAAGGGGAAGAATCAACTGGTTTCAGCAGTGCAGGCCTGAAAACTCATGAGAAGAATCACTACAAGGTCAAGAGCTGGAGAAGAAGAGGTGCTATTTGAATATCTGTAGTTATCTCCAAGAGTAAGGAAAAGTGGGAGGAGAATCCAAAGGTCTCCATCTCCACCAAACAGAACTCTCTCAACTCCTCCACCTGGTAGGCCTTTCATTCAATCAACAAGGGTTCTAAGACCAATTAGAATGGCACAAAACAACCCCTATGTCAACTTCACAGGCAGCAGCCCACTTGCCCTCAATGCACAACATCCAATTCCAATTGTAGCCTTGAAGAACATTCCCTACTTCACTAGAGAAAATCAGACTACTCCAGGTGATCATGTTAAAGACATTGCCAATCTTTGTGCAATTCATGAAATCAATGAGATGCAAGTGGCTGTCAAATTGCTGGCATCTTCATTCAAGGGGAAAGCATTGCAATGGTTTAGAAGCCTTGGAGCTGGTTCTATCACAAATTGGAATCAGCTATGTATAGCACTTCATGAGAAATTTGGAGAGAAGGGAGACAACTTGTTTTTTGGAGCAGCTGACAACCATCAAGAGAGCTCCCAATGAGCAGCTGACCGATTTCAACTTCAGATTTCAAAAGACTTGGGAGAGAATTCCAGTGGCAGTCAGACCAATAGCAGAAGGTGCTTTTCTCTACTATCTCAAAGCTCTAAATTTTGATATTTCTATGTTGATTCAGTCCATGGGAGGCATAACTATCCCTATGGCTTATAGCATTGCCATTAGGGCTGAAAATTATTTGATCCAAGTTAGAAAACTAGCCCCTAGACCTCCCATGCCATTGTTTCCAAGTTTAGAGAGTCCAAATACCAATCAAGCACCTAATTTGGCTTCTTATCCCACTCCTAGAAATTAGAGTTCAAATGAAGCTTCTACTTCATCTCCAAGTGCCCCAAATGAGCTTCAAGAAGTCATGAAGAAACTGCAAAACCTAGGCAATGAGCTGGTTACTCTCAAGAGGCAACAAGCCCAAGGTTTTAGACCTTCTTACCAGCCCCAAGCTCAGCCTAACAAGCAGCCATACCAACCACATAGAACACCTAATCCAGCTGCAAATATGAATCAAACAAGGCCTCCTGCTAATAGACCATTTCAGCCCTACAATCCAAATTCCATATTTGCCTCTAAGGCATTGGTGCCAACACAAAACAACATTTCTCAAGAGTACGTGATGTTTTCCATGCAATGAACCTCATAAACAATCCATGTGCTTCAATGGTGCTTTAAATCAAGCATTAATGGTGACAACTACTGGTGTGGAGGGTGAGGGTAGTTAAGGAAACATCCAACAACAATAAATATTTCAACAACAATCAGCCCCAAATGACACCACGTTGGTAAATTGGCAAGCAGAGGATTTTTGTGGCATGAATCAGGTAGTTTCCCAAGGTGTTGCAGCCAACACAAGGTCAAAAAGAAGGAATTTGGGTGAAGAACAACCATTAGCTCCAACCAATCCACAACCTTCCATGGCTCCACAAATGGTTGGCAAGCAAAATCCAATTTCAAATGCACAAGGGCAGCCAAGAACAGCTCCTAGACCAACTCAAATACCATTTATTACTACCCACGTGGAAGAAGTGAATGTACAAGCAAAGGGACAGCAAAGAGATCCTTCATCACCATTCAGTATCATTGATCAGATGAAGAATACAAATGTTAATATATCAATGTGGGAATCCCTATCTATCCTAGGCCAAAGAGACTTGTTACAAGCTGCCATGAAGGACTGGCCAACTTCGAATCAGCAAGTTCAGATGCAAGAGAAAGTGCTCATAAAATGCAGCCCAGCCTAAGGGAAATCATGGAGGATAGCAAGGTAAAATGTTGAAGCCCCCTCCTTTCTATGTTTCATTAATCATTGGAAATTAGTTAGTGCACAATTGCATGATAGATTCTGGGGCAAGTAGCTCAGTGATGCCTAAACAAATAGCTGATCAGCTAGGGCTCCAGTATGAAACCATATCCAAAGGGGTAGTGCAGCTGGATGGGACAGCAGTAACAATAGTTGGGGTGATTAGAAACTTGAGTCTTACCTTGCATGCATGTCCAAATGTTGTTGTTTCACAAGATGTATCAGTCATAGACCTTCCACCACTCTTTGCCCTATGCTTGTCAAGGGACTTCACAGCCAAGATTGGGGGATATTTGTCTGCTGATTGGTCACACATGTTGTTCAGAATGAGGTATGGAACTAAGGTTACAATCAGGTCTAAACCTATTACAAACTTCCACATTGAGCCTTACACTCCAAGTCAGATCAACACCAATTGTTTAGCATTTGATCAAGAAGACCACCCAAGCACCGATGAAGCTGACACCAAGGTTGGGAGTATCTCGGATCCAACTCTTGATGAATGGGAAAACAAGGTACATGCTTTTGATCCTTATCAAGAAGTAGAAGAATCTGAGCTAGGGGTCTATTGTATACATGAAGAAAATCAGCCTATTCCTAACATCACCAAGCCAAACCACAAGGATGACAATGAGGTATGGCAGCTATTTTTTGATGGATCAAGAAGTAGACAAGGTGCAGGAGGTGGAGCCATGCTTGTTTCACCTCAAGGAGTAAGGTACTATTCAGCTTTTAGATTTCAGTTTGCATGCTCCAATAACACTGCTAAATATGAAGCCTTAGTGCAAGGGATGCATTGGGCAATCAAGAAGAAAATAAAGAACTTGCAAGTCTTTGGTGACAGTGAATTGATTGTAAATCAGGTCAAGGGACAACATGCTGCCAAGAATGATCTACTCAAGTGCTACAAGAACAGGGTGTGGGACCTCATGGAAGATTTTGAAGGTTTTGGCATCAAATCCATTCCTAGGAAAGAGAATCAAGTTCTTTGACAGCTTACAGCAGTAGGGGAAGCCTTTGACATTGTGGAAAGCATTCAACAAGACAAGGTACAACCAAACATCCATGTGATTGTGAGGCCTTCAGTGCCAGATAACAATGTCAGTTGGCAAGTGTTTGAGAATGACCAGCAAATCATCCATTTCTTACAAGAAGAAGCCAAGTTCTCAGCTAAGAATCAAGAAAAATTGGAACAGCAGTATGGTGACCAAGTGGTACAGCTGAGAACTAACAAGCTGCCCAAGGGACTTATCACTTTGGAGTCCATTTTTAATCCCAATGATCAGTTTAGAAAGGAGAAAGCAAACATTCAGGTCAAGAGAGAGGATTCAGTATCCATCTTGGTAGAAGAGAACAAACCATTGCAAATTGGAAAGATGACAACTGATCAAGAAAGGTATGAGTTCGTACAGCTGTGTCAAGAGTTCCCTGATGTGTTTGCATGGAGCTATGAAGATTTGAAAGGTTTCAATCCCAACTTAGCTCAGCATACCATTGAATTGGATCCAAATACTAAGCCTGTCAGGTAGAAACAAAGACCAGTCAATCCACACATGGAGCCTCTCATGAGGAAAGAATTGGACAAGCTGATTGAGTCAAGAATCATATTCCCAATCAAGCATTCTAGTTGGGTTGCCAACTTGGTTCCAGTCAGAAAGAAGAGTGGAGAGATCAGATTGTGTGTTGATTTCAAAGACTTAAATAGAGCATCTCTCAAGGACCATTACCCACTCCCTTCCATGGAGAAAATCTTGCAAGTTGTGGCTGGCTCCGAGAGGTTTTCACTACTTGATGGCTACTCCGGCTACAATCAGATTATGGTGAAGGAAGAAGACTAGTTCAAGACAGCCTTCACAACCAAATGGGGGACTTTTGCATATAGGAAGATGCCATTTGGGCTGTCCAATGCTGGTGCTACCTTCCAAAGAGTAATGGACATGGCATTCAAAGGTTTGATTAACAATGTGGTGCTGATTTACCTTGATGATATCACTGTTTTTTCCAAAAATGCAGCAAACCACCTCTCTCATTTGAGACAAGTTTTCATGAGGTGTAGGAAATTTGGAGTGTCTTTGAATCCTAAGAAGTGTATCTTTCTTACACATGAAGGAAAGCTCCTTGGCCATATTGTCTCCAAAGAAGGATTAGCAATTGATCCAGAGAGAGTCGAAGCCATAAGAGCACTACCATTGCCAAGCCACAAGAAAGCCCTTCAGAGTTTCTTGGGGAGGATAAACTTTGTTTGGAGGTTTGTCCCAGATTTTGCAGCCCTTGTCAAGCCCATCACCAAAATGTTAAAGAAGAGCATGGCTTTCAAGTGGACAGCAGAAGGCAAGGAGAGTTTTGAAGCAATCAAAGAAGCCATTTCTCAAGCACCAACTCTCATCAACCAGACTTCTCCAAGGATTTCATCCTCTATGCATTTGGAGGTAATGACACTATTTCTGCCATTTTGGTACAATAGAACAAGGATAATGATGAGTAGCCAATTTCCTTCTTCAGCCAGAGCCTAGATGACTATGAGGTGAAGTACTCTTTTATTGAGAAGCATGTCTTTGGCAAGAATCGAAGCTTGAAGAAATTCAAGAATTTAGTCTCAAACAACAAGGTCCATTGCTGGTCTCACATGCTGGGTTAAGGACTTCCTCCTCAACAAAGATTTGAGCGAGAAAATGGTAGGTTGGATCACCCGTGTCATGGAGTATGACATTGAGATCAAAATCACCAAGCTAGTAAGAGGAAAAGGATTGTGTGAGCAGATGGTTTTGAGGAAGCAAAAAGAAGCATGCAATGAAGGAGAGGTTGTTTTGATAGTTCAAGATAGCCATGAGCCATGTGGCACTCAAGAAGAAAACAATGCTGCCCCCACTCCTTGCTGGACCCAAGGTATAATGCACTTCCTAAGCATAGGCCTATGCCCTCCAGAGATGAACAAGACCCAAAGAAGACACTTCAGATTGCAGGCTATCCCATATGCCATTGTTGATGGAGTTTTGTTCAAGAAAGATGTGAATGGAGTGCTGCTAAGATGCATTAGCACAAATCAGATTCATAGGGTGTTGGAAGAGTTCCATGGTGGATCAGCTGGTGGTCATTTTACACCAAGAGTGACAGCTCTAAAAATCATGAAGGCTGGTTATTATTGGCCTAAAATTTTCAGTGATTGCTATGCATGGATCAAGAGGTGTAAGAATTGTGCATTCTTCATAGGAAAAGAGAGACTTGCTACCCTTCCATTGCATCCAATCTCAGTTGACCAGCCATTCATGAAATGGGGTTTGGACTTCATTGGAGTCATTAATCCTAATTCAATTCAAGGGCACAAATGGATTTTGACAGCCACGGACTACTTCACCAAGTGGACTGAAGCAGTAGCACTCAAAGAAGCAAATGAGTCCAGCATCTTAGACTTTTATGAGGGGATAGCAACCAGATTTGGTATACCAACTACAATATTCTCCAGATAATGCATTGGCATTCATTGGATCCAAGGTGACTGAGTGGGCTGTCAAGAACGGGATCTACCTAAGCACTTCATCAAACTATTACCCTCAAGGTAATGGCCAGGCCGAGTCTACAAACAAGAACTTGTTGAGGATCATTAGGACTCTTGATGAGAATCAGAGGTCTTGGCATACCAAACTAAAATCAGCCTTATGGGCTGATAGGATAACTCCCAAGAGATCCACAGGTAACTCTCCATTCAAACTTGTTTATGGAAGAGAGGCAATCTTGCCCATGTCACTTGAGTTGCCAACATTGGAACTCATGAAGCAATTAGAGTTGCTAGAGTTTGAGCCCATGGAGGTGAGATATGTAGAGTTGATGGAGCTGTAGGAGGTCAGAAATCAGGCATCCCAAGCAATGGAAAAGGATCAAGCTTTGATCAAAAAGACCTTTGATAGGAAGGCCAAGGATAGATCTTTTTAGGTTGGAGATCTAGTGTTGAAATGGGATGTGGATAGAGCAAAATCAGGAAGGCATTCAAAATTTGATGCCATTTGGAGTGGCCCATACATGGTCATGAAGTGCAAGAATAGCAATGCTTTCTAATTGGCCTCATTGGATGGTGAAGAACTGCAGATTCCAGTCAATGGAATCTATCTCAAGTGTTGCTTCTAGAGGGAAATTTACCACCTTGTAAATATTAGATTATATTTTCATTCCTCCAAGTGCTTTGCACATTGTTTTGTTGTAGGTTAGTTTTGCTTTCCCTAAGTGCTTTGGCATAGCTTGTTGTCCTTGGAGATGTTTTGCAGTCCTTGCTTCCATCATGTGATATTCCATCTTCCTCCTTGCACATTCTAAGTCAGTTGAGGTTCTAAATAGAATATTTGATGACTCCATGCCCAATGGACTACTTCAGGCAACTGGTATTTTCATCTAGCAGGCAGATGACCCCTCTGAGTCACCAAAATTGTTATCCAAAATGGTGCCCCAGCTTGTTTTTTGTGGCTAACTCCTTGTGTTCTTGCCTCTCTTGTGCCTCAGTCTACATTTTTTGATTTTCAGGCACTCAAGGCTTTTTGGAAATGGCACCATCAGATAGAGCTCTCTCTCAGCTTTCCAGAAAGGTAAAGGTTGCCTCCTAACTCCTTATATTTTTCAAGTTATGGCTCGGTGGAGTTTTTGTGGAAAATTTTCCCATTTGAGGCCCGCAGCCAATAGGAAGCTGCCACGTGGCAGAGGAGTTCGGGGGTCGGAGGCAAATTTGAATTTTTCAAAAGAGTATAAAAAGGTCGATTTTCAAAGGAAAACCCACGGAAAAGAGAAGGAGAGAGAATTCCAGAGTGAATCAGAGCTTGCCACATGGCATCCGACCAGCGGAGCATGGGGAATTTTTGAAAAAATTTCCAAAGACAAAAAAAGGTAAAATTTGAAATTTTTTCCCGCCGATCCGTTTTTGGGCCGTTTTTGCCCTAAATCTTCAAACGATCATATCTTTTGATCCAGAGCTTGGATTTTCACGTTCTTTATATCATTGGAAAGCTGTTAAAATTCTCTACATGATTCCATGGTCAATTTTTAATTTTGGTTTAGTTTGAGAGAGAAAATTAAAAATGGTTTTGATACGTGTCCATGGCCAGAAATGACATTTCAACAACCAAATTTAATACAGAATGGGTCGCATTCTTCTCCAATATGGTCAAAAATGATAGGGTATGGGTTTGTAAGGTCCTCCATGCTATTTTAATGCATTTTCCATCAATGAGGAATGGGATCCCACGTTTTTTATGTTTTTCGCTCCGGGCTCGACCCATGCACTGTAAAAGCCAGATTTGGCTCATTTCTTCATGGTTGAACACTTTTTGGCATTGCAAACTTCTTCTTTCACCTCCAGCAAGTGATAGTTGTAAGAATCAGACCTTTTTCACAGTTTGTAATAGGTTTATACCTCTTTGATGGTGGAATGCAAGAGATTTTTACATGGAATTGACAGTGTAAACTCTGTGAATGCTTTCAGTCCTCTGTTTGTATTGTTTTACTTCATTTTAAGACCTCTAATTACATCTATCATCTTGTGTATGTTTTCCCTTGTTACATTTCATGAATTTGTGTCTATTTACATGGCAAAAAATGTTTCACCACTCCTTTTGGTGCATCACCATCTTTAGTTTAGTTTCATTTTTGCATTTTTATCCCTGTCTCCTTGCAATTTAGAGTAGGATTAGGATCTGAACCTCTGTAGTTGTGTAAAATATAGATCTAAATCAGAGGATTTTGAGGAACCAACCTCTAATATGGAGATTCCTCTCTCATTTTCACAAGTCCCGCACTTAGAGAGAGGTTTCCATGTTGTGCAATCACACCTGGATGCCTAAAACATTAATTCGTAACCTTGATTTACATCTAGGGGTGCTTGATTTGCAACAACAGTGAGTCAAGAAAAAAACCAACAACAAGGGACATCTCAACAAGATACAACTCCAAATGAGACTACACTTGTGAATTGGAAGGTGAAGATTTTTGTGGTATGAATCAAACACCTTCTGAGTGTAGCAGCTAACACATGGTCAAAGAAGAGGAATATTAGTGAAGGGAAATCATTAGATCCAAGCGATTCACAACCTTCCATAACTCCACAAGTTGTTGGCAAGTAAAATGCAACTCCAAATGTGTAAGGACAGCCCAAGCCACCTTTTAGACCAGCTCAAATGTCGGGTTGTTATAGCCCATGTACAAGAAAAGAATGTGTGGACTAAAATGCAGCAAAGAAATGGTTCATCCCCATTTAACATCATTGAACAAATGAAGAATACCAATGTGAACATATCTAGGTGGAAGTCACTATCCATCCTAGGACAAAGGCATCTATTACAAGCTACCATGAAGAATTGGTCAACTTCAAATTAGCTAGCTCATATGTAAGATAAGGTACTCACAAATTCTACTCTGAGGGGAATCATCGAGAGACGAAAGGTAAAAATTTGAAGCCCCCTCCATTCTATGTTTCATTGATCATTGGGGATAAACTAGTACATAATTGTAAGATTGATTCTGGGGAAACTAGTTCTATGATGCCCAAAAAAATAGTTGATCATCTAGGCCTTCAATATGAAGTCATATCCAAAGGGGTGGTGCAATTAGATGGGACAATAGTAACAACAGTTGGGGTAATTAAATATTTTAGCCTTACTTTGCATGCATGCCCTAATGTCACTGTTTTGCAAGATGTGTCGGTGATAGATTTTCCACCACTCTTTACCATATGTTTGTCGTGGATTTCATAGCTAGAATTGGTGGCTACCTATCTCGCATTGACCGGTCACACATGTTGTTTAGGACAAGGTATGGAGCCAATGCCACAATCATTTCCGAACCTATTGTAAAATTTCACATTGATCCTCATACTCTAAGCGCAATCAATTCCAATTGTTCAACGTTTGATCAAGAGGATTATCCAGCACACATGAAGCCGACGCCAAATTTGGAAGCATTCCATATTTGAATCTCTATGAATGGGCAAGAAAGGTACATGATTTTGATCCCTATAAGGAAATAGAGGAATCGAACTAGGTAACTATTACATGCATGAAGAAAATCAGCCTCTTCCTAAGCATCACCAAGCCATACCATAAATATGAAAATGAGGTATGGCAGTTTTTCTTTGATGGATCAAGAAGTAGACAATGTGCAACAGGATTAGCTATGCTTGTTTCACCTCAAGGAATTAAGTATTATTTATCTGTTAGATTTTAGTTTACATGTTCTAACAACACCTGTCAAATATGAGGCTTTGATACATGGATTGCATTGGTCAAGGAAGAGAGGCATCAAAAACTTAGAAGTATTTGGTGATAGTGAGATGATTATTAATCAAGTTAAAGGACAACATTCTACCAAGAATGACTTGCTCAAAATTTATAGGAATATGGTGTGGGATCTCGTTGATGATTTTGGGGGCTTTGGCATTAACTCCATCCTTAGGAGAGAGAACCAAGATGTTGATAGGCTTACACCAGATTAGAGTGACTTTGATGTTGTGGAGAGTATCAAAAGAGATAAGCGTAGCCAAACATCCATGTGATTATGAGGCCATTAGTACCAGACAACAATGCAAGTTGGCAAGTGTTTGAGAGTTACCAATAAATCATCAATTTCTTGTAAGAGGAAGCTGAGTTCTCAGCCAAAAATTAGGAAAAGTTGGGACAGCAATACGGTGATCAAGTGGTACCGCTTTGAGAACCAAAAATTACCAAAAGGACATGTGCTTTAGAGTCTATCTTCAATCCTAATGATCAATTTAGGAAGGTAAAAGTAAACATCCAAGTCAAGGGAGAGGATTCAGAGCCCATCTCAGTTGGAGAAGGCAAGTCACTTCAAATTGGTAAAGTGACAACCAAGCAAGAAAGGTATGAATTCATGCAACTTTTCCAAGAGTTCTCGGATGTATTTTCTTAGAGCTATGAATACTTGAGAGGTTTTAATCCCGAGCTAGCTAACACACGATTGAACTAGATCTAAGTGCTAAGCCCATCAGGTAAAAACAGATACCGGTCAATCCACACATTGAACCTCTCATGAAGAAGGAATTGAATAAGTTAATAGAAGAAAGTATCATATTCCCAATAAGCATTCAAAAATGTAGTCCCAGCTTAGAAAGAAGAGTGGGGAAATCAGGTTGTGTGTAGACTTTAGAGATTTGAACAGAGCATCCCTCAAGGATCACTACCCACTTCCTTATATGAAACATATTTTGCAAGTTGTTGCTAGCTTGAGAGGTTGTCATTGCTATCTGGTTATTCGGGGGTATAATCAGATCATGGTAAATGAAGATAGTCAGTTCAAAACAACCTTCACCACCAAATGGTGAACCTATGCATATAGAAATATGCCATTTGGGTTGTTTGATGCTGAAGCTAATCTCCAAAGGGAAATGGATATGGAATTCAAGGGATTGATCAACAAAATAGTGCTAATATACCTAGATGATATTAGTGTATTTTCTAAAAGTGTAGCAGACCATCTCTTTCATTTGAGACAAATGTTCCAAAGATGTAGAAGATTTGGAGTATCCTTGAATCCCAAAAAATGCATATTCCTAGCTCATGAAGGAAAACTCCTAGGCCACATTGTTTCCAAAGAAGGGTTAGAAATTGATCCAGAGAGGGTTGAAGCAATAAGAGCACTACCATTTCCAAGTCATAATAAGGATATTCAAAGTTTCTTAGGAAGAATCAATTTTGTTCAAAGGTTTGTTCCAAACTTTGCAGCCCTTGTCAAGCCAATAACTATGATGTTGAAGAAAAGTGTGGCATTCAAATGGAAAGCTAAAGGTAAGGCAAGTTTTGAGGCAATCAAAGAAGCTATCTCATGGGCTCCAACCCTCATTAACCCATATTTTTCCAAAGACTTCATCCTTTATGCATTTGGCGGTGGTGATACAATTTTTGCAATTTTAGTACAATAGAATGAAGAAAATGTAGAGTAGCCAATTGCCTTATTTAGCCAAATCTTGGAGGACTATGAAGTAAGGTATTCCTTCATTGAGAATCATGTTATTGTAGTTATTAGGAGCTTGAAGAAATTTAAGCATCTAGTTTCAAACAACAAGGTTCAACTACTAGTTTCTCATGTAGGAGTTAAAGACTTCCTCCTCAACATAGATCTAAATGAAAAACATGCAGGGTGGATTACTCATGTCATGGAGTATGACATTGAGATCAAAGTCACCAAGCTAGTCTGAGGAAAGGGATTGTGTGAGAAATTATCCTTAAGTCAACCAATTGAAGCAAGCAAAGACAAGAATATTGTTTTGGTGTTGCAGGACAACCAAGATCAAAGAGATGTTCAAGAAGAAAATGGTGGTGTGCTCACTTCTTGTTGAACCCAAGACATAATGAAATTCTTACAAACATGCCTATGCCCTCTAGAGATGAACAAATCCAAAATAAGACACTTCAGATTGTAGGCTATTCTGTATGCACTTGTTGATGGTGTCTTGTTCAAAAAGGATATTAATGGAGTGTTGTTGAGATGCATTGGGACAAATCAGATTGAGAAAATGTTAGAAGAGTTCCATAATGGATCATCTGGGGGTAATTTTTCTCCAAGAGTGACAACTCTCAAGATAATGAAGGTTAGTTATTATTGGCCCAAAGTGTTTAGTGATTTATATGCATGGATCAAGAGGTTCAAGAATTGTGCATTCTTCACAGGATAAGGGAGGTTAGCAATACTTCCATTGCACCCAATCTCAATTGACCAGCCATTCATGTAGTGGGGATTGGAATTCATTGGGGTAATTAATCCAAACTCAAACCAAGGGCACTCAAAGAGGCAAATGAATCTAGCATTCTAGAATTATATGAGGAGATAACAACCATATTTTCTATACCTACCACTATAATATCAGATAATGTGTTGGCATTCATAGGATCAAATGTAACGAATGGGCTATTAGAAATGGGATCTATTTGAGCACTTCATCAAATTATTACCCTCAAGGTAATGGCCAAGATGAGTCCACAAACAAGAATCTATTAAGGATTATCAAGAGGACTCTTGATGAAAATCAAAGGACTTGGCACACTCAACTCAAATCAGCTCTATGGGCTGATAGGATAACTTCCAAGAAATCCACAGGTAACTCTCCATTAAGACTTTTTATGGGAAAGAGGCAGTATTGCCTATATCACTTGAGTTTCCAATATTGGAACTCATGAAGCAATCAGAATTGTTGGAGTGTGAGCCCATGGATGTTAGATATGAAGAATTGATGGAACTCCAAGAAACTAGAGAGCATGCAATCCAAACAATGGAAAAGGACCAAACATTGATAAAGAGAAGCTTTGATAGGAAAGTTAAGGCTAGAACTTTCCAAGTTAGAGATTTAGTGTTGAAATGGGATGTAGACCAAGAAAATCCAGGAAGGCATTCAAAATTTGATGCCATTTGGAGTGGCCCCTACATGGTCACAAAATGAAAAAACAACAATGCCTTCTAATTGTCTACATTGGATGGTGAGGAATTACAAATTCCAGTTAATGGAATCCATCTAAAGCATTTCTACTAGAAGGGAAACTTCTCACCTTGTACATATTAGCTTAGATTTTTCATTCCTCCAAGTGCTTATGCACATTTTTTTATTATAGCTTAGATTTACATTTCCCTAAGTGCTTTGGCACAGGTTTTGTTACCCCAAGGATGCATCTTTTGCAGATCATGTTCCAGGTCAAAGTGATTTTTCTACTCTCACAATCTTCATCTTAGAGATTTTCTAATGAATTGAGAGTAACAAGTAGTTGAGTTCATGACTCCATGCCCAATGGAGGCTTCAAGGCAGCTGGTCATTTCATCTAGCAGGCAGATGACCCCTTTGAGTCACCAAAAGTGTTATCCAAAATAAGCCCATGCTTATTTTTGGCTAACTCCTCCTTTTCCTTTACTGGTACTTAAAATAATTTTTTTACATGCTTAAGGACCCAAAGTTTTTGGGTATGATTCCATCAGATAGAGAATTTTCTTACCTTTCTAGAAAGTTAAAAATTTCCTCCCAACTCCTTGTAATTTTCGAGTTATGGCTTGGTAGGGTTTGGAGGGGAAATTTTCCCAAAACAGGCCCACAACCAATGAGAAGGTGCCATGTGTTAGGGCAAAGCGGCTAGCATCAGGAAGATTTTGGTGTTTTGGGTGCTTTGGTCAAAAGGGTGCAAAGGCAAAAATTTTCCCGCGGGCCTGCGAAGGAGAAGGAATAGAAATTGTTTGAGGCCCGCGCCTAGTTAGGATGTGCCACATGTCCCGTTAAAGATGGGAGTTGGACCAGCGGAAAGATTTTTGGTTTTTTTCCAAAACCAAAAAGTGAAAATGGAAAATATGAGCACACCCCCATCGAGCAATGTGAAGGCATGTCCATTTAGCAATGGGAGTCGTGGTCAGAAAAGGATTTTGGAAATATTTCCAAAGTGATGAAAAAGGTCAAAGGCAAAATTTGAACCGCATCTCCGCATACACGAGAATGAAATGGCACCACGTGTCCATGTCGGCAGCAGGTCGGGCCCATGGAGGTAAATTGGGAAATTTTCCCAATGAAAAATTTAAAAGTAAAAGGACAGTTCTTCAACCCGTAGCAATTAGAAGCTGCCACATGTCTCGGAGTGGCAGACCCGCCAAAAGATTTTTTAGGAATTTTTTTCAAAAATGGAAAATTCAAATTTTGGCCCGTGGAGCCGTTTTCAAAATCTGATTTTCCGCCAAGTGTGCCCTAATTTTGTGCCTTGAAATTTGTGCCCGAATTTATGCCCTGATTTTTCCCTAAATCTTCAGATGGGCATATCTTTCGATCCAGAGATCAGATTTGGGAAAAATAGACTCGTTGGAAAGATCTTGATCTCCTCTATGCATTAGAGGCATAAAAACATCATTTTTATAGGTTTCAATGGGTAAAAATCTAGAAACGTATTTCATGCCTTTAATACGAACCAAATTATTCAATGAGTTGTTTTTTGCTCAATCCGCCATGGTTTCCTTCTCCCACACACCAAGGATGAAGAATCAACTTGATTTGATGAGGGAAAAACCCTAAAATGTCTTCTCATGCCATTAATCCAAGATCAGATTGCTTTGAGAGCTGTGTTTCACCAAATTCATCATTTTTTCTCCAACACGCAAAAACAAAAGTAGAGGAGTCAATTTGATGGGTTTACAGGGTGATTTGAAAGTATTAATGGTGGGTGGTTGAGCCTAGAGATCTGATTTGCTTCCTCCTCTATTTTCTCTCTCCTTGCTTCAACTATAAATGGAAAGGATTCGATCTTTTGTTTTGTTGGATGTTTTTCTCTTGCAAGCTCTCATTTTCTCCTTAGTAGGTGGATTTGAAGGAGTTTCAGACCTCTCATATAGGATGTAGCACATATTTTTGTCTCCTTGCCATTATAATGCATCATATTAAAAATTGGGAATGATAATGCATGCTCTGTGAATGATTTTTCAATCCTTTCATGTGTTATTATTGTCTTTTGATCCTTCATTATATCTTGGCAATCTGTGCATGTTCTGTGTTACATTCTTATGATCTGTGTTTATTTGTAAAACAAGTTCATCACTCCTTTGGTGTATCACTATTTTAGCTTAGTTTTGTTTCCTTTTACATCTTTTAACTTTGTCTCCTTGGAATCTAGAGTAGGATTTAGCATTGAACCTCTACAAAATTCATGCATACACCTAAACAGAGGGGTAAGAACTAGCTTTCTCTGGAGATTTTTCTCACCTTGCAAGGTCCCACACCTTAGAGGAAACTCAATGTTGTGCATTCACACCAAATTGAACATCTATCTACAGCAGATATGAGGGTCGATTTGGGGGTGCCTTTGAATTTGCACTAACAATAAATTAGGGCGAATGTGTATGCAAATTATCCAAATCGCTAGGAGAGATTTTTAGATAACTTGATTTTGGTGACTTTCAAGGCCATCTTCCTACTAGATGAAAGAGAATGTAACACTCCAAAAATTTAGTTCAGGATCATAAAGGAGTTGAAATTATCCATGGAATGATAAAACTAAGTCAAAGGATTTAATGCAGTGACTCCTAGATTCTAATGTGCATCTTCACTTGCCACAACATGTTTGCCATAATAGGTTGTGTGGATAATGCCAGCCATGCACTTAATAAGGGTAGGAAGTGTTATGTTTCTCCTACTAAAGTGATGGGAATTGGGTATTTTTAATAATGTTCACTTTGAACCCCAATTTCATATTTAAATATAAAGATTGCATTTGTGAAAAACATTCTTGTAATCAAGATAATTTGCTGGTAACTGAGAATTGAAGTATTGTAATCATGTACAATTGGTTACGATCAAAATATGTGTAATAAGCCATCGACGACATGACTTAATATGTCGTACCGGTGGCATTGGGTCATGATATCACAATGGGAAGAGTTAAAGTTTTCTAAGGATAATATGATACCTGTGAAATAGTATATTTCATTGTTCCATTCCTAGAAGGTAACACGTTTTAGACAAGGGAACGTAGTTTCGGATTTGTCTAACAAACCTTCTAACGATCAACCACTGTGGTCAGTGGACTCCGGCTTATGAATCCTAGGCCATGGTACTTACATTGGAATTATGAAATTATTATAGCTGATTTCACTTTGTAATATGTATCCCTATGGGAGTTATGGGACATATAAATAATAACAATAAGGCTATGCATGTACAATAGCATTGGTCTTATTATTTATGCTATATTATAACCTATGTTTTTGAAAGGTTAATCGACCTAAGTTATGAAAAGTAATTAAGTTATTATTATTTAGCAAATTTGGGGGAAAAGGTAAATAAGGTTTTAAACTGGAATAACCCTGCCAATTTTGGAGGAGAGTAATGGGCGGTGGTAGATGGATAAGCCACTGGTGTAGCACTTCCACATTGAATGTCATTAAATTTTGCATTTAATATTTTGGAAATTTGTAAAGCCCCCGAATGAGGTGAATTGCATGCAACTGCTTCATTTAGTTTTGTTGGTAAATTTGGAAAAACTCCAGTTTTGGTATCTTTGCATGGAATTTTTTAGAGCAGAAGACTATAAAGCCATGCGATTTCTAAATCAGTTGCTATATTAAAACATTTCACTGAGCAAGGAATGCTGGAAATGTGACCTAGTTGATTCGAGAGATGTGCATGATTTGGGGCTGCGAAGGAAGCAGGAAGAAAAGAATACGGCCTGCCATTTTACCAGGCAAGAAACATTCTTTATCCCTTTTATCTTTTTAAATCATCAGAGGTTAGAATGAATACATATTGGCAATTTTGGTTTGTGCTAAGAAAAGAATTGGGTATGTATTAGTTCGGGGTTTCTGTTTGTTATACTTTGTTTTTGTGTGAGAAGAAGTGGAAAATGGTGCGACTGTAATCCTGGAAAACTATTATCCTTTTATCCTTTATTCTACTTGAATCATGCTCGACAATGACGACTGTAGATGGCACTACTGAGGAGAGGATTTAGAGCCACTATTTTTCATTTGCATTGTTTGATTTGGGTTGACCCAAATAATAACGGGTATTTGTGCAAATGATATAATGTTTTGCAAAAATTATAATTGGGTATATGGGTTTCCTTTATACCTGACTCAAATCAGGTATGTTTATTTAGCAATTAAACCTATTCTAGATATTGGCATATATTACTTTCACTTCTGTCCTATGCGTATCACCATAGAAAAAGAAGGTATATTTGGGCATGATCTCGGGTAGATTTGGGGATAACCTGTTGGTACTTCTATCTCACGCATAGTATATATTATAGACTACTTTTATCTCCATCGAGTTGACTGTTAATGAGCCACGAGTCCGCTAGGCTGAAGACTTGTTGGTTTGTCAACGTAATCCTTTTACCCTTGTTGGGTCTACAAGAAAATTTTATTCCTCACATTTTCTTTCTCCAAAGAAAATATAGGTATTAACCTTTTAAGACATGGCTCAGTTGGATAGGTGTTTTGTGAGCTAATAACACTTCACGTTATTCTAGCATGATATGTTGAACCATGTAGCTCTTAGAAAGGTTAATGGGAAGAAGCAGGGATTACACCTGGTTTCGTTGTAGATGAGTGGCAACAGAGGCTGAGTTGTAGGATATTTGTATCATAATCCATCACCATCCAAAGCCGTGAGTTGGTTGCAACCTCATCTTAAATATTCCTTTTCTTAGGATTTTGAAGTACCTTCAGTTGGTGTAAATAATTGCTGAGTTGTAGAGCCTTCGGCTCACTCCATTATAAGGATTTTTGTTATTTACTATCTTCCTTAGAAGTTATCTAAGCTAGTTTTGAACTGATACTGGAGAACAAAAGATGAATTTGGGAATTGGTTTTGAAGGGCTGAACCTAACTAATCTTCTACCAAGTACGGAAAACCATTCTTCTCTCTTTAGGAAGCTATTCGGTTATGATGTTATAATATCTCTATAATCAGACACTTACTTGAGGAAAGCTCGATTGGAGCTGGGACCTGGATGGATAATGAATAAAAGAGTTGGTTGTTTTATGTTTCCTTGAAAGAACTAGAAAATTATTACTTGAAACCAAGGGGTCTTGGTGGATTAAACTATGAATATGTTTGATAAGTTTTTCGATCCATATATAAGGTGCAATAATGGAAAGGAAACTTAGTTTTCTCCATTCTTAAAAATTGATCCTTACTAAAGATTTTAATATTAATATTATGTAAAGTTATGAAACTGATTAATCTCTGTAGGATGATTAAATCAAGGGTAACATATCTCCATTACTGAGGAGTAATATGCACTAATCATTGAGACAAATTTGGGGAGTTTAGCCCCTAAACGCAAGCATAAATAAGCTTTTGAATGGTTGTGTCCTTAGATTCTTATTGCAGTAGAATGTGGTAAGATGTAATTTGAAATGATGAGTTTTGTTTAAGAAAGTACAATACGGAATAAATAGGCAACTGAGTCTATATTGCCTTGATTCCTCTATGTTACTATGATAAGTAACTTGAGTTATATATATATATATATATATATATATATATCCTTCTTAGGATGTTATGGATAATGTAGAATATGTCGTATCCTGTAGCTATGACATATAAATGTCATGAGTATTAACTGGATCTATTTTGATGGGTGTGTTGATGTTGATGAAACTGGTTAGTTTCATTTCCGTAGCTTGGATTACCTTGTGTGTCCAAGGATTATACTATTTGAATTGTTGGAGAAGCAACATTAGTTGCAGCAATTTATATTTATTAATGGGATGACATAGATTCATACCATGGTTGATAAAAGTCTGATTACTCCATCTAACTTTATGTGATACAATCGTATTTTTAATAACTTGTGTTATTGATTATTTGATGGTCATTTCTTGGGTATGAATATCTTTTATCTAGTTTTGCTTTAACTTATTTTGTGAAGTACTGAAAGAGGTAAAGGAGTTGTTCTTAATTGCAAAGCAGGTTACTTAAGAATGATTTTGTGGAATTATATGATTAAAATGTTAGATTGAGATTATTGCAGTATTTATTCATTCTAACATTTAATGACATAAATTGATAAATGGGATAAAGGAATTTTCTTGCTCAGTTCAGTCGAACTGACCTTGCCTAACCATTGCAGGAAATTGAGCGAAGGTAACTGGCGTGAAGTAAAGAAATGTCTTGGTTATCTAATTGTACCACATGCTTATTTTTAAAGGATAAAGTTGTAGCCAATTGTTGATTTGAGATATTCTTATTTATGTTGAGGAAGTTAATTATTGACTTTGAGTAAAGGTTCTCTTGTGAAAATATATTGTGTACATTTACGATCTATTATAACATGGAAAAGATTCCATATTTTGTTCAATAAATACTCGCTTCATATTATCGAAGAATGTTGATGCCTCTTTGTAATTTTTGTAATGAATCCCACTATGTTGTAGTAGTGTCGGTATAAGAATGGCTTTATACTTATGATATTTTATGAAAATGGGATCATTGGATGATTGTAATGGAGGGCTGTTGTAACTCTCTCTATTTTAGAATATAACAACTATCTTATGGACTAGGTGAACCTAGCAGGTTCAATGGGTGAGTTGTGAAGTTATAAATCAGTAACATAAGGGATAGGTTAATGGATTACACTACGGAGTAGTGTTGTTGAATTCTGTAATCTAGATTGATTAACTTATGGGAAATCAATATTATTGTTAGCAAGAGGTAGTGATTCCTCACAAGACTGGTAAAGGTTAAATGCATGATAGATGAGAAATCATCTAGTTATGAATCTTGAGGTGTTTTCTTATGTGTGCATACTGAAGGAAGATTCCTCTGATAAAGTTTGAGTAACTATATTAGAAATAAATTGTTATGATGAAATTTATGGATGAAATGTTAATATTCATCATATAAAGATTAAGTCCCAAAAACTTTCTTGATGTTCCTTTTGGGAAGCACTTAAACCTTTTAAGGAAACTAAGTTGAAATAATTGATAAAACTAACCCAACTCCCTTAACATGAAGGAGAGTTCAACTTAATTCCTCAAGGTGAAATAATAAATGAGAATAGATCATTCCTTGTTGCTTAAGCAAACTGTCTTTCCATAAAATGGGTAAATAAAGTATATGATCGATCAGATTGCTATCGTATAAAACATGATGTGATGAATGTTTATGTTGGAGCTACTCCAACTAACAAGATGAATTAAAGATAATTCATTAATAATTAGGTTGAACCTAAATGCTAAAAGGGCCCATAGGATATGGGATACAGTTGGCATAGAATTTTTGGGGGATGATTAAATCCCAGAATACTAAACCTCCATGAAACCATGGGTTTACTACCCAATGAAAATGATTAGAGAATTGATGGGAACATTCAGAATGTGCTCAACATGAGTACTCGCCATCTCACTCACTATTGAAGTTTGGTGTCTACGCTCCTGAAAATTGTGAGCTGAAACCAACCATGATTAGGATATGACGGTGTAGTCATATAAATGATAGCAACGATCTGATAGCTGGAATTAATGGAATGTATTTTGGGTGCCAAGGAAATTGGTACAAGGATCCAAGGAAAATGAATACACTGCCAAGGTGATAGTAGCCATACAAATAAACCTAAGTTGAGGTTTGGAAATGGTTATAGAAGTGCTCAAGAGAATTGGGAATTCTACTAAAATAGGAACCATAAAATGAATAAGATTTATATCTATCGATAAATCAAACCTGGCAAGAATAAATGTTGAGGTAAAACTGAGTAACACGATTCTAATAATATAGCATAAGTGTTTTTGAAAGGAGGGTAACGGGATCGACTCCGTATGTACCCAATAATTAGTAATTATATAGTTACAAGATTAACATTAGTAGTTATTACTCCATGATAATGTAAGGTATTATTCTGATACGGTGGAAATTGAATCATTAACAAACCGTAGAATTAGGAATTTAGGTCTAAAGATTGATCTATCTTATATCTAAAATAGATAGGAAGAAATGAGTAGTTTTGGAACTACATTTAACCTATCATGATTCTAGGGGATAGAACTCTAGATATTTTTCACTAAGTGATGAAGACACGGGAACTAGAACAATGTGTCATGTTTAATTTATTAAGATACCATGTTTCATTTTAAGACTCTTGACAGGTCGACTCAATGCCACTGTTACGTGGATGTATCCGTTTAATGATAGTTGTCGTTATTTGAATACTGCCACATAACGGCTATATTGAGTTCCCTTTTCAAGACCTTAAAATGTAGAGTGGTATTACTTAAGTACAAGCTTGTTATAGTTACAAGGGTGGATGAAACCCCATGGGTTGGTACCCGATGCCAACATATGATGGCTACGGGAAGGGAAGCAATCTAGCAATGATGAAAATCATTACAAAGACACTTGCTCTCCCATAGGCATCATAGGATGACATCGAGGTAAAGCTTCGTGTAGGTTAATCGGGCTTGTACCTTGTATAAGACTTGTAGTTGTTTATAGCATCATTGACTGCAAATCCTTATAACCAAAAAAGTGATTAAGGTGAAACGACAAATTTCCTAATGACGAGTGTGCCGTCATGGAATAGAGTATGGTATACATGACTCGGAAACCTTGTGCAAGGTAGTGTAACTGCTGATTATACTGTCGAGATTTCACCATTATCTAAGCTATGAGATGCCTGTGGATTTCATAGGTGGAACCTAGGTACACACTTAGGGTTATCACTTATATATCATATCCTGTTAAAGGAGAACCAAAGGGATACATTTGTATGTATGGCTCGTAAGAGCATTGAGGGAGAACTTGTGAGTTCAGTATTCTCTCATACAGCTGCACATGGTTCATGATAGTTATTGAAAAGGGACTGCATTAAGACTTATGTTGGATTTAAATATATGGGTATTTGAATCAGCTACATAAGGTAAGATAAAAATAAAAATAAAAAATTCTCTAAGATTGAAGTGACAAAAAGTGGTTATTACGGATCAGGTGGCACAAGCATCCATTGGGAATTGAGTCTACTTATGCAATCATGAAAATTCCTATGTGATCACTTGAGAATCATTTTTGTACTCTATTATGAATCTCACAACTGTTGAGAGAAGCTCTGCACTCTAGAAGTAACAAAAGAGTGCACGTAGGAAACACATGAGAGGAAAGAATTATGTACAAAAAACAATGTGTATGGAACACACTTGGAGGAATTGAAACTACTCTAATATATACAACATGATGTAGCAAACCTAATGGAAGAGTTTGAGATAGATCCAGCATTGGGATTTACTGATGCTTCCATCAAGATAAGTTAACTCGAAAGAGTTAGCTTCTTTATAGAACTGATGATGTATGGGCCACTCCAAAGTGCATCAAAATTTGAATGGTGCCCTGTCTTAGCTCTGTCAGCATCCCATTTTAGAACCAAGTCCCCAATTTTAAAAGCTTGAGGCCTAGCCTTTCTGTCAAACCATTTCTTTGTTGCTTGTTGATGCTATTCTAGCTTGATCATGGTAGAGTTTCTAAGTTCTTTAAGATGAGCCATCTCTACCATCCTAATTTCTATTTGAGTAATTCCAAATTCTAGCTATTGGGAAAGTGCCAATGAATTTAGTTCTAGTTTCAAAGGAACGAAAGCCTCCTTACCATAAACAAGCTTGTAAGGTGAAGTCCCTATTACCTTTTTTACTATGATTTTATCTTCCTAGAGCATGCATAAGATCTCTATATGCTACTTTCTTTGGTTGATGTTCATTGTGCACTTCATGATTCTAATTAGGTTCTTATTTTTGATTCTACTAGACCATTTCCCTAAGGGTAATAGTTAGATTTGGTTTTTCAGGTAAATTCCTAGACTTAGAGCCCAATCAATGATTTTAAGACCAAGGAAGGCCTTTACATTATCGAGATAATGGTTTGAGGAATGCCAAACCTTATAAATAAACCCTCAAGAAAGTCAAGGATGAATACCTCAGTTGATTCCTTAAGTGTGACAACTTATTTCCATTTGGTGGAGTAATCAGAGCATTTAGCACCCATTTATGTCTAGCGTTTGAAGGTGATTGATCATGCTGTGAAGTCAAGACCCCATTGTAAAAAGGGTTGATCCACTTGGATTGGTCGAGTGGAAGCACTTGTTAATATTTTCTTTCATGCAAAGAAACTAAATTCCTTGAATTTTGTGACCCACCTATGTGCATCTACAAATAGGGTAGGCCAAAAGATACTAGCCATTATGATCTTTATTGATTTAGTCTTGGAAAAGAAGTGTCCATAAAAGAATCCATCATGAAATTATGCTAACACTTTTTTAGTCTGCGCATCATTGATACATCTTAACAACACACCATCAAGATTCCTTTTTAAGAGAATTCCATCAATCAACACATAAGGGACAGATTGTAACCTCAGATGTCTTCTCTTTTATTTATTTAAACCGGGAGGGTATGCACCCTCAGAGAGGAATGTGATCATGTCCTTCATCTAGTAATGCATGCCAGGGTCTATATTCTATTCAATTTCTACACAGAGAAGGTCTTCATCCAGAAATAATGAAGCCTTTGGTTCACTTTTTGCATCCTCAGCAATCTACTTGTAGAGTGCACTACCTCTTACTAGTTTTGTGGCCTTGATAGTCACATTGTATTCCATGATTTTGGTCACCCATCGTGCTCTTTTCTCACTGATTTTTTCTCCCATGATGAAGTCTCTGACTGAAGAGTGGGAGACTAATACCTTAACATGATTGGTGGAAAGCATTATCTTGAATTTATTGAGTGCACACATGATGGAAAATACCTATTTCTCCATGTGACTATATCTTAATTCATAATCCTTCAACATCTAGCTGAAGAAAGCCACTGGTTGTTCCAACCCTTGTTCTTTTTCCTATGTTAGGAAAACAACAATGCTTGCATCAGTGCCATAAGCATAAAGGATGAAATCCTTTGAATAATCTGCATTGATGAGTGTTGGCACACAAGTAATCTCTTTCTTGATATTTTGAAGCTTTATCTTACTTCTACTATCCATATGAAGTCTATGTCCTTCTTGAGCATCAAGGTGATGGGCTGAACTAGTCCTGCAAAGTTAGGGATAAAACACCTAACAAAATTGATCTTTCCAAGGAAGGACTATAGGGCCTTTTTATGCACTAGCAAGGAAAGACCTAGGATGGCTGAAACATGCTCAGGATCAATCGCGATGCCATCATTTGAAACCACGTGGCCTAAGAGCTTGCCATGTGCCACCAAAAAAAAAATATTTCTTAGGGTTAAGAGATACCCCAAATTATCTACATCTCTCAAAGACTTTTTCTAGGTGCACCATGTTATCCACACTTTGCTTTGAGAAGATAGTTATATCATCAAGGTAAACTAGGATGAACTCATTAATGTATCCTTTGAAAGCAATATCCATAGTGTGTTGAAATGTGGCACCCACATTTGACAGACCAAATGGCATTTTCTGATATGCATATGTTCCCCACTTGGTTGTAAATGTTGTTTTGAATTTATCCTCTTCCTTGACTAGGATCTAGTTGAAACTTGAGTACCCATCTAGCATGGAGAATGTCTCCGCATGCCGCTAGGGTCTATAGAATTTAATCCATTGAAGGAAAAGGATAATGATCCTTAAGAGATGCTTTATTCAACACAGAGTCTGATTTCACAATTCTTCTTACACACCAAAACTAGGTTTGCGACACAAGTAGAGTATTTGATAGAAAATGATTTTTGCCTCAATGAGTTTCGCTAATTCCTTTCTCATGATGGGCTCTAACTTTGGATTGACCGTGTTGCTTCATCATCTAACGGGATTTATACCAGATCAAGGTAAATGGAGTGTTGAGAAACACTTGGATCAAAACCTTTGAAGTCTTCATATTCTCGTGAGAAAATATCACCGTATTTTTGACACACAGAGAGATGAAGACCTATATTTATTTATGCACACAAGTCCTACCGAGAAACAACTCTTTCCCACATGCAATAGTGACTGAAGAGTAGTCTTCTTGCGTATCATGCATGTATCTTTCTTCACCCTTGAAATCATCATCAGGGCTGAAAATTTTCTCTAAGGTGACCATCCCTTTAGGAAACTTATTTGTCTTCAGCTATATCACTTGGTCACCATAGCTGTTATGCAAGTCAGCTTGCATATTTGATGAAAACTTAGCTTCATTATGGATAAACTAGACAATCTATGCATCACTATTGAACATTTTCCAACTAGTGTTATTATCTGGAATAGATGGTTTGATCACCATCTTAATGTGCTGAGTGTTTCCTTTGAAAAATTCCTTAGTAGGAGAAAACTATGAACCAAGTGCGGCCATCTGGTTAGCTTCCTTATTCATTCTGCATGGAACCACTTGTAGATTAAGAACATCAAATTTCTCAAGGAGGTCCCAAAATCTATATTTATAATATTTAAGAAGCTTATTATTTGTTTGGAATTTTTGGTGACCTGGTGGATGATCAATTCTATGTCCCCAAATATTTGTAGTGCTTTAATTTTCTTCTTTTCAGCAATGAGCAAGCCATGCACCAACGCTTCATACTCTACCACATTATTAGAGCATGTAAACTGTAGCCTGTGTGCAAAGAATAATTTCTCATCCTTAGGGGAAATGAGAACCACTCATCCCACACCATTTATGCTTCTGGATCCATCAAAGTACAACTTCCATAGACCATTTTGAACTTTGTCTTTCATGAGCACGTGCGGAAGCATAAAGCGTCTTCTTATAGAATGTAATAAGTACCAAGCCCAATTTCATAGGCTTCCAATTCTTCAACATAGGGATCAAATTTTTGATGTCTTTCCACCCATTCATCAAGCACTAGGTCTAGAATAGAGGGTGGAAGAGATTGCTCTTCAGGAACTAAAACTTGTTCTTCTTGGATAAAAGAATTAGCTTGGAGAGGCGATGGGACATATAACTCTACATGATAGGAAAATATAGGCTCAGCTTGTATGGTAAACTGGGTACCATACCTTATCTTGAGTAACATATGAAACCAATCAGAAGACAAGTAACCACCCAATTTTGTAGTAAATTCTCTTGATAAACATAGGGAAAATAAAGGAGGCAAGTCAATGATTGACACATCTTGAGTAATTGTTAGGCTTGGACATGCATGGAGGGTTAACTCAAGATCATTGACGACTCCTAAAGTTGTTACAATTGAGTCATCAAGTTGTAGGAATCCTTTAGACAAAGGGATATATTGCAGACCTAAGACATCAACTATCTTCTTAGGCATAACAGAAGTACTAGCGCCTGAGTCAATCATGCATGGAGTTATGCACTAGGTGTTTACCTATAATCAAGGACATATAAAATGGTGGGTTTTTAACAAATTAACTTACTTGTTTCTCCTCTTCTTAGCATATTTTGACGAAGCATGTGGCTTCTTCATAAGCTGGATGAGTGTGCGGGAGTTGCGCCAAAGCTTCATGCAATAGATCCCGCTGAGATGGAATGGTCGGGAATCCCAAATTGTGATTTCTATGTTTTTTCTCTTCATCTTCTCAAAAATGATAAATGGAATCCCCCATCTTGTGCATTTGAGGAACAACATCCCTTCTTGACTATTTAGGCACAAAAGCCTGAATTTTAGCTGGGGAAGAGGATTGGCCTACCAAATGAGGGGTGCGTGCTATCTCAAATGGGGTTTTATGAGGGGCCTTGTGCATAGGGATTTGAGCACTTTTACTACATGATGCCTTATTTGATTATTTATTATTTTGAGGATCTACTTACATTGTTGGGGTTATAACCTACACACATGAATCTAACATTCTTTTCTTGTATCTCATGTTGTCCAAAACTTGGGCACGTGGTCTATTTTTATCTTCTATAGCTTGTTTGATTGCATAGAAGTCCTCCACACCAAAGAACATCAAATTGGTCTCCGGAGTAACTTCTAGTCTTTTTGGATTATCTGCTTCATGGACACTTGTTGAGGGCTCACAGGATGAAGCATTCGGATCAAGAATGCTTGGGCATGTGCAACATTATTACAATGATATTGACTATGAGGCATGTTGTAAGGGAAGCAACATTCTGACTCTTGTGCCAAGTTTTTCTAAACTAGAACATACACTTGGGTCACATTGGGTCCTCGGAGAGAAGGTGCAAGAGGAACAATTTGCAAGGGAAGATGTGCATTAGGCTATCATCTGTCATTTTGTTGATTAGGCATGTATCTTTGATTTCCATATTGATTTTTCCAAGGCTTATTTCCTTGGCCATGTGCCTAATTAGAATTGAATTTATAGGCTTGCACCTACTACTTTTCTAATGATATGACCTTGTTTGATAAATTTCTGATCAAGGCCTTCAATTATTCATCTTCCTTTTGTTGTGATGGAGAATAGGATGTTGAGGAAACTAGTTGCGCACTTTTCCTAGGGATAGGAATAGGGGCCACAAAAGGTTGGGTGTAGTCAATTTTACTCCCACTATAAAAGGAAGGAATCCCATGTACACTAGCCTATCACCTAGCAGAAGCTGAGCACTCACTGAGGCACACGTGGGTGCCGAGTCTCTCTTTTATGTGAGTTTTAGTGGGAAGCATTCATCCATGAGTAGTATAAGAGTATTCAAGAAAGAAGTTTAGACATACAAGAATTATGGGGCTCAGAACCACCTCCAGATCCTTGTAGTTCCTTAGATCGAGTGTTTTAATAGACTCCATAACATATAGTATAACAGAAGGAAAGATACAATCATTCATTCATAGCATGAAAGGAAAGAGAACTTCTATGAATGAAATATACATAAAACCTACTGATATTTATCTAATTGTAGTAGGTAACCTCATTGTATTCATCATTTCATTACAAAGAGCCATAGAGGGTAGATCACATTCATGCACATCACTAGGCTTGTATAACTAAGCCAAAAAGAAAAAGAAATTACAATGCTATTCTTAGTACATTCCTTTCTACACCAAATTTCCACTCGCAGTAATCTGCAGAGCTTCACCCATGTTGTTTCTCTCTGTTTGTATCCCTCCTATATTCTCATTTCATGTCTATATTTCCATGGGTATATTATCCCGATATCCTTATCTTTATCTCTTCCCACTACAGAACTTGTATTTATCACCTTCCTGCGCTACCAACTCACCTTGCCGCCCTCAGATCTGTCACCAAGTGTCGAATGTGGTCCTTCAGTGAGCATGTTTCCTCAGGCCTGAGCTCTCCACTCCATCTCATGATGGTCTTCTAGAAGACTCCTTTATTGGCATGCTCTTTCCTAGGCCACCTTTTTTAGGCTGCATATTATTCATGCGTAACCGATCACACTTTTCATGTGTTTTGTCTTTGTTGCTTAAATTAGCTAAGTCCCGAATTTCCTTTTATGCATCGCATGAACCATATGACTCCTTAACTCTTCCTTTCATGAAATTTTTCCTTGCATGCCCTTCTATAACTGGAGTCCCGTGTGCCCACATGCCTTCACACTTAGTCAATATTTCAGGGGCCCAACATCACCCCACACTATGCCTGTTCTCCACCCTTGGAAACATTCTACTTGACCAAGGTGTAAGTTGGTTCAATGGAACCAAGATGTAGACAAATATTACAAAAATGAATAAGGAATGAAAGAATAGGGGAAAGAATGAAGAATGGGGGGAACATTAAATCAAAAGGCTAGGGAATTCCTTTCGTAAGTCTACCTCTAACTTACTCCATGTATTGACCTTGTTCTGCACCTTCTGACAGAGGTCACCAACCAGGAGGTTTACCTCATCAAAACTTAGGCCAGCTCCCTGGGCACCCAAAGTGTCCACAATTTGTTCCATATCCTTACCTAGGTCTGCAAGCTTGTCCATTCTTCTGGTAATTTGAGGATATAGTTCCTTCAGTTGTGTCTTGGTTGAGCCCCTTAGTGCCTCAATCTCCTCGGATCTTCTTTCTACTTCCAGGACTTTATCCTACTCTACCCTGTTTCCTTTATTCTTCTCCTAGAACTCTTTCAGCTCTGCTTTGAGTGTGGTGACCAAGGAGCTCACCACCTTATCTCTATCTGCGCATGTGTCATATGCGGCCTTAGTAGATTGGGAAGCAATCTTTACATCTGTGAGCACCTTGCTATACTCGGCAACAAGTGCTATCACCTTTAACCGGTCCTCCTCCTTCAGGCATGCAGCCACTTCCTCCATAGATTCCAATGCCAAGGGTCACCTCTCCATGGTGAGGACACATGTTAAGTCTTCTAGGAATTCCAGCATCGATGCGTACCTCTGGGGGATAGGTGTTAGATCTGGGTGTTTTAAAATGATGGTGCTTTTTATTGAGTCTACTTTCTTATAGACCTCCTACACCTTTTCCTTTTCCTCCTTGAGCTCACGCTTAAGCTACGCACTGATTAATTCCTCATGTTTTAAGCTCCTAGCCACCTTAGCCAACTCTTCCTCCTTCTTCACTAACTTTCTCTCTAAAACCTTATGATGTTGTTCTCTGTGAATAGCCTTGCCTCTGTTTCCACCATGACCTTGTTTAGAGAATTACAGAATTGCTCATTCGAGAGCTTCTAGAAATTCACTAAAGGGTTGTCTCCCTTAGACTCGGCAAAGGTGATAAGTGCCTTTTGGAAAACTTCAAAGTCTGGCTCATCGACGTGGGATTCAAATTCCCAAGAAAGCATCTTCTTGGTCCTGGGGTACGTGCCCTCCTTTTCAAACGATCCCATGGTGATAAGTCTCTTAGTGGGTATTGTGCTCTAGAATTGTGCACATAGCACCTTCCTTGAATCATCCACATAGCCCATTGTCTACCTCTATTCTACATCCTAGAGGTCTTCTACCCGAGCGCGTGCCTTTGGGGAAGCTAACTGTCAGAGCGGGGCCTCATAGGCTATTATTTCCCTTTTCACCGCTCTCTTCCTTCCCTTCCTTTAGCACTATGTCTACGCTCCACTCTAACTCTTGGTCTATAAGGATCTCGAACATCTTCTTCGCTTCTCACTCTGCCACTTCAATTATCTACTCCTTTGTAAAATTTGTGCCTCTCTGTCCCTTGGCATCCCTCTCCTATACCTTTGTATCTTTAGTTCCTTCATCATCTTGTGTGCCTTTTCATCGTGCAAATATGAAATATTACTTTTTATCCCTACTCTCCTCCTCCAAGGCATAAAAACTAAATACGTGAGGTTCCAACTATTCCTTGTCTTTTTCTAGCTCTTCTTCCTCGTCACCACCTTCTTCGGCATCTCATCCTCTCCTTCTCCAGGTATCTTTCCAAGCTATCGGTCACCTTCAATTCACCTTGTTCATCCACCCTCTACTTCTTCCTGAGAGGTGCCTTCTGGTCAGGAGATTTTTCCTTCTCTTCTTCTTCTTGTGACTCCTCCATGGTGGTGGTTATTTGAGCACATCTACTTCTGGCATCTTCTCCTTTACTGGAGACTTCTTCCTCCAAACATAGGTGCTTGGCTTGGTGCTCATAGAAGGCATGCTCACTATCCAAGCAGTCGGCACACTTGGTGCTCCTTCCTCTCCTCTGCCCCTCTTCTTAGATATTGGCTTCTTCTTTCCCAAGGGGTCTTTAAGTATTGATATCTCATCCACCAAGTATGTGCCATTCTCAAACTTTGGCCTTATGCACATGTATACATGCATCGTGGATCCTCCAGTGATAGGAAGTGTTATTGGCCTAGTCATATGGATCTCGTACATACATACGCACTTCTCCACGCACATTTGCTTAACTCGGGATAGTTCAGTTTCTTCCTCATATCCCTGTGCTCCCGGTCCAACTTTCCTAGCTCCAGCCTTAGCTTTTTTATTCTTTAAATTTGTTCACTCCTGCTTGGAAGTACTGGGTAGTGAACACGAAAGGGAGCTTGCACCAAGGGCTCCATGATTCGTTAGTAAGTTTGAACTTGCCCAAATAGTAGTGCTAGTATAATGTGAACTCAGCTTCTCCTTGTGTGGCTACTGGGAGTTGTTTAGGGATCCTCCACTCCACCCCGAATGCATTTATCAAGCACGTATACCTTTTTTTGAGTCACGCTTTGTGGGGAACCATCATTATATCACATGCATACTTTTCAAACCTCTTCACAGGTGAATGGTATTCGGTTAGGTACTCCCACACAAACTTTTCTAGTGCATCTGACACTCCAATTTCTGTAAATACTATGGTGAGTAGGACATTTCCAAAGAGGATCTTATTCCCTTCCTTCACACACTTTACAATTTCCTCAGCAATGTATGCGGATAAGTTGTAAATAGTCCCCTCTACAATCTTCCTACAAACATGTATCCATGGCTTGTTAACTTGCGTCCACCTTTCTTGGCCATTCAACTTTGTTACCAAGTGCGTGGCCAGCCTCATAATTGGGTCCTTGATGTCTGAGATGTCATAATACCACGACCCTTTCTTAGGCATACTCTGTGATAGTCTATTGAATGGCCTCCTTGTCGCGAAGGTCATCTTTCAAGCTATCTCCCTCACATATAAGGCCTGTAAACTATGCAATCAACTGGGGAGTTACGCACATCTTGCACCCAACAAAGTGGAAGTAGTCCTTGTGTACCTAAGACATCAACCACTGGTACAAGCGATCCGGCTTCCCAAAGGCAACTCATAAAGTTGAACAACCCCCTTCACCAACTTGACCTTCACATTGTAGATAGGTAACCCTTCAGGTGTTCACTTGTTGGTTGGGCGTACCAATTCTAATGCCATATATTTTTCTATAGTGCTGGTGTGGTGATTATAATCACTGACTGGTATGCTTCTCAAATGGGATTCCCATTCCTTCCCCATCATCACTCCATCATTTTACTGCATTTCTGCATACCATTCTTTGTTTGTATCTACCTTAGGTTCTAGTTGTTTAGCCTTCACTTTACCCTTCCCTTTCTTCGGTGCCATGGTCAAGGTAATTGTGTCACTCCAATCCTCTCCTTGTTACTCTGCTTTCCTTCTCCCAACCTTTGATCTCAGATCGTGACACAATTCTCCTAAACCTGTACCCTAGTTTGTTAAACCCTAACTTTGATAAATTCTTCACAAGACAACATATTTTCACTTCATTCCATCCCCTCGTAATTCCTTCCTTCTAGTTCACAATCTCAAACAGGATCTTTACATTTTTAATCACACAGATCTTCTCCTTGATCGAATCTTAAAAATACCTAGCTTATATATTTCACTTATATCTCCAATTCTTGGCAGTTTCGCAAAGAAAAATGAGAGTGACCCGACCTTCTATTTATAGTTTTTCCTTTTTTTGGTCATTAAATGCTACTTTACCTACCCCGTACTTTTCTCATTTAATGCAACTTTTTAAAACAAAGCCCATATTCAGTGCCTTCACTCACTCACCCTTCCTACATGAAAACTCCTCCAACCTTCTGACGTGCAAAAAAACCAACCTGACAAGAGACTCTTACGCACTCTCAACTTGTGTGAAGGCACTTCTTCTATCTAGATTCTTTATTTTTCCTACCTCATGTTGCTTTAAATGCACTTCTTTTTCCTTTGTACATGGGATCTACAAGTAGCTTTACCCTAGCACCAACCATTCTATCTTTTTTTTCATCTCTCTTTTAACCGGGCTACTCAACAAGGCTCTTCAACACAACTTCCTTGGTACTTTTAATCATGTGCTTCTTCACTTTTCTCCACCCCACACTTAAATGATGCATGGTCCTCTGCACACTCATAAATTATCCAAAAATAGCAATAAGGTTACCGATGCCCAAGGTGCAAAACAAAACAACAACGCGAAAGGGAAACACAAGGAAAGGAAAAAAATGCATAAGGGAAAATGCTAAACTAACTAGAAAAACTACCTTATTTACAAACACCAAGAAGACTTATTTATAGTAGGGCTTCAATAACTACCATTGAAGTGTCTAGGAAACTTTGTTCCATCTAGCACTTGTAATTGGTGCGCACTGAATCAAGGATGTACGAGATTGTGTAGGGACCTAACCAATGGACTTTCAACTTCCCAAGGATGGTGCAAAAATTTAGAATCATACAATAACACCATCTGCCCAACCTCAAACTTCTTATTTCTAATATGGAAATCATGCCAAGCCTTTTGCTTTTCCTTTTCCACTATTTTTCTCCAACGGGAAAGTGATCGTCTCTCATCCAGTTTCATTAGTTCATCAATTCTTTCTTCTAGCACTTGTTCATTGGCTGATCCTCTGCGCATGCTATTCGTAGAGAAGGTAACATAAACTCAACTGGAAAAATAGCTTCCATGACAAATATAAATTGAAAATGTGTGGCTTTATTTAGTATTTATATGTAGTCCTGTAAGCCCATAAGATCTGTTGATACCTTGTCATCCCAATCCTGTCTTCCAACATCACAAATTTTGGTCAAGGTATGACTCAAGTATTTTTGAATTCTTTCACGGTTCTATTTACTTATGGGTGATAGGGCATAGTCTTATGATGAGCCACCATGAACTCAGATAGTAGGATCCTCATGGTCTCATTTAGAAAATGCGTACCCCTATCACTGGTCAAACTCAAAGGGCATCCATACCTTGTGATAATGTTCTCCCATAGGAACCTTGCCGTTGTCACTACCATGCAATATTTAGTCAAGGTTACTTCCACCCACCTTGTGAGATAATCCGTGCAAGTGATGACATAACATGACCCAGTCCTACGCGCTACCAGTGTAATAGGTCCTACAAAGTCTATCACCCACTTTTCAAAAGGCTCCACGCTAGGAATAGGATGCAAAGGAATTTCATCTCTCCTTCCTGGTTTGCCAATGCACTGACAGTGGTCACATGCTTTACAATAATCTCTACAATCCCTATACAAGGTTTCCCACCATAAACTTGCCATTAAAATATTACACGCGGTGGCATCACCTACGTAATGCCCACCTCGCACTTCCTCTCGTGTGCTTCCTCCATGATGGCCTAGGAACTCATGTTCTAACACACATCTGCATAAAACTTCATCACATCCCAATTTGTATAAGTCTCCACTAATCAACATGTAGGGCACGACGCATATGGCCAACTACTTCTTTTCCAATGCCCTCATTCCATCTCGGTGCCACACCTTCTTTTAAAAATATAGCAATCTCTTCCAAATCGAGGGCATGCACCGTAATCTAAACATTGCACATCCGGCATTTCTTCCTCAATACTTTGCGTGTCCTCTCCTGAATCAATTCTTAATAGATGATCAGGTCCACAATTGCTTTTTCCAGGTTTTTACTACAATGATGAGCTCAAACTCTTGAAAAACAACACCCATCGACATATGTTCCTTGAAGAATAGGTTGCTTAACTAAATACTTTAATGCCATGTGGTTGGTGTAGAATATAAAGGGTGTTACTACCAGATACTGTCAAAATTTGAAAAGCACATAGATCATTGAAAATGCATCGTGCTTGGTTGTGGTATAATTCTTCTCTACTGGTGTTAACTTCCTACTCGCGAAATAGAGAGGATGATCAATAATCCCCTCACCTGGTTGTGCAAGTATTACTCCAATGGCGGTTCCTGAGGCATCTAGATGGACATGGAAGGGCTTTTCCTAAGAGGGAAATCATAAAATAGGCACAATAATAAGCCTATATTTTAATGTATCAAACACCCTCTACTGCACCTTTCCCTAATGGAAGGTACTTTTGTGTCTAAGAAGATCCTCTAAAGGTGCGGCAATCTTGGCATACCCCTTAATAAATTTTTTGTAATATCCTCGTATGCCCAAGGAATCTTTGCACTATGCTCTAGCTAGTAGGTTCCCTTAACCCCACAATTACTACAACCTTAGCAGGATCTACTAGCAATCCCTCCTTACATATGATATGCCCTAATAAAGTCCCAAAGGGTGTAGCAAACACACAATTCTTAATGTTGAGGGATAACCTCAACCGCCTACACCTTTCAAACATTAATCTTAAGTTGTCACGGTGCTTCTTAACCAGACCATATACTATCCAATAATCCAAGTAAACTTGAAGAAACTTATGAATGAATTCTTGGAATGCTTACTCCACTATGCGCAAAAATACAAGACAGTGCATTTTTTTCAACCCAAAGGGCATGACCATATACGCAAAACTTCCCCACTCGGGGTGAAAGTTTGCTTCTCCTGGTCCTCCTTTGCAATCTAGACTTGGTGGTATCCTAAAATCCATCCGTAAAGGAATAGATTTCACGCCACTCGACTCCTTCCAAAATTTCCTAAGTGAAAGGGGGTCGAAATGGATCAATGACACAAACTACATTCAACTCCCTATAATCCACACAAATCCTAATCCACCCATCTTTCTTGATGCTAATTACCATCGGACTTATCCATTCCAATTATTCTACTGCCTCAATGATCCTAGAAGCTATCATCTTGTCTATCTCCTCCTTAACCTTCACGCGTAATTTGGGATTCATCCGGTAGGGCTTTTTATAACTGGTGCACACCTTCCTTCAATTTTATCCTCATCTCCCCAAGGAATGGTGGATGCCTTTTAGCTCATATACCCATGCGGGAATAAATTATTGAATTCACACAATAAATCAATGATCTTTGATACTTTCTCTCTCGTCCAATAATCTCAATAATAGCTTCCTTAGGTTCTTCTTCTGAGCTGATGTTAACTTTATTCATCTTTAAAGGCCCATTGTAGGCACACATGCGAGCATCTACACTGTCCACTACCATGCGTGTTCCTATAGAATGGATAACATCTAAAATCTCCAATTCCTCTCCATCAATCACATCTACTAACTTTCCCTTCTCCTTCTCCAAACATGCATGCTCAAGCTATACCTCTTCTATTTCTTCAATCTCTTCAAGCGCACCTCCAATCGCTTCACCTAGTAGTTCCAATAGCATATCCTCTGTTTCTAGCACTATTAACCTTGGTAAGGCACTTGATACATTGCAAGGCCTTATCAACTCGATGGTTTTTTACTTCAATACTCAAATTCTTGAATAAGATCAGCCATGAGCTCTTACCAATTTCTTGTCTAAGCAGCATGTCTTTGAATGAATGTACCATGCGTGCGTAAAACCCTACAATGTAGAATACAACTTGTGCACCCGTGAGGGATGGTGGAAAGGCCTCCATTCCTTCTCTCTAGACCCATTCACACTCCTGGATATGGAAAGAGGTGGATCCTTCCCATGGTAATCCTTGATGATGGTGGGTAAATTACATCTAGAAAATCGACAAAGAGAGAAATTCTTACATCGTGCCATTCTAAGAGGCTCTCCTAATGTCTAGCCCACCAACAAGTTGTTGTTCTAAGCAAGACATAACTCAAGCATCTCCCTTCATTCCTTCTTGTTCATCCACCGAGCTTCTATCTCCCGCAGAAATATATCGGGAAGGCTCCTCCTGAGTACTTGGGTAATTCTTTCCCTCCAAGGCACCGAACCATGTGTACCTTTATTACCTTGGTCACCAATCCTCTTAATTGCCATCCCATTAATTCATATGTCCTATGCACCCAATTTTCACATGCCAAACTGGTGGTATCACTCACTAACTGAGCATCTTCAAACTGGATAACCCTGTTAATAGGGTGTACCATCTCAGGGTCTCTGATTGAGCACACATAAATCTTGTCTAGAACCTCTTCTCCCAATGGTTCAATGTAGGGCACTGACTTCCCATCAACCAGGGGTATAATGACCCACTCCTCTTTATTCTCAAAATTGATGTACCCTTTGTTGAACCGGAGGTCTGCATTGTTCTTGTAACACTAAGGGTGCCCAAGTAGTGCTGGGAAATTGTCCACCTTGGTGAGCGCCAAGACTTCAAAGTCCCTAGTAAACTTGGCTCCCTGGATAGTAATAGTTGCATCCTTCAAGACACCGATGGGCATTGCCTTAGTCTTGTTTGCCATATACAACACATTTGAAGATGGCTGTAATGTAGGTCTCCCCATCTGATGCCATGCATCCAAAGTCAAAACATTAACCTCCGTGCAGTGTCAATGAGTATATTGCTGAGGAGCCATCCATCCATAACTACATTTAATGTAATCTCTTTGTCATATTCGAGGCTATGAGGGGGAAGGTTCACGTGTAAGACCTATCTCTCATGCTCTTCTCTAGTGCATGGTACCTTCTCTCTCAACCAGGATCCTAACAAAGGGATGATGTTCTACTGCCTTAGCATTTTTCACACCTCCTTGAACTCATCCAGTCATCTCTCTATGCCTCAATTCTCCTTCCTTGTTCCTCCCTCCTATATTTCTCCTCGAGACACCGTATCTCCCCTTACAAGCTTCAAATAACATACATGGTTTCTGATATATATCCTTTTGATGCGCAGGGTTTGGGTACTTTCTATGAATGATCTCTTCCCTTTAAACTAGGATCTTTTGTCTTGGTATCTCCCTTGCGCGCGTAGATTCTTCCCTTGTTGTTATTAATACAAGCTCCAAACCTTTATCTTGTGTTACCCGAGGCATCCATTGTATGTCTTCCTTCTTAATGCTAACCATCGCAGTGCCTTTGTCCTTCTAGTTCTGCTGATTCATATGCTCATATAACTCGGGAACTCCTCATACTTATGCTTCTTTCCGCACCATGAGCACTACAACAAGTCCGAGCACTCATGCTTGTAATGTTTTGTAGATCCATAGTTGAAACATGTTCCATGTGGGAACCCTCTTCTTCCTCCATGGTTACCTCATCCACGGAATCCTCCTCGAAAACCTCTTCCACGCGCGCCTCCATCTGCGTGCTCCTCATAACGATGATCATCATTTTTAGAACCACTAGCAATGTTGGTTTGGCACACCCCATGATCAATGGCCTCATGTATCTGATCAATGAGCCTACAATATTTAGTATCATGGGTCATGGAGGTGCAAATATTGCAATAACAAGATACATTCTTCCTGATCATGCACTGTAGCAAGGGACATCTACTAGCATCATGGTCCCCATGACAAATTTCACAATCTAATGTCATAGTATGTACCATCCTCTAGAGGCAATTGTTCTTAATGTGCCCCTCTATCTCACAATCTATGCACCACAAACCACTACGAGTCTCATGGACCGAGTTCACAAATAGCTTTTCCAATTGCTTAGCCATAGCAGCAATCTGAGCCTCCAAGAATAGGCTAACACCAATATCAATACTACCAATGGCTTGGCACACAAGGAGCCTCCATTCTTCACACAGATCTATAGAAGTCTTATGAGACAGGGCCATTCTAAAAGGGGTGATCAATCCTCCAACAAACCACTGTGCATGTTGAGAAGGATGTATATCATATGATAATTTAGACAAGAGAGTCTTAAAGCACACATCATACTCCCGCACACTCTCTGCCATTCCTTGTTATATCTCCTTCAAAGTGCTAATGCTTTTTTCTTAAACTTAGGAATGTGGAACTCTTCCAAGAATGCATTCTTTAAGGTAGTGTAATCCACCACTATTTGATGAGGATCATACTTTCTATACCAGCTATGTGCGCGCCCTTGCAACGTGGTTGCAAATTGACTAGCCTTTTGTTCTGGGGTTGTGATACCTTTTGCATGCCATAGTAGTTCACACTTGTGAACATGTTCTACAACATCCTCAATGCCCATGTAATCTGGTAAATGTAGAGACATTTCAAAGAAAACTTGAGGTGGTGGTTGGGGTCCTTATCCTGAACCAGAGCCTTGGTTCCCTCTAGTGTTTCCTCCACCACCTGATCCACCAAGTCCACTGGGTCCTATACCTCTAGAGCCACTAGATCCACTAGAACCATTGGGTCCAATAGGGCCTGTAGGAGCTATGCCAAGCACCCCCATGGTCCCACTAAACTATGCACCAATGGTCTGTGATAGCACCCCACTACCACTACTTTGTCCCGTGCCACTCCTTGATGCGAGACCAAAAGCTTGTACACTTGCTCCTTGTCTAAAAACTCCTCCAAATACTAGAATATGTGTAGCCATAGAAGAAGGAACTAAAAAATTATACCTCCTAGGCACGGATCTATCTCTTCCACTAGTTTCAATTAGATCAATACTTCTTCCTAGATTGGGAAAACTAAGCGCTAGGGCTTGGTCACTAGGTGGGTTCAAATATGCACCAACGAATCTCCTTTCTCCATGAAAAACTCTCACTGAAGCCGAAGGGGTCTCCTCGTGCTCTTACCAAGATGGGGTAGCATAGAATGCTCTGTGTTTCATGTCCTCTACGTGAACCTCAACTCCTTCCCCGTAATGTTTGTCTCCATAGATCCATCACACTATCAAAGATCGTGTCACCTATTAATCTCCATTTCACACACTTTTCCATACTTGAGCCATCTTTCTTCCCTCTCCTTTACAAGATTTTGATTAGATAGTAAATGAGGAAGCTGCCTTGGGCCGGGAAATATGAAACTTCCTTTCGAAGGTGGTGAGTTCCCTGCCGATATGAGTTAACACAAAAATCTTGTAAAATATCAATTAAATTGCTTGTTTGAAGCCAGGTAGGGGAAAATTTGTTTTCTGGTTTTGATCAAAGGAACCGATGCGGTTACCTATAACCGATGGCGATTCTTGATAGCCGATCCGGTGGGTTCTAGGATCTTACGGGCTGGTTGTGGAGTTTGTAATGGCTGATTTTGGATAGTTTTGGGAAGCGGGATGGTTAGAAACAAAAGAATGACGGTTAGAGCAATGATAGTACGTTGGATAATGGATCGAAGCGGATTTGGGAGAATTTGTAATTCCAAAAGCATAAGAAATGTTATAATGGAGGACATGCGAGATGTAACTTACTTGGTTTTTGCGAAGATGCAGTTGATCTCCTTGGTGCCAACTCTTGGTTTCTTCACTCGTCTCTGCTTGGTCAAGTGAAGTTACGGACTCTGCTGTCGCTTTGGACTCTCCTTTGATTCAAAAATCCTTGGTGATCTCCCAAAATGAAATTCCGATCCGTTGTTTTGGTTTGGGAGCCCATTCTGAGGAGGCCGATGGCGGTTCGTACGTGCCGGCGGCGGTCGAGTAGGAAACCGGCATCGGTTAGGAAAAAGTAGGCTATTTTTAGTAAAATAGCCCACCTTCCTACTTTTCTCCCGAGAGATCGGTTGCGGGCTTGGTCAAGTGGTAGAAGGTCGGCTTTGGGTGCGAGTAAGGAGGCATTAGTTATGGATGTGAGTCTAGACCAAGTCATGGGTCCTAATTAGGTTAGTTTAGGGTTAGGGCTAAGTCATGGTGAGGTGGGCAAGTGAGGTGGCGGGTAAGGCGATGTGGATTTATCAATTATGAGGTAATTAATAAATAATTGTGTAAGGTTTAGGTGATGAGTTTAGGTTGCGAGATGAGATGTGGGTCACAGAGGATCGTAAGACACGAATTTGGTGTCTACATTAGCCCCTTATTGTCGTGTAGCTTGTTTTGTAAAGCTGCGCGGACAATAATATGAAGTGGTTTCCCCTGTTAAGGGTATAGGTAATCCCCCTCAAATCTATCACAGATTGGGTGAACGGGAAATCAGGGATAGGGTTGATAAAGGGTATATGTTGTTGAGAGAATGGTAAGGTGTGGGGTAGGTCGAGGAAGCATACACATGTTGAAATGCAATAGTATGACTAGGGTACATGATTTGTGAGCAAACCAGCGATGTATAGGCAAAGGTCGATAGTTTATCCAAACAAGGGTGATATAATCTGGTATCAAGGCATAGGAAGTAGCTCGGGGTATATAACAGGTAAGGTACAAAAGCGTTTAGGCATGTTGGCGTGCAAATGGTTGGTTTGGTTGAGATAAGCGTCACGGTCTAGGTCAGGCAAAGTTGGTCAACGAGATCAAGTCGAGGACCCTAATCATGCTAAAACACGAGCAGGTGAGCTCGATTGAACAAAAAGCTACATGATGGATGGATAAATTAAAGCGGTGATTGTGGGTATGGTATGGTTGGTGGTGCGGCCTTAAGTCGGGCCAAATGGTTAGGTGCGGCCTTGGGTCGGGCAAATGGGTTGGTTGCGGCCTTGGGTCGGGCAAATGGTTTGGTTGCGGCCTTGGGTCGGGCAAATGGTTTGGTTGCGGCCTTGGGTCGGGCAAATGGTTTGGTTGCGGCCTTGGGTCGGGCAAATGGTAGGTTGAGGCCTTGGGTCGGGCAATTGGTAGGTTGAGGCCTTGGGTCGGGCAATTGGTAGGTTGAGGCCTTAGGTCGGGCAAATGGTAGGTTGAGGCCTTAGGTCGGGCGATTGGTAGGTTGAGGCCTTGGGTCGGGCAATTGGTAGGTTGAGGCCTTAGGTCGGGCCAATTGGTAGGTTGAGGCCTTAGGTCGGGCAATTGGTAGGTTGAGGCCTTAGGTCGGGCGAATGGTAGGTTGAGGCCTTAGGTCGGGCAATTGGTAGGTTGAGGCCTTAGGTCGGGCAATTGGTAGAGTTGAGGCCTTAGGTCGGGCAATTGGTAGGTTGAGGCCTTAGGTCGGGCAATTGGTAGGTTGAGGCCTTAGGTCGGGCCGAATAGGTAAACAAATGGTGTTGAGGCAAAAAGCAAATGGTAGCAAAAGGTGGATATAGGCGATATGTGGTTAAAAAAGAGGCAAATGGTAAATAGGGGCAAAAAGATAAAATTGGGGAAAGTTGGGATTAACACCGATGTCGATTCTACATGGCCGATATCGGTTAAGGGACCGATCCGGTTTTTAGGGCAAAAAGAAAGCCGAGCATCGGTTAAGGTCGAAAAACCTAAAAAAAAAAAAATACGGCTGTCATTGTCACTTTGGTTATTTGCAATCCAAATTAACTTATCGGCGTGGAGAGTTGAGTTGGAGGGTATTGAGTGAGGTGGAGCTATTTGATTGGCGGAGAGAGTTGATAGTGGGCCGAATAGTTGAGGAGGCCGCGAGTGATTGGCGGGGACCCAGCGGATCGGGATTGGAGCCATGGCACGGGCGGGGAGGAGGCTGGAGAGGCTGGACCAGTGGACCGCCACCACCCCCACCACGGCAGCGTGTGTCGTAATGCCGAAGTAGGTTCTAAACTCTTTATTTTGGTGATTTGGTTGAGTTATGTTGTTTTTGGGATTTGGGTAGGAATTGGTAGTTTGTAGGAAATAATGGGTAAATGGAGGTAATTTGAGAAAGGGAGAGGGTAGATAGGTTAGATAGGCTAAGGCGGCTAGGTGTGTAAAATTTTAGGGTTTTTGGGTGGGTAGATGGGTAGAAATAGGTAAAAAATGAGTTTTGGGGGCCGTGCGCGGGTTCGGCTCGGGTAGTGGACAGTGACCGATGTCGGTCACTAGGCGACCGGCATCGGTCGAAAAAAAAAAAAAGTGAGGTTTGTTGGGGGGATGATCGGTCGGTCGGTGTCGGTTTCGCATCGGCCGGTATCGGTGGGGTTGGGGGTCGTGGGGGATTGTTGTGGGTTGGGTGGTTGAGTGGGTGGGTTGGGTTGGGTTGGGTTGGTTTGGTTTGGTTTAGGGTGGGGGTTGGATTGGGTTGGTTTAGGGGTAGGGGATTGGGTTGGGTTGGTTTAGGGTTTAGGTTTAGGTGGGTTGGGGGGTTGGTGGGTGGGGTTTGGGGGGTTGAGTTGGGGTAGGGGATTTAGGGGGTTTAGGGTTTAGGGTTTTTAAGGTGGGTTGGGGGTTGTGGGGTTGGGTTGGTTGGGTTTGGGAGGAGTTGGGTTAGGGTTTAGGGTTTAGGGTTTAGGTTTTTTGTGGGTTGGGGGCTTTGAATGGGTTGGGTTGGTTGGGTTGGGGGGGTTGGGTTAGGGTTTAGGGTTTAGGGTTTAGGGTTTAGGGTTGGTTTGGGTTGGGGGTTGGGGAAGGGGTTGGGTTAGGGGTTTAGGGTTTAGGGTTTAGGTTTTGTGGGTTGGGGGTTGTTGAGTTGGTTGGGGGGTTGAGTTAGTTGTAGGGTTTAGGGTTTAGGGTTTAGGGTTTGAAGGTGGGTTGGGATGGGATTGGGTTTAGAGTTTGGGGTGGAGAAAGGTGAGGTGTTGGGGTTTAGATTTTGGGGTGTTACAAAAGGGGTTTAGATGGTAAAGTAGGTGTTATAATAAAAGTGGGTCTAAGAATGTGGGTTGGTTTTGCGAGGCACGTCGGCGGTTGACGATGCGTGATAGGATGCCTCCACTATTGAGTCGGATGAGGCCACACATATCTGCGGCGCATTGGGCCATCATGCGCGAGTAGGACTTGGCGGGGTCAGAGTACAGAAGCGATAGCAGAGATCACGGCTGATGGTCGCCCTCATCGAGAGATGGGATCGGCGGCAATGTGTTCCATCTGCCGGCCAAGGGAGAGAGCCGTCACATTAGAGGATGTGTATCGCATCCTGCGCTCTACCGATCGAGGAGAGGCCGTTTTCGAGTAGGTCGAAGCTGCCATGGATAGCATCTGCGAGTTTTGGGGATGCGGCGCGCTTGCCCACATATCATAAGCGCGAGCATTGGATATGGTGACATGTACTGCGCACGCGCACACGAGACATGAGAACACGGCTTGCCGTGTGGATGATAATAGGATCACTGCCGCCCTCCGGATTGAGAGGAGGCCGCTTCCCACGGGCATTGATGGGGAGTGCTCTTTGGAGATGGTGGAGGAGCACACTGTTTTGCATGGGCACCAGTGTATACAGTGCAATATCTCTGAGGAGTTATGGGGCTGCTCCGGAGGAGGCGATTTGGTATTTGTTCTACATTTTGTTGCCTTTGTTGGGCATACGAGCACATCGTATGCATCGAGGCGAGTAGGGCTACCCAGCGGCAGAGGGCCACGAGTCGTGTGCGATATGGATTTGAGAGGTGGTTGGGGATCGTGGGCGCCACGGCGGTTGTTGCGAGTCGGGATGTGGCCTCTACTATAGACATATGTTAGAGGGCCTTACAGCAGTAGACATTATATGGAGACCCTACGAGAGGTCACCGGCTGGCGAGAGAGCCGCGTGCAGTGCGCCCGATCAGTATACATTACGGATAGCGGGGCGGAGGCGGGAGAAATCGGCGGATACCCTTAGAAGTGCAGCGAGGCGAGATAGAGGCTGCCACGGGGCGAGCCACCTCCCTTCCCTCGGTACGAGGAGGGATGATGTAGAGCCCCACTTTGCCGGCACCCGGCCTTAGGATCAGGCCCAGGTAGCGGAGAGACCAGCGCGGTGAGGTGTGGATGATGCGGGTGCAGCGGCATCACGAGTGCAGTAAGGTGGCGAGAAGCGGCGAGATAATACGCTGCGCGGCCGGACTTAGGCTGCGATTCTGCGAAGAGAGATCAGCTCGGGCGAGTGCAGCTATTACGAGGGCGGTTAGGCTGCTGCGAGCACGAATAGGAGTCTACGAGGCAGCTAGCGAGCTCGGAGTACGAGCACGGCGGCACCACCACCGGCCCGGCACGGCCACGTGAGTGCGAGTGCAGTACAGTGAGCGGCCGTGCGTACAGCGGCTGGCCGGCCAGCCCCGAATACCACCACGGCCACGAGTGCGAGTACGAGCACGGCGGCACCTCCACGGCACCACGGCCACGAGTGCGAGTACGAGCTCGGGGATATTGGTGTTAGGTGCGGGGGACCGGCCCGATTCCTTGATGGCGAAGATCGTTATATGGAGGTTAGAGCGAGAGGCCCGTTATTATCGGGATATTCTTGATAGTAGCGGAGTCGAGTATCGGCGTATGCGGCGCATAGGCGGAGACCTCGCACGGCCGAGAGATCTCGAGGAGGAGAGGGCTACGGTGGCGTGTCCGTGGCAGGCGAGGCGAGAGGCACCACGGGGACCGGCGGGGAGAGGTGCGGGCGGTGGGGAAGGCGATAGATCCCGACATGGTTTTGTATAGGGACATAGGGGCACCGTCTGCGAGCAGTTGCATTGATAGAGGCTGCGTGCCTACACTTATTCATTGTTTTGATTTATTTATTTATTATATACGGCTGCGAGCGAAATGCAGGTTGTACATTTGATCGAAACTGCGAGCGAGTATATTTTGATATGAGAGACCGGCTGCGAGCGAGTCGATATTTTTAGTAGGTATTGCGGCTGCGTGCGGCTTTGGTATATTATGAGATCACGAGAGGCCCGATGTAGGGCACATTGTATTTTTGAAAAGCCAGGATATATATATATATATATAGATGATGTTTTGATCCACATCTTTGTGTTTAAAATGTGTTGAAATAAATGGTTGGTAATATATAGAATGTGTGATGAGTTTAATTGACATGTTGATAGATAGATGATCTTTGATGTTTTTGTTTGTTTGTGCGTATATATGAATGTCGGGTTATGTGATAAATTGGTGGTTTTGTGTGAGTGTGATATATATAGCGATGAGTTGGATCTAAATGATGTATAGAGTGATAGTTTTTGGTATCGTAGTTGATGGTTTGTTTATTTATAAAATAAATGATGTTGATGAAATTGTAATGCTATGTGTGGTGGATGAACAAAATGTGGTAAATTGTGTTGTTTATGCGAGAGCAAAAGAGGCGGGCGCGACAAAAATTTAGAGGAGAAATGAAGAAAAGAACCTGTTTCAAAAAAAGAAGGTGTGTAACCGATATCGGTTAGGAAGCCGATATCGGTAGTCATAGACCGATATCGGTCAACTACCGATCGGTTATTTAGGTATGAGCTTTTCTAAAAATAGAAAAGCTAGGTGGTGACTTAAGTTTTAATTTTAGAGCCATGCGAGAAGTTAAATACTGTGAGCGCGGCGCTTTTTTGGCCAGTGAGCAGGATTTGCATGAGAGATTTGGGTGAGAAGGAGAAAAGAGACAAGGAAAGTAAATGTGATCCGAGGTTCAGAAGGCAGAAAGACAAAGTTGAAAAGGGTGGTGATCATGGCGAGCGAGGAGAAGCATCCGGCGAGGCGAGGAGGAGGAGGGAAGACAAGGGCCACCTCAGCTGCTGCTGACCCAAGAGGTATCATTTTGTTTGTGATTTAACTCTTTGCATGTTTTGTGAATAAGATGGGGGAGAGTAGGTGGGTAGATATGAGAAAGAAAACATGATAACAAGGGTTGCAGGTGAGGTAAGTGTTACAGGGTAGGCAATCAGGGGTTTCAGGTATGTTTGCATGTATAAAAAGGAATAAACGAGCAAATTATTGTCGTAGGTGGTTGTTTTTAGGGAAGGTGAATATAATTGACAGTGACCGGTAGCGGTTAGGGAGAACCGGTATCGGTTACTTAACCGATATCGGTTATGTATAACCGGTACCGGTTACTGGAGAAATTTCCAGAATGTTTGAAAAAGACTCTAATGGATTGAATGGTTGTTTGTCGTTTTTGGCGTATGCAGGCAGAGACAGGGTTGAGGATGAATGATAGCGTGCCAGCGCTGTTGTCGCGAATCCGAGCGGATGTAACACCAGCGGAATGGACATTGATAAATCGTTTGGGGTTAAGTGGAATCCGTTATTATTCACGAATCGCACGTAACCATGGTATGTCTGAGGCGGATTGAGAGATGGAATCCGAGACAAATACCTTCTATCGCAGCAGGTGAAATAGCGGTAACATTGGAAGATGTGTTTGATTTTGAGACTTCTATTACAGGAGAACAGTATATCGAGCACTACCTAGCGCGGCACGGGAGCGATATAGCGTGATATTTGGTCCATCGCACGAGATTTGACACGGCGAGGTTTATCGTTTTCATATGGGGTAATGTATGCGGCACACCACGAGAGACAAGGTTAGCGATGATATTAATGATAGCGGTAGGGTATTATGCATTACAGAGGCGGAAGGGGAAGATTTCAAAGGCATTGATGTGTGTTATACGGGAGATGATAGAAAGGAATGTGACTTTTGCATGGGCACTGCGTATTTGGCGGAGCTATACGAGGGTTTATGGGCTTGTAGGCGAAATCACGAGCGACCTTTGGATAGTTCATACTTATTACCTTTGTTGGGCCTATGAGCACATTGTTTGTGTGCGACCAATAGGCCCGATCCATCGAGCGAGAGGCCGGATCGAGAGGTTGGGATTGAGACGATGGGTCGAGGCAGAACAAGAGGCGAGATCGAGCGTGGCGGTGATATTAGTATTACGAGGCGGTATGGGAGAAGTAGCGGTTGCGGATATACATTTGGAGGCCATACGGAAACTATATAGTAAGCGAAATCATAGGCGAGAGTTGAGAGGTGTTGAGCGATTGAGGTGGATCGCGGGGCACGAGGCGAGTGAATATGAGAGGATTCCTATAGATCGCGTGCGGCGACAATTTGGATTTGTGCGGGACATACCACGAGGCTTATAGACCATATATGAGGATCGATGCGAGGCGGCATTCTCACCACCCCGGCCAACACCTCGAGAAGGGCACGAGGAGATAGCGGCCGATCGCGAGGTAATGGATGCGGGAATGAGCGAGAGGCCTATAGATTATGGTGGGTAGCGAAGCTGCGAGGTGTACGTGGCGCCACGACATAGCGGTGATTACAGCGAGAAAGGATCGTCTGCAGCGTTTGGTTCGGCAGCTCAAGCGAGTGAATGAGACAAGAGGATTGGTAGTGGTTGCGGAGTCACGGGCGGCGAGATAGAGGCTGGAGTTCTCCATGCGAGAGGCGTATTCATATGTTACGAGAGAGATTGGCGGATCGGTGGCGGTACATAGCGCGGTACCTTTGAGAGACGAGAGAGGCCGGCGAGAGGGTCGGCGATCACGATCATCACCTAGTTCGGGATGAGTTGTGATGAGTGCAGTATATGTTAGCGAGGTATGAGAATAAATAAGGATGCCGACAACTGCGTGTCGATGATAAAGAAGATGTATTTGTTTAACATCTAAATAAAAGCTGAATATGTATGTTGATTTGAGTTATGATAATAATAAGATTGTCGGTGTTTTGATTTTCGGTGTTTCGAAAAAGGATAAAGAGAAATGTGATTAAAATAAAAATACACAAAAATATTTATATTCACCACACAAGATAGGTTATGGTAGGGGATGGTCGAGCTAACCTTGGGAGACCCCATGTCTCCGAAGTGCTGCCTACATAGCCCATTGCACAAAGCAAGGAAGGGCCTCAGACCGATGTAGTTCTCCCGTAGGATCAGGGAGGGGTGAATTTAGGCAATTTGGTACGGTTTAGGCAATTTGTCGTTTGGTAAAAATTTGATGTTGGTAGGGTAATGTTGTTGGTGTTGGTAAGGTATGGGCGATGTTGATGTAGGTATAGGTAAAGCGAAAGTTAGCTTACCCAAAGAAAAGGGAACCATGTCCTGATTAAGATCAACACACAATCCTAGATGCGAGGCAAAGCGGAAAGAGTGTTCCGTAGGTGAAAAGAGCTAAACAAACCACACTGACGTAAGAAGCGAGCAGCTTGAAGCCCTAAATGTACCGTGCATAGGCGAGAAGTCATAGGTGAAAAGAGTTGTATGATCACAACATATCGGGTGTACGCCACGTCCCTTGAGCTTTGAAACAAATGGTGAGGTGAGGTGGATGATATAGGCGGGGAGGTCGAGAAGTACAAAGAACTTATTCTGACGAAAGAGAACCTACCCTAAATAGACAAGTCCATGACCCAAAAAGTTCTTTGAATGAGGCTTTTATTTTATTGAATGTAGGCGATCGATGCGGGAAGTCTACGAGGATATTGATTGTTTTATTCTTGAGGTCTTCACAGAAGTGATCAATGCGAGAAGCTTACGATAAAAGCTGGCTATTGTGTATAAGCTGTCCTTCGAGGAAGCGATCTATTTATAGTAGCGAGATATATTTGTAATGCATAAATTTGTCCTTCGGAGGAGCAGTCTATATATAATAACGGCAATAATTCGGCATATAGCTGTCCTTCGAGGGAGCAGTCTATATTTAATTTAGATGACTAGATGTTCTTTTTAGCGTGAAGCATCTAGTTTAGTAGGAAGTTTGACTCAAGAAAATCCCATAAGAATACGGCTTATTTTAATACTTTGAAGTCATGGACTAGACTAAGAAGGGGAAGGCATCGTAAGGGGAGGTGAGGGGTGAGCTTGATTTTATTTCGAGATGTAAGAGACAAGTGTATGTGGTGGTATGTGAGCTCAAGGGACGAGCAGTAGGCGGATAAGAAGTGATATAACACTAATTTCAACAGTAGAATGGTCGAAGATGCAAGGCATTAAGGGGCTCAGGCTCAGGTTTACCATTAAGCGAAGCTAAACGATAAGTACCCGATCCATAGATGTGAGTGATTATATAAGGCCCAATCCAATTGGGAGCAAATTTTCCACGTTTGCTCTTTTCTAGTTTGGTTACATGTTGATTCTCTTTGAGGACAAGATCACCAACCTTAAAATACGCTCATGAAGTCGCTTATCATAAGCACGTTTAATGCGTTTTTGATAGATTTGAAGGTGATCAAGAGTGTAAGGCGGCGTTCGTCAAGAAGCTCAATTGGGCTAACCGCTCTTGGCGGAAATCATCGTTGGTGAGAATATCTGAAGAGATATTCTAAGGGAGGTATTTGTATTTCGAGAGGCAAAACAGCCTCGGTGCCGTATACGAAAAAAAAAAGGTGTGGCATTAGTAGAAATACGAATCTTAGTACGATAAGCCCAAAGGGCAAAGGGAATGTGATCGTGCCAATTTCTTCCAGATTCATTGACAACTTTCATGAGGATTTTGGTTAGTGTTTTATTAGAAGACTCGGCTTGCCCATTGGCTTGTGGATAGTAAGGTGATGAGAAACTAAGTTTGATACCAAAGTTGTCACAAAGGTCTCGCAACAACTTGTTTTTGAAAGATTTTCCATTATACATTATCGGGCGGTGAGGAACACCAAAGCAGCGAGATAATGTGGTGGTTAATGAACTCGACAATTTTTCTTTTTGATTGAAATGAGTGGAATAGCCTCCACCCATTTTGTGTAATATTCGGTCATTTGTGAGTATCAGCGGTGGCGTTGTGAAGAGGTTGGGTGAATCTCACCAATAAGGTCTAACCCCACTTGTGAGAAAGGCCAAAGATCTCGAAGCGATCTGGAGGCGGGTGGCTAGGAGTATGTTGAAGGTTGGCATGTTCTTTGACACATAACACAACGCTTAACATATTCGTAGCGATCGTTATTGAGAAGTAGGCCAATAATAACCAAGGCGAAGGATTCGTTTGGCCGCAGCAAGGCAGCTAAAATGTCCACCACAAATACCGTCATGGACCTGTTGGATGGTATGAGTGGCCTCCATGCCAGTTAGACAGCGAAGGAGGATACCATCAAAGCCACGTTTATAGAGGAGTCCCCCCATGACAACATAACGCGAAACACTTTTAAGAAAAGCACGTTTGCCGTTACTAGTAAGATCAGGTGGGAGGACAGAGATTGTAAGGTAGTCGTGAAATTGGTGGTACCAGGTATCCTGTGAATTAGTAGACACAGTATTTATCATACAAACTATCGGGGTTGAATAGGATGGGGCAAAAAGTTGTTGGACCACGACGAATAATTCAGAGTCAGTTGGCGCGGCGGGAATTTGCGAGGCTAAGCACGCCATAGTATCCGCAAATTTGTTAGTGGAGCGGGGAATGGTTTGTATAGAATAGTGGGTAAATAAAGCTAGAAGTGATTCTACATAGTGTTTGTATTTTTGAAGTTCCTCGTTTTTGCATTGGTAGACGCCCATAACTTGATTGACTACCAATTGAGAGTCGCCAAAAATGTTGATAGATTTGATACCTAAGTGTAACGCATGACTTGGAGACCAGAGCAAGGGCCTCGTATTATTCTTTGTATTATTAGTGCAAGGAAATCAAGTCGGAATGAAAGAGGCATAGGTTCAGCGTTGAGAGGAATGAGAACAACGCCGGCTCCTCCTTGTGGCGGCATTTAGATCCATCGAAGAAAGAGGTCATTGGAGTACGACTCCTCAGTGAGGAAAGAGTAGCGATGAGTTCGTCGGGAAATGTGAAATTGGTAAATTGTTCCCGATGCAGGAGGCGTCCATGAAGTTGGTCTGCGATGGTTTGTCCTTTGATTGATTTACGGTGGATAAACTCAAGGTCGAGGTCGGCGAGAAGCATGAGCCATCTAGCAATGCGTTGGTTCGAGATGAGGTTTGGCGTACATGTAATGGATGGGAGTCTGTATTGGTGATGACGAAAGTCTTGTGATTTAGAAGGTAGTGTCGGAGTTTGGTGGCGGCGAATGATAGGGCAAGGCACAATTTTTCTACATGTGTGTACCTAGTCTCATAGTCCACCAAAGTCGACTTATATAATAAGCGGCTTGTTCGTGATTCTCGAGTCACGATGTGCAAGCATGGCTCCTACTGGCGTGGTCGGTGGCGGAAAGGTAAAGGTAGAAAAGGCGGTTGTCTTGGGGTGGGATAAGCACGGGTGTTTGTAAGAGATAAGCTTTGAGAGCTTGAAGGCTTGGTGACATTCTTCGCTCCATTGGAATGCAATATCCTTTTTAAGGAGGTGATGGAAAGGTTGACACCGATCAGAGAGTTGGGAGATGAAGCGTCGGATAGATTGGAGCTTACCTTGTAAACTACGCGATTGTTTGAGATTTTTGGGTGGGGGCATTTCTAGGATAGCTTTGACTTTCGATGGATCGACCTCAATGCCACGCAATGAGGCGATAAAGCCAAGAAGTTTTCGAAAGAACACAAAGACACATTTCTTCGGTTGAAGGCGGACGAGAATATTGTAGCAGCGATCAAAAATAATGGTTAAAACATCGAGATGTTCACTACGATGTTTAGACTTGCCAAGAAGATCGTCGACATAGTCTTGAGGATAGTGTGCATAATGTCATGAAAAATGTAGGTCATAGCCCGCGATAGAGTAGCACCCGGCATTCTTAAGGCCAAATGGCATGACACGATAACAAAAAGGTTCCCGAGGAGTTATGAAGGCGATCTTGTGTTGATCGGCGGGCGACCAAAATTTGGTTGTATCTGAAAAGCCATCCATGAGAGAAAGCATTTCATGACCGCTTGGTGAGATCAACAAGTTGATCAATACTTGGGAGGAAGTCATCCTTAGGGCAAGCGAGGTTAAGATCTCGGAAATCCGTGCATATCAAGAAGTCCCCGTCGCTTTCGTGGCAGTGCGATGTTAGAAATCCATTGAGGATAGTCGATAGGCGAGAATGAAGGAAGCGAGAAAGGAGTCGTTGGAGTTCCTCTTTGACCAAGAAAGCAATGCGTGGATGCATTTTCTCAATTTACATGTTTGATTTAGTTTGGAATCGGGGTTTAGGGTGATGTTATGGGCCAGCGATGGTAGGATCAATTCTGGCATGTCGGCGTAAGACCATGCGAGCGCTTGGTTGCGAAAGCACGAGAGAAAGGTAGTAAAGGCGGCTTGTTACGATGTGTTAAGGGATTGTCAATCTTCACTATGTGAGATCTTCCTCCGTGTGGATGTTGATTTCTATAGTAGATTCATTCGGCATAGTTTGGGTTTTGAGATGGTAGGGCGCGTTGAATATAAGAATCATCGCGCCCGGGTAAGTGAGTATGGAGTCGTCATCGGCATTCAACAACATTAATCAAAGGCGAATCCTCTTGATCATGTGCGGATACGAAGGGGAAGAGAAGATGGGTCCTCATTATCGCGTTGATAAGTGAGAGGACCTATGAAGATAGCATTTATGAAAAAAAAAAAAGTTAGGAGGGATAGATTCAGGGTCCATCGATTCTGTGGGTGATGATGGCAAAGTAGGTGATGATGTTTCGGTAGGGGCGCGTCTTCCTCTTCGAGATACGGTGGTGACGGGGAGGTGTCTCTTGTGTAGGTGTTTGGAAAAACCGAGACCACTGCGATCATTATGTTTGCGTGTGGTCACGGGAATGAGTGTATGTCGGCCTTGTTCGTAAAGGCCAAAACCAAAGCCTTTCCACGCGGCGGAGTCAAGAAGGTGAGGGCGAAACGACGATTTGTCAAGTATTGAAAATCGGATTGGAAGGAACCACACCAAGAGGAGGTTCGGGGATAATGGAGGATGTGTCAACACCCCCATACGTTAGGTTAGTGCGGTGATGGGGTGGTCGTAGAGATTACCTCCCCACGCGCGGCGGTCGTAGGTGGGATGCGCATGTAATTGTCCGTACTCTGCGGGGTAGGGAAAGAACTAACGTTATATAGGCGGTACTCCCCAGCGTGAGGCGATGAAAAACATCTACTAAGGGTCGGAGGTTGGGATGTTAGGCTGCGGGAAGAGAAGTGGTTTGTGCGATGGTGGTTTCATCGGTTGAAGGCGTAGGTGCGGTTGAGGTGGATGGTTGAGGTACATTTGAAGAGGAAGGTTGGGTTGAATGTATGGGTGTCTTAATTGGTATAAGCACATCGTTTGGGCGGTATAACATATTGCAAGTTTTGAAGGGGAGGATCAGCTTTACGGTGTAGGACTTCCCTCGTACTCAAATTTTATGCATCGATGTAATGTTGAGGAACGCATCCCATGGCTCGAATCAGGGCGACCCAGCAATATATTATATTGGAACTCTCCTTGAGGACATAGAAGAGTTCGGGCAAAGTACGTGGGCCTACGCGAATGTTGAGGATCACGGTGCCTAAGGTAGAAGTAATAGCGTCATTGAATGATCGCATGACATGATGGGGTTGCACATGCAACTAGAAGGGATGTTCATTTGTTGGAAGGCTTTTGAAGAGATGATGTTTAGGCTAGCGCCCCGTCAATCATAACCCGGCGTACTCGAATGTCTCGGACGTAGCGGAAATGAAAAGGCGAGTCGGGGTCTTACGCACCAAAGTCGATAATTTCATCTTCCGAGAAACTAAACGCGGCTTGGCTTGTTTTTGAGGCAGAAGTGGTGGGGAGATGGATTGTTTGGTGAGAGAAGCAAGCGTGATTGGGTGTTAGAATGGAGGCAGCAGGCGGGGTTTCGTTGGGTAAAACCTCTATCCCTTGAAGGATCTCAACGAGAGCTTGTCGATGAGATTGAAGTCGAATGAGATCATATAGTGTCATTTTACGGGCGATTGATGAATTTGTTTGATCATGGTTCGGTGGGCAACTCCATTAGAGGCGGGATAGGCGGGTCGCGAATAACCACTTTAGGTGGTGGTGTGTCGGGATGGTTGAAGGAGAAAGAGATGCCGCAGTGTGTTTTCTTTCGCTTTCCCATTGTTTTTTTTGTCCTCGAGTAGCGACACTAATCATATTAATCTCGTAGATCACGAGATGAGAAGAAGATGGTTGGGATAATTCATGGTCTTTAAGAGGTGGGGTTGTAATAATGATCGATCTTGGTGAGGCGGGGATAGATGGTATAGTAGAGGAATTGGCGCTAGAGGTCTCTCCCTTCGTAAGTTGTCTTTCTTAATCTTTCTCCAGGAAGAGGTATTGGCGAAGGATGGTTTTAGAGCTTTGCATCCTTCCACATCATGTCGGTGTGCGGTGATAGCGCAGATTTTAGACTCATCATAATCCATAGGTCGGGGCTTAGGCGGGTCATAAGGTCTAAGTGGAGGTAGGGAGATGGTCGCATTCTCCACCAACATAGCAAGGATTTTGGCGTAAGATCCTTTGAGTGGGTCAAAATCGGAAGAAGAAGATGAGGGTATTGATTGTGTGGGTTGTGGTAATGTTTGGGCGTGTTTAGTTCGTATGGGTGGTGGTTTAGCGAGAAGTCTTGACACATGTTTTTCACTAAACGTGGTTTCTTGGACATAGAAGTTACGTTCATTTGGTTAGATGATGAGGCTACGAGATGGCGTGGTAGCGGGAAACAACCACGGAGAAAGGGAGTACGAGAAAATAAATCCTTTGATGATGGGATTGGTTTAGGGTTGATAGGTGGACCGGATACGGGGGTAACGATGTTGTGATACCCTTTGATCTCTCTGTATAGGTGTAAAGGCGTAGGTCGTTTGCGAGAAAACAAAGGAGGTATGATATATTGGTGTAATGTGGAGGGATGAGGTCCCGATATGGAAGGTGGGTGTGATGATGAGGTTTTAATTGTGATAGAGACCCGGATTGCGTTCGTCTCTAGGTGGCGGGGCGGATTTATTTTGGATAGATCGAGTCGCTTAGGCGGGTGTGTTAGATTGGGCATTGGTGAGGTCCCAGCGTAGGGGAAGATCTGGTTAAGTTGATAGAAGTGGACGGGGCATTTGGTAGAGGTGAGGGGGTGAAGGCGAGAACAGGGGGCATTTTAAGCACGTAAGCACTTCGGGTAGATGGTGGAGACATCGGGATTAGTCATTTGCATTTGAGTAGAAAAGGGGTACTCAAGCGTTCCCATAGGAACTGTCTCATCTTACGTGGAATGGCAGTCTCAGTGTGATTTGTAATTTTGAGTACGGAAGAAAGGTGGGTTGTAATTCCGAGTCCATTGCGGGTGTGACACGGGAGGCGAGATGAGGCCTTTGTATCAATAGATGTTAGGAGGTCAACCGGTCGTTGAAAAGATTTAGGCGATGAGGGACTAATAGGTAGGAGGGCGTGTTCGAGGAGATCTGTCACATTAAAAGAATGTGGTGATGTTAGTGTAAGAGATTTCTCGTCTAAGGATGTCAAAAGGAGTGGTGAGCCTTCCTCTTGTGTAGCAAGAGTGGTAGAAGGGGACGTTTGGGAAATAGATAAATTAGATAGCATCCGCTCACAGTCTTGTAGGGATGTGGTGTAAGAAGACTCATTGATGAGAAGAGAAGCACAGGCGATTAACTCTTCTATGGGTAAAGGCGATTTCGCTTTGGCTTGATGGTGGTAAAGGAGGTTCGGGCTCTGTGTTAGTGAAGAGGCTTGATTCAAAATTTTCTCGATAGAGGCTTTTGGTGAGAATCGAAAGCTGCATGGATCTCATGAACACTCTCCTCGGCTAAGATATCTTGGTTCACGTTCTTTCTTTGGGCCAGTGATTCGGGAATGGCTTGTTGAAAATTTTCAGATTTCGGTTAGCGAGGGCGTTAGGATTATCGAGTGTTATATCCCTGCATCAACCATTTCTGCACTATGTTTTTCAACATCTTGCGAGTTTTCATGACTATGTCCTTTTACGCGGTGAAAGTTACAAAAGTCATTTTCTTTGTACGGGAAGGTATTGCGCGGGTGGAGTCAAACCCAGTGAGGTTTAACGGGGGCAAGGTGATAGCCCGACTTTGAGCAATTTCTCAATATCACATCATAGGTTTCTCCCGAGGAGTGTAGGCGATGGGTTCGGCTTTGTATTTATAGGTGGTTTTGGTGGAGTATTGGACGGTGGTTGGGATTTGACCATCACTGCGTGGACAGCTCCTTTTGATTTAGAAGAGGTGGACGCGTGAGGAGTGGTGGTATTTGGTTTATTGGTAGAATCGGGAGTTCGGAAAGTGGAGTTCTTGTTGTGACCGCATGATTTCTCTTCCTCTAAGGCTCGAATTTCTAATTTTGAGCCATAGTAAAAACCTCGTCGAATGTACGGAAAGTTTGAATTTGGAGGGTAGGGGAGATGTGCTTAGCGCGAGGCCGCGTAAAGCTTGATTCGATAAGTTCGGTTTGAGGCAAGGCATACGTAAGTTGGTTGATAAGGCCCGCCATCGTCAGCGAAATCTGCGATAGATTCGTCTTGGTGTCGGATGGCATAAGTCGGTGATAGATACTTTCTTGGCAATGTTAATGGAGAAATGATCCAAGAAAGATTGGGCTAGTTGGTTAAAAGAGAAGATTGAGTCTTTGGGTTAAAAACTTTGTACCACTCAAGCGAGGCCACGATAAGGACATGGGAAAGGTGCGGAGTATGAGAGGCATCATCATGGGCAATCAAATAACAAGCATGTCTAAATGATCGCAAGTGTTGTTGAGGATCCTCTTTCTTGTTAAAGCGAGTAAACTTTGGCAACTCCCATTGAGGAGGATATGAATGAAGGGGACGAGAAGGGTGAATGGGCTCCCGACAAACTTGCTCGTATGTCAAGCTACGACTTCTGAAGCGGAAGCCTCGGGTTTTGCATTTTGTCCATCATTTGCTTGATGAAATCTGTGGTTGGATGAGGTGATGGTGCCCGAGAATAGGGATGTCCCATATAAGGTGTTGAGGTTCTTTGGATACGTGTATGGGAATGAAAAGGTAGGCGGAGCTTGAGAAGGAAAGCTCGTTTGAATAGGTGGCGAGAGAGTAAGTCATGAATGGAGTGAGTGCGAAAGAGAGAGGCGAGATAGGGGCGGTTGGTGGTGGCGATACGTGGGGCCCGAGGTTAACAAAGGAAAGCTAATCGGGGTCGTATGAACCTCTGAAAAGCTGTCGGATTGGGGAGGCGGGGCTAGTGATGCGGGAAGTAAGGTATTGTTATCGGGAGGAGTAGGAGCTAAATGAGCAGCTATACTAATAGGCATGCCCATAAGGAGGCGTGACCATCGGGCGTACGGTCGGGGTATGAGACAAATAGTATTATGCAGTATTTGGGATTAGCATCAGAGAAATTTGGCAAAGTCCTTGTCTCCTACGGGAATTTGGGGATCTCATTGGTGTCTGTAGGGTTCCCTATAGAATGTGAAGGGGTGATTGAGGGCAAAGACACAGAAGCGAGGCATGTGAAACCATGGCGGCGCTTGCTTCAGTGATGACAACCATAGACTAGAACACCCGGGGAAAGTTTCAATCTATCAAGAACAAAAACAACCTCGAATGGTGAATTTGGCAAATTTGCTTTGGTTTGTCGGGATGATGAAAGAACGATGATAACGATATCGGTTTAGTAACCGGTGTCGGTCACAGATCAAACGACGTCGGTCCCTTAACCGATGGCGGTGTCAAAAATTAAGGATAAGAAGATATAAAAGGCTGCTGATTTGATATTGGTAACGTTGAGTATGTTTAGCAACTTATTGATCACAGAAGACAAAGTATGACAGAGAAAACAGGATTTGAAAACAAGCAAGAGGCACACGCAAATCTAGAGACTAACCCTAGGGTTAATTTTAGTTATCGTGGGCTTATGCCTTTAGACGTAAGATGATGTCAGAATCCTAAACAACAAGACCTAGGGGAAATGTCAAGTTTGTTTTGGCTTATAAGGTTACCTCAATCGGGCGGAGGAATACCGCGGAAAAGGGGGGATGTTTGAGCTGTTGTGTTAATTGTGAAGTGATTCGGTATGTGTTGTGCAGTGAAACTAAGGTTAATTTCCTGTCAATACCGTGGATATCACCCCCACGTGTACGACCTGTTACTTAATCTATGTTCACTAGAATTGGAGAACAACAAGCAGGAATGCAATGCACGTGTTTTAAAACCCAAATCGAAAGTGATATTCGATGAAGCAAAAGAGATGACTTTCACTAATGCGAAACCAGGAAAGCAAGACAAATTCTTTACTAAAATATATAAAAAAAATGACAACAAATATGCTTCCTAAAATGAAAATAAGCAAGAGAAAGAAACCCAAAATGGGTCCCCATAAGGCGTGCCAAAATGTTTCACTCGGAAATGCTTCGTTCCTTATAGAAGCAGAGATAAGGTTAGGGTTAGGAGGAATACTGTAGAATGTCGAGATGATGTGCGCGTACCGTAGAGAAAGATCGGGTGGCTGCGAAGAACTCCTTTTTGTCTTGGAAGGACTACTGCAAATAAGAACACAAGACCACAAGATTTTGATTAGATAGTAAATGAGGAAGCTGCCTTGGGCCGGGAAATATGAAACTTCCTTTCGAAGGTGGTCGGTTCCCTGCGATATGAGTTAACACAAAATACTTGTAAAATATCAATTAAATTGCTTATTTGAAGCCCAGGTAGGGGAAAGGTGTTTTTCTGGTTTTGATCAAAGGAACCGATGCGGTTACCTATAACCGATGGCGATTCTTGATAGCGATCCGGTGGGTTCTAGGATCTTACGGGCTGGTTGTGGAGTTTGTAATGGCTGATTTTGGATAGTTTTGGGAAAGCGGGATGGTTAGAAACAAAAGAATGACATAGCTAGAGGCAATGAGTACGTTGGATAATGGATCGAAGCGGATTTGGGAGATTTGTAATTCCAAAAGCATAAGAAATGTTATAATGGAGGACATGCAAGATGTAACTTACTTGGTTTTTGGCGAAGATGCGAGTTGATCTCCTTGGTGCGACTCTTGGTTTCTTCACTGTCTCTGCTTGGTCAAGTGAAGTTACGGACTCTGCTAATCGCTTTGGACTCTCCTTTGATTCAAAAATCCTTGGTGATCTCCCAAAATGAAATTCCGATCCGTTGTTTTGGTTTGGGAGCCCATTTACGAGGCGATGGCGGTTACGTAACCGGCGGCGGTCGAGTAGAGCCGGCATCGGTTAGGAAAAAGTAGGCTATTTTTAGTAAAATAGCCCACCTTCCTACTTTTCTCGAGAGATCGGTTGCGGGCTTGGTCAGTGGTGGCGGCTTTAGAAGGTCGGCTTTGGAGTGCGAGTAAGGAGGCATTAGTTATGGATGTGAGTCTAGACCAAGTCATGGGTCCTAATTAGGTTAGTTTAGGGTTAGGGCTGAGAAGTCATGGTGAGGTGGGCAAGTGAGGTGGCGTTCAATTAGTAAGTATGGATGTGGAGTCCTATTATCAATTATGAGGTAATTAATGGAGGTCTAAGTTAGGGTTGGAACTCTAAAGTATGTAAAAGGTCAATTAGGTGTTTAAAGGCTAGTAAGCCTCAAAATGGGATGGTAACTATTTTCAAAAGGATACGAAAGCTTCAAAATGTAACTAAATACAAAGAGAAAGGGAGGAGGAGAGAGAGTTCTTAGAGAATTCTTAGAAGATATGGATAAAAATAACTCGAATGGAGGCTTGAGAATCAAGATGTGAAAGTTTTTGAATGGATTCTTTAATGATATAAGTGTTTTTATACATTTGATTCTGGTTTTTGGTAAGGATTCATATGTTACAAGTGTGTATTTCTAAGTTATGAGTATAAAAAAAAGCATTTTCCTTGTTATATCTTCATGCATTAGTGTTAATGTACCTATGAATACATTCAAAGAAGGATTAGTGGCTTTATGAAACCATCAATAAAGGTGGAAACTGGAAAGTCATATTTCAAGCCTGAAGTTTGTGTAACCTAGGACTGTGGGAAGAGGAAACTCAGTGAATGGTGAGGGTTTTCAAGTGCTATAAATCATTCTTTAGGTAACCCCTGTTTCAATGCACTCTATTTAGTAGAATAAGAATGAAAATGACATATCAGAAGGAGGAGGTTAACCATTAGTAATTCTTCATGGTTGTTTGTATTTGAAACTCAGACACTCTTCCTTATACAATGGTTACAGTCAGGGTATGTAGTCTCTTGAAGTATATGGCCTTGTTATTTTGTTAATAGAGTCTTAGACATGTTGAAGCATGGCATAGAGACTAGTCACATGTGAGAACAAGTTTCTTGAAGGTTTAAGTTCAAAACCTTAGATGATAAACCCTCAAAACTATCTTAATACACAGTTTACCCAGTCCAAGTAAGGAGAAATTGAATCATTTAAGGGTTTTTACCATAAGATTTGGCCCACTGGTAAATATTATTTGTATATGGTCTCAAAAAAGTATTAAGTGAAAAATTTAGATCTTGAATGTGATTTTTGTGGATTTTACAAGCATTTCTTCCTCTCGGGCCTGTCATAGTGTGTGACCTAGGGCAAGGAGTTTGGAGGCCTTAACCATCAATTTGGAAGCTAAAATTTTTGTGAGGTCTGTATTGAATCATATTAGATGAATCTTGAACCAATTTAAATGTCCACCGTGCAAATTTAGATAATTTCCTTGGAAGTCATGACTGAGATGTGAAACACAGTTTAGGCCTAATTTTGGAGGTCAATTTGCAAAGGACATAGGAGTTATACTAAGAATTGGTTTATCAAATTTCTGAGAGATGACAAGGGACCTACTAAATGTCCAAAACTCCTCTATGGTGGATAGATATTTTCCATAAATTCAGATATGAGTGAAAGATGTTCTTGACAAACCTAGTGAAGGGATAGTGGTGAAATTGCAAAATTTGGGTTCTAAAGAGTTAAAAAAGAGTGGAAGATTAAAACTTGGAGGGCATGTTAAGAGTGACAAGAGGATACCGAGGAACCATCTAAATTTTTATATTTATATATCTCAAAAATTCATTTTCCTATGACTTTCCTAGAATGGGTTTTAAGAACCTTAAAAGGTAGAATTTGACATGTTTTGATAAATGATAATAACTTGATGAAAGCTAACCTTCTTAATGGTTTATATTGGGAAAATGTGAGTATGAATGCAGGATGTAGAGTGGTGTAAGGTTTGGAAAGACTAAAATGTCAATTTTTGACTAGTATTGAAGCTATGTAAGAAAGCCTAGTGGAGACAAATGAAGGTATGTGAATGTTATGTCTATCTTCATGATATTGAATCAATTGATTGATAAATTGGATTTGTATCTGAGTTGTTGGGGAAGAGTATTAGTTTAGATTATGTTTTGTATATTTTGGTACCCTTTGAGGTGATATTGAAGGTCTCCTAGACAACTAGACAACCTAGAAATAGTCCTAGAAGTGATACAAGCAAAAGTTTCCTAAATAGGTCAAGAAAAGGAGGTGAATGTAGGGGATCCTACATCGGTGATCATTCTAGATAAGAAGTGGAACATCATTTCTCATTCCCAAACAAGGAATTCCTTTATCAAAGAAGCATTCGAGGAAGATTCTACTCACTTACAAAATTCATCTCCACAATGAAGGAAAAGCATAACTTCATCCTTGATCATCTTCATTGATCACACCTTCTCTCTCTATAATTATATTTCTTTGTTGTGAAACAACTTTTGTAAAAGTGACTTAAGTCACTTAAATTTTATATTTCTTTGTTAAGAATGCACTTTAAGTTGAAAGGTCACTTGGGAATGTGAAGAGCCATTGTTTCAACTATAAATTGTAAGGCTCCCTCCATTGTAAGGGATCAGCTTTTTTGCTCCTCCTATAGAAAACTTTATTTATTCTATTTCTTGCTTAATGAATTCCTTTATTTCTCAACTTCGAATCCAATAGAGATTTGTAATCCTGCACAACCAGGGAAAGAAAGAATATTTTGATGAATATGATGTAGTTAAACTTTTCATTAATTGTGGTTTTCATCTCACTCTGCATGTTGGTGTTTTCTCATTGAATCTGTAAATACTTCTAGTTTTATGGTTAATGAACTCAAAATTTCTATTTATTACCTAGAACTCCTTTCTCTAGTTCCTTTCTCTTGCTCACACCTCACACAATTTTCCTCCATACATTGTTGCCACAAGTTTAGTGGAGTGTTCCTGTGTGATCTCCTATCTTTGAGCACCTAGAAAATAGCATTATTGTATAGAATTTATATTTTTTAATAAATTGGAGCCTCCCCATTCCTAAGAGGAGGAACTTCGTCCCAAAGCATTGGCGGAAAATCCCATATTTTTTCCTTGAAAAAATATGTCTCCAACAGTGTCATAATAAGAAAAGATGAGCATGGGTCTACATTAGGTGGAGGGATATTATCCAAAATAAATTTTATTCTTTATCCGTAGCTTTAAACTTTTCCATAATAAATGCAAAAGCAACAATTTTAGTAGTGGGGAGGAAAGGTTAAAAATTGTAAAGTCTCATATAATATATCCTTGTAAACAAGTACCTTTTTCAATAGCTCAAAAAGATAAATCTTCTTGGGGTGTTATTTAATTTCTCTACTATATCAAACACTTTAGTAAGAGAACTAGACTTGACAAAGGAAGTAATGGGTGGTGGAGGAAAAGGTGGGCTACACCCAACAAGTTTCGTATTGTGTTGTATTGTCATAAAATAAACTTCAGAACCATGGATGAAGATGCAAAGTGAGGTGGATGTTGTGTAGTAGGATGAATTTATTAATATTATATATCAATGTAAGTCTGAATACCATCAATCTTAAGGCAAGTAGAACCAACATAGAGGCCCCCTCCCACATACAAAGTATGGGAATTGACCTAATTAAAGGGATGGTATCCCATACTAGAATGAGGGAGTAGATTTTTAAGTTTGATGAGAATATCATATGAGATTGGAGGAAGAGGCATGATCATACAAAAATAACACCAAGCTAGAATACACCAAACAAAGAAATATAAACCCTAAGGATACTAGGGTTTAAGAAATATATTTGATTCAAACATCAGAGTTCACAAAACGTTTACACCCGATTAAATTATGTTATGAAAATCACACGACAATATATAGGATGTAAGGGGTTGTTAAGAGGTCATTCTAATCTAATTAATTTGTAATTATCCATGCATAATTAGAACAATACATTAATACTTGTAACAATGATACATAAATAGATTTATGTCTTAAATACATAAGAGGGGATGAAGAAATAGATATAAAAGTCATAACAAAGAATATATGGATTTGTAGACATGTGGAATAAGGTGATCAAAGACTAAAAATGCTTCATTATTTATACTGGAACTGGAAACTAAGTTGGTGCAGGATTCGCCACTTTTATAGGAATGGTTTTATGGTCTTCTACCATTTTACGGTGAGATTATATAATTTTCTATTGATTTATCTGCCTTTAAATGTGTCTCATTGTATGTCACTCCTCTCACAACCTATAATAATTATAACAAAAAGAAATGATATAGTAGAGCACCAACCCATAATTTAGTAGAGCACCAACCCTACAAAGAGCACCAACCCCTAATTTAGTGAAGCACTAACTCCAAAAGGAGGCTGCAAACCCCTAGGATGAAAAATCACCAAATTAGCCACCTGAATATGTTTCATCTCTAATAATGTTGATGCCACAAGTGATGGAGATCACTAATTCAGCTCACAAACCCTAGGTCAAACCCTAGGTCTTCAATCTTACTCTATCTTGTTCCTTCTCACTTTTTCTTTCTTCTAATATATTGTACACATTCTATCCATCATTCCTCAACCTTTCATGAATCTTATCATCCCTAAAACTCTTCCATATACCTGCAATTTACTCACCTATTGGTCGCACACTTCCCCCATGCAAGACTAGCTCATCAAATGAGACAAAACATCACTTTTATGTGAAAATAAACTCACTAACCCAAATGAGGTTGGTAATGCACATTTTTTTACCAATGAATCATTAAAAACATCCCATAACTTGTCCACAATATGACCTCAAAAGTGACCCAAAGTAGGTCGGCCAAAAAGCAAAAACCCTTCATTTCATGATCCAAAAATCACTAAAACACATGCATTGGGATGCCAAAATACATCATTTAAACACTAACCATGGTCACAATTTTCATTAACCAATCAAATAATTTCATTTAATGGGCCCAAATGTGCTTTGTACTTATCAAAGCGGTTGTTTCCTACACCCTTCAGAACTTGGAAACTTCATTAGGCCACCAAATCACTTAAACATAACCAAACCATGCTATGTAACCACTTTATGGAAATTCCAAAAATTTTATAACAGTTCTAAGAAATTTATAATCCCTTAATCAACATGATGTTCAAACCACAACTACTTTTGTCTTCACCATATCACTTGCCAAAAAATGGTTTCCAGAGGTTAGCTCATACAAACATTTATACATACAACCAAGACTTATAAATGTATTCATTGGATTCCAAATTCATCTATATTCACATTTCAGGTGATATAAAACATCATCCAATCCATCTCATGCTTCAAATAACTCAAAACTTGCACCAAAACACATCTTGTCCGAACGCCAAAATTATTCAAGTCCAAATAATTACCTGTAAACCATGTCAAATCAAATTATCATGAGAAAAAACATATATAAATTGAAATATATCTGAATCCTCTTTCCAATGCAACTTGAATCATATTCAAACTCTACATGTAGCTCAAGTTATGGCAATTTTACTGAACCCTGTTATTTGAGGCCCCAAAATTGCCCTTTGACCAGTCAACCTAAATGGACCTCAAATGACCATTTACCTATAGGAACATGTCTTGAGACCTCAATTTACATCAATATCAACTCGCATACATCATTCACCATCAATTTTTCATGTTACTCCTTTGGAAAACCTTGTCCCAAAACCACCTTCTTCAGAAACTGACATTTTCAGGTGGGGCCCACATATGAAAATATTCTCAAACATACCTTTCTAGGAATATGGAAGATTTTTATACAACATCCAATCATCAATTTTTCACTATAAATCAAAACTGGGCTGATACAAGCACTTTTCTGCAAACTTGCTCCTAGCTAGGGTTTAGTTAGAGTTTCAAACCACTTTACCTTCTTAACGATTGTTCATAAAAATGTGATGATCAAACCACCTCATTATTTTTAAAAGATTCATAATTTACCTTATAATATATTCATAATAACTCATGTCCCCATGAAAATCATACAATTCACAACAAGCATCAAAAGATCAACTTAAGTCACACAAACACACACGGTTTCTTGCCCAATTTTTCCAAAACTTGCATAACTTGCAATTCCTTCTTCAAAATGACCTGAAACTTGGCATGAATCACCATGAAAACATCCTATACCTTTCCATAATCACCAAATATCTCATATATTCCTTAAAATCTCTAGCCACAACAACTTACCCATGTTAAATTGTTTGTTCTCAATTATTTGCTTCCCAATGACCTCATACATGCATCTAACCTCTGAATTATGACCTGAAACTCACCATAAACCTTAGGTACACTGCCACCATGCTTAAACCATACTCCAAAAATAATAATTAGCTCTAAATCTCATGCCTCTACCTCATTCTAGATGCTCAGGGCTAGAAACAAGCCTGGAATGACTTGACTCAACACTGATATGACCATGATGACTCAATGTAGACCCATGTATACTCATGAAACATCATATAGACCATGTATGACCTAATTAAAAACTTTTCCATCAATTTGGGTTGACATCAATGATGACACAAACCCACAATGGCCAACACCCATCACTTGGCAAAGTCATGTACTATGTGTTATTCGTAAATACGTTATCTAGAAAAACTTGAATATACTTTCTCTAGAGAAATTTTTATGTTTTCAATAAATTTAACAAGATCAAATCCATTTTATATAACCATAAGGAGAATAATATTAGTGTCCCACACATGAAAAATGAGGACAAATTTTACAAGTAGTTTGGAATTGAAATACAAAGAAAAACTCCATACACATCTTATCAAAATGGAGTTGCATAGTAGATAAACAAGACAATGATGGATAAATCCTTGAATGTGCTAAGTGATCCACACTTGGATATGTTTTGGGTTAAATCTATGATTATTTCTTGTTACTTTTTATTCATTCATCATCATCATTTTTAGAGAATAGGACTCTACATGAAGCTTGGAATTGTGAGAAATTATCCCGAAAACACCTAAAAAAATTGTTGTAATGCATATGTTCATATTCCAAACGAAAAGAGGACAAAGCTTGACTACAATACTAAGAAGTGTGCCTTCATTGTATTTGGTAATGGCGTAAAAGGTTACAAGCTATGGAATACGGGAATATACAAAGTGGTGTAAAATAAGAATGTGGTATGTAGATAATTAAACAAGACTCTTGCACAAAAGAATGTGTGCAATGGATAATCTAAGTAGGGGAATACAAAGGAAGAATCTAAAAAGGTTTCATGTGAAGAATAATTTAATAATAATGAATATGTTTCAAAAGAGGAGGAAGAAAATAAATATCTACACATAGGAGATCAAAATAGGTGCACAAATTTCCGAGAAAGGTATAATCCATCAAGTTTTTATTTTCCCTTCTTACTTTCAATAATTAATGGTGAAGATCTCAAGACATTATGGTAAGATATTGTATCCAAGAAGGGAATGTTTTGTAATGAATCAATGAATAAGGATATTGATTCTCTACATAATAATGAGAGTTGGGATAAGGTAAAACTACTTCCAAGAATAAATCTTGTTAGTTCAAGTGGGTTTTTTAAGAATTACAATGCACAAAGTAAACTTAAGAATTACAAGGCTCTCCGGTTATGAAAGGATTCTCTCGGGTCGAGGGGATTGAATTCTGTGAGATATTATGTCTTGTTGCAAAATTGACTTCTATTATATTTCATTTATAGATTGTGATTATGTTTCACTTGGAGGTAGATTAAGTGAACATAAAAATAAAAAAATTGCATGAAGAGATTGAAGAGGAAATATACATGTCGTGACTTGAAATTTTTGTAGTCAATGGGAAAGAAGACTTTGTAGACCTCCTAACATTTTCATTATATTGCTTTAAAAAATCACCAAAGACTTGGAATCAAATTTTTGATAGATATGTACTAAAACTTGACCTTGCATGCAAGCAACATGGGCCCTTTTGTGTACTTCAAAGAAGAAGGAGAAAAATAATTCATCATAGTGCAATTTGACATGAAATATCTTAGTGTTGAAAATTCCATTTGGGGCATGGAAATAAAGCGAGATCATGCAAATATGAAGCTATGACACGACCAAAATAAATATGTTGAGATAGTATTATAAAGGTTTAAGACACAATAAAAAAACCTATAAGCACACCTTTTCTAGTTAGTTAGAAGTTATTTGTTGTGTAAATTTGAAAGACTCAAGAGAATTTTGAGGACATGGATCATGTTTACTATGCAATATCAACATGAATCACAATGTGCACAATGTTATACACAAGACCTACCATGCATATATATATTTTCACTCCAGCAAGGAACATTAGATCGTGGTGAAGAAAATTTTCAGTGTCTTCCGAAATTTATGAACTTGTTATATGATATCAATTAAATCTTGGTGTAAGTAAATAATTGAGTCTACATGGCTTTGGGAAATTTTATTGGGTGGAGCTATTGATTTTTAAAGGTCTACTAATGGATAAATTTTCAACTTATACAATAGAGTTGTAAGTTAGATGAGTAAGCATTAAGCAAATTTTTTTATATCTAGCAAATAAGCTAAGTACATGGTATCTTCTCACACAAGAAATCAAGTGGTTTCGATTCAAAGATTATGTTCCATATTTGGGTTCACATAGAAAATAGTGAAAATATATTGTAACTCCCGAGTGTGATTTTTTTATCAAAGAACTCTAAGTACCACTCTTGCACAAAGCACATTGATGTGCAAAATCATTTGTAAGGTAAATGGTGGAGTAAAAGAGGATACAATTGGATAAAGTGAAGAATGATATAAATGTTTTGGATTCATTTACTAAAGAAATGATTATTGAGAAGTTATCTTGGTACAGAAGAGACATAGGCTTGAATTCTTCTAGCTAGTGAAGAATGGATTCATGCTCCTTAGATTCAGAATTTTCGGTGAGTGGGAGAATTTTGGGAATGTATCAACTTTTCATAAGTTTGCGCAAGGTATTTTATCCAATTTTTAGTGATGTAAAAATGTATGCAACACTATTGTGTAAAATCATGTGCACATGTATATGTGTGCATGGGTATTGCAAAGGATTTCACAATATGAATTAGAGCTAACTACATAGCATAGTACTATGTGCAAAATTGTGCATAGAGAATATGTGCATAGTGAGAGTTGCATTATGTTGCGTAGAGGCATTTTACAACATTGTAGTGCAACAAGTGATACATTTTTAATAGTTTTCGAACTAGACTATTAGATGGAGGTATAAAGCAACATATTGTTAAAGTACTCTAACACATCTAGTGGTAGAATATTGGCAATGATGATTGGATGCATTGGTTACAAAAATATTAGAATTATTACTTATAAATTTATGGGAAACCTTAATACATTCAACTAATTTTAAATTATGTAGATTCTGGGTGTAAATCAAGGAAGATATTGTTATAACAATTATTGTAGTTGTTGGTTTTGATAAGGTGATTGAGTCTTAACAAGTTATATGAAAAAACCAAACCTTGGGATGACAAAATAGAGAAAATACATACACATGAATACTCATATTGTAGTTATATTTTGGAAGTACATGGACTATTGTATATTGTGTAGAAGTTTCTTGAAGGTCATCTTATTGTATTTGTAATTTGGTTTAAAATTGAATGTAATAAATAAGACTATTATGTACTAGTTTTTACTCAAAACAATTTTTCGAGTGAAAGAATAATATACAAGATTTTTACAAATAATGTTGAAATAGTAAGTAAATAAATGAAAATCACATACAATATTGCCTCACAAAATAATCCAAACCATGAAAAGTTTGAGACACAAGTTGATAAGTGGGGAAACCATATCAATGGAAGAAAATCCATGTGTATTAAGAAGGCTTAATCTTTATTATTTGGATTACAATATTTGAGAGGAGATAGAAAGAAGAGAAGAAAATAGAAAAATAATAATTGACTTCCAAAGTAATGAGATAGGAGAGGAGAGATCCCTTTAAATAGAATAATAGAGTCAGAAGGAGTTAAAATAACTCCATCATTACCTATGCAAACCTTCTTAGTGTGTTTCTAGTTTCCCTATGCACATGAGGTGAGGGGGAAGTGTGTGATAAGTGTAAGAGGATTTACATGAGACATGGAACTCCAATATTATCTCCAAGAGACAAAAAAATAGGTGTGACACCTCACATATTCCCTAAATATTAATTAAAATATTTATATGGAAATAAACCTACACACACACACACACCTAAATAAACATTATGATTATAGTACAACCAAAAGAAAGGACAATCCTAACGCTCCCCTAAAATTTTATTTGGTGGTTAAAAATAACCTAAAGAATAAAATGGAGGTGACATAACTTAACACTCACCCTTGATGATAACTTTCTTCAATCCTAACATGTTACAAAACAATTAGAAAATATCTTTACATAATGGCTTAGTGAAAATATCAGCCTTTTGCTCTTCAATAGGACAAAAAGAAATAAGAATTTTCTTGTCTTCAATGATAGTTATTAGAAGTTATGATGAATCTCAATGTGCTTTGACGTTACATGAAAAACTAGATTCTTTGCTAAGGAAATAGCACCAAGGTTGTCACCAAAAATTGGAGTAGGAGAAGTTTGAGGATGCTTCGAATCTACAAGAAGTATTCTAAACCAAACCTTGGCGGTAGGATTACATCCTTTATACTAATATTTTGTGGAAGTTATGGATACAATTATTTGTTTCCTACTATTCCAATAAATTACACCATATCCTAATGAGAAACAATAGCCACGTGTGGATCTACGATCATTTGGATCACCACCCCAATCAGAATCCACGTAAACTTCCAAATAAAACTTATAATTTGAGGTATACTTGATGTCAAGGGTTAAGGTTCATTTAATATAACGGTGAATTATTTTAGCAGCTTTAAAATTAGTAGTTTAATGTTTTGACATAAACGAGAAACAAAACCAACAACAAAGCAATGTTAGGATGAGTATGAGTTAGATAATTCAAACTTCCAACTAATTGTCTATATAAAGTAGGATCAACAAGTTTAATTTCCATATCACTAAGAAATTTTACACCAAGTTCATAAGGAGTAGCAATTGGATTACAATCAAGTATATTAAATTTAACTAACAAATCATATGCATACTTGGATCAAGAAATGAAATGTTATCTTTTTCTTTCCAAACTTGCATGCCTAAGCAATAATACAAAAACTTAAATTTGTCTTTTTAAAAGTGTTTTTAAAGCATTTTTAGTAGAAGAAACCAATGAATTATTACTACCAGTAATTATCAAATCATCAACATATAAGACTATGATAACTATGCCATTAATAGTATTTTTGACAAACAAATTAGGATCATTGCAACTACGAGTAAAACCTTGATCTATAAAAAATGATAGATTTTGGAATACCATTCTCTAGGTGATTGCTTCAAACCATAAATATATTTCTTTAATTTGCAAACAAGATGCTCATTTCCTTTCTTAATAAAACCAAGGGATTGAGATATAAATTCTTCACATAAATCATTATTAAAAAAACATTCTCAACATCTAGTTTGATAAATAAGCCAATGCATATGAGCACCTAAAGTTAAATCAACTTTAATTGTGGGAATCTTCACTACATGTGCATATGTTTCATTTCAATCAATTCATTCAATTTGAGAAAAACTCTAGCAACTAATCTAGCTTTATATTTATCTACTTGATTATCAGAAGTAAACTTAGTTTTAAACAACCATTTACAACTAACCAAATTTTGACCTTTAGGGAGGGGAACTAAGTCCCAAGTTTGATTGGAAATTAAGGGGTTGTACTCATCATGCATAGTTTTTCTCCAATGAGGGTTTATTTTATCTTGTTCAAGAGTTTGAGGATCATTTTGAGTCATAATTTTAGACATCAAAGCATAGTTGCAAAATTATTTCCTATTTCTACGAGAATCATTAACATCTACATCAACTTCATATGCGTAGTGAAGTTTTTTCCCATTTAAGCATAGCATTAAATAGAGCAAGGCTAGAAGAAGGAGGAGGAATAATATGATTTTTAACACTATTAAGCAAATATTATTGATCATTACTTGAAACAAAAGTAAAAAGACACTAACAACATCAAGAGAATTATAAGTAGTAGAACAATCAACCACACCATTTTCAACAAATCTAACATCTCTTTTAATCTTGATTTTGTTAGTTTGAGGATCATAAACCCTATAAGCCTTAGATTGTTCATCATAGCCAACAAATATAAGTGTGTTTGATTTAGAATCTAACTTATTACATTTTTCTTTGAGATTATGCACAAAAACTTCACAGCTAGTTAGAGCACAAATGCTTTAAATTAGGTTTTCTACCACTCTAAGCTTCTTTAGAGTATTGTTTAAGAAGAATTTAGTGGGAGTCCTATTAATAATATAACCAACACAATTCAAAGCTTGAACTCCAATCTTATAATGCATGTTTTTAGCATGCAACATACACCAAGTCTTTCAATGATAGTCTTTTGTTTACATTTGGCAACACCATTTTTGCTCAGGTGTGTAAGAAACAATATTTTAACACTTAATACCATATTGCTTACAATATGCAAGAAAATCAGAATTGGCATATTTAGTACCATTATCAATGCGTAATATGCATAAAGAACAACCATATTTTTTTAGCAAAGGCAAGAAATTCAATAAATATATCCAAAACTTGATTTTTCAGTTTCAAAAAATAAATCCAAACTCTCATAGTGCAATCATCTACAAAAGTAAGAGCATATCTAGCACCATTAATAGGAGTTTGCATTTCACCTAAAAGATCACTATAATCAAGATATAATTTTTAGTTGCACACCAAGATTTGGCTTTAGGAAAAGATTCTAGTACAAACATACATCTAGTACAAACAAACTTAGAAGTAGGAAATTCAGGCAATCCATGCACCATGTCTAGTTTATGCATAAGTGCAATGCTTTGGTAATTAATATAACCTAATATTTCATGTCATAAACTACCATCAACATAAGTAACTGAAGCATGACTAGAAGAAGGGGAAGAGAATGCAGGAAATTTAAACTCGCCGTCATTATCTAAAAAGGTTACACTAACAACTTCAATTTCTTTCTTTGTTGATTTAATATAACAAGTATTTTGAAAAAAATCTACTTTGTAATCATGTTTGCATAATTGAGGAACAAAAAGTAGATTTAACTTTAAATCAGGAACAAGCAAAACATCATGTAATTCACCATTAGGAATACTAACATTACCAATTGCTTTTACATTACATGAAGCGTGATTTGCAAGACTTAATTGCTTATTAGATTGATATGGCTCTAAAATAGTAAATAAATCAACATTAGATGTCATATGTTGAGTAGCACCAGAATCAACAATCCATTCAATAGGAGAAGAAGAATGCAAAGCACAAGTAAAGCAACCCTAGTGTTAGACTTTTAAAAATGAGTCTTATTATTAGCACTAGCATTAGTGTTTTCAAGTTTCTTTCCATTTTTAATATAATGTTTTTTGCGAAAGCAATGATCTTCATCATGACCATCTTTATGACAATAAATACAAAGAAATTTACCCTTAGGGTTGGAGTTTGACTTGTTTTCATTTTTGTCATATTGTGGTTGGTCTTACAATGTTCATTATTATGACAATTCTTGTGTTGGTGTTGAGAAACAAAAGCATGTTCATTTGCCTTAAGACTACACAAAAATTACAAAAAGAATCAAACTTCAACCGAGTTTCTAAAGTAGGAATAGCAAGTTGAGAGTGAATATTTATAATAAATTATTGAAAAGTCCTAGATAAACTCTTTTTCATAATAGTATGAATTAAATTCAAATATGAAATTTTAACACTTAAACTATTTAATTGTTATTTTAAAGAATGAAATTGAATCAAAAAACCATTTATAGTTTTGAAATCAACATACTTTAAATCTGAAAATTGATCTTGAACTTGTGATTGGGAAATAGGGAGGCAAAATTTGTGATGATTACATTAATCGGGAAAAATTAAGTTACATGGCTTTGAGAGGCTACAATATTTATAGATATTGCTCAACCTATTTACATACCAACATTGTTATACCGGTTCAAAAAACCCAACAAATAAAATAACAATATTATATATGTGACTAATAAAACAAATAATATGGTTATAATAAATTAAACATATAACCACTTTACCACACAAAGAAACACCTAATTATCTATGGTAACAATAAATACACATTACAATGTAAAATCACTATTAGTCTAAAGTTTTACCTAACATTCTCCCCTTAATTTTGCATTGTCTCGAGGTGAAGAGGAGAGGAACTCTCGAACATCTCAAATTTTTCACATGCAAGTGACTTAGTGAAGATATTTTCATGTTGTTCAGATGTTGGGAAAAATTGGAGTTGAATGTTGTGTCGTAAAACATGTTCACAAATGAAATGTACTTGTACCTTGATGTGCTTCATCCTCTCGTGAAACACTAGATTGCGAACAAGTTTTATAACACCTTCGTTGTCAACATACAAGGTGGTAGGTTTCTCTTGTGGTAGTCCAAGTCCCTCAAGTATGTGACATAGCCATATTGTTTGCAGACAGTTCCACCTACAACACAATATTTGGCTTCTGTGGAAGATGAGAAACAAAGTTTATTTCTTACTTCCCCATGATATCAAACCAAATCCCAAAAAGAATACAAATCTAGAGGTGGATTTCATATCATCAATGTTACTCCTGCATGATTTGAGTCTGAATATCCTGTCAAGATTAATTGATCATTCTTCTTGCGTTATAGGCCAATATCCATAGTACCCTTGATGCATATCAAGATTTTCCTTGCTACTTTTCGGTGACAAACTTTGGGTCTCTGGATGAACCATGAAAGATAGTTATTTCGCAAATATGATATTTGGGCTAGTATAAATTAGGAAATGATACTCTCGATCAATTATCGATAGAGAATTGCATTTACCTATGGATATGGATCGATACGAGATAATTGAAGTCTTGTCTCCATATGTGTGGCAATGGGTATACAGTCCATCATCTGGAATTTTTCGAGCATGGTCTTGGTATATTTGAACTAAGAAAAAAAGATGTGATTCTCTTTCTATCATACTTCTAATCCAAGACAATAGTGCATCACTGAGTTATGTCATGTCGAATGATCAATTAATATATTTCTTTATTGCATCGAACATCTTCATTGTGCTCCCAAAGTGATGACAAGATCTTTGATATAGACAACAATAATGACAATCTCTCCCTTTTTTGAGGTAAAGAATTGAGATCTTAAGGATTCCTTTGGAATCCATGTTGAATGAGATTCTCATCAATTTTGATATACCATGCTTGGAGAGCCTGTTTGAGACCATATAATGATTTGATGATTCTACATACCTTTTCTTCTTTTCCAAGTATGACAAAACTTTTTGTATGAGTCATGTAGACCTCTTCCTATAAGTCTCCATTGAGAAAGGCACTTTTCACGTCCATCTGATGAACTTTCCATCCAAACTATATAGCTAGAGAAAATATCATCATGCTCATTTTTATCTTAATTATGGGACAAAAAAATCTCCTCGTATTCAATGCCTTCCTTTTGAGCATACCCCTTTGCTACTAGTCTCTCCTTGTACTTGTCAATGGTCCCATCTACTTTGTACTTTGTTTTGAAAATCCATTTACATCCAATGGGATTCTTCCCTAGTGGAATATAAACAAGTTAACATGTGTTACTCTTCGTCACCGATCGGTGCTCAACTTCCATGGCATATTTCCAAGGTTTGGACTATAGGGATTCCTAAACAATAAAGGGATCAAAAAATTCAATAAATTTACTCATTAGGGTAAAATTTACCTCATTAGAAGCTTTGATGTGATTTTGTGATCTAGGAGTGGATGTTTTTAGAGGACCATCCAATTTGACATCTCAAATCATGTTAGTATACCATTTAGGTATATGTTAAATTGTTCTCATGGGCTATGGTCTTGACAAAATTTTAATGTGATCTCGCATCGGTGGGAACATCATCTTCGCCTTCACAACAGAGATGATTTCAACATCTAGTGAGTTTTTGGGAGGAACCTTAGCTTCTTTCTTCTCAAAAAACTCAACATCCCTGCTTGTGTACACTTTTCTATTCTTCAGATCCATTAGTCTATACCCAAGAGCTTCTTCATTGTATCCAATTAATATGTATCTCTCTGCTTTCCTATCAAGCTTCATTCTCTTCTTCTTAGGAATGTGCATGTTTTTTTTGCACCCAAATACTTTTATACGTGCAATAGATGGTTTCCTTTCGACCATGATTCATGTGGTGTTACTCCATCAAGAGATATAGTGGGAACTATGTTCAATAAATATACTATTGTCTTAGCTACTTCAACCCAAAATGTCTTCGTGAGTCTGAATCATCGATTTTACATCACACCATCTCCATGATAGTACATGATCACTCATGTGTTGAGTAGCACCAAAATAAATGTATTATATTACACTAGTAGATGTCGTTGATTCGCTAGATTGGGTAGCATAATAGAATTCTCCATCATATGAGTTGTCCTCTTGTTCAAAGCAACATTGACTTGTTGATGGGGTTTCTTCCTTCGATTTCCCTTATTTTTCCCTTTCTTATTGTTGGATTTTCCATGTTGATATTGTTTATTGTTGGGTTTCGAATTTCTTGATGAACCCTTCTTGTACGTGTTGTACCAAAAAATCATGGCCTTTTCCATAAATCAAACACTATTTCCACTACATGTCCCCTTGTTGATTCTACTTTTGGGACTTATTAGAAGATATGGATTATTTATTCCCTTTCTAATGAGAAGCAAGTGCATTCTCTTTTTCTTCATCCTTTTTTTCATCGATTCTTCTTGTTGTAATAGGTTCACTAGCTTTTCAAAACTAATGGCTTGATCACACAAATTGATGCATCACCTTTGTTAATGCCTAACAAAACTTACAATGGCCACCTTAGCACTCACGAGCACTTAAGATATATAATGTAGTAAATTACATTTAAATTATATAAATAAAGCAAATTTTATTAAAAATAATAATTACCCATCTACACTGTCGAGTCGAGTTGGTTGATTGAGCTAGCGAGTTAGGGTTTAGACTTATCTTTTGGCTAGGTATTTTGTCATTGTTTCTTTGTTTGCAAAATTAGGGTCTTGTTTTATGCTTTCCTTGACTCACTTTGGCCACTTTCTTGGGAGCTCACCACTCGGTACTTTATGGATCTTTTCTTGGCTCGTATTATAGCGGATTAGACTCAATGTTGCAAGCGGTTATAGGGATGCGGCTCGATCACTTTGGTGTTGTTTGTTTTTATGTCTCACTCATCCCGTGTTGTAGGGTCATCCAATATAAATATGAACTCATCCTTCTTGAATCTCAAATTTTTCTTCAACTCATTTTAGAACTCGCCCTTTGTTGGCTCATTTCGATGTAAACCCAACTCTCTAAAAATGAAAACAACTCACAGGAGTTCATCCCTAGCTCACCTTGATGTAGAGATGGCACGGACAAGTATAGATGCCTCCATATTTGTAGGTAGAGATAAATTTGGAGGAGATTCCAAATTTAGTGATAAAATCCATGATGGGGATTTTTTATTTTTGTTAATTTCTTATTTTTCCTTAGTTTCCTCAATGTTGCACTGGTATAAGAGGAAATGTCTAGATGACTCCTCGTTTCCCAACACATAAAACAATTTTAAAATTGCTTGAAATGTTTGTAAGGCTCCTATAGAGTTTTCAAGGGGTAGAGAAAGCTGGGAATGGGGTTGGGAAAGGGCGAGAGAGGCTATGTGGCTCTCTTTTTGCTAATCGTGACCTTTTCTCAATCCTCTAAATTCCTTGATGCGATCTCCTAAACTCTTCCTTGGATTTTGCAGAACTTGCTCGATCCAAATGTGATTGGGAAACATGGAAGTAACCTATGATGATTATATTAATCAAGAAAAAATATGTTCGTATGGCTTTGAGAGGCTCCAATATTTATAGATATCGCATAGTCTATTTACATACAAGACTATTATAGGCATTCAACAAACCCAACAAATAAAATAACAATATTATATGTGTGACTAATAAAACAAATAATCGTAGGTTATAATAAATTAACCATATAACCAATTTACCATACAAGTAAATACCTAATTACCTATATTAACAAGTAAATACACAATTATATTGTAAAATTACTATTACTTTAAAGTTTTACCTAACAGAACTTGAATTTTTTGAGATTTGTTCACAACATCGTACACATCTTTAAGATTAGACAAAGCATTAGTAGTAACAACACAACTTTCAATATGAACATGAAGTTCGGGTGACATTGCCTTACCAAAACCCCTAAGGCCTCCTCATTTTTAACTTGTCACTTTTTACAAGATTCAAAAGAGACATTTTCATCAAGTATAGGTTCTTTACCCTCTACAATATTAACTAAATGAAGCCAAATATGTATTGCATATTTGATTTCCATAAATAATAATTTTAAGAAATGAGTTTAAATTGGGACAATAATTGAGTCATCATACCTTGAATTCTCACAATACCAAGGAAATCGAAAAATGCAATAATCATATACACTTAATTGGAAGTTTAATGACAATGCCAATATAGATATCTTTTTTAAATGCATAAAACAAAATAAAAGTTTTTTTATATGATTTTTAAGAATTGTTATCTCATAAACCATAATCTAGGTTAGGCTAAAATTTTAACGGCATTTTTATAACATAGATAAGGAAAAAAAAACATTAAAAATTCATAGATCCATATTGTCAATCAAAATTTATGACTTATTTTTCCTACGGGATTTATTAAAAAAGTAAAAATGAGCCCAAAAAATGGGTTTTTTTTTCCCTTTTACAAATATAAATGAAAAAATCGAAGTATAAGAGATCTTAGGAGATCTCAAATAGTAATCTAAATAAGTATATAAACTAAATTTATTTATTGTTTAAATTGTTTTTACAAATAAACATTAAAAATATAAGAGAAAAAATATCATAAAAGCTGTGGTTTAAAATTTTATTTAAAAGAACTTCCAACAAGCTTGCATAATGAAGCAAATCTGCAAAATGTTAGATTGTAAGAAAAAGATAACGATAATAATATGTGGTTATAAAAAGACATAAAAATATATTTGTAAGTGTTTATCCTTGCGAAATAAATGTGTCAAAAAAACCAACAATTATTCTTACTTCTCCACCAAAAAATCTGTAAAATATTTACTTTTGAACATTAATAAAACCTTATTCGATGTTATGAAAGAAAAATGTGCAATATATTTTAAAATAACATTGAAATAGTAAGTAAATAAATGCACATAAGGTATAATATTAGCTCACAAAATAAGTCAAACCATGAAAAGTGTTGAGACACAAGTTGGTAAGTGGAGAAACCGAATCAACGGAAGAAAATCTCACGTGTATTAAGAAGGCTTAAGGCATTATTCTTTGAATTACAATATTTGAGAAGAGAGCAAAAAGAGAAGAGAATAGAAAAAGAATAATAGACTCTAATAATAAGAGAGGAGAAGAGGGATCTCTTTAATAGAATAGGAGAGCCAAAGGGAGTTACAAAATAACTCCATCGTTACTTATCTAAACATTTTTTGGTGTGTGTCAAGTGTCCCTAATCCCCATGAGGTGAGGGGGGAGTGTGTCAAAGTGTAAGAGGAGTTATATGTGATATGTAACTCCAAGATTCTCTCAAGATAGGAAAAAGAGGTTTTATGCCTCACATATTCCCTAAATATATGAATTGAAATTCATATGGGAATAAAGCTACACACCTAAATAAACATTCGGATTATAAAGATAATCTTAACACCTAAGATAATATTGTGTCTATATATTATGTGTCATTTCTTGAAGAGGCCTTCCCTATGTTACTTTTTGTGTATAAGACCCATTTTTTCCAACATTATCGATTGCAATTTCACTCTCATCCTACACAACTTAGATTGATGTCTTTGTTTATTTTGTTGCTTTAATTGTACAAATGAATGTGTCACGTTAATGAGAGTTATAGTCAAATTCTAAATGATTTTTGAAATTTCACTCTTCTTTTCTCATCAATTGTGTGGACATTTTCATTTTTATTTTCTACTCACTATGATTTGGAAGACTATTTGTGAAACATTTCAAATGTTAGCTTGGGCGAGCTACAAAACTATTATCATTTCTTTCTCCTTATATTTGAATTCGAGTTTCTCTTAGTAAGATTGTGAATCGTATGCTTCTATAAATGCACATATTTGATGAATATTCATTGACTCTAATAGTTACGATATGTATGTCATATTTCTTATCAAAAGGTACTCTAGGATCAAGATCTATTCGAGGGAAAAGAAATCATTTTGCACTCAAGTAATTTCTTCAACAAGTATTGTGTACTCTCACTAAGCCTAGAAAATTGTCTCCTCTTTCTTTATGAGATTGATGTGGCCTTCTAAAATGTTCGTTTTATCATTAATTGTATTCTTTGGATCAATCTTGGTTGAAAATAAACTAGCATTTCTCTTGTTCTTAAAATCTGACTTGTTTAGAAATTTGAAGTGTTGAAAGAATATTTAAGCATAATGGCATCCAAGATGAATAATTTGGAATTCTCTTGCAACATGGAAAATATCATCAAAGGAATGGTGAGGATTGAACACTAATTTCTCTTTAATAATTAGAAACAATCTATCGACAAAAAGGCTTACTATCTCATTTTTATGGTTATTTCTTATCTTTACAACCATAGTTTTAAATGTAAGCACAAAATCACAAATGTGTTCATTTGATCTTTGTTTAATCAAAGCTAATTTAGAAAATGTGACTTTCATGTCACTATTAATTTGGAAGTGAGCCAAGAAATTATCCATAAGGTTGGTCAAACAAATAACTCATCCACATGGGAGGTGATAGAACCAAACAAGAGCATACTCTTTTAATCATCTAGGGAATAGTTTGGTCAACAACCGATCATCATTGGAAAAATATGGACAACAAGAATGAAAGCGTCTAATATATGTGATGGATCTTCTTTTCCATTGAATAATTCAAAATTTGAAACAACATAAGCACTTAGAACTGGAAAAAAATGTCTAAAGCTCAAAGCATTTAGAAGAAAATCATTGGAAGTTACCTTTTTGGTATGTTTGTTCAACCCAAGAAAGATATTTTTAATTTTATTTGTATTTTATGGAGGGTGTACATCATGGCATCCATTTGATGAATTTGAGGTGGGGATGAATGTAGGATGGAATTGGTAAGTGGAAAAGAAGCATACGTTGTAGTTGACATCGGAGGTTAAGAAGTGTGCAATTGTTTTTGACAATACTACCAACTTGATGGGATGTAATGGATTCAAAACATTATCAAACACATCATTTTATATTTTAAAAAATTGAAAAATTGCTCTTGCCTTCATAATCCATTTTCTTTTTCAAGTTTAACTTATGTCTAGCAATAGGATTTTGGATAAATTGACTTTTATTTTAACTAATTAGAACATTTGTTCTAATTGGAATTCATATCTATGAAATTTTGGTGTCATATATCAAACATGAACAAGGACACTAGACTTTTAGGAATTTTTAGAAGTGGGAATGACCAAGAGATTAATAACTATCTCGCTAGGCATAAATTAAGGCTAAAATTGTACATCTACATGCATGATAGAATTAACCCCGGGAAATATAAAACATTTGAGATTGAACACAAATGAGGCAATAACACAAATTCGTTTAACTTCAAGAGATGCCACACCAAAATTTAATTCGACAAATGAATCACTTTTAATTAAGCATCATAGTAAATGTAAAATGTAGTAATAATGCCTAATTAATCAATGGAACAACAATACAATATATATATACATATATATATGGTGGATTTGTATGTGCATCATCTTAGAAGACATGATGCAAAAATATAAACATGGAAACATGCAACAAAAGCCAAGAAGAATGACATCTAAAATATTGGATATGATTAGAGTAAATTACTAAGAGACTTCACTTCACTTCAAACAATGGTCGGATTGTAGCTTACAAATTGGGGCAAATTGTTTAGAACTAAAAAATGAGTTTTGGGTTTTGTTCACCTCATGTCACTCCCCACTTATTTTCCCTCATATCTCATGCAATGACTCTTATGTACTTGTAACACTTGAATATTTACTATAATATTAAGGAAAACAAGTATTTGAGGCATGTATTAGGGTTTGAGTGGCTAGTGTCCACTAACTAGTCCTCTAATAGTCATGCCCCATGAATTAGAACAATGAAATTTTTGGGAACCTTGGAATCACATGATATGCCTCTCATGTAATAAAAATATGCTTAACTTCTATATGTTTAAGTGATAGTGCTTGCGTGTAAAATGACCTACAAAACTTGTCTCTTTAAATATTTCTTTGAATTCAAATTTCATAATATTATTGCACATGTTAATTTATAATGGTTAGAATTAGAGGGGACGAAAAGGATTAGATCGTCCCATTCATTAAATATAGAGAGTTTTTTTGTCATACAATTAGTCCAAATAGTGGGACCAAATGCAAAAAACAATCAAATAAGTTGTCTTCAAGAGCGCTTTGGAGACAAAGATTCAAGCTTTGAAAGTTGAAAAAGTACCAATAAAGCTCAATTTAGACAAAAATAATTGTACAAAAACAAGCATGCCAAAGTAATATAAAATAAAGGCCATATGTCCATTTTAAGATGTTACCTTTCTTAGTGTACCCAAATTTTCGATCTTAATCTTTAACATAACAAGTTTGCAATTCTAGTTTTAAATAAGTTAACAACTCTTCCATCATGCTTCCATCCAATTAAGGAGGTTTCCAACTTCATTGCATTTCTTAAGAATCTTCCCAATTTCAATTGGAAGCACTATTTTTCAAAAAAAAAAAAAAAAAGAACCCATCAATAACGTTCTCTTGTTATCCGTTGTTTTAGGAATATCCTTTTGTTATCTTAATATCCATAGTTTCCATTGACTTGAATTTAGATCTAGTTTTCCCTGCAAAACTTGAAGAGGGAACTCTCCTTTTGATGTATCTTCTCTTTTACCACTTGATTAATTCTATTCAAAAACATTTTCATTTTACTTATCTTTTTTATTTCTATAATTTAATGAATTATTTGAAAAGCAAGGTGTACATCGTATAACACAATTTCCAAATATAATTATCTCGATACGCCTTATATGTTGGAATTCTATAAGGAAATTACTTAGATAGATCAAATGAATAATAGAAATAGAACACCAAATAACACCAAAAGAAATATATAATAATATAATATGCAAGTATATATGACTTAGCCACTTTAAGGGGACAACCTCCACACCTTACAATAACACTCAAATGCTCAATATGATGATCATCTACTAGTTACTACCTCCTATATATACCATATTTATACTATGTAAAGCACTAAGCGAACCTACTAAGCATATGAAAGCATTAATAAATGAGACATGACATGTTAAGATATTATATTAGCCACATGTTAGCTATATATATATCATGATATGTGACTTAGGATTAAGGGCGTAGTATGCCCCTCTCCTTCAAAGCAATATTATCCCCAATTTTGACGATTTGTTGGATGTTACTTCAAAACAAGCATAGTACTCGGCATTGATGATCTTTGGATGTCAAGTACAAGAAATCTTCCTCCTTCCATATGGCAACTTCAATTGTCTTGATTCTTTCACTTGATTAGATACTCATTAATTGCCCATGTCATCACCCTCTTAGTGTGCATTTGGAGAATTTTATCAAGTTCCAAATGATTTGTCTTCTTTATCAAGCTTCAATAACGTTTTTGGGCTAAAACATTTTATGCAATGACCTTCTTCAAGCTAGAAACATGACTATTATATGACAATGGAAAGAGAAATGTATGCCCAAAGATTTATCTCTTTATTCAAAACAAGCTACTTTATAGCTATACAACAAAAGAGACATGAAAAAGCTGTTAAAAATAGAATATAAAAAGTTCGAGATGGAAACCTAAAAGGTCAAACCACATGGAGGCTATTTGTATCCACCTTAGGGATGGATTCAAAAGGAAAGAAGTGGAAAAAATCTAAAATCTATTAGTACTATCATTTTTAGTGCTCCTTGTTGGGGTCATATCTCCTAGCCATTGACCTTATTTGTAAACCAAATGACCTATTGAAAAGATGACGAAGTAAACTTGAAAAATTCCACTACAAACATAGAATCTTACTTGTCACCATATAGAATGAAATCCGGAAATGGCTTATGAAGACCCTCTAAAATGCAAAATATTAAAAGCTTCAAAAATTTCTAAAAATAGATTTTCATGTCTTTCAAAAATCATGTTCTAGATCATTCATTCCTCTCCTTATGAAGAAATGGGCCCCATTGCTCCTAAATTTTGACCAAGTGTGGAAATGATTTCTCAATTTGTCTCTTGGTGAACCATTTCCCTATGGTGTGTCATTCGACTTGCCTTCACTACTTGAGTAAAGTGTGATTTGTTGATGCTTCATGTTTTTGACCACCTTGTCAATGATTGATCAGAGTTCACTAGTGTCGCACAATTTGGGTTCATCTCTATACATTTATAACTATTCTCTCCGATGTCTGATGTATCCAAGAGTGGTGGAAAGTATGGCCAGAGTAGCTCAACATTGAAAATGGATGCAACCTAAGGTAGGGTGGAAGATCAAGCTCAATGCATTCTCACCAATTTTTTTTTATGGTGATGGTGTATGGCCCATATCGTAGAGATATGAGTTTCTTGTATGGACCCTTGAGTCACTCTTTTTGCAAATGTAGCCAAACCTTATCCCCCACTTAGAATTGATGAGGAATCTAATGGGCATCATGACATTGCTTTTAATTTTGTATGGTTTGTTCCAAAATCTCATGAACATGTTGTTGGATGTGTCAAAAATTTTACAAATTTGGTTGCCTTATCCACTTCTTTCTGCATATGAGCAGATTCTTCTTCCAACATAAAGGGAAATGTTACGTCAATAGGAGTCAATGGTTGGAATCCAAGACATACCTAAAATGAGTTTGTCTGTGGAGCTATAAAAAGCTGTTTTAGCTATATTTGCATATACATAAAAGACTTTCATCCCATGTGTGGATGTTTCGAGTGATACATCCGAAGAAGATGCACAATCATATGGTTGACTAGCTCTGTTTGCCCATTAGTTTGAGGGTGGAATGTAGTGGACTTGTTCACTTTTGTGTCCATCATGGACCATAGTGCAAACCAAAATATCCCCACAAATTTGGAATCCCTATTTGACACTATGCTTCTTGGTATAGCCAAAATGAACCAAACGCCCTCAAAAAATAGTTTTTGCCTCCGTTGTTGAGATTGTCTTCTTCCAAGGTGTCAAGATTGTCATTTTTAGAACCTTTCAACTACCACAAAAACATAGTTCATGGTCATGCCTAGTGAAGGAGACTGATATGAAATCCATTGAGACAAACTCCGTGGTGTTCTTAGATTGGAAAAGGAGTGCAAAGCCCTACTTTTGATTGGAAAACTTTGTAATTGCATAGGTTGTGTAGGAGTTATAATCTATTTGGTAACATCATGATGGAGTTTTGTCTAGTAGAAATACTTATACAAGATTACCATTATTTTCTCTACTCCAAAGTGACTTATAACTAACTATAGTGAGCCTCCCAAATCAATTTTAATGCTCCCTGTAAGAACACGAAGATGTCATGTGTGGCATAGAACCCCTTCCTGTAAATGATAGTTGGAACATTTTTTCCATCCTTAGCCCCTAGTATATGTCAAAAATTCAAGGTCATGTTCATACATTTGAGGCCACTCTGATATCTCATGCCCACATGAGTCAAGGATTGTTTGTTAGGAGGTAATCGAGGACCAACTCAAACAATCAACAACTTGGTTGACACTCCCCTTTGTGTAAGATGTTGAGATGGAATTGTTGCAGATAGGTGGACAACCTCTGGTGATGATCATTCTGCAACTTGCCTTGGGTCTACATAAATTGTAAAGGCTTGTGATCTCTGTGTATGATAGTCTCTTTTCCCAAAATGTTAGTGCTTCCATTGTTTGCAAGCTTGCATAATAGTGTACAACTCCTTGTCATATGTATGTGGGTATGTGTGCATTATGTAGAGAGAATGTCTCATTGTGTTATGCCACTAGATTCCCATGTTGGGTGAGAAGTGCTAAATGTGCATATTCTAAGCATTTGTTTTTATCTCAAATGAGTGTTGTAGATCCTAGATAATACTAGAATTGGTGTTGAATAGTCCTCTTCATCTATACAAATGTCTTATGTTGTGCCTTTGTCCATATGAACTTTACTTTCGCTCATTTGTGTGTTACCTAGTTCAAAAGGCCATACAATTTGAGAAAACCAGAATAAACTTGTAGATAGAAGTTGGCTAGTCCTAAGAAACTTCAAAGTTCTTTGTGATGGTCTTTGGGACTAGACGGTCTCGGATGACTTGGATCTTCTCTTAGCCCATGTGCACATCATCCTTTTTTATGATATATCATAAGTATTGGATACTCTCCATGCCAAATGAGCACTTCTCTATATTGGCATAGAGCTTATGTTGATGCAAGGTCCGAAGAAACTATTGGACATGTCGAAAATATACCTTCATGTCTTACTGAAGACAAGAATGGCATGTAGGTACACAACTACAAATGAATCAATGAATGGAGAAAAGATATTATTCGTCATCCTCGTGGATTTTATTGGTGCATCAAAATGAATGACCATCCATATGAACAAACCCTCCTTTGATTTGAAGGCATTTTCCAAACATCCGTTGGATCAATAAGAATTTGGTAGTACCCTAACTTCATATCATTTTTTTAAAGACTCATCTCCCCTAAGTTAGTCCAAGAGGTCATCAATCCATGGAAGTGGGTATCTATTTTTTATTGTGATCTTGTTCAAAGCTTGATAGTCAATGCGAGTCGTCGTGTCTCATTTTTCTTTTAGGTAAGAACAATCGGATCTTACAAGGTGATGCACTTGGTTGAATGTGCCCCTTCTGAATTAGCTCCTAAATTTAACACTTGATTTCTTCATTCTCAAGTATTGAGTTTTTCTAGGGGCATTCAAGATTATGGGGTTCCAATGACTAAGTCAATTGAATGTTTCACCGACACCGCAAAGGCACACATGTCAATGGTATGAATACATCTATGTGAAATTAATAGTTGATCCATCCGTTTATGTTGCATTTTTGGCCTCGGTGTGACAACTCTTTGTGTGGTCACTACAACCTTTTTCTCATCTTTAATCATGATCAAGAGTAAGACAAAGGTCATAGTTTGAGAAATCAACCTTTGACATTGTTTTGCAATGATCGCGACCATTGATTTAGCAGTGGCTACCTTTGGGATGCAGTAGCACTTACTATCTAGAGTGATGGTGGTGCTCCTAAGTCTCCGCCTTGTAGACACCATGGTGATCCCACATGTATGGTTGTCTGAAAAGTATATCACATACATCCAAGGATACAACATCACATGCCACCACATTCTTGAATGGTTTGATTGAATAAGGAAGATGACATTGTCGATTCATGCAAATGCATCTTCCTTGACCGACCCAACCAACAAATTGTGGTAGAAGTTCTACATCATCTTTTGGGTTCTCTATGGAGCTTACAGCAATAC